>OX352708.1:12235042-12978390 GCA_947095575.1 Electrophaes corylata | reverse complement strand
AACTGGGGTCTCAACTCTGAAGTAGTACGCAGCATATACACTGCCGTGGTCGAACCGATCATCTTATACGCGGCTAGTGTCTGGGCACCGGCAACCCAGAAGTTGGGCATGCAGAAACACCTTAACGCTGTCCAACGGGGTTTCGCCCAAAAATTGTGTAAGGCATATCGGACAGTCTCTTTGAACTCGGCGCTAGTGCTGGCCGGCATTCTGCCTCTCGACCTCAGAATACAGGAAGCAGCCGCACTGTATGAGGCAAAGAGAGGAGTCCACCGGCCAGAGCTAGGAGACAGGGAGGTCGAGAAGATGACAGTTTTCGACAAAGTACCCCACCCGGCCGAACATATGCGCCTGGAATTCATATGCCTGGAAGACCAAGAGCAGGTGAACATTCACAGCGGCCACGCAATCCGAATGTTCACAGACGGCAGCAAGATTGAGGGTAAGGTCGGAGCAGCACTATCCGTATGGAATATGTCTGCCGAGACTAAAGCCCATAAATCAAAGCTGTCGTCCTACTGCACCGTCTACCAGGCAGAATTACTGGCCATATGCAAGGCCACGAGGGAGATCTTGAAGATCTCGGAGTCAAGCTTTGGGATCTACAGTGACTCGAGATCGTCACTCGAAACTGTCATCAACCTAAGATCCACTCACCCTCTCGCCGTCGAAACCCGCAGTAACCTCAAAAAAGCCAGTAAAGACCAAAATAAAACTGTGGCTTTATATTGGATCAAGGCTCATGCAGGACTTGCTGGGAACGAGCGAGCGGATGAACTTGCGAAGGACGCAGCCCTTAAAATAAAAACCAAACCCGAGTACGAGCTTTGCCCAGTCTCACATATTAAGCGGCATATTAGGTTGGAAACCCTAGAAGAGTGGAACAGACGCTATAAAATGGGCGAGACAGCAGCCACGACCAAATTGTTTTTTCCCGATGCCGTTCAGGCGTTCAAAACGGTTAGGAAGGTTAAACCAACTGGTGTACTAACACAAATTATGACAGGGCACGGTGGGTTTTCAGAATACTTGACTCGGTTCAAGTGTAAGGAAAACCCATCGTGCATCTGTGAGCCCAGTAAACTCGAGACTGTCACTCATATATTGTTTGATTGCCCAGTATTTGCGAGAGAAAGATACGAAGCCGAGCAAGAAATGGACGTAAGTTTAAACGCGGACACAGCTAGTGAGCTTATAGCTAATAAAAAGAAAAGAACTAAATTTCTTACATACTGTGTAAATATAGCTAAAAAAGTAATAGATAGAAATAAATAAGATGTTAAATCATGTTGTACATATATATTGTTATATATATTAAATCAGCATGAAAAATTGTATAAGTAATATGTAAGTAAAGTAGAAAGTAAATAGACATAAGATGAAAATTGTACTAGTAATAAGAATAAGCATTCATTGTATAATTAAGTAATATGTAAGTAGAAGTAGAAGTATATAAATAAAAGAGTAAAACTGTACTAGTATTAGGAATAAGCAGAATAGTAATAGGTAATAGCGTAGTGTATTAGCAAGTGTAAAAGTTTTGAACTGTTATTCATATAAAATAAATTGATGTACTCCCTTACCTTATCCCAAAAAAGATAGGAAACAATATGAAGAAGAGTGAAATCCCCATATCCCTTAAGGATAGCTAGATAATAGAGAGAATGGTATGAAAGATATGATGAAAGAAAGACTCTGACACTGACTCGTCAGAGGGCAACGCAGCTAGTGGCGTTTCGAGACGCCAAAAAAAAAAAAAAAAAAAAAAAAAAAAAAAAAAAAAAAAAAAACCTAACCTAACCTAACCTAACCTAACCTAACCTAACCTAACCTAACCTAACCTAACCTAACCTAACCTAACCTAACCTAACCTAACCTTTTTTTTTTTTTTTTTTTTTTTTTTGATAACGGGGGGAAATCTGCAACCAGACACCTTACCGCACGAGGGATGCGATAAGGTAGTGTGAGGATGACGGACTCGTCGACTCACTAAAACCACCCCGGTGACCGGCCTCGATGCATGTCAAGGGGCTCCGAGAACTCTTAAAAGAACACTTCGGTGCCCCTCTCGCATATCGCCTATAAAGCACATCCCGGGAAATGGCTACCACAGCCACCCCCGTGCTTACGGCGACACTTGTCACAAGTGCCACCGCCTTCCCGAAATCCGCATACGGACGGACAGAGCCCTCACTCGGACCGCCCACGGATCTGAAAAGGCCCCTGTTTGGCAGGGGCTACCACTCGTCCCCTTGCGGGGCAGGCGGCGCAGGATCACTGAGACAGCGACCCTTGACCGCCTCCATCCCGAGCGGAATCGGACTCTCCGATCTCCGCTCAACGGCCTCTAGACGTGTTGCATGGTGGCAGAGTCTGCCAATCGTGGTGGGTGCACGATCGGCTCCTCACCTGTCCATCAACACGCCAGATGGATAGCTGCGGAAGCGGCATAGCCACTCCATCGCTTTCCCATAACACACAAGGGCTCCCCGCCCTCGGTGATACGCCGCGGGTAATTTTTTAGAGAGGTTTTCTTCCTCGCAGCCCGGGCGGCTAAGCCAAGGCCCTCAGTCCCACATGAGTCACGAATGACCATGCGGGGTTCCGAGCTCTGGACGCTGGCAAAGGAGAACCCTTCTCCAGTGCCTACTCGGTGGCCTGGTTAGTGCACGCCGAGCACGTCCCGCTTCATCCACTGCGCCCTCCGCTAATCAGAGGGACGCGCGGAGAAGCTCCCTCCCGACAGGCTATTGGTTGTCCGAGAGTAATCCCCCAATTGATGATGGATATCCTATAAAAGGACATCAATCGAGGAATTAGTCTCGTACGTAACAGGGTACACCGTCCCGTTAACCTAAAGATCTCTCCGGACATGCCACCAAGGTCGCCCGAAGGCACTAGGGCTGAGCCCGCCCGAGATATCCGAAGAGGTCAATAGCTTAACAGGCGCTCGAGAAGGTTGCCTGCCATGGTACCCCAACCTAACCTAACCTAACCTAACCTAACCTAACCTAACCTAACCTAACCTAACCTAACCTAACCTAACCTAACCTAACCTAACCTAACCGGATAAAAACTGAAAAATTTTTATTGACATACAGTCGCGTGCGACCTATCAAATTAAGCGTCTCGGTGTCCGTCTAGCGATCGTATTCTGTTACGACCCATCGTTTATACATAAATTTTGACTTTTAAACGTTTTTAGCATTTAATGTTTAAAAACTTATAAAATTTTCATTAATTTTCGGCTTTATAAATTCTGTATTCCAAATTCTTAGCTTCTGTTTATTTCTAAAATTGTAGTCTATCGCATCGGTTGTTTTCCCAGTTGCAGAGTGTCGTTTCGATAGTAAAAAGTCAAATTATTGACCGTTTTGCACTCGAAAACGACATTTTGTGTAAGGAAAAAACGATAAAATATTTTTCTTGACTCCAACTTAAAGTGAATATAGCCGTGTAGTACATCATAAAAAGCGGCTCGCCGCGCTCTAGTTACTGAGCGAGTGCACGTATTCACTTGTCATAGGAAAATTTTCGAGAAACTGCAATTTTCCGGTATTTTTTGTAATTTTAGTGTGTTTTGGGTGGTTTTTTAAACTTTTGTCCAACACCTGGCTTGAATCTGCACTTCTCGTGGCTGGATCACCTTTGCCCGACGTCACTGCACGTACCTGCAACAGAAAAAACACAAATATTAGCCAAAAAGTGAAAAATTGCCCGACCACCTAATACTGCATTTCTTCAAAATCCACCTAAGCCCTGACAACGCTCCATACATTTGATAAAAACTGAAAAATTTTTATTGACATACAGTCGCGTGCGACCTATCAAATTAAGCGTCTCGGTGTCCGTCTAGCGATCGTATTCTGTTACGACCCATCGTTTATACATAAATTTTGACTTTTAAACGTTTTTAGCATTTAATGTTTAAAAACTTATAAAATTTTCATTAATTTTCGGCTTTATAAATTCTGTATTCCAAATTCTTAGCTTCTGTTTATTTCTAAAATTGTAGTCTATCGCATCGGTTGTTTTCCCAGTTGCAGAGTGTCGTTTCGATAGTAAAAAGTCAAATTATTGACCGTTTTGCACTCGAAAACGACATTTTGTGTAAGGAAAAAACGATAAAATATTTTTCTTGACTCCAACTTAAAGTGAATATAGCCGTGTAGTACATCATAAAAAGCGGCTCGCCGCGCTCTAGTTACTGAGCGAGTGCACGTATTCACTTGTCATAGGAAAATTTTCGAGAAACTGCAATTTTCCGGTATTTTTTGTAATTTTAGTGTGTTTTGGGTGGTTTTTTAAACTTTTGTCCAACACCTGGCTTGAATCTGCACTTCTCGTGGCTGGATCACCTTTGCCCGACGTCACTGCACGTACCTGCAACAGAAAAAACACAAATATTAGCCAAAAAGTGAAAAAAATCGCCCGCCCACCCACCCAGATCATTGTTACTAAGGTAAAGATACTAAATTTCTATAGGTAAATCATTAATAACTTCTAAAGTTGACCATATTTTTGGACACGGTTTTCGGCAAAGTACTTGTGCGTTGACAGGCTTTTGCTTGTTGTAACAGACGGACTCCTTGTGAATGGTTTTAAAAATTTGACATTGGCTTTCTGGTTTTTTGCCGTAAAGTCTTTTAAAGTCTTTTATCTACCTGAAAACAGGTAGTTACCTCAGCGCCCGTGACAGTAGATCAAAGTTCTTGCCAGGAACAATTTATTTTATTAGGTTAGAGTTAGAAATAAGTACTATAGTTTATTTACAAATTGACAACAAATTTTACATTTTATTTTTATTAGTTTAAGTTGATTGTTAAGTGTCCCTCTGACTAAGCCTTAAAATGTTCGGTATTCGCACACCTGCAAAAAAGACTCGGCCTTCGAACGAAGCTCCAAGCTCAATATCGCCAGTTATGCAGGAGTGCGAGAAGAACAAAACTGTGCGAAGAAGTATTGGGGAATGGGAGTCTGGGAGAACAGACCCCATTACTCCAACCACCCCAAAAAAGGCTGCGCCGGTGGAAATCCAGAAGCCGAAAAAGGTACTTTCGCAAGGGAGCAGATTGGTGGCAAAAGTGCCAGCTGAAGCTTCGGGAAGTCCACCTACGCAACCAAAATACACCAGCCGGTTGGCAGAAGCGAAAGCTTGTCTTACCAAGGCCAAACTAAACCTCGCCAACTCCCGAAACATCAAGACGGAGATTAAAACAGAGGTATTACAAGCAATCGAAAGACTGTACCAGCTGGTGAAAGAATCAGAACTTGAGAAGGAACAAGGAAAGAAGGAGACGATTGAACCAGAACAGAAAAGAGAGCCAGAAAAGGAAAAGGAACCTGAAAGCGCAAAAGAGAAGTTAGAAAACACACTTATAAGGAAAATGGAAGAGCATTCAACTCTCATTAGTGAGAATAATGAGAGAATGAGAATGCTCCAAGAAAAGATGGAATTGACACAAGAAAGCATAGAAAAGCAGACATACGCGAGTGTGGCAGCGGCGCCTGTTAGGAAACTACCAGAGCAGACCGCGCTATATTCCGTAGTAGTCACTGCCAAGGATGAGCAGGAAAGAGGAGATGACATAATGAAGAAGATAAGGGAAACGATTAATGCAAAGGAAGGAGGAATATCTGTGGAACGAATTCGGAAAGCAAAGGATAGGAAGGTGATTGTGGGGTGTAAAACAGAAGAAGAAAGGCAACAAGTTAAGGAGAGGCTGAAAAGAGCAGAAGAGTACCTAACAGTGGAAGAAATGAAAAATAAAAACCCGCTCATAATCCTAAAGAACGTTTTTACACACAATAGCGACCAAGACATCCTCAACGCTATTTGGGTACAAAATGAAGGAATACTTGCAGAACTAGACCGGATAGACAATAAAATAGAGGTTATGTACAAAAGGAAAACTAGAAATAATCAAACGCAGCACGTAATCATGAGGGTGTCCCCCGGAGTTTGGCAGCGTCTGGTCCACGCTGGGACCGTCGTAATAGACCTACAGCGAGTCAAGGTGGCTGACCAATCACCACTGGTACAGTGCTCGCTGTGCCTGGGTTACGGTCATGGTCGACGGTTCTGCGTGGAGACCATTGTAAAATGCAGCCACTGTGGGGGACCCCACATGAGGACGGAGTGCGCGGACTGGCTGGCCGGTGCGGCTCCTTCCTGCTGCAACTGCACGCACGCCAAGGCTGAGAAGGTAGACCACAATGCCTTCAGCTTGGAGTGCGTGATCAGGAGGAAGTGGGACGCACTGGCCAGGGCTTCCATAGCCTACCATTGTTAGGGTAGCTCCAGACAAACCACCGACAAGCAAACAAAGTAGCTGTCCAAATAAACGGCAAAGACCATGTTAATCATGGTCTTCCGTTTATCCCTGAGAGGTGAAGACACTCGGTGAAATTTTTATGTCTCGGACAAACCAAACACAACAATGGCTACTAACTGTAAAAAAGTAATAAAAACATAGTCAAGTAAGCAAACAATTTAAATTAATAGGGTATATAAGTCTTGTTGGGTTTATATATTGGTATATATAAAACAACCAGCTAAATCATATTGATAAATAGAATAAGTAAAAAACACAGTGTAATTTAGAAATATAGTAGATTAAATGTAAGTAAAGAAAAATAACAAAACCACAAAAATAAATAAAAATGTAGAAAATAATAATAGTTTTAAGTAATATTAGGAAAAATACTGTTCAATATAGCAAGTAGGTTTAGTAAAACATTAGTAATAGTCTAATAATATTAAGCAAAAAACTGTCAAACAAAGCAAATAGATTTAAGTTATTCTAGTTTTCATTTTGTATATAAAAGTAAAATATAAATTAGGTTATGTAACAAAATTATAGTAATTGAAACACTTTAGTAAACTTAGCACAATTTAAATTCAGTAAACATATTAACAGCCAAACAGTAAGGGAAAACATTTCGTAAGATATTAAAGAGTATAAAGAATAGATAGAATACACAATACAAAATCAGGTTTTTTAAATAGAGTAAATAATTTATATATCGATATATAAGGACTCTGATCATGTTAGAGGGACCATTAGTGCCATTTCGAGATGGCTTTAAAAAAAAAAAAAAAAAAAAAAAAAAACCTAACCTAACCTAACCTAACCTAACCTTTTTTTTTTTTTTTTTTTTTGATAACGGGGGGAAATCTGCAACCAGACACCTTACCGCACGAGGGATGCGATAAGGTAGTGTGAGGATGACGGACTCGTCGACTCACTAAAACCACCCCGGTGACCGGCCTCGATGCATGTCAAGGGGCTCCGAGAACTCTTAAAAGAACGCTTCGGTGCCCCTCTCGCATATCGCCTATAAGCACATCCCGAGAATGACCACCACAGTCATCCCCGTGCTTACGATGACACTTGCCACAAGTGCCACCGCCTTCCCGAGATCCGCATATGGACGGCCAGAGCCCTCGCTCGCACCGCCCGCGGATCTGAAAAGGCCCCTGTTTGGCAGGGGCTACCACTCGTCCCCTCGCGGGGCAGGCGGCGCAGGATCACTGGGACAGCGACCCTTTACCGCCTCCATCCCGAGCGGGATCAGACCCTCCGATCCCGCTCAGCGGCCTCTAGACGCGATTATGGTGGCGAGGCTAGCCAATCGTGATGGGCCACGATTGGCTAACAAAGCCACCAACACGCCAGGTGAAGAGCTGCGGAAGCGGCATAGCCACTCCATCGCTCTCCCGTGACACACAAGGGCGCTGGGAGTCGCCCTCGGTGTTACGCCGCGGGTAATTTTTTAGAGAGGTTTTCTTCCTCGCAGCCCGGGCGGCTAAGCCAAGACCCTCAGTCCCACATGAGTCACGAATGACCATGCGGGGTTCCGAGCTCTGGACGCTGGCAAAGGAGAACCCTTCTCCAGTGCCTACTCGGTGGCTTGGTTAGTGCACGCCGAGCACGTCCCGCTTCATCCACTGCGCCCTCCGCTAATCAGAGGGACGCGCGGAGAAGCTCCCTCCCGACAGGCCATTGGTTGTCCGAGAGTAATCCCCCGATTGAAGATTTGCTGCCTAAAAAGGACATCAATCGAGGAATTAGTCTCGTACGTAACAGGGTACACCGTCCCGCTGAGCTATCGATCCCTTCGGACATTCTCTGGCATGTCCGGAGAGATCGGTAGCTCAACAGGCGCTCGAGAAGGTTGCCTGCCATGGTACCCCAACCTAACCTAACCTAACCTAACCTAACCTAACCTAACCTAACCTAACCTAACCTAACCTAACCTAACCTAACCTAACCTAACCAGTGGGAGGCAGAACGCCAGACAGACCGCGCTACACTCAATAGTAGTAAGTGCAAAAGACGAAACAGAGACCGGAGAAGAAGTCCTAGATAGAATCAGAAAGACAGTCAACGCAAAAGAAACTGGAATAGCTGTGGAGAAAATAAGGAAAGCCAAAGATAGGAAGGTCATAGTGGGATGCAAGACAGAACAAGAACGAGAAAGAATCAAAAACAAACTAAGAGAAGCAAAGGAGTTAAACGTAGAGGATGTACACAACAAAAACCCGCTAGTCATCCTGAGGGATGTGCTGAAGTACAACAAAGACGAAGACATTCTCAGCGCTCTGAAACTTCAAAATAAAAACCTCCTACCGACAATGAACACAGAAGACACTATAGAAATAGTGTACAAAAAACAAACACGAAACCCACATACACACCACATCATCTTAAGGGTGTCCCCCGCAACATGGAGACGGCTAACAGAAGCTGGAACCGTTGTGATTGACTTGCAGAAAGTTAAAGTTACGGACCAATCACCATTGGTCCAGTGTACTCTGTGCCTCGGCTACGGCCACGGCAGAAGATTCTGCAAGGAGACGACCGAGAAATGTTGCCATTGTGGGGGACCCCACCTCAGGACAGTCTGTGCAGATTGGCTTGCCGGCGCTGTCCCCACGTGCACAAACTGCGTGCACGCTAAGCACGAGAAAACGGACCACAACGCCTTCAGTAATGAATGCCCGATCAGAAGAAGGTGGGACGCACTAGCTCGAGCCTCTGTGGCATATTGCTAAAGTGGTCGCAAGTCAAACAGCGCCTTTAAGCAACGCAAGGCCCTACTCTGTTGCCCAAGCTAACTTACAACGGAAAGCACTAGCTACACAAGAGTTAATACTTGAGGCGAACAACCGAAAACTCGGCTTTGCGTTGCTTCAAGAGCCTTACGTTGGGACTATTGGCAGAATGAAGGGATATGGGTCGGCCAGGATCTTCCAGAATGCAAACCAAGGAGATGGCACAATCAAAGCAGCGATAGCTGTGTTTGATAAAGACATGGATGCTATTCTCTGTCCTGAGTTCACCACAAATAACATCGTTGTGGTGAAACTCAGGACCAGCGCCTGGGAGATCGTGGTGGTCTCATATTACTTCGAGCCAAATCATAGCACAATAGAGCCTTTCCTAACACACTTGCGAAAGATTAAAAGAGAAGTTGGAAATAATAAATTAATAATGGGAGGGGATGCAAACGCCAAGCACACATGGTGGGGAAGCTTGAAAATAGACGAGAAGGGAGAAGAACTAGCTGGAACATTTGAAGAATTAGATTTGCAGGTACTCAATGTAGGAGATACCCCAACGTTCGATACTGTTAGAGGAGGGAAGACCTATACTAGCTTTGTTGACATCACCGCCTGCACAGCGAATCTTCTAGACCTGGTAGAAGACTGGGAAGTGAACGAAGGGCTGATCTCATCCGACCACAATGTATTAACTTTTAAAATTAGATTAACACGAGCATTAGGTATAAGCATTCAAAGAACTACACGTATTTATAATAGTAAAAAAGCAAATTGGAGCCAGTTTCATGCGAAACTGGCCCAATTACTAGAAGAAGATAGTTTTAATAAAGAGGAAATAGGTAAAATTAACAATAAAGCTGAAATAGAAAACAAAATAGAAACATACATTAAATTCACAACAGAAGCATGCAACCAAAGTATTCCCAAAATAAAAGCAAACACAAAAAATAACTTACCATGGTGGTCGGAAGAACTCGCGCAGCTGAAGAAAGAAGTGAGAACCAGGAAGAGGAGAATCCGCTGTGCAGCGCTGGTCCGTAGAAAGAAGGTCATCGATGAGTACCTGCAAATAAAAGAAAAATATGAACAACAAGCAAAACAAGCACAAATAGACAGCTGGAAAGAGTTTTGTGGGAAGCAGGACAAGGAAGGGCTTTGGGAGGGAATTTACAGAGTGATTGGTAAAACGGCCAAAAGGCAAGAAGACCTGCCTTTGATCAAGGAAGGTAGATCCCTAAGTCCCAAAGAGTCTGCTGAACTGCTTTCTGAGACGTTTTACCCGGCAGATAGAGAGGAACACGATACCGCGGATCACCAAAAAATCAGAAAATTAGCCGATCAAGTAAACAGGTCGGGCCATGTTGGAAATCATGACCCTCCGTTTACCATGGAAGAGGTAACTACCGCGGTAAATAGTTTCAACCCTAAAAAGGCACCGGGATCAGACGGTTTCACGGCAGACATCTGCAAACACGCAATCCTGCAAGACCCTGAAACATACTTGGCGTTGGCAAATAAGTGCTTCGAATATGGACACTTCCCTAGTGCTTGGAAGGAAGCGACGGTGGTTGTACTGCGGAAGCCGGGGAAGAAAAGCTATCAAGACCCTAAATCTTACCGACCGATAGGTCTGCTCCCGGTTATGGGTAAGGTCCTTGAGAAGATGGTCATGGGCAGGATTAAGTACCATATTCTCCCAAAGCTCAGTACCCGCCAGTTTGGATTCGTACCACAAAGAAGCACTGAAGATGCCCTCTATGCCCTGATAAAGCATATTCACCAAAAACTGGAGCTCAAAAAACTAATTACAGTTGTATCATTGGACATAGAGGGCGCTTTCGATGGAGCTTGGTGGCCAGCGATCAGAGTCCGACTGGCTGAGGAAGGATGCCCAATAAATATAAGGAGAGTTGTGGACAGCTACCTGGATGGAAGGACGGTGAAAGTGCGATACGCCGGGGAGCAAATCACCAGACCCACAACCAAAGGATGCGTCCAAGGATCGATTGGGGGACCCATTCTATGGAACCTGCTCATAGATCCATTGCTTAAGGGCCTGGAGCAAAGGGGCGATTACAACCAGGCATTCGCAGATGATGTGGTGATGGTCTTCGACGGGAACACCGCGCTGGATATCCAGAGACAGGCAAATGCCGCTCTCGCCTATGTTCAGGAGTGGGGCACCAAAAATAAGTTAAAGTTTGCGCCGCAAAAAACAACCGCGATGATTGTTACTAGAAAACTTAAGTATGATGCGCCACTCCTGAAGATGGGCGGGATTGACATTGCCATGTCAAAGGAGATAAAGATATTGGGGCTAACGATTGACGACAAGCTGACTTTTAATCAGCACACGTCAAATGTCTGTAGGAAAGCCACCAATATCTTTAAGCAATTATCCAGAGCAGCAAAAATAAGCTGGGGCTTGCACCCAGAAGTTGTCAGAACAATATACACTGCAGTTGTTGAACCAACTGTAATGTATGCTGCAAGCGTCTGGGCCCCAGCAACCAAAAAGCTGGGAATTCGGAAGATGTTGAACGCTGTCCAACGAGGGTTTGCTCAAAAATTATGCCGAGCGTATAGAACTGCTTCTCTGAACTCAACATTGGTGCTGGCTGGAATACTGCCCCTCGACCTCAGAGTACAAGAGGCAGCTGCCCTGTACGAGGCAAGGAGGGGAGTAGTCCAGCCAGCACTAGGGGACAGAGAAGTGGAGAAGATGACAGCGTATTCAATGAAGCCTCATCCAGCGGAGTATATGAGCCTGGAATTCATTCGCCTGGAAGACCAGCAGCAGGTAGACATCCACAGCGATTACGCAGTGCGGATGTTTACGGACGGTAGTAGGATTGAGGATAAGGTCGGAGCTGCACTATCCATATGGAATAGTGAGGCCGAGACCAAATCCATCAAACTGAAGCTTTCGTCACACTGCACTGTTTACCAGGCGGAATTGCTAGCCATATACAAAGCTACAGAGGTAATACTGAAGATGCCAGAAAGCCGTTTCGGTATATATAGCGACTCTCAGTCATCACTTCAATCCATAACAAACAATAGCTCCACACACCCTCTTGCTCTAAAAGTTCGTGAGAACTTGAAGGCAAGTAAGGCTCAGAACAAATGTGTGGATTTGTTTTGGATTAAAGCACACGCTGGACTGGAAGGTAATGAGAGGGCCGATGCACTGGCAAAGGATGCTGCCCTGAAAGTCAAGACCTCGCCACAATATGACGCATGTCCTGTCTCATTCGTCAAGCGACAGATCCGTAGAGGAACTCTTGACGAATGGAACAGGAGATACTTAACAAGCGAAAATGCAGCCGTCACAAAAATGTTTCTTCCCGACACAATTAAAGCATACAAAATTGTTAAAAAACTAAAACCCTCTGGTGTACTCACGCAAGTCATGACGGGGCACGGTGGATTTTCTGAATACCTGAATCGGTTCAGGTGTAAAGAAAGTCCATCGTGCATCTGCGAAACAAGTAAGTTGGAAACGGTAGAACACATTTTATTCGAATGTCCCGTGTTCGGTAAACGGAGATATGACGCCGAGCAAAAATTTGATATAGAATTAAAAGCAGAAAATGTAAAAGAATATATGAGTAACAAAGATGTAAGAAATGATTTTATAAACTATTGTCTAGAAATAGCTAATATAGTAATAAGAAGAAACAAAGATGTATAACTTTTGCTGATCACTTATATTATTGAATATAAAGGAAACAGCAATAAATTAATAAAAATAAGTAGAAATAAGCATTATAGGAAAACATAGGATATAAAAGAATGTACTAACTGAATAAGATATAAATAAAATAGAGTTAAGATGAAACTTGTATTAGAAATAAGAGAGTATAAACTTAAAATTACTATAGTAAAGGTAGAATCTGCTAATTGTACCCCAACCCTAAAACGAAATAGGATAGATTAAAACAAGAATTGTATTACAAATAAGAAGCACTTAAATTTGAAAAAATTATTTATAATAAAGATAGAACCTGTTGTTGTCCCCAAATCCTTCATAATTAAGCAAGTAAAACTCTGGCGATCGGTCAGAGAGCAACTACATTAAAAAAAAAAAAAAAAAAAAAAAAAAAAAAAAAAAAACCTAACCTAACCTAACCTAACCTAACCTAACCTAACCTAACCTAACCTAACCTAACCTAACCTAACCTAACCTAACCTAACCTAACCTAACCTAACCGGTAGTCTAAAGGTCGACCATAGAGGAGAAGAAATGGCAGGAGCGATTGAAGAAATGGAAATGCAGGTGCTGAACGTAGGAACGTAGGTGAACCGGATCAAGTGGCACGTTCTTCCACGGATGAGCACTCGCCAGTACGGGTTCATGCCACAGCGGAGCACCGAAGACTCCCTCTATGACTTAATGTGTCACATACGCGGAAAACTAAAAAGCAAAAAACTTGTCACCATGATATCGCTAGACATAGAGGGAGCCTTCGATAGTGCCTGGTGGCCTGCTATCAGAACCAGACTGGCGGAGGAGAAGTGCCCAGTTAACATCAGAAGGGTGGTGGATAGTTACCTCAATAGTAGATCAGTTAGACTGCGATACGCGGGAGAAGAGGTAACTAAAACCACCACAAAAGGTTGTGTACAAGGCTCGATAGGAGGACCAATCTTTTGGAACCTGCTGCTTGATCCGCTTCTCCAAGAGCTAGAAAAACGAGGAGACTATTGCCAAGCCTTCGCGGACGACGTGGTCCTGGTGTTTGACGCGGATACTGCACTCCAAATTCAAAGACAGGCAAATGCCGCTCTTGCCTATGTTCGGGACTGGGGAATCCGAAATAAACTGAAGTTTGCACCCCATAAAACGAACGCAATGGTGCTGACGCGCAAACTTAAGTACGATACCCCAGTCCTGAGCATGGGTGGGATCGACATATGCATGTCAGAAGAATTTAAAATCTTGGGGCTCACAATAGACAGCAAGCTAACATTCAATAGCCACGTTGCAAAAACCTGCAAAAAGGCATTGAATCTCTACAAGCAGCTGTCTAGAGCCGCCAAGATAAGTTGGGGCTTGAATCCGGACGTCATTCGGACCATCTACGTTGCTGTAGTCGAACCAGTCATAATGTACGCTTCTAGTGTGTGGGCACCGTCGGCTAAAAAACTTGGAGTACAAAAACTTTTAAACATGGTCCAAAGAGGTTTCGCACAGAAGTTATGTAAGTCCTACCGAACCACCTCCCTTAACTCAGCATTGGTGTTGGCTGGACTACTGCCCCTCGACCTCAGAATACAAGAGGCAGCAGCCCTGTATGAGGTAAAGAGGGGAGTAGAACAGCCAACGACAGGAGACGGGGAGGTGGAGCGAAGGACTAAGTTTGTGGAAATTCCCCACCCAGCGAAGCATATGGATTTGAAGTTCATATGCTTGGAAGACGAACAACAGGTCAATACCCATAATACGCAAGCGGTACGCATATATACGGACGGCAGCAAAATTGATGGCAAGGTTGGAGCTTCATTGTCTTTCTGGAGCAATGAAGCTGAAACCAGGAGCCAGAAATTGAAGCTGTCGTCCTACTGCACGGTCTTCCAAGCGGAACTTCTAGCCATATGTAGGGCTACCAGGGAGATAATTAAACTCCAAGAAAACAGTTTTGGAATTTACAGCGACTCAAGATCGTCACTTGAAGCGGTCACGAACAACCGCTCTCTTCACCCCCTAGTCGTGGAAATTCGCCGTAATCTAGAAGAGTGCAAAAGTAGGAACAAACACGTTGCGCTCTTCTGGATTAAAGCCCATGCCGGACTGGAGGGTAATGAGAGGGCAGACCAGCTCGCAAAAGAAGCCGCTGTAAAATCCAAAACTAAGCCAGAGTATGACCTGTGCCCGGTTTCATACGTCAAACGACAAATCCGTTTGAGGACACTTGACGAATGGAACAACAGGTACAAGACTGGAGAAACTGCAGCAACCACTAAACTGTTCCTCCCTGATGCAGTAAAAGCATATAGTATAGTTAAGCACATTAAACCAAACGGTACAATAACACAAATATTGACGGGACATGGTGGGTTTTCCGCGTACTTGAACCGCTTCAAGTGCAAGGAAAACCCATCATGTATTTGCGAGCCTGGAGTACCTGAAAGTGTTGAGCACATTATACTAGATTGTCCTGTCTTTGGTAAAGAAAGGTATGAAATGGAATACATTGTAGACTGTAAAATATCAGTAGAAAATATTTGTAAGATTGTAGAGAATAAATACACTAGAGATAAGTTTTTAGAATATTGTAAAAACATAGCAATTAAGGTAATAAAAAGAAATAGTTAGATAAGATAAGTTAATATATATATTGACAACATATATATAAGAAACTTAGGATATGAATGATGTAAAACCACTGTAAAATAAGAAACCATAACTTTAGACTTAAAATATTGTAATATTTGTGTAATAAAATAAAACACCTGCTGTATCTTCATTTAAGACCCAAACTAGAAATAGGAAAAATAGAGATAGATAGATAGAAAGAGAGATACAAAAAATCTCTAATTATGTTAGAGGGACGACGTAGTGGCGTTTCGAGACGCCGAAAAAAAAAAAAAAAAAAAAAAAAAAAAAAAAACCTAACCTAACCTAACCTAACCTAACCTAACCTAACCTAACCTAACCTAACCTAGCCCAAACCTAACCTAGCCCAAACCTATTCTAGCCCAAACCTAACCTAACCCAAACCTAATCTTTTTTTTTTTTTTTTTTTTTTTTTTTTTTCAATGGCGGGCATCCTCATATCAGTTGCAAAAGAACACCCATGTCAGGTTTTTGTACCATCATTTGCACCCGCCATTTTTAATTTCAAATCTGACCAGACATTCGTAAACAGCACGCCCAAATCAGTCGAAAACGACACCCATGTCAATTTTTTGTTCCATTATTTGCACCCGCCATTTTGAATTTAAAATCTGAACAGATATAGAAGAGATCGATCAGCAAATACTAAAAATGAATTCAAGGCTCTATCGTCTAGATTAAATCAAATAATACATCTAACACAGAAAATCCAAAACGATCACTATATTAGTATAGCTGATAACAAATGTGGACACACACACATGGAATGTTATCAACAGAGCGAAAAACACGGTTTATAGGGAGCAAATTCAACAAATTAATATTAACGGCAGCGTGATCTGTAATCCTTCAGAAATAGCTGACTTATACAATAACTTTTTTATAGATCAGGTTTCAAAATTGAATCCCTTCGCTAAGGTTAAACCCCCTCAAAAGATAAATTCTACTATTTTTATGAACCCTACTATTCCTAGAGATATCAACGATGTAATTAAAGGTCTTAAAAATACTAATAGACGATAAAATATCAACTAAGATTTTAAAACTAGTATCTAATATAATATCTGGGCCTATCAGTCATATAATGAACCTATGCCTAGTTAATGGTGTATTTCCGGAGAAACTTAAGGTCACGATTATAAAACCGCTTTTAAAAAAAAAAAAAAAAAAAAAAAATGACAAATATGACATGTATTGCTATTGCCCAATAGCATTAGTACCAATATTTTCCAAGGTTTTTGAAAGAATTACTTATATATAACAACATTAACTCGTTTTTTGAAGCTTTTAATCTCTTTGCAGAGGAACAGTTGGGGTTCAGAAAAAACAAAACCATCAACATGGCAATTTACAATTTTCTTCGAGCTGTCATGGGGAGTATTGATAAAAGTCTCCCTGTTTGCGCTTTGTACATGGATCTCACAAAGGCATTTGATTATGTAGATCACAACATATTACTCACCAAACTAGATGCATATGGAATTCGTGGGAATGCTTTGAATCTGATAAAGTCTTACCTTAGCAACCGAAAACAAGCAACGGAAATTACAAGAATAAGTCCTTAACAAAAAAAAGAAGTAAAATACTTATCAAAGTTCAGAACCGTTGAATTTGGTGTGCCTCAAGGTAGCGTACTGGGACCGTTATTGTTTATCATTTATATTAACGATTTTCCAAAAATATCGAACAACCGCATGACTCTGTTTGCTGACGATAGCACGATACTTTTTACGGGCACTGACCAATTAACTCTTCAACTTGACATTAATTATACTTTGACGAAAATGATAAATTGGCTGACATTGAATAATTTGAAAATTAACTTATCTAAAACAAATAAGTATAATGATTTTTAAAAATAGAACAACTAAAATAAACAGCATCAATATTAATTATTCTGGACATCAACTTGAAGAAACTATAATAACAAAATTTCTGGGCCTAAATATTGATTCTTCCCTTAATGAGCTCCCGTACCAAGTCGGAAAATGCATATATTATCTATGTAATGGTGTTCCTTTTACTTGTTTAGGTACGATAGTTTTTAAATAATTGAAATCGTTCCATTGGTTGCGAAGATATTACCTACACATTTTGTACCAGCTAACCGCGGGGCGGCCAGATAGCTCATGTCAGGGAATCGTGACGTCTCGATTTTCTTTCGCCCGCGCTCGCGCTCTCCACCATTCAGTTCACTCGATCTGCGCGGGTCGTGTTCTGGTTTAAATTATTTTTTTTTTAATAAAACCGCGCGGGTTCGGCGGCTAGCGCTGGGATATTGTGACATGACGTCACAATATCTCAACGCTAGGCTGTTCGCGCGGTCAGTGAGCCTCGTTCGGTATTTTGCCCATAACCTAGTCAGTTTTGGCCGTAGAAAAAAATTTTTTGCACTTTATGTTTTAGTTTCTCAAGGCCTATAAAACTGCATTCACAGATAAAACTGTGACGGGTCCCCATTGGAAAACGCACATAGAATATCTTTGCTCTAAAATAAATAAATTTTCGTATGCTTTATACAGGGTGTCCGGTAATTAATGGATAACCCCGCAGGTACTCGTGAAGGGCACCGCGGCCACTCAGGAAAAAAAATAAAAAAAAATCTATCTGCTGCAGTCTGGGATTTTTTTATTTTTTTTGTTATGTTTGAAATTTGATACCTTTGTTCACATTTTTGAGCACTACGGCTACAAATTCAATAATAACGAGTTATTTTTTTTTTTGAGAATAACGGAGGTACCAACGAGCGGTATCCCAACACATGGATCGGCCGCTTGGGACCTATTTTATGGCCACCACGATCACCCGACCTAAACCCACTAGACTTTTTCTATTGGGGCTGCTTAAAAGAAAAAGTGTATAAAAAACCAATCACAACCATTCACGAATTACGTCGACGTGTTTTGGATGCGGCTCGAGAAATTGGAGAGCGCAGGTATTCGCGGCTATTGAAAAGGTCGTTCATAAGAAGATGTAGAGCCTGTATTAGAGCAGGAGGCAAACAATTTGAACATTTATTATAAAATTGCCGATTTTAAATCGTCGTTTTGGTTATTAATTATACCCCAATCACCCCATAGAAAACTA
The DNA here is from genome assembly GCA_947095575.1 of Electrophaes corylata. NCBI lineage: Eukaryota > Metazoa > Arthropoda > Insecta > Lepidoptera > Geometridae > Electrophaes > Electrophaes corylata. The sequence continues at coordinate 12,959,896 of OX352708.1, read as the reverse complement.
CCGCATATTTTCGAAATAAATTTCCAATTAGCGATTTTTTTTGTCTTAAGAAAAATAGGACTAAAGAAACATAGGTGGCAATAACTCAGTAATTTGACAATCAAAAATTAAATATGATACCATTTATAAAACTACATAAAGTCGGCATGTTTTTAAAGCTGTTGGCCACCCAGGTCTCCATACGTTTTTTTTATACCACAGGCCCTCAAACTTGATTATTAAAAAATGGAAATCTCCAATTTTAATTTTTAAGTATTAAAAAAAAACAAACAGTTGCAGCTAGAAACATTTTGTAACGTGCAATAACAAGGCCAATTATTCACGGTTATTTCAAAAAAAAAATGACTCGTTATTAATGAATTTGTAGCCGTAGTGCCCAAAAATGTGAATAAAGGTATCAAATCTCAAACATAACAAAAAAAATTCAAAAAACCCAGACTGCAGCAGATAGATTTTTTTTTATTTTTTTTCCTGATTGGCCGCGGTGCCTTCCATGAGTACCTGCGGGGTTATCCATTAATTACCGGACACCCTGTATATGCTCTCAAAGACTGCAAGTATTTCGACTACAGTAACTGCATATCACGGGTATGTAGCATCCCTTCTAAGGTATGGTGTCATGTTCTGGGGTAACTCTACTGATAAAGAAATAGTAGGTATTTAAGGCACAAAAGAGTTGCGTAAGGGCAATCTGCAAGCTGAAACAGATTGACAGTTGCAGACCATATTTTATTTATTTATTTATGTGTCACCAACAAAGTATACACCTTAATAACGGAAAACTTGCTACATGCTTATAGGAATAAATATTATCTAAGTGCTACTGGTATTTAAAGGTGACAGACTACATGCAATACAAATACAAACAAGCGAGTAAAACGAGTACAAATTCTAGCCTAAATAATAACTATTACAATTGACATAAACAATATAAAACAATCAATTCAAAATTAGATAAAAAAATATTTACAGATTGAATTATGTACAGATACTTTTACACAATAAATTAATAAATTGAATATAAAATCATTACAGACATAGTTATCTACACTAATATTATAAAGAGGAAAGCTTTGTATTTTTGTATTTTTGTATGTTATGAATAAACTCAAAAAGTACTGGACCGATTTTATTAATTCTTTTTTCATTAGAAAGCTACATTATCACTGAGTAACATAGGCTATATTTTATTTTGGAAAAAAATAGCGTTCCGTAAAATATTTGGGTTTTTCAGACACAAGGTGTAAAAAATCAACCAGAAAAGTTACTTATTTTGCGTACGCTGCCTAAACTATAAAAGATAGAACCATAAAATGTTCTACATAATTGTAGATCTTATAAATATCTACAAAAAAGTCAGTGACACACTATACCTATCTATGTCGAGTGAGGCACAACAACCATTTTTTTATTTAAAAATCTTCAATTTTTTTTGGACTACATTTAAACGCATTTATTTTACTCATACTATTAATCCTTATCAAAATAAATTATTTCATCACTAAGTACAGTTCATGTAGATAATATTTGGTCTTTGAATGATTAGAATTGGACGTTTGGTTTTGAAGTTATGGCGAAATTAAAATATTACGTTTTCTGCTGCACGGCCCGTTGCGAAGTGAGCGTCACCAAGTTGGGAGTGCGCGTGCAGGGGAGTAGTTTAGATCTATGAGTTAGGAGGTACCCGCGCGGCTCCGACGCGAGGTCGGCTCCCTACGCAGGTGTTTTATAAAAAGGACATTAATTCATAATGTAATATAGTTTTATGACAAAATCTATACAAATAAATAAAATTGAAGTGTCTGTTTGTAATATTAAAATAACGCTTTTTACTACATGCATAGGAATGTATATACGATACATATACCAAAATAGCATTTTTTTTAATTTTTGTCTGTCTGTCTGTCTGTTTGTTCCGTGTAATCTCTGGAACGGCTGGACCGATTTCGACGGGACTTTCACTGGCAGATAGCTAATGTAACAAGGAGTAACTTAGGCTACTTTTTTGTAATATTAAAATAACGCTTTTTACTACATGCATAGGAATGTATATACGATACATATACTAAAATAGCATTTTTTTAAATTTTTGTCTGTGTGTCTGTCTGTTTGTTCCGTGTAATCTCTGGAACGGCTGGACCGATTTCGACGGGACTTTCACTGGCAGATAGCTAATGTAACAAGGAGTAACTTAGGCTACTTTTTATCCCGAAAAAATAACGGGAACTGATATAAACTGCCACGCTGGCGAAACTGCGAACGGCCGCTATTTTATGCCGTATTAACGCCATCTGTTGGTGACATCGAGTACTACTTCAGTTAAGATTTCTAAGTAAATATGTTTACCGCCCAACGAAGTGGGCACCGGTCAGCTAGTATACATATATAACCATATAATTTAAAATAAGTAAAAAAAATATGTATAATTTAAAACCATATTTATAAAACAAATTTAAAAACCATAGTAAAGAATAAAAAAACCTATACCTAGAGTGCTAAAAAATATAAGAATGTTATGAATTATATCTTTTTAAAATTAGAAATATATAAAATACAATAATTGTATTTTATATATTTCTACCTCTTCTATTTTATATATTGCCTCGTACCTAATTTTTAAATAAACAATTATTGTTTATTTAAAAATTAGGTACGAGGCATTTTTTAAACATACGCACGGATCCAGAAAACAAGTCCACTCCTTTGCTCTTAGCCGTAGGTACTGTTGTAATGGCGAACTAGCCTGTTCAGTGGCGCATTAAGGCCAAGATTTGTTTTAGACGAATTACTCTGGAAAACGTTGAAACTCGAGGCTCTAGGCAACCTCGATGGTGCAGAGAACTTAAGAGAAGCTATTAACTCCGGAGTGTCTAGGATGCCGTTCGCAAGCTTATACAAAAATACGTTACCAAGTAAGCTACGCTTTCAAGTCTTTTTTTATACAATAGGTACACATTCCGTGTCGCGTCGTCACGACGCGCGTCGGTCGCGTCACGTCGCTGTGACGACTTTGCATTAGGTACGTAGTTATGTACGGAAATAACTCTTGTAAAGAGGCCGTCGTCGCCGCCGTCTCGTCGCGCGCCGCATCTGCTTGCTGCTTGCTTAATAGATTTACAGACGCTCCGATTCGGTTGGTGCCAACCATCCGACCACGACCAAATCGGAAAGTGAAAAGAGCGGTCGGTCCGACATAATTATTATTAATATTGGTTGGACATGGTCGGATGCGCCGGCGATCCGACCAAACCAAATTCCTATCCGGTCCAACCAAATTGGAACGTTTGGAAGCTTTGTTGCTCCGACCAAATCGACTCAGTCGCATTCGCAACGCCACCGTTGTAGGACGTCAACATGAACGCCGAGGGAGTTACGGTCACCGAACGTGACATAATAATAAAGTAACTTTAACTTTATAAAGACTTTCCCTGTTTGTGGGACTTAAGTCACAAATATTACGTCTAGAAATGCTAAAATAGCGTTACTGCAACCATTTTAGCATTTTTAGATAATACCGGTGGCATGATGTTTATGCATCGACGATATACGGCATCAGGTGGCAAGACGGCCAACCGTCGGACAATCTGTAGCAATGTTGGAATGGTTGCTATGTCGGTTCCAATATGGCTGGCACCAACCGAATCGGAGCGTCTGTAAATACTTTTACCGGCCGCGGCCGTCAGTCAACTGCCAGCCGACAGCTAGGTCAGTCAGTCGTGCGCCGCGAGCCGACAGCGCCGACACCATGGCGGCCTCTGCGCCCGCGCTGCTGCTGCTGCTGCTGCTGCTGCTGCTCGCTGCGTCAGCGCATCCGCAACAGTTACAGATAGGTAAGAAGCCGAAAGCTAACAGTCTACAAATCGATTCACCAACTGCATTTGTTTATTTCTGATTTAGTTAAAAACCAAAATAATTGGAATGCCCTAATTATAATAAGTACCTATACCTAATGTAAAAGATGCTTCTCTCGCGTGCTTGCGTCTACTCGTAGTCTAGCTAGGTAGGTACATCCACCTCGCCGATGTAGGTAGAATAGAGTCGCGCGACGCGACGACGTCTGCTTAGAATAAGGACCGGTAGCGTCCGGAGCGGTCATCATTCAAACGGCTGACTTTCTGAGTATTGCAAAATATTATTCCAGGAGCTCAACGCTTACACTTCCATCGATAATAATTGACTAGGGTGGGCGGTGGGGGACTACTCGGGGCTCGCGACTTTGCTCCGGGCCCCGATTCTCGTATTTTTATAAGCTGAACGAGATCCAAACAAAACTCTGAATTATTTATTTTTAACACGCTTTTATAAGCTTATGTGAGTATGAGTAATGTAAGTATGTATCTATGTAACGGAATCTTTGAACGTAATTTTCATCCCCTTCAAAACGTCGGATTGATTTGAAACTTTGCACACTTATCAAGGACCGATGACAACGCAATATGGGGTTATTCCCGTTGAGTCACACCCTTTGTACTTAGGATCCTCAACATTGTCAATTTTTTCATCTGTGATAGCCGGTAGCGTCCTTGTGCTAAGTCTACGTATGGAATATAGTTTCCGGAGAACGGAGTCCGGAGTTTCCGGAGTCCAAAATGTATGGTCTCGGTGTTTATCCGAGTACCTCACTACCTGAAGGGTAACAAAGGTTCAAATGGAACCAACATTTAGGTGATGTTAATGTTGGAACGATAGTCCTATCAGGATGGTAGATGAGCGCCTGCCTCTGCCTCCCGGTAAATGGCTTCCGGGAAAGCTTGTAGCGAAACATCCCGGTGCAGCTAGGACTCGTGTTGTAACCTTGCAATACGAGTATAACGATCATCTCTTTAAGCGTTCGGCTTCAAAATGGAGTCCATTACCGCTGGATGATTCTCACTAATATAGGATAAGTTCTGTAATTTCCCTGTTAGAAGTTCACATCATTTTGTTTGTATTTTAATAGCCAATTGTATTTTAATGTTCCATTTGCCATTCCCTTGATAATTTAATAGTTTAGTTTGTAGAGTCGTACCTAATGTAAGAGGCCCTACTTCTCACCCTGTAGAGTACCTCACCTTACTTAAATACTAGTGTCTAAGAAAGGACCATAGTTGTCGTGCGGCCGTCGGGGGAATTCCACTTAAGCGGTGAATTGATGTTTAAGTAAATACTTACATAGGTAATATTTGTTGTTATAGCGGCAATAGAAATACATCATCTGTGAAAATTTCAACTCTCTAACTAACACGGTTCATGAGATCCAGCCTGGTGACAGACGGACAGACAGACAGACAGACGGCGGAGTCGTAATTGTGGATGTAGGTAGATAGTAATATACGATGACGTGAGGGTGTTTGGAAATAAAGTCAGTCTATGCATGGTGCTCGCGTGTTTCATTGTAGGTACAGTCCTCAAGAATAAATGCATTACAGTATTAAGATCGTTAGTAATTGAGCCTCGTTTAGAGACATGCATGGTTTGACCTTTGAGGCAAGCATCCGACTATTTGTGGGGGTAGTCAGAGAGTTTTGTACACCAACTCACTACTGTTCCTAGCTATGTATTTGATCTTTATAATAAGCATACAATCTTGCTTTCCTAGCCCCTCCATGGCAGTGGTAAACGTTTAACGCAACCTACAAAGTCAATGACATCGACAAGTCTGAAACTATTAAGCAGCTGGCTATGCAACCTTTAGGTAATTTTACGGGTTTCTCTTTTAGCGAGGTAGACAGCTGTGATGTTCAAAAATTAATAACGAGTATTAGCAGTAAGGCAGTTAGTTGGTCATGATGGTATTGGCAGTAAAGTTTTATCCCCTATTCTTGAACATATTCTTCCGTGTATTACACATATTATAAATTTTTCCTTAAACTCTAACATTTTTCCCTCGCTTTGGAAGAAGGCTTACGTCATCCCCATACCTAAAAAACCAACTATCTGTGAGCTAAAAGACTATCGTCCAATCTCCATCTTGCCGTTTTTGTCTAAAGTTCTTGAAAAAGTTGTAAATCACCAACTGTCTTCCTTTTTACAAACTAATAACCTCCTTGATCACTTTCAGTCTGGCTTTCGCCCTGCACACAGCACTAGTACTGCTCTCATAAAAATAACGGATGATATCAGACTTACTATTGATAATCGTAAACTCACTCTCCTCTGTCTATTGGACTTTAGTAATGCGTTCAACTGTGTGGATCATGATATTATGCTGGCCGTCCTACGCTCTGTTAATCTCTCCCAATCTACTATTTCATGGTTCAGTTCATATCTACGTGGGCGTCAGCAATGTGTTAGAATCGACAATGTATCCTCTGATTGGAGTGACATTTCAGTGGGGGTTCCCCAAGGAGGTGTTCTCTCACCTCTTCTCTTTTCACTTTTTATAAAAACTCTTGTGGCAGTAATCCGTTACACCTCTCATCATCTGTATGCTGATGACGTCCAATTATATCTCAGTGTAAATCCTGACCAACTTCTTCATGGTATCCATAGCCTTACCAAGGATCTGAGCGCTGTTTATGATTGGACTCAAAAATATGGCCTATTCATCAATCCAAACAAAACCCAGGTGATCATTATTGGCGGTAACACTCTGGTTAACAGAGTCGATGCTAGTATGCTCCCTCCTGTTAAATACAATGGTATAGCATTGGAATATTGTAAGCAGGTCAAGAACTTAGGACTATATATTTCGGACAATTTGTCTTGGGATTTCCACATTACTCAGATAAGCAAGAGGATGTATGGTACCATGCATTCTCTTAAACGTATGAAAAACTTTCTGCCCCAATCCACAAGAATCACACTGGTGACCGCATTACTTCTTCCTATTTTGGACTACGCAGACGTATGCTATCCTGATGTAACTGAGGAACAACTGAATCGGTTGCAGCGTCTACAGAATCTCTGCGTCAGATATATTTATGGTCTACGAAAGTTTGACCATGTCTCTATGTTTCGGCGACAACTGAAGTGGCTTGATATCAGAGCTCGTCGGGATGAGCACATTCTATCCCTCCTCTTCAACATTCTCCATAACCCTATGTCTCCCAACTACCTCAGTGAGCGGTTCATGCCCCTTTATGCTGATGTTCAATCGGTACGCTCTTGCCAGCGCTTACAATTGATGACTCCACAGCATAAGACGACTACTTACACGAACTCCTTTACAATAACTGCTACGCGACTCTGGAACCATACTCCTCTTATCCACCGTGAAGCATCTTCAGTTGAGGCCTTCAGGGCTCGTATCCATAATCATCTCTTTGGTGACCCGAATGAATGAGCAATTTCCTAGTAATTCAATTATTAGTATTTATTAACTATGTAAATATAAGTACATATTTTGTTGTAAAAGTAGGTAAATAATATTATGTTATACATATATACTTATATATTATATACATATTTATATTTATGTATTCCGTTACAGCAGTAAGTAGGTAAGTAAGTTTATTGAGTTTTACCTACAAGCTTTTAATAATTATTTATTTTACTTCTTTCTTTTGTGCACTACCGACACAACTATGTTTCCACATTACACAAAGGTTATCTGGAAGATAATGCTTCATAGCATTAAGTTCGCCTTTGTACTGTTACTTTTTTGTGCAATAAAGTATTTTCAATCAATCAATCAATCAACCTTGTTGGAAGTCGCATAAGAAGTATTACTTCAAAAGAAGATACGACATCGTGCGTCCTCCGTGCGCACATGTACCTGATGTACCTAATGCACCCGCACCCGCAGGCATCGTCGAGGACACGGGCCGCGCGCAGGCGCTCGCCGCAGCCGTCGAGACGGCGCTGCGGGCCGCGGGGGACGCGGGGGGCGCGGGGGGCGCGGGGGAGCCGCGCGTCGCCCCCGCGCCCCGCGGCCGCCCCCTCGCCGCGCCGCGCCACGTGTGCGAGCAGGCGGAGAGCGGCGTCACGAGCGCGCTGCTCGGCGGCGACCTGCGCACGCAGCGCCTGGCGCACGAGGCGGCCGCGCGCGCCGGCCTGCCGCTGCTGCTGGTCGACCCCGCGCCGCCCCAAGCCTCCGCCTCCTGGGAGGCGCTGCAGCTCTACCCGCACCCCGACGTCATCGCGCAGGTACCTGTGCTTGTGCCTGTGCCTGTGCCTGTGCCTGTGCGTGCCCACCTCGACTCGCAGCGATGGTAACGCGGCGGCTCTGTCGGCAGGCGAGCGCGGACCTGTGTCGCGAGAAGGGGTGGACGAGCGCGGTGCTGCTGCACGAGGGAGGCGCCACGCACGTGGCGCGTCTGGCGCCCGACGGACGCCCCCTGGCGCTGCTGGCGCGCCAGCTGCCCCCGCGCGACGCGGACCCCTCCGTGCTCAGGTAGGTGGATGCCGTCACCGCGGCGCAGGTGGAGGTGGAGGTTCCCTCGGATGCTCAGCGCGTCGTCGGCTTCGACCCGCAGGAACCTGATGCTGGTGCTGAAGAAGGTGTCGGTGGACAAGTTCATAGTGTGGTGCGAGGCGGAGTGCGCGCTGCGAGTGCTGGAGGCGGCGCAGCTGGCGGGGCTGGCGAGCGCGCGGCACTCGTTCCTGCTGGTGGCGGAGGAGCTGAAGGCGGAGCGGCTGCAGGCGTACAGCCACGGCGGCGCCAACGTCACCGCGCTGCGACTATTCGACCCGAGAGCGGAGGGCGTGGCCACCTTCATGGAGGCGTGGAGCAAGGCGAGCGTGCAGCGTCGCGTGGCGTCCGACGCCGACCTGCGGGCCGCGGTGCTGGAGCCGCCGACCGCGATCCTGCTGGCGCGTGACGTCACCGTGCTGGCGGCCGCCGCTTCGGCGCACTTGGCGCTGCCCGCGATGCCGAGCGCCGACTGCGCCAAGGGACAAGCCGCCTTCCACGCCGACACGCTGCTCAACTATCTGCGTTCCGTGAGTTCACTACCTACCTTCTTTAGTTTTGAGCTCGATGACGACCGGCATCCATTATTCTACGCATCATCATTTTATGCTTAAAACATTATTATTGCTGTTCGAGGGGCCTAGCACCGAGCTAGCACCGCAGCTTCCTTACCGATGCATTATTATCTGCATCCGTTTATCTGTAGTTGGGATAGCAAGTGAGCGTTGGTTGTCGTGTTGCAGGAGGACTGGAACGAAGAGGGTACGAGCGGCCCCGTGTCCTGGGAGGCGGACGGCAGCCGGCGCGACGTGCGGCTCGAGGTAGGTGCGGGTAGGAGGAGACGAGGTGAGGTGACGTGAGGCGGCGGCATGCTAACGCGCGTGCGTCCCGGCCGCAGGTGGTGGAGCTGTCCCGCGGCGGCGCGCTGCAGCACGCGGGGGTGTGGAGCGCGGGGCGCGGCGGGCGCGGGGGGAGCGCGGCGCGCGGGGAGGGCGGCGTGCGCTGGGAGCGTCCCGCCGCGCCGGCGCCGCCGCTGCCGAGGGACTCCATGACCAACCGCACCTTCAACATACTCATCGCGCGCGTACGCATCTAACTATACTTACAACCTGCACCTATCTACCTACCTCTCCCTCTCCTTCCCGACTCACACCGACCCCACATCGATCATTGTGTTTCAGAACAAGCCCTACGTGATGCGGCGGGAGTCGACGGGACGCCTCACGGGAAACCAGCGCTACGAGGGTGAGTTGGTGACGGCATGCCACATGCCACATGTGGCGCATGTAGGTAGCTGCCGAACGAGTACTTATTGTGTTCTGTTGTTGTCGTCAGGTTTCTGCATCGAGCTGATCGAGCGGTTGGCTGACATCCTGCACTTCAACTACACGTTCATCGAGCAGGGCGGCGGATACGGCACCAAGCTGCCGAACGGAGAGTGGAACGGGTTGCTCGGTCGCCTGCGCACCGACATGGTGAGTTGCAGGGCGACGCGAGCTGCGAGACGTGACGTCACCTACACGTGACCTACTGCACGGTCTCGTTGCAGAATGTCGAGTTCGCGATCACGGACCTCACGATCACGGCGGACCGCGAGCAAGCGGTGGACTTCACGACGCCCTTCATGAACCTCGGCATCACCATCCTGTTCCGCAAGCCGGAGCCGCCGGTGCCGCAGCTGTTCGCGTTCCTCCTCCCCTTCTCGAACGGGGTAGGTGTACCGTGTGTTGTGTCTCGGAGACCTGCCTGACCGTGCATGACTACCCTCTGACTACCCTCTGCGTCGGCAGGTGTGGCTGTGCCTCGGGCTGGCGTACCTGGGCTCGTCGCTGCTGCTGTACGTGGTCGGCCGGCTGTGTCACGAGGAGTGGCAGAACCCGTACCCGTGCATCGAGGAGCCTCTCGCGCTCGAGAACCAGTTCACTCTCGGCAACGCGCTGTGGTTCAACCTGGGCGCCGTGCTGATGCAGGGCTCCGAGATCGCGCCGGCGTGAGTGTTGAGGCGGGGTGAGGCGGGGTGAGGCGGGGTGAGGCGCGGTGAGGCGGGGTGAGGCGGGGTGAGGCGGGGTGAGGCGGGGTGAGGCGGGGTGAGGCGCGGTGAGGCGGGGTGAGGCGGGGTGAGGCGGGGTGAGGCGGGGTGAGGCGGGGTGAGGCGGGGTGAGGCGGGGTGAGGCGGGGTGAGGCGGGGTGAGGCGGGGTGAGGCGGGGTGAGGCGGGGTGAGGCGGGGTGAGGCGGGGTGAGGCGCGGTGAGGCGGGGGGCTGACGTAGTGGGGTTGCGTTGCAGGGCGTACGGCACCCGCGCGGTGGCGAGTGCGTGGTGGGTGTTCGCGCTGGTGATATCGAGCTCGTACACGGCTAACCTGGCGACGCTGCTCGCCAAGAAGAGCACCACGGAGCTGTTCCACGACGTGGAAGGCTTGGCGCACAGCGCGCTGCCCATCGAGTACGGCTGCAAGAAGGGTGGCTCCACATGCACATACTTCGAGGTACCTAACCTACCTGCCTACCCTGCCTAACTATCGAACAAGCTGTACAAACAGTATGGCGATCATTCTTTAGTTTCATGTCCTCATGCATCTTAACTTTAAATATTATTATTTAGACAACGTTTCCACGAAACCGATCAGCCAAGTCTTCTTCTTCTTTTCGAGTCAAACAAAAAACTCACTCACACCTTCCCTGACCAATACGTTGCCACCTCAACGGCTCCTTCTGTCACCACGTTCAGGTCCTCCCAAGTGCAGGTGGTCGTGCACAACGGACACAGAAGCAGGTGTGGCATACCCTGTATGGGGGCTCCGCAATCGCACGGTATACTGGCCGGGTCGATTATACCCCACCTAGCCTAGGATGATGCTTTCTCCACAGCTCACATCTTAAGTTCTTGGGAGTTTCTGTCGAGGAGATCGTCTGTCTCAGGAAACTTGTTCTGCTCTTGAGGCGGGCGCGTGGGATATGGTAAGTACCCGTACAGAGGATGACGACTGTCTGCTTCCTGATTTCTCTTTTCTATATTTCTATCAACCAAGTCAGAAACTATAGATACTAACATTATGTACTAATATAGTGTAGGTACCTATAGGTACTACATGTATACTGTATACTAATGCACTACATTATATACTAATATAATGCAAGTACCTACCTAATATTATACCTGTAAACAAAAACTCAATATTCTTATCCTAGGTATATGGTATAATTTGACTCTAAAAAGAAAAATATAAATTATAAAATTTAATAAATGCGGTAGGAAGTAAATCAGACTCACATTTAAGCTTTTGCGTAATGAAGTAAATAAATAAGAATGTACCTGCAACCGAAACTACATTCAATAACAGAGGAATCAATCGCTAGAAACCCTAAACATTTTTGGACCTTTGTCTTTGTGAAGAATAAATCCCGATCACATTATATGCCTAGTTCATTGACTTATAACGGTGTAAATGTTTGTAATGGTATTTCGATTTGTAATGCTTTTTCAACCTATTTTCAGTCTACTTTCCATTAATTCAGCATCAGGCAATGTATTTGCCGTTTGTATTGACTTTCACAAGGATGTTCAGTCAGCACATGCGCGTGGCATGACGTCAGATATCATCAGTACAGTACCTACCTAGGTACAATCATAATGAACTCCGTGGAAGTTCTAATGAAATAATGATGATGATGATGATGAAGTGACCAGACACCGAGCACACGACACAGCTAGCGACCTCATTACCATAGTCTTACATCATTCATGTATTTTAATATTTATGTATTTATAATGATGTGTCATGTATATTTACTGTGCCGCCTGAAATAAATGAATAATACCTATTATTATTATCTACTTAGTCTTCACAGAATCCTCTCTATAAGGAGATGTATGAGCACATGAAGACCAGGAAAATGCCCACTTCAAACGAGGAAGGAATCCAGAAGTAAGTATGAGCTGCTGGTGCTGTGCTGTGCTGTGCTGCGCTGTGCTGCGGTGTGCTGACACAGCATCATACATCAGTTACATGGCACCTGTGCTTCCAGAGTGATGTCGAACGAATCCATGTACGCGTTCCTGAGCGAGTCGACCTCCATCGAGTACGAGGTGGAACGCAACTGTCAGCTCACCAAGGTGCCTCCTCTCTCACACACTAGCCACCACTAGCCACCACTAGTCACCACTAGCCACTAGCGCCCAGTGACCGAGCTGCTTGTTCTCAGGTGGGCCCGCTCCTCGACAGCAAGGGCTACGGCATCGCCATGCGGAAGGGTGAGTAGATGTCGCCCCGCGAGGGAGAGGGAGAGGGAGAGGGAGAGGGACAGTAGCATGTATGTATGGTGTGGTTGTGTGCAGACTCGGAGTACAGGCAGGCGTTGAACCTGGCGCTGCTGAACCTGCAGGAGGCGGGCGTGCTGCGCGAGATGAAGAACACGTGGTGGAACGAGAAGCACGGCGGCGGCGCCTGCAAGGTACCTCCCACCCGCGACCACTTCTCCATTACACTCATCTTTAGGACACAGCACCATCTAGCCCCAAGCTAAGCAGATACATAATAATCGATATTACAATTACAATTACATTTACTTTGCCTAATGTGCTCTTACGCCCAATAAATATTGTATAGAATGGGGAGCCACTTACTTACTCTTGTCGATTACACTATTTACTTAGGACTTAATATCGTTGCAAGATAGCAGTGGGGTCAGGTCCACACATCACAACACTCGCTGGTAGACCGAGTTCGGCTGCTTATGCAGTTCGCACAATAAGATGGCCCACTGATGAAGCTACAGCTAGACTAGTATATTTGAGTTACTTCCATAGTGTGATGTCGTATGGTATACTCGTATTTCTTTGGGGGAAAGCTGCTGATTTACAAACAATATTTGTTTTGCAAAAACGAGCCATCCGGGCCATTTATAAAATGAAATCGCACGACTCCTTGCGAGAACGTTTTAAAGAAATTCATATTCTCACAGTAATTTCGCAGTATATTTATGAAAATCTGTTGTACACTCATAAACATATAAAAAGTTTTAAGAAAAAAAGTGATGTGCACAGTATCAACACTAGAAACAATAATAAAATATGTATTCCGAAATTTAGACTGCAAAAAGTAAATGGGTCATTTATGGGGAACACTGTACGCTTCTGTAATAAACTTCCAGAAAATGCCACTAAGCTTCCCATTCGGAAATTCAAAGCCTACATTAAGACAAATCTTATGAAGAAAGCTTACTATACCCTAGATAGCTACACTAATGATAAATCTGCGTGGCCAGATGTTCCGACCGCTCTACCCATCGACAGCTAGGATATAGTTTTGCAATGTCTGTACTATTCTCTTAATTGATTTCATTAGATTGTAAGCATTACCTACTATTACTTGAAGCGTAGCGTGTGCTGCCTTTTGAACTTGTGTTGCATATTAAGTTCTTGGTATAATTGCCTTAGCATGTTTTCTGTCTTGCAATCAGTTAGATTAGCACCACACTGGAGCTTCATTATTTACATTATTATTATTTTGTAACAGGATCATACAAAAAAATGGTAGGAACCAAGCCGTAAGTTTCTTGCCGGTTCTTCGTCGGCTTGGTCGCAAGGAACTGGCGCTTAGAATCACCTAGATTTAAACGTTTCAAGATGATCCCTGCGGATATTACTGAATAAATGCTTTTTGACTTTGACTTTGAATAAACCAATCGCACCTGCTACAGGTATTCATAGGATGTACCGAGCGCTGCTGATAACTATATATCGATCGGCCCTTCGCCAATCTATTACCAATTAACATGTGTCAGGCGACCGAGGAGTTCGGCAGTAAGGAGCTGGAGATGTCGAACTTCCGCGGGCTGTTCCTGGTGCTGGCGGTGGGCTGCGCGCTGGGCGTGCTGCTCTCCGCGCTCGACCTGGCGGCCAGCACGCTGCGCCGCGCGCGCGCCCTCCACCAGCCCTTCTGGCGCCGCTTCGCCGCCGAGCTGCGCTTCGCCTTCCGCTTCGAGCAGTCCATCAAGCCGCTGCACGTGAGTCCCGCTCGTCCTCTCCCCGGTACCTCACCTCCTTAGGCTTGATGCGTCCCTTCCATCGGCAGGGGTCGCTGAGCTCGTCGTCGAGCGGCTCCTCGCCCGTCGCCTCCGGGGACGTAGACGCGGAGGCGGTGGTGGAGGCGGCGGAGGAGGAGGAGGGGGAGCCGGCGGCGGGGGGGGGCGCGCGCGCGGCGCCGCTCCTCCATGCACGCGGCGAGCGTGCGCCTCGCGCGACACACGCGGGCGGCGGCCGCGGGGGGCGCGGGGGGCGCGGGGGGCAGGGAGACCGCGACCCCGCACCCGCCCGCCTCCACGCCGCGCCAGCGCTCCATGCGCCGCTGAATACCGCACGACGCCTGCTCGATCTCAGCGAGCCCTTTGATCCCGGACTCCTTGCGAGCCTCCCCATGGAGTACTGCAAGGTCCTATCCTTGGACCGAGTCTCTTCCTGATTTACATCGAAAACGCTATTTAAAAATACTTACAAATGAATAAGCGAAAGTGAGTTCTCCTGAGTGAGGCCACATATGTGTACATGTAGAAGTGTGTAGAATCGATATAAGAGGTTGATATATACTCGTACATAATGAACAAGTGAAGGGCCCACTGCAACTATTTGTACCAGACAGCTCAGTTGCAAATGAGTCAAACAATTTTGTATTTTATTAGTATCTGAGTTGAAAGTAGATGTTAATTGCGAAAATAAACAAAAAATTAGCTACACAGACGAATTTCAACTATACAGTATTTTTTTTTTTTTATTATATGGTTCACAACTTGAAACTTACGCTAAAGATTACAGTTTCATAACATATATATAAAAAAACAACACGGCGCAGTTTCTAAAACACAGTGAACACAACATGCGTAGCAAAAATAAATATTCAGTATAAACACATCAGTAAAATAGGACGAAAGAAAAAAGAAAAGGTGTTAAAACAAGCAAAATTGAACTAAAAACTAAAAAATACAAGTAAGAGAGCATTTAATTTAAATATCTATACGCACTAATCTTCGCAGAGGCCAAAGAACCACTGAAGATATCGTAATTCGATCTAATTCCATTATAACAAGCAAACATTCGATACAATGCGGAATGTTGCCCGACATTTGTTCTGCAGTGAGGGATCTTGAACGATTTTCTATTTATTAAACGACTACCTTGCCGAGGAACTTCCAAGTTAAGTTCCAGTATTATTATGATGCAAGCTGATGATATTTGACGACCGATGTGGCGCGGCGGGCGAATGTCCGCCTGCGACGCAGGAGGTTGCGGGTTCGATTCCCGCCTTGGGATAAATGTTTGTACGATCTGCAAATATTGATTCCGGGTGTTCTGGATATTTTCTATCTATAATAAGAAATATGTACCTATGTATATAATGTATTGTATTAAGTATATCAGCCATCTAGTACCCATAACACAAGCTCGCATAATATTAATACCCGTCTATATCAGGCTATTTCAAATAATTCGAAAAGAAAAAAATAAAGTTTTATGGAATGAAATATTGACATGTGGTGTTCATTAACGTATCATTATTGATATGTGAATGATAATCTAAGTGATAAGATAACGTACATTATAGAAACAACTAACAGGCAAAACATTTAATCATTTACTTATAAGTGCTTTTGGTGGTCGCTCTTTTATATTATAATAGATAAATAAGAAGCATAATGTAATAAACCGATGGGTGCGATTTAACTTAAAGTTTGTTTTCTTCCGAGGGCAAATCCTCGTTGTACGGTGACGTACACTTTTATGTAGGTGACTGAGTCGGCATTTTACTCAACCTCGATAGTTTTATAACATTTATGAGACAGTGCAAATCTAACAACCGAGTGAGAGCGACCCGGCTCGGAAACAACAATCAACTTTTAACTTTAACTTAACTTTAACTCTTATTAAACTCAGTGTAAACCGGCGCCGGTGTTTTAACTTGATAACTACAACTACGCACTCAAACTAGCTAACTTTACAAACTAACATTGTACAGTCTAACTGGACTGTACACTCGTATTTTTTGAAGCTGAGACAAGATCATAGATATCTCCAGGGAACCTTAGGTTTCAACTCCTTGGATCGCGGCAGATTCCGACCGGGCCGCGTTCGCTTGTTTGAGCCAATATGGTCACGCACTTTGTATTGCCAGCAATCACCCATCTCTCGAGCACAGCGTAGTTTAAATGCGCTCTTAACCAAACATCCTCAGTTAGATGTGTTTGCGGATGGCTGGAAGAAGATTGAACGAGCTAGCCTAAGTTTTTGTGAGAATGTATAAAATTTGTAAAGTAGGTACCTAAGTTAGAAATAGTGTGTTTGTATTTATTTTCTTTAGTAATGTTCTAGACATAACGATTTGGAGTACTCTGTAATGTAAATAAATAAATAAGATTGAAACTATATACACCATACTACATACTATTGAGTCATCTACACTTCAACCGCCGAAGAGGGAGATGTGCATGCCTCCAGCTTCCTCATATGGAAAATGCAAATTCTGAAAATGCCAATATTTAGTTCATATTTAGTACCATCATAGATTACAACCATAATTTAGGTGCCAAAAAAACAACGACGCTACAAGCCTTTGAAGGTGTGTTAGCTGAAGTAACATGCCACCAGCTTCCTCATTCAGTGTGGGCAAACGAGTGCTGATAGAGCTATAGAACAAACGCTAGCATTTAGTACCAGATGAGTGCACTAGGTAGCAAAATTTCCAAACCGGCAGCTAAAAAACTCTCGGAGTTATAAGACTTCATCAACGTGTAAGCTGACGTACCGTTATTTCAGCACGCACATGCTGGTTCTCTGAAACGGCTGCAGCTATAGACACGGTTGATATCTCCAGATTCAGTGCACAATTGGTGCCAAAGGTACCAAATATTTGAGGCTTCTAGGTTCAAAACTCTTTGAACTACAGGCTTTTAGCAACGTGTAAGCTGGGGAAACGTTTCTCCAGCTGACACATGCTGGATCTCAGAAACGGTAAGAGATAGAGATTCGGTTGATATCTCCAAATGTCAATATGAATTAGTGCACTTGGCACCAAAATTTTGGAGTCTCTAGGACCAATAGTTACATCACAAGAAGCAAAAAACCATTTAACGGTCAACAAATTCAAACCAGTTTTCGCTTCTATAAAAGCGCGGCGTTGCCGCTCTGCACGCTACAATAGCGAGCGAACATTATGCTTGTTCTCTGTCTGTTTTTATATCTGTCTCTGGATACAACGTGTGTTGCCAGTTCAGTTTTAGTAGGTCGATAGTTTTATTCGAGTCTTGTCAGAACAGGTATTATAGGTACGAGGTACTACTAAATAGGTACTTTATTTTGTCTAGTTTAACCAAATAAAATAGGAACCTAATTAGGAAATTGGGTTTGTATGTACTCAAATAGTTGATTTGACGACCGATGTGACGCAGCGGCCTGTGACGCAGAAGTTTGCGGGTTCGATTCCCGCCTTGGAATAAAATGTTTAAACGATCTGCAAATAATGAATCCGGGTGTTCTGGGTATTTTCTATGTTTAGTAAAAAATATGTATGTATTTTTGTAACGTCAGATTTGGAATTCAAAATGGCAGGTGCATATGATGGTACAAAAAACTGACATGGGTGTCTTTTTCTACTAATTTGGGGGTGCTGATTACGAATATCTGGTCAGATTTGAAATTCAAAATGGCGGGTGCACATGATGGTACAAAAAACTGACATGGGTGTCTTTTTCGACTAATTTGGGGGTGCTGATTACGAATATGTGGTCAGATTTGGAATTCAAAATGGCGGGTGCACATGATGGTACAAAAAACCGACATGGGTGTCTTTTTCGAATAATTTGGGGGTGCTGATTACGAATATCTGGTCAAATTTGAAATTCAAAATGGCGGGTACAAAAATGGTACAAAAAACTGACATGGGTGTCTTTTTCGACTAATTTGGGGGTGCTGATTACGAATATCTGGTCAAATTTGAAATTAAAAATGGCGGGTACAAAAATGGTACAAAAAACTGACATGGGTGTCTTTTTCGACTAATTCGGCGGTGCTGATTACGAATATCTGGTCAAATTTGAAATTCAAAATGGCGGGTACAAAAAATGGTACAAAAAACTGACATGGGTGTCTTTTTCGACTAATTTGGGGGTGCTGACTACGAATATCTGGTCAAATTTGAAATTCAAAATGGCGGGTACAAAAAATGGTACAAAAAACTGACATGGGTGTCTTTTTCGACTAATTTGGGGGTGCTGATTACGAATATCTGGTCAAATTTGAAATTCAAAATGGCGGGTACAAAAAATGGTACAAAAAACTGACATGGGTGTCTTTTTCGACTAATTTGGGGGTGCTGACTACGAATATCTGGTCAAATTTGAAATTCAAAATGGCGGGTACAAAAAATGGTACAAAAAACTGACATGGGTGTCTTTTTCGACTAATTTGGGGGTGCTGATTACGAATATCTGGTCAAATTTGAAATTAAAAATGGCGGGTACAAAATGGTACAAAAAACTGACATGGGTGTCTTTTTCGACTAATTCAGCGGTGCTGATTACGAATATCTGGTCAAATTTGAAATTCAAAATGGCGGGTACAAAAAATGGTACAAAAAACTGACATGGGTGTCTTTTTCGACTAATTTGGGGGTGCTGACTACGAATATCTGGTCAAATTTGAAATTCAAAATGGCGGGTACAAGAAATGGTACAAAAAACTGACATGGGTGTCTTTTTCGACTAATTTGGAGGTGCTGATTACGAATATCTGGTCAAATTTGAAATTCAAAATGGCGGGTACAAAAAATGGTACAAAAAACTGACATGGGTGTCTTTTTCGACTAATTTAAGGGGTGCTAATATTCGTAATCAGCACCCCCAAATTAGTCAAAAAAGACACCCATTTCAGTTTTTTGTACCATCATGTGCACCCGCCATTTTGAATTTCAAATTTGACCAGATATTCGTAATCAGCACCCCTAAATTAGTCGAAAAAGACACCCATGTCAGTTTTTTGTACCATTTTTGTACCCGCCATTTTGAATTTCAAATTTGACCAGATATTCGTAATCAGCACCCCCAAATTAGTCGAAAAAGACACCCATGTCAGTTTTTTGTACCATTTTTTGTACCCGCCATTTTGAATTTCAAATTTGACCAGATATTCGTAGTCAGCACCCCCAAATTAGTCGAAAAAGACACCCATGTCAGTTTTTTGTACCATTTTTTGTACCCGCCATTTTGAGTTTCAAATTTGACCAGATATTCGTAGTCAGCACCCACAAATTAGTCGAAAAAGACACCCATGTCAGTTTTTTGTACCATTTTTTGTACCCGCCATTTTGAATTTCAAATTTGACCAGATATTCGTAGTCAGCACCCCCAAATTAGTCGAAAAAGACACCCATGTCAGTTTTTTGTACCATTTTTTGTACCCGCCATTTTGAATTTCAAATATGACCAGAAATTCGTAATCAGCACCCCCAAATTAGTCGAAAAAGACACCCATGTCAGTTTTTTGTACCATTTTTTGTACCCGCCATTTTGAATTTCAAATTTGACCAGATATTCGTAGTCAGCACCCCCAAATTAGTCGAAAAAGACACCCATGTCAGTTTTTTGTACCATTTTTTGTACCCGCCATTTTGAATTTCAAATATGACCAGAAATTCGTAATCAGCACCCCCAAATTAGTCGAAAAAGACACCCATGTCAGTTTTTTGTACCATTTTTTGTACCCGCCATTTTGAATTTCAAATTTGACCAGATATTCGTAGTCAGCACCCCCAAATTAGTCGAAAAAGACACCCATGTCAGTTTTTTGTACCATTTTTTGTACCCGCCATTTTGAATTTCAAATTTGACCAGATATTCGTAATCAGCACCGCCGAATTAGTCGAAAAAGACACCCATGTCAGTTTTTTGTACCATTTTTGTACCCGCCATTTTTAATTTCAAATTTGACCAGATATTCGTAATCAGCACCCCCAAATTAGTCGAAAAAGACACCCATGTCAGTTTTTTGTACCATTTTTGTACCCGCCATTTTGAATTTCAAATTTGACCAGATATTCGTAATCAGCACCCCCAAATTATTCGAAAAAGACACCCATGTCGGTTTTTTGTACCATCATGTGCACCCGCCATTTTGAATTCCAAATCTGACCACATATTCGTAATCAGCACCCCCAAATTAGTCGAAAAAGACACCCATGTCAGTTTTTTGTACCATCATGTGCACCCGCCATTTTGAATTTCAAATCTGACCAGATATTCGTAATCAGCACCCCCAAATTAGTAGAAAAAGACACCCATGTCAGTTTTTTGTACCATCATATGCACCTGCCATTTTGAATTCCAAATCTGACGTTACAAAAATACATACAAATTTTTTACTAAACATAGAAAATACCCAGAACACCCGGATTCATTATTTGCAGATCGTTTAAACATTTTATTCCAAGGCGGGAATCGAACCCGCAAACTTCTGCGTCACAGGCCGCTGCGTCACATCGGTCGTCAAATCAACTATTTGAGTACATACAAACCCAATTTCCTAATTAGGTTCCTATTTTATTTGGTTAAACTAGACAAAATAAAGTACCTATTTAGTAGTACCTCGTACCTATAATACCTGTTCTGACAAGACTCGAATAAAACTATCGACCTACTAAAACTGAACTGGCAACACACGTTGTATCCAGAGACAGATATAAAAACAGACAGAGAACAAGCATAATGTTCGCTCGCTATTGTAGCGTGCAGAGCGGCAACGCCGCGCTTTTATAGAAGCGAAAACTGGTTTGAATTTGTTGACCGTTAAATGGTTTTTTGCTTCTTGTGATGTAACTATTGGTCCTAGAGACTCCAAAATTTTGGTGCCAAGTGCACTAATTCATATTGACATTTGGAGATATCAACCGAATCTCTATCTCTTACCGTTTCTGAGATCCAGCATGTGTCAGCTGGAGAAACGTTTCCCCAGCTTACACGTTGCTAAAAGCCTGTAGTTCAAAGAGTTTTGAACCTAGAAGCCTCAAATATTTGGTACCTTTGGCACCAATTGTGCACTGAATCTGGAGATATCAACCGTGTCTATAGCTGCAGCCGTTTCAGAGAACCAGCATGTGCGTGCTGAAATAACGGTACGTCAGCTTACACGTTGATGAAGTCTTATAACTCCGAGAGTTTTTTAGCTGCAGGTTTGGAAATTTTGCTACCTAGTGCACTCATCTGGTACTAAATGCTAGCGTTTGTTCTATAGCTCTATCAGCACTCGTTTGCCCACACTGAATGAGGAAGCTGGTGGCATGTTACTTCAGCTAACACACCTTCAAAGGCTTGTAGCGTCGTTGTTTTTTTGGCACCTAAATTATGGTTGTAATCTATGATGGTACTAAATATGAACTAAATATTGGCATTTTCAGAATTTGCATTTTCCATATGAGGAAGCTGGAGGCATGCACATAGAGGGAGGGAAGTGCGGGTGAATTTGATCGTCAAAATTGGAACTGTCTAAAATGACAGTTTCAAGAAATACCATTTGGAAATTGGCATGATCGAAACTTGAATTTGACGATATATTTTGTTACGAGAATTGTGTGCATATTATAGGTAAATAGTTTTTTTTATTACTTACTTATTATTATTTATGCAGGCCACGTTCCCATGTCATGTGCATTACATTAAATTCGTTATCGTCGCAGCCTCCTAGTCATCCAGGCGCCTAGTTGTTCAAGGACTCCTTCCAGCGGCGGCGGCAGCGGCAGCGGCAGCGGCAGCGGCAGCGGCAGCGGCTCGAGCGCACGCCAGGCTCCGTTCGCCCGCTGCCGAAATAATAAGAAAAAACTAAGCAAAAACTTGAAACAAGCAGTATAAAGTGGGTCGCTCGTCGGCGACATGCGCGCGCACGTATCGACGCCGGCGATGGCGACGGGGGAGGCGGCGGCAGTCAGCGCCATGCAGCCGGAGCGCGAGCACGCGGTCGGCGCCGCGCCCGCCTCCGCGCGCCCGCTCGTGCGGCCCGACGAGCACGGCGAGGTGGATACATCCAGGTGCGTTGTCTCGCGCGCTCCTCACCAGCGCCGTCGCCGCCGCAGCCTGCCCCCCCCACTCTCCCCGCGTCGCTGCTGCCGCCGCCGTCGGTATCGATCTCCTCTGCCCATCCGCTCCGCCTCCGCCTCCGCCTCCGCCGCATCGGGATCGCATCACTCCTTCACTTGGCCGGTCGCATTGCATTGTTGCATTGTTTCCGACTCGACCTCGGCGGCGCTGGAGGAGTCCGGCTGAGAATTACAATGCTATGGCTGGTCTAATCATGGTCTGTGAGAGATCGCTCACCGAACCGAATGTGATGTACTCATCCGGTGAAGGAGCCCGGCCGCTGAGGACCGCTCCCAGCGGCGTGGGGGGGGGAGAGGGGGAGAGGGGGAGAGGCGCGCATGTCCGGTGGCGATTCGCTTCCATCTATGACGTCAGCTGAAAGTTGGATGTCGATCACAATATTGGCAGTACGATAACGATGCAGGGTGTCGAAATACAATACGGCAGGTAGGCAGGGTAGGACGAGGCGGACAGGATAGCACAGATGGGCAGTATAAGTATACTCGTAACACATAATATAGATTCACTAAAGTACGAACGTCTTGTACTTTGACCGAGGGCAGGATGTTTAGGCATTCTGTAGGTCAAGAAACTGGACGATCCTCCTGCCTCGTACAGAACCGAAGTACTAAAACGTATCATCATAGTTAACCTGAAACACAAATCATTTATACATATACAAGTAGCCAGAGTGTCGTTCGTAAAGTACGTAGAGCGGGTGCTACGACGTAGCTGCGCTACAGAGTGTAGACGCTGCTACGAATGCTACGGGGATGTAGCTACGGCGTAGGGCGAGGCACCATCGCAGCCTGCCTCCTGCCGGGCAGTGATGGGCGTCCGCGCTACGGGTCCGCTACGCAGCTACGCAGCTACGTCGCGGTCACGTCACGGCTAGAGGCGCGTAGCTCTGCTCGTAGCTGGCTGGCCGCTACGACGACACTATAACATTACTTTCCTGTTACAGATACGTTTTTTATTTAGTTTTTTTGTTACGTAGTAGGTGCTTTCTCTACCGCAAGTACAAAGTCTAAGTCAAGTCAAAAAGCATTTGTTCAGTAATAACAGTAATAAAAACGTACAAAATGAAAACAGTGTTGGTACGACCTGCTAGAGGTAGGCACAGCATTCAAAACCCTGAAAGTTATTGTGATAGGAATGTTCTTGTTAGAGTAGGTAGCAGTAGTTGCAAAGCTCGTTAGTAAAAACTAAAATGAAAAGATGTTACGGGACGATGTAAGTATTTTCGTCCTTTCTGATAGTGACCCCAGTCCTGCTTATATGGCTATGTTGTGATGACCTTAGGAGATGCACCGATGATATCCGGTTATTATTTTGTGCTCGTCCCGGCCGTTATTATGGGTTCTGGGATCCAGTATGGTATCGGTACTTACTTCGAGATTTTACTAATACAATACACATAGAAACATCAAAGTATTTATAACAATATCTATATAACATTATTGGTATTTCTTTATTTTTGCACCGGTGGTGGTGGTGGGAGCGACCCCGTCTTCTAATTCTTAGGTCGTAGATTCGAATCCGGTCGTGCGTCAATGTCGTAAAATGATGAGCGCACTGCCAGTCCTGTCCAAGGGTCAAGGAAGCATCGCGGCATCGGGAGGAAACCGCGCCTCTGAATTTTTTAATTTTTTCAGGTTCACAAATTGAAACATGCGCGATTGTTACATCTAGAATTTTTGGCGCAGTTTCTAATAGCAGTGAACATTGCATGCATTTACGAAACGTGCAAAACTATTATTTAAGTACAACATAATAATTAAAAAAGCTGACGTTAAATTAACAAACAGAATATTAAAAATTAAACTATTGTAAGTATCTAAAATAAACTAGAAAACCACAAAGAATCGCTCAATATCAGGTGAGCCATTTTTATTCTACTTATCTTATAAAGGAAGTAATTTAGTATATACAAATATTTTACATCTAATATTTAACCTATCTACCTTATATCTACATATTTTATCATAACTTTTTCTACCTATAGTAAAGTGCGGGTCTTTACTATAGGTAGAAAACAGAATTTAAGTCACTGACCGCAGGAACAAGAAAATAAATGAAAAATTAAGAACTAATGTAAATACCTAACTAGTAGAGTATTATAAAATATGGGTCGAAATGCTTTTCTTAGCGGAGGCCAAAGAACCAGTAAAAATATGAAAGCTAGACCTGATCCCATTGTATAAGTTACTAGCGAGGAATGCTGTCCAACGCTCGTTCTACAGCGCGGCAGCCTAAAAGACTTCCTGTTAATGCAACGACTACCCGACATAGGAACATCACATCAACAGTGACATGAATGAAGGGTTGAATGGATATTTAGTTAGTGAGGATATCTACCGGCGAGATATCTACCGGGCCTAAGGACTACAGTCGTGAAGCTACTTCTTTTTCTTAATTATTTAGTTAGTTATATCGTTATATGAAAACGATGAGTATTAAATGTAAAATCATTGTGATCCCGTTGTGCGTAAGTATCCCTAATCTTCTTTAGAAGGACGCACACGGCACGGCAGTAACGGCAGTAACGGCAGTAACGGCACGAGCTGCCCGCAGGTACCCGGCGCCGAAGGAGGCGACGCACAAGGTGCGCGGGCGCAGCGACGTGCTTGAGCTCATGTGCGGCGCGGGCGCCGTGGACCCCGAGCTGCTCACCGTCAAGACCTTCTACTTCTTCTTCTACTCGGCGTTCGGCTCGCTGTTCCCGCTGATGGGCGTCTACTTCAAGCAGATGGGCATGAACGCGGGCCAGTGCGGCCTGCTGATCGGCACGAGGCCCTTCGTCGAGTTCCTGTCGGCGCCCTTCTGGGGCGGCCTCGCCGACCGCTGGCAGAAGGTGTGTGTGTGTGTGTGTGTGTGTGTGTGTGTGTAGGATAGGAGGCGAGCAGAGGCTCGGCTCGGCTCGGCTCGGCTCGTGAGTGAGCGACGTTCTGACCGCAGGGGCGCACGCTGCTGCTGGCGTCGCTGGGCGCGTGGATCGTGTTCACGTTGCCGCTGAGCTGGGTGCAGCCGGGCGCCGTGGCGTGCGTCACGCCGCTCAACGGCACCGCCTACACGCTGACGGAGCCGCGCTACGAGGACGAGTGGCCCGCCCGCCCGCCCGCGGCCTTCCGCGGCGTCGCGCCCCGCGCCGCCGGCTCCCCGCTGCCCGTCTCCGACGCGCTCAACTACGACGCCGACCTCGACAAGGACTGGGTGACGCCGCTGCACTCCTCCATCGTCTACCGCACGCCCGACATCCAGAAGACCTTCTTCCTGCTGCTGCTGCTGGTCGTCATCGGCGAGTTCTTCAGCGCGCCCGCGATCACGCTGGCCGACTCGGCCGTCATCACGCTGCTGGGCGAGGACGCTGACAGGTGAGCGTCGCCGTCGGGCACCGGCCGAGCTCGTCGTGGCCCGCACTGACGCAATCCTCCTGCCGCAGGTACGGACACCAGCGCATGTTCGGCTCGCTGGGCTGGGGACTCGCCATGTTCTTCGTGGGCATCGCGTTGGACCACAGCACGGCGTTCAGCTCGCACCCGTGCGGCGGGCCGCAGCGCTACGAGAAGAACTACACCATCTGCTTCGCCACCTTCTCCGTGCTGATGGGCGCCGCGCTGCTGACCGCGACGCAGGTGCGCCCCCGCCTGCGCCGCGCCGTCTCCCGCTCGTTCGGTCGCGGTCTCACATAGCTCATCGTCGTTGTGCAGATTCGGTTCAAGTACGAGTTCATGCCGATGGAGGGCGTGGCGATGGCGGTGACGTCGACGGACGCGCCCCCCGCGCCCCCCGCCCAGCCGACGCACGAGGAGCGCATGCAGCAGCAGCTGGCGGAGCAGCTGCAGCTCCCTGGGCTGGACACCAGCGCGCCGCTGCCCGCCTCGCAGCCGCCGCTCGAGCACGCCAAGGTGTGGAGCCGACGCCCGACGAGACCTGCCCCTGGCTGCTCTACGTTCACTAACACCCTCGGGTCGATCGCAGGTGTTCGCGCAGACGACGCGGGAGATGCCCGAGTGGGTGACGGTGCTGCGGCAGTTCCAGAACGTGAAGGCGGCCTCCTTCCTCTTCGTGGCGTGGTTCATGGGCTTCGGCATCGGGCTCATCTTCACCTTCCTCTTCTGGCATCTGCAGGTTCGTTACCTCGTCGAGTATATTTTTTTCAAATATTTAGATTTTAACCAGTAGGTAAGTAAGCGCTCCTCCGGCCAAAAGCGGTCCGCGACAGGTGAGCGTGAGACAATGACCGATCGCTTGCAGGACATCGGTGGGTCTCCGACGCTGTTCGGCGTGGCGTCCGTCATCAACCACATCTCCGAGATCTTCGCCTACTTCTTCAGCTTCAAGCTGATCACGCAGATGGGACACGTCAAGGTACGAGCGCGAGCCGCAAGGTGGGCTAGGCGAGGTAGACGCGGCGTGACGGATCCGCATCGGTCGGTTGCAGGTTCTGTGCCTCGGCCTGGCCGGCAACGTGGTGCGCTTCCTGTACATCTCGTGGCTGTCAACGCCGTGGTGGGTGCTGCCCTTCGAGTTCGTCCAGGGCGTGACGCACGCCGCCGTGTGGGCGGCCTGCTGCTCGTACATAGCGCACGGCGCGCCGCCAGGGCTGCGCTCGTCGGCGCAAGGAGTGCTGCAGGGGCTGCACCACGGCCTGGGGCGCGGCTGCGGGGCCGTGCTGGGCGGGCTGGCCGTGGCGCGCTGGGGCACCACGCGCACCTTCGCCGGCTACGGCCTGCTGTGCGGCGTCGTGCTGCTCGTGTTCGCCTTCATCAACTTCCGCGACGGCGGCGCGGGGCCGGACGCGGGTGCCGGCGCCACCGACTGCGTGCTGGAGGGCGGCGTGCTGGCGCCGCACGGCGTGCCTTCCAACCCGCTGCCGCGCGCCCTCTCCTCCACCAGGCTGCACGACCCGCACCACCACGACCAGTACGGCGCCACGCAGGTACGTCTGCACGCTCACCAGCTACCGCCGCACCGCGATATGAGCGCAGGCGACCGACCCGCCGACCCCGACCCCGGATTGGTGGGGAAGGAAGCGTCCGACGCGCGAAAGTAGTTTTAAGCTTGAGAGAGAGCATTTCTGGCCGTTCGGCAACTAACCATGCAATGTTTGTTTGTCCGGTTGCAGAGCTACAGCGGCGCTGAGAGCCTGGGAGTGCCGGGGCAGGTGCAGGGGCAGGGCCAGGGGGCGCGCCCCTCCAACCCGTTCCTCTCGGAGGAGGGCGGCGGTGCCTCGCACAGATAGACACCTTCCCCCCCCCCCCCCTTCACCCCCGCAGCCGACCCCGTGCAAGCCCGCGAGTGATTCTACGATATGATTTCATTAACTATAGTATTTCATCTCTTCTGTGGCCTAATCGTCCTGTAACTCATATCGGTCACGTCATCTAATGCCATCACTGAATGTAGCCGCCACGCTGCGTCACGCTGCGTCATGACACGCCACCGCCGTGCCACGTGACGTGATGTGACGCGGCTGTGTTACTCCGTCAGGGATATCGCAATGATAACCTTTTACTTCTCATTAATTATAATACCTACGACTGTAGCCAAGGCACGTGTACCCTATACTTACAGGAGAGATCGGCTCCTGGATGCAGCTCCATGTATACTTATGTATCGTAACAAGAGGCGTACCTGCAGTCATGTAGTCCTGCAGTCCTGCAGTCCTGCAGTCCTGCAGTCTTGCAGTCCTGCAGTCCTGTACAGTGTGCAGCTAACGACGCAACGCACTCGGTGCGAGCGCTGCCTTTTAACAATAGTGGTAGGTACAGGCTACCGACGACGCCCCGTTAGCGAGCACACACACTAGCGAACCACAACAACTAACTCATATTTATTAATTAGTTATATAGATAGATAATTGTACATGTTTAGTTCGTTAAGTTTATTGAATAATTCTATGACTTTATGTTTACATCGATGTTGAACACATCGGTACATAGGTAGGTATATTATATACACACAAACTATTTACAATTGGATCTTTCATCCATAATATATACTTGTAGGTAGGTAGCTAGGTATAGCAGCAGGTGGTAGGTCGGGTATATAATAGGTTACCTTACCTGCCCGCTATGTAATTGTAAATAATAATGATATTGTGTAACGTGTTAACAAGGAACGATGCTCGATGTATTGTGGTTCTTGCTCGTAGAAGAGTCGATCACCAGAATATTGTACACCCACTGCATGTCCTGCATGCAGAGTGCAGAGTGCGCGGTGCGGGTTCGAGGTTTGTTTGTTTGGTGCGCGCTTGTTGTGCATACTTAGTATCGGTAGCTTAGCCGCCTCATCAGGTGTTCGTCGCGAGCTACAGCTGCCAGTGTCCGCTCGTGCGCTCCGTGCGCTCCGTGCGCCCCGTGCGCTCCGTGCGCCCCGTGCGCCCCGTGCACCCCGTGCGCTCCGTGCGCCCCGTGCGCGCCAGGTCGCGCTCAGGTAACCGTACCTGTACGTTCGTACGTTTGTTCGTACTCGCAAAAAATCTATTGTTGTTATTGTTTATTTCTATATGTAAGTATATGGTAGTGAGAGTGTATTTATTTATGTATGAATGTACAACCGCGGTGTCATATCAGAGTAGATAGGCTGCCTAACGCGGACTCCTTCTCGAGTGTACCTATGCGTTGTAAACGTAGCTATATTGTAATACATATGATGAAGCATGTACTTGGGTAGATATGTATGGTTATAAATAGTAGCCGATCCCATCCCACGTGATCGATGAACAACTCGCGCAGCGCAGCACGGACGTGACGCGCGCTCTCAGCTGCCGCAGCAGCGGCGCAGCAGCGGTGCAGCAGCGGTGCAGCAGCGGTGCAGCAGCGGTGCAGCCTCGTGTCTGAACCGGAACACATTGTATAGTTTGTTAGAGGTGTGTCGTTGGTGCCTCCAGGCAGCCGGAGCTCATGCTTGTGGTCGTCCCGAGGCTTGTTGGCTGCGCCAGTGACGTCACTGGCAGCCGCCGCCGACTCCATTGTTGTTATGTACCTACATATTATAACGTCGTGTTAGGTGTGGGCACATTAGGTACCAACGTATTGTTGTGCTGTAAAGATGTTGTCTGCGAGAGGCACCGGTTATATATTTTTGCACAATCTCGAGGAGGAGCTCCCGCGCACGACGACGTCACACTCGCGCAGGTCCCTCGGACCCCTCGGGTCCCTCGGACCCCTCGGGTCCCTCGGGTCAGGGGCCTCAGGTTATTGAGACGAGGAGGCGTCCTCAGTCGATGAGAACGTGACGTTTACCTAGATATATATTTCTATTTCAAATGTATCATTAATAAATGTTGAACTATTGAATCTGGTTTATTACTTTTCCTTAGATGTTACCAGGTGTCAGGCTTTTGATAGTACCTGTACTCGGTACTAGGATTCTTAGTGAAGAGCTCTGGCAGGGCGTACTGGCACCAGCACCAGCACCAGCACCAGCACCAGCACCAGCACCAGCACCAGCACGTCATGTGTTCCAGTTCGAAGGGGGTGATATTTGACCATATTTGACCTACTATACTTTATAATTAACATGTTAATCCCTTAATTGATGGTGGTTTATGGTGGTTTATATTGCATTAAAACAGTAACAATGATTAGGCGAGCTGAAATATCAGTTATAGGACCTAATGCTACTTTGGATATTGCGTAAAATACAAAATATTAATTTAAAAATATATTTTATTTTTTTTCATCTAAAGTCCATCGAGTGCCCAGTGTGTGCTATACGTCAAAAGATAGTAGAAAATAAGGACATTGTTCATACCTGACGAAATAACGGGCACTCGCACGAGAGCCGAAAAATATCGATTTTCATGTTTTTCTCCATACATTTTTAGCATAAAAAATCTTTACTGCGTTATAATCACGAGGAGTTCATAAAAATGATATAATTTGAGCTTCTAATAAGGTTCTGTGTTGGTTTCCAACAAGAAAAAGCATGTTTATAAAAAAAAGTTCTATGTCTATGGAAAGGGCTTTTTCGATCCACTGTGTGACGTAACGAGCGCACCCGAGGGGTTGCCGCTTAGCATTAGGTTGGCGATCCGCTTAAACCATTAGAAAATTTTATAAAAAAAAGGAAAATAAGAAAGTTTAAAAAAAATAGCATCACGACTTGAATCCCTCTCTAGCCCTCTCTAGCCCTCTCTAGCCCTCTCTTAGTACCTACGGAGTAGGCTTACTCAAGTCAGAGGTAGGTCCAGATAGTAGGTAGGTAGGTACATTTTGTATGGCATCTAATATTTATAACAAAATACCTCTTTCACTTTATTGAAATTATTTTAAAAGAGAGCTGATTAAATTTTTTATAAGAAAAGCTAATAAGTATATGATTCTTTATGTGACAATGATAATATACATGCTGTAAAACAATGATTGACATTTAAATAGGTAGTAATTCGGTCATTTTTATAGTTCTTGACATTATTTTGATGTGTATTTGAATTTAGTTTTTAATTAAATCTTATTCCATTGTAAGGTGGTTTCCCTACACTACTAGGTTGATAATAAGGATGGGACGAGGCCGCAGTTGAAGGTGAACTGATTTATTATAAATATGATAAAAGTAGCGAGCGTGTTGGAACCGACTGCACAACATGTACATTGTACATTGTACATTGTACATTGTACATTGTACATTGCCTGTACACATCATTATGTCAACTAAGTATACCATTCAGCGCGGCTGCAGCCTGTGTTTTGGCAACGCTTCCGATTGCCACTGATCTGGATCAGTTGAGCTACCTTTAGATCGTTTGCAACGGTCTGTAGATAGCTCAACTGTTTCACGCGTATTTTGTACATCCCAATTATAAACACTTGTATTAGCTATAATTTTCTTTGTAAATAAATATAGTAATTACTATATTATATGTGTCATGCAACTTCCACCATAAATCTGTATTTATAATTTTAAAAATGTTTGTAAGCTAAGTAGCAGGATCTGGAGGTCATATGTATATGCCAACCGTCATATGTATATATGTATATACAGGGTGTCCGGTAATTAATGGATAACCCCGCAGGTACTCATGGAAGGCACCGCGGCCAATCAGGAAAAAAAATAAAAAAAAATCTATCTGCTGCAGTCTGGGTTTTTTGAATTTTTTTGTTATGTTTGAGATTTGATACCTTTATTCACATTTTTGGGCACTACGGCTACAAATTCATTAATAACGAGTCATTTTTTTTTGGAAATAACCGTGAATAATTGGCCTTGTTATTGCACGTTACAAAATGTTTCTAGCTGCAACTGTTTGTTTTTTTTTAATACTTAAAAATTAAAATTGGAGATTTCCATTTTTTAATAATCAAGTTTGAGGGCCTGTGGTATAAAAAAAACGTATAGAGACCTGGGTGGCCAACAGCTTTAAAAACATGCCGACTTTATGTAGTTTTATAAATGGTATCATATTTAATTTTTGATTGTCAAATTACTGAGTTATTGCCACCTATGTTTCTTTAGTCCTATTTTTCTTAAGACAAAAAAAATCGCTAATTGGAAATTTATTTCGAAAATATGCGGTAGTTTTCTATGGGGTGATTGGGGTATAATTAATAACCAAAACGACGATTTAAAATCGGCAATTTTATAATAAATGTTCAAATTGTTTGCCTCCTGCTCTAATACAGGCTCTACATCTTCTTATGAACGACCTTTTCAATAGCCGCGAATACCTGCGCTCTCCAATTTCTCGAGCCGCATCCAAAACACGTCGACGTAATTCGTGAATGGTTGTGATTGGTTTTTTATACACTTTTTCTTTTAAGCAGCCCCAATAGAAAAAGTCTAGTGGGTTTAGGTCGGGTGATCGTGGTGGCCATAAAATAGGTCCCAAGCGGCCGATCCATGTGTTGGGATACCGCTCGTTGGTACCTCCGTTATTCTCAAAAAAAAAAATAACTCGTTATTATTGAATTTGTAGCCGTAGTGCTCAAAAATGTGAACAAAGGTATCAAATTTCAAACATAACAAAAAAAATAAAAAAATCCCAGACTGCAGCAGATAGATTTTTTTTTTATTTTTTTTCCTGAGTGGCCGCGGTGCCCTTCACGAGTACCTGCGGGGTTATCCATTAATTACCGGACACCCTGTATATGTATATATTACCTACCGTCTAATATCTGTAACACCTGCATACATAGGTACGTACATACGCACATTTTGCAGTAGTTTGTATTTTAAGTTTCGGATTCATTCTTCATTCATTCGAGTTGCGCCTCTGGGGTCTAGATGACTCCATAAATGAGAAAGATGTGGCGGTGTCTGTCGCTAGGGTTGGTGGCTGTGCTGAAGAGTCGGTGAAGGTCGGCAATATAGTACGGCCCCTGGACGCCACGGAACGATATGATTGAGCTGCCCCGTGCCCCATGCCCTGTGCCCCGTGCCCCGTGCCCCGTGCCCCGTGCCCCGTGCCCCGTGCCCCGTGCCCCGTGCCCCGTGCCCCGTGCCCCGTGCCCCGTGCCCCGTGCCCCGTGCCCCGTGCCCCGTGCCCCGTGGCCGCAGCGAAAACAGTTGCGGCGGGAAGATTGTTGATAGGTTGGATCTCGGAGAGCTCAAGCTTCTAAGGTGTTACCAGTCTCTAAGGAGTAGCCCCGCCTCGCGCCCCGGCCGAATGGTGCCATCCCCCTGTATCGAGGGGTTCAAATGCCGATTATTGACTTTCAGGATCATATAAAATCTCCAGGAGATAATTATTCTGATCCCAATCATATACCTTCTAAGTTTATGAATATTGTTAGATACATAAATAAAACAACCTATATTATAGCTATATGTTTTATAAAAATAGGCAAACCTTCGCGAAATTCCAATCCATAAAAGCTATTTTAATTAAATTATACACACATTAATGTGCATATCACTAACTAACTACTTATCTGGTACAAGTACTACATCCCCCACACACAACACATACAAACTTATAAACTCACAGCAACCTCATATTGTTGTAATCTCTTCACGTGTGCCCTCGCCCTCGTACCCCTCGTGCTGCACTATGCACTATTACGCTAACTCTGCTACTATAAAGCCGGCGTAACGGTGACCACGTGGCACGGAGACCCGTACAGAGAGGGGCGGCTCGGTACTGGTAGGCAGGGGTAGGCAGGGGTAGGCGGGGGCAGGTGGAGTGGTGACGTCACAGGATGACGAGCTTGCCGTTCCTGTAGGCGGTCCTGAGCGGCGCCTTCTCGCTGTCCGTGCTGCTGATGCTGTAACTGCGAGACCCTGTGTTACTGTACGTGAATACGAGTACAATATAACCCCCTAATATGAAAACTAATAATAAAAAAATAAGTTCTCCCCACCAAACAAACATTTGTGAGATCAACACAGATGTTTGTTCTCTGAGTGTTGTAGCATCTCTATGTACCTTACCTAGGTACCTAGGTATGTATTACCAAAAAAGACAATTATCTCGCAGTCATCTGGTTCCCATATCTTTAGCTACCTATGCTTAGTTTGAGCCTAGATGATATTGTGTAAAAATGTCCACAAATTAATATTCATATTATTATTTTTATGAACAAAGAAACTCCAGCTAATCCAAGTGTTTATAAATGGTATGTACAAAACACATATGAAACAGTTGAGCTACCTATCTAAAGGTAGCTCAACTGATGTATATCTCTTGGGACTTTGTTAAAGAAGCAAATTGCTCCACAAAGCATATTAGGTAAAGCCAGCAGTGAGTCCGCAAGTCTACTCTTGAAAACGATAAACGAAGTTTCGTACTATCGTTACACTGCGGGACCTCGTTAAGCAATTCCACAATTAAGTTGTCACTGCCTCACTCACATCCTGCGCAGTGTAACGATATACGAAACTTCGTTTATCGTTTTCAAGAGTAGACCTGCAGTCTTCCAGTGAGCGGTCCGAAGAGAACACCGACCTCATCTTGGTTTCTAGCGTTAATCACCATCACTCTATTTTTGGTAAATCAATCAATAAATAAATAACTTTATTTAGTACAGATTCACGGGAGCTAAGCTAAAGTGCCTTCCGTCGAACTACGAAAGCAAATGTTTCATGATTTACAAAAAGGTCTAAATACATCATCGTTATAATAAGTTCGTCGGAGCTGTGATCCCGGAGCAGGATGTCGGAGAGGGTCGTTACCTGACAGAGTGGTGGTGGTGGTGGTGGTGGTGGTGGTGGTGGGTGTCGGCGGCGGCGGGGCGGGGTAGCGGGGGGCGGGCGAGCAGCGCCAGCAGCGCGGCGGCGGGCTGCAGCAGCGCCGTCAGCAGCAGCGCCGCCACGCACACGTACACGTTGCGCGGCGCGTCTCTCTGCGCCTCCTGCGCACACACGCACGCACGCATGCGCCATCTGTACTAACCACCGAGTGCCGGAAGGATGGGGGTGGAGGTGGGGGTGGGAGTGGGTACCTCCATGAGTTGGTTGAGATGGTCCGGCAGCGGATGGTAGCGCGCCAGGAAGGCGAGCAGCGGGCGCAGATGGTCCCGCAGCTGCAGCAGGTCGAGGAGCGGCGCGGCGCGCTCGGAGTGCAGCCAGGCGAGCAGGCGGCGCGTCGTCCACGCGGCCCAGCCCGCCTCGCAGCCCACCAGCGCACACATGCACCCCGCGTACTGCGCACACACCCCACACATGCAGCTCCTATCCTAGCTTCTACCGAACGATGACACTGACTGACAACTGACGAATACAAACATGACGCTATCCACTAATCCAAACATAATTCGGCTTCTTTTTATCGAGTACTCAGGTGACTCGGACAAATAGAACGGAATTCAATGTGAGCTAACCGTTCTCCAGGATGCATGGAACAAGTCTTACAAATATAGGAATGCTCTGAGGAAGATCCTCCCACCGAATATTATGATAGATAGAGATAGAGAACCAGGTGAGAAGATGCCCACTCGGAACTTAAAAAATAGGAGCTGGTATACCTTGCTGGTGCGTAGCTATATAGGTAGTAGGTCCGGTTCTGTACCTTTAGTTTAGAGATCCGCAGAAGCTTCAGCGCAAGAAAGACTTGAAGAGCACGTGGACCTCAATGCCTGGATGCTGCGATGCCGAGGAGCTCCTCGACAACACAGACAGTGAGAAGGCTCAAAAGAACTAATTATACGTTTCGAGTTAGTGCATGTGTTCAACTTAATATTGTTTACCTAGTAATGTAGTAAGATAACTTCTAATGGACACAAGAACAAGGTGAGACTGAAAGACACGTACATCACTAGCTAGCTAAAGCACAGCCCTAGCTGTAGTTACGTACTTCTGTAAAGGTAAGTAGGTACCTAAGCTAAAGCAAAGTTACTCATTAGCGATGTGTAATAGCTCAGATATCGCAAATATATCTCCGAGGGTGACGGTGACGGTGATGGTGATAGTGGTGGTGATAGTGGTGATGTTGATGGTGCAAGAGGAGGCGCCGCGCCGTGTGCCAGCACGAGCAGCTCAGCACTAGCGGCGCACAGCACGGCGCCGGTAATGGTGATGGGGATGATGATGTTGCGTGATGGTACCGTGAGGAGGAGGAAGCGAGCGAGGCGCGGGCGTGAGGCGCGCAGGGAGAGCGCGAGTGCGGCGCCGTGTGCCAGCACGAGGAGCGCAGCACTGGCGGCGCACAGCACGGCGCCGGCCACGCGGTACTCGTCCGGCAGCAGCGCGCGCACCGGCACGTACGTGCTGGGGTCCCACTGCAGCCGCGCCGCCGTGCTCAGCGCGCCGCCCGCCACCATCTGCCGACGCACACACCCACACACACACGTTAACGACGCGCTCGACCTCCCTCTCTCCCTCCCTCCCTCCCTCCCTCCGACTCACGCAGAGCAGCAGGTTCACGTGGAGGAGCAGCGCGGGCGCCAGCCGGTCGCAGCACGCCATGTCAGCCGGAGGCGGCTCCTAGCTCGTGCTCGTGCTCGTGCTCGTGTCGTCCGCACATCGCGTCTGTCTGCGAGTGGCGCGAGTGGCGCTCGTCAGGCGCAGCGCGGCCTCGTTATCTTATCACTATCACAGATCCCAGCATGAGTCGCGCGATACCGAGCCGACCATGCTTCGATAACAACGTATCTAACTACATGTGTATTTGGCTTACATTGTTAATGTGAGGGTGTGTGCTAACGTGTTCGACTGCGTGAGTCACGCCACTTCAACAGCTGCATTCTAAACCGGGAAATTGACCTCATCCAGTTTTACTAAACCGATCGAGTCCTAAAAGTTGATGCTAGCGCTGAGCGGTCTTCCGGGGCACTCATTGACATGGGGGTACCACAGGGTTCGATATTGGGTCCCTTATTATTCTTATTAGTATATGTAATGACTTCCCATTAGGTAATTAAGTCTGAGTGTGCAGGTGCATCCAATATTGATCCAGGGGCCGACCGCTCCCACCGCCACCTCTCAAGACGCATTGTCTGAGAGGTTCACGATGTGTTCTGTAGACGTCTACTGTATTCGACTGTAGGTATTTGTACAAACATGCTGTTGGCGCTGTTGGAACGTACTGGCAGCAGCCTGACCTGAACGCATTATTGAACCGCAAGGCGTTGTACGTCCTCTTAGTGTAACTGCTCCAAAGGCTGCACGGTTGCAAAGGACTAGCAAAATAAATAAATAATGCTGGACAATCTACACAGCATCATCTAGCCCCAAGCTAAGCAGAGCTTGTGTTATGGGTACTAGATGACTGATTTACTTAATACAATACATATATAGATATTTTTTATTGTACATATAGAAAACACCCAGAATAAATATTTGCAGATCGTACAAACATTTATCTCAAGGCGGGAATCGAACCCGCAACCTCTGCGTCGCAGGCGGACATTCGCCCGCCGCGCCACATCGGTCGTCAACTCTACTCTAAAGACCAGTAAAAGTAATGCTAGTAAAACTAAAAATCCACTAGGTATTTTTAGGACTTAATATCGTTGCAAGATAGCAGTGGGGTCAGGTCCACACATCGCAACACTCGCTGGTAGACCGAGTTCGGCTGCTTATGCAGTTCGCACAATAAGATGGCTCACTGATGAAGCTACAGCTAGACTAGTATATTTGAGTTACCTACTTCTACATTGTAATGTCGTATGGTATATTATTTGACTGGAGGAAAGCAGCTGATTTACAAACTAAGTAGGTATATTTGTTTTGCATAAGGTACGCTGGACACCTTGTTTCTTTACGAATTGACTAATGCTATCCTCGATGTTCCTCATGTTTATTACAGAAGCAACTGAACTTACAGAAGTTAAAAGATGATCTTTTGTGCATCAAGGTTTACCTAATCTACATATTTGTATGAAATGAATATAGGTAAGTGTCCGTCTTATGTTGGATAGCAGGCGGGGCTAGTCGACTGGAAGCTCACACGAATAAACCACCATTGATTGGTATAATCGTCTCAGACTGGAAGTAGCCCCGCCTTCTGATCCTAAGGTCGTGGGTTCGAATCCGGTCGTGCACCAATGGATTTTTCTGTTTAAAAAGTTTATGTGCGCAATGGAGCTAACAAACGATACCTAATGGAAAACATCGTAAGGAGGACACCAGTTAGCTAGTAGGTATTCTAGCAGCGGCGATGGGATTGCAATCTGCCACGTATGGAATAGCAACTACTGGAAATGTAGCTGTTTTTTATTTCGGCATTTTATTACGGCACATCTTCTCGTCACAGATACCGCAAAGGCTCAAGACGATAGTCTATGATCAGATCAGTGATGTCTTACGGACCGGAGACTCGCTTACTATCTCTTGCTCTCTCATACACATGCTCTAAGTTGCACAATGAACTACGGAGAGAGCTGTGTTGGGAGTTTCACTGCGAGATAGAATCAGAAATGAGGAAATCCGAGATCAGAGATGAACAAAGGTCATCGACATAGCTCTCAGAATCAGCAACCTGTAGGTAGTGGCAATAATGAGCAGGCAGATAGCTACCTATATCTCGTAAAACCGACAACCGCGAGGCAATAGGTAAATGTTCTCGAATGGCGACCACGAACTGGGAGACAAACCGTAGGACGGCCTGCTACCCGATGGACCGACGACATTAGGATTGCGGGAAGTCGATGGATGGAAACGACTCAAAATCGTTCTTCCTGGAAACAGTGGAAACAGTCCAACAGTAAGTGTACTTCTACAAGCTTTTGATGATGATGATGATGATGATTTGTGGTTTTAGCTGTACGTTTCATTAGGATTACACAATTCTCGTACACAAGCTGAAGGCGTTGATAATATATTCCCAGCATCGAGCTATGCTGAGTTTTTTTTTCACTAGCTGCGTGATAGATCAGAAATTATGAATAGAAGATCCAGGCCGCCGACAAAGCTTTCAGAATCAGCCACTTGAAGTGGCAATAGTAGATACGATCATCGAAACGATATGAAAAACTCGAATAGAAGTACCCGCATGCATATTCTCGCCTCAATATGAACTGTCCTCGTCTAAACGGCGCATTACATTACATTACAGTGACCATAAGTAGGTAGGTAGGGACTACTAGGGGGTATATAATGAGTACACAAAATAAAATAACGTCATTACTTAAACGAAATATTTGTAGAAAAATATCACTTTAATGCTTTTATTTTTAAGTGCTAAATCAGTAATCTAAATAATATAATGGCGCTAAGGACGCGCACTGACGCGACGCGACGTGACGCGACGCGACGTGATGCGACGCGACGTGACGCGACGCGACGCCGCGCCACCGTTCTACCGGACGCATTGCTTGCCGCCACGTCGAGCGACGTAGCGTCTCCGCTGCAGGCCGCTACGTGGCGCGACGTAGCGTCTCCGCTGCAGGCCGCTACGTGACGCGACGTAGCGTCTCCGCTGCAGGCCGCTACGTGGCGCGACGTAGCGTCTCCGCTGCAGGCCGCTACGTGGCGCGACGTAGCGTCTCCGCTGCAGGCCGCTACGTGGCGCGACGTAGCGTCTCCGCTGCAGGCCGCTACGTGGCGCGACGTAGCGTCTCCGCTGCAGGCCGCTACGTGACGCGACGTAGCGTCTCCGCTGCAGGCCGCTACGTGACGCGACGTAGCGTCTCCGCTGCAGGCCGCTACGTGACGCGACGTAGCAAGGCCTCGCCGTGCGTCCGTGAGTCGTCGGGTGTGCGTATCGCTGCATATATTTTTATTGTCTAATTAACGATTGAACAATTCCTATCACTTACAAAAAGTATAGGTCCAGCTTTCAGCGACCTTTCATAAGACGACATACCTAATGATAACTGCAGTGCAGACATTATAATGTAACACTGGGCTTTACGCACGTCGAGTTGGTGCGAACGCGAGGTACTTACGGTACTTATTGTTTTTTAAATTGTCGCTTAAAACAGGTACCTATTTACTTTCTACCTCCAACAGCTAACTACAGCTACGCGTCCATGATACCAACATTACAGGCTAATTAAACTTAACGGTATTTGGCACTCGATGGTCGAACCACCGTCTCTGTCATCACCTGCGGCAGAATATGGCATTCAATCATTGTGTGGAGAGGAGAGGATAGGACAGGATATGCGTCTTCACGTTATCATAGGTTCGAAAGCCACTGTTTCAGTACGTGGATGAGTATTAAGCAAGCCGGGATGAAGGGAGTTACTAATAGCACCGCATTCTCGAAGACTTCGGCAAAGGCAAGACGTTTACATAGATCCGCAACAACATGTTGAGCTACACACGCACACCAACACTATTTACTAGTAAACAATATTACAGAGGTACAATTCTCGGAACGAAATATCGTCAAATTCAA
The DNA here is from genome assembly GCA_947095575.1 of Electrophaes corylata. Taxonomy (NCBI): domain Eukaryota; kingdom Metazoa; phylum Arthropoda; class Insecta; order Lepidoptera; family Geometridae; genus Electrophaes; species Electrophaes corylata. Next base: position 12,919,726 of record OX352708.1, on the reverse strand, counting down.
GCTTCGATCGCGTCAATCTCCAAATGGAATTGAAATTTCAAATGAAAAGCTATTCTTTGAAACTGACATCTCAGACTGGTCTAATTTTGGCATCAAATTCTAGCTTAATTTCGTTTCAGGTCAATAAATATTACGAGAATTGGGCCCCGGTTCATAACACACCTTAGCTATTATATGCTTACACATGGGGTGTCGAGTAGGTATTAAAGCTACATACTTAAGAAAATATAGGAATAATAATAGGTATGTTAGTAACATTCTGGAATGTACTCCGCGCCGAGGAACACAGATACAGCAGGTCTACTCTTAGAAACTATAAACGAAGTTTCGTATCGTCGTTTCTAAGAGTAGACCTCCACTCCAGGGCTGCGTTACAACAACGCATCAAGCTCAACGCTGAGGAGTCAGACACTTGTACTCTACAAACTACACATACATGACAGTACAGTACCCGCTACACGATATGGCAGTTTGGTTTCGTGTTCGGATCAAACGCAGGTCAGTTTACTTAGGTAGGTACCTATCGTTAGTTACCTTACAAATACAACAATGTAAAAATAAGTAATCCTTAACACTATTATTTTGATGTATTTACCAGATTAGACGAGAATACAATTTTCAATCGACATTAGATGCGACTAGGGGAGTAGGGAATAGGGGAGTAGGGTAGTAGGAGAGTAGGGGAGTAGGGGAGTAGGGGAGTAGGGTAGTAGGGGAGTAGGGGAGTAGGGAAGTAGGGGAGTAGGGGAGAAGGGGATATCGCGGCCGGAAACTCCATTAGTCGAGGATATTTTAACAATCTTAAAACTATGCAATATGTTTATTTCAATTATAGTTTCATAACCAATCTTCAATTTTGAAGATAATCGAATGAACTTATAATTCTGGTTCATAATTCGTAAATTTTTTTTATAACTATCTAATAGGTCATCACTGAACGTATCGTCTCTCAGACGGATTTTATTTTATGCGGGACGAAGTCGATGCGGCCTTCGAGTCAGAAGATAGCGTCGTCGTGGCAGCGCATCTCACGTCGCATCCGCTCGCTCTGAGCGACTTCCTCGCCATCTGGTGCAGCATCTCAACGCTCCTCCTTGTGCTCGGGTGCTAAACGCCACCGTGGAGCCGTCAAGATAAAATTATTAAATCGACGCATCGATTCGTAAAGTGCACGCGATCATTGCGATCACATCGGCGTCGCATCACCGATCAGCCTCATGGCCATGCAGGCAGAACTAGGACATCAGATCTACCGCCCTCGAGAACCCACAAACAAGTTCCCGACTCTTGAGGATTACCCATATTACAGACACAGTCAACGGGTCGGTCTCGGTCTTCTATCGAAATATTGTCGAAGTGAGCTCTGAGTTCGGGCGCGGCCCAGCCTCCGCCTCCGTCTTCGAGATGAGGCGGCTGCGGCGACGGACCGCTGCACCGGCGCGCCGGCTACAGGTCGGCGCGCAGGATGAGCAGCGCGGCGGTGGCGGCGGCGGCGGGGGGCGCCGAGGGGGCGGGGGCGAGGGCGGCGGCGGCGCGCGCGCGGAGCTGCACCTGCACCGCGTCCCACGCAGCCGAGCGCACCGCGCCCCCCGCGCCCCCCGCGCCCCCCGCGCCCCCCGCACGCCGCGAGGGAGCGCGCCCGCGGCGCCGCTGCGGCGCTGTCCCGGCCGCCCGGCGCCGCGCCAACGCTGACGCCGGCGGCGGCGGGGGCGGCGGCGGCGGCGGCGGCGACATTGCGCCCGCCCCGCCTCTCTCGTCCTGGAAAAATGAGAGACATCGGTGATATCGATCTCGCGGTTGTGTTGGATCCGCCCGAGCGTGATTCTGATCGGATCGGGTCGGTTGGATCTCACCTGCTAGAAAATTTTGTCGAGGATGGTGTACATGCGCAGGTTAGCCTTCTTGCGCCACCCGGGCGGGTGTGCGTCGGCGTCGGCGTCGGTGCCGTCGCTGTCGTCGTCGCCGGCGCCCGCGCACGCCGCGTCCCCGCCGCACGGCGCCTGCTTCTCGGGCGGCGTCAACGGCCGCCGCTCGGCGTCGTGACGCGCCAGTCGACGCGCCATTATGAATGCCGCTATCTGGAAATCGATCAAAATTATTTGTTAAAAATGTTACAAAAATTACGTTAATTGAAAATAGTTTTCATATTCTTATGAACAGTTAGGTACATCTTCTGCTCCATAGCACTAGGCTACTATATTTAGTCCACACACACTGTTCTACTTCACGTGAAAACCTGTTATTGGCTTGTTTAAGTTTTAGTTTATTGTGAAGTACTAATTTATTTGTGTCAATATATTTAAGAATTTAAGAACTTCCTTTTCTTTTAGTAGGGTACTGTTGGTATTCCTATAAATGAGGTAGTTACTAAATAACATGTAATATAATGTAGGATACACACCTGCAGGATCATCCCTAATATCCCAAAAACGATGATAACGAACACGTTGTTGGGTGCTTCGTGTTCAACTTCCTGCAATTTAAAGAAACCACTGTTTAAAAGGTTTCTAAAGTAAAAAAATAAATAAAACAGAGTTTTTATTTCAGCCATTACAATTCAAACAATACATTTTAAACGAAGCATAACAGTATAAATATAAATAGAAAAAGAATAACAGAAACGAAACATAATACAGAGCCTGAGACAAGAGCCAATTGAGATGAGGATAACCAATGCAGGAAGTATTTTCCTTCATTGATCACCTTCGCCACACAGTTCCTCCAGAGTGGACATGATATACCTACACATGACATAACAGATAGATATAACAGAAAACTCTGCGGGTCAGCATGCGGGTTACTTCGGTTCGGACCGACAGCGCTGCCTCATAATATTTTGATCATCTTTCAGAATTTTGGCAACTGTATACAAATTACAAAAATATTTGTTTGGAGACCGTGAAAGACCATGTATTCCATTTCGTTTAGATCGTATAAGAGACCACGTTTAACAGCGTAGGTTTCACATGCATTCAAAAGCTTTAATTTAGCTTTAAATGATTGATATTATTTATGACACCGCTCAGGCGGCAGCCGAGACGCATCCTGCTGAACCCGCCGATGAAGTGGTCGCGGTCAAGGAAACAGGTGTAAACCGGCCTCCACCTCCGGTATAACAACACTAGATGGTGTTCTCGAGACTTATGTATGATTGAAGCTGAAGTAAGGCTGCGGATCCACACGCACGCTCCTCGAGGCCGTCCAACGACAATGCAGGAGGGCAGGTAGACGACGTAGGTGCGGTTAGTAAAGGAGGTACCTCGATCATGTCGTAGATGGGTCGCACGACGTCGCGGTAGTTGTGCATGGCGAGCAGCGCCGGCTTCAGGTCGTGCAGCAGCTCCATGCCGCGACGCGCCAGTGCGGCCTCGGGCGCCGTGTGCCACCACGCCGCCAGCGACGCGCCCATCCACGCGCCGTAGCACACCTCGCTCAGCGCCAGGCACGCCACGCCCGCGCTGTACTGCAACACCACACGCCCCTCTCTACTCAACCTCATGCATCCACGCGCCGTAGCACACCTCGCTCAGCGCCAGGCACGCCACGCCCGCGCTGTACTGCAACACCACACGCCCCTCTCTACTCAACCTCATGCATCCACGCGCCGTAGCACACCTCGCTCAGCGCCAGGCACGCCACGCCCGCGCTGTACTGCAACACCACACGCCCCTCTCTACTCAACCTCATGCATCCACGCGCCGTAGCACACCTCGCTCAGCGCCAGGCACGCCACGCCCGCGCTGTACTGCAACACCACACGCCCCTCTCTACTCAACCTCATGCATCCACGCGCCGTAGCACACCTCGCTCAGCGCCAGGCACGCCACGCCCGCGCTGTACTGCAACACCACACGCCCCTCTCTACTCAACCTCATGCATCCACGCGCCGTAGCACACCTCGCTCAGCGCCAGGCACGCCACGCCCGCGCTGTACTGCAACACCACACGCCCCTCTCTACTCAACCTCATGCATCCACGCGCCGTAGCACACCTCGCTCAGCGCCAGGCACGCCACGCCCGCGCTGTACTGCAACACCACACGCCCCTCTCTACTCAACCTCATGCATCCACGCGCCGTAGCACACCTCGCTCAGCGCCAGGCACGCCACGCCCGCGCTGTACTGCAACACCACACGCCCCTCTCTACTCAACCTCATGCATCCACGCGCCGTAGCACACCTCGCTCAGCGCCAGGCACGCCACGCCCGCGCTGTACTGCAACACCACACGCCCCTCTCTACTCAACCTCATGCATCCACGCGCCGTAGCACACCTCGCTCAGCGCCAGGCACGCCACGCCCGCGCTGTACTGCAACACCACACGCCCCTCTCTACTCAACCTCATGCATCCACGCGCCGTAGCACACCTCGCTCAGCGCCAGGCACGCCACGCCCGCGCTGTACTGCAACACCACACGCCCCTCTCTACTCAACCTCATGCATCCACGCGCCGTAGCACACCTCGCTCAGCGCCAGGCACGCCACGCCCGCGCTGTACTGCAACACCACACGCCCCTCTCTACTCAACCTCATGCATCCACGCGCCGTAGCACACCTCGCTCAGCGCCAGGCACGCCACGCCCGCGCTGTACTGCAACACCACACGCCCCTCTCTACTCAACCTCATGCATCCACGCGCCGTAGCACACCTCGCTCAGCGCCAGGCACGCCACGCCCGCGCTGTACTGCAACACCACACGCCCCTCTCTACTCAACCTCATGCATCCACGCGCCGTAGCACACCTCGCTCAGCGCCAGGCACGCCACGCCCGCGCTGTACTGCAACACCACACGCCCCTCTCTACTCAACCTCATGCATCCACGCGCCGTAGCACACCTCGCTCAGCGCCAGGCACGCCACGCCCGCGCTGTACTGCAACACCACACGCCCCTCTCTACTCAACCTCATGCATCCACGCGCCGTAGCACACCTCGCTCAGCGCCAGGCACGCCACGCCCGCGCTGTACTGCAACACCACACGCCCCTCTCTACTCAACCTCATGCATCCACGCGCCGTAGCACACCTCGCTCAGCGCCAGGCACGCCACGCCCGCGCTGTACTGCAACACCACACGCCCCTCTCTACTCAACCTCATGCATCCACGCGCCGTAGCACACCTCGCTCAGCGCCAGGCACGCCACGCCCGCGCTGTACTGCAACACCACACGCCCCTCTCTACTCAACCTCATGCATCCACGCGCCGTAGCACACCTCGCTCAGCGCCAGGCACGCCACGCCCGCGCTGTACTGCAACACCACACGCCCCTCTCTACTCAACCTCATGCATCCACGCGCCGTAGCACACCTCGCTCAGCGCCAGGCACGCCACGCCCGCGCTGTACTGCAACACCACACGCCCCTCTCTACTCAACCTCATGCATCCACGCGCCGTAGCACACCTCGCTCAGCGCCAGGCACGCCACGCCCGCGCTGTACTGCAACACCACACGCCCCTCTCTACTCAACCTCATGCATCCACGCGCCGTAGCACACCTCGCTCAGCGCCAGGCACGCCACGCCCGCGCTGTACTGCAACACCACACGCCCCTCTCTACTCAACCTCATGCATCCACGCGCCGTAGCACACCTCGCTCAGCGCCAGGCACGCCACGCCCGCGCTGTACTGCAACACCACACGCCCCTCTCTACTCAACCTCATGCATCCACGCGCCGTAGCACACCTCGCTCAGCGCCAGGCACGCCACGCCCGCGCTGTACTGCAACACCACACGCCCCTCTCTACTCAACCTCATGCATCCACGCGCCGTAGCACACCTCGCTCAGCGCCAGGCACGCCACGCCCGCGCTGTACTGCAACACCACACGCCCCTCTCTACTCAACCTCATGCATCCACGCGCCGTAGCACACCTCGCTCAGCGCCAGGCACGCCACGCCCGCGCTGTACTGCAACACCACACGCCCCTCTCTACTCAACCTCATGCATCCACGCGCCGTAGCACACCTCGCTCAGCGCCAGGCACGCCACGCCCGCGCTGTACTGCAACACCACACGCCCCTCTCTACTCAACCTCATGCATCCACGCGCCGTAGCACACCTCGCTCAGCGCCAGGCACGCCACGCCCGCGCTGTACTGCAACACCACACGCCCCTCTCTACTCAACCTCATGCATCTCATTCATGGAAAGTGGAAATCCCTCGAGCCCGGCCCAGGCGGAGCATCGCGTTTATCTTCTACTGTGAGACTGTGACGCGAATGGGACCGATTTGTGTAACATTAGACGATAAATTACTTTCGTCGCTGGCGCATTCAGTAGTTCATTTGGTCCAATTGATTCATCTGAGAACGTCGACTGAGAGACGAATCTATTTTAATCAACGACCAATAAACGTTTCACCGACCGGGAGCGACCTTCCTACGGATGAGCACTCTGAATTCCTTAGCGAAGCATCGCTCGATGAACCTCCTCCTCCGTCATTACATGTACTAGGTCCCGTCGCCCACCGCGCCGCGCCGGTTCGATCCGGCTCCAAGAACCATCACGAGCTGGATGATCTCCGCTCTTATGGATAAATCTACGATCCTGAGTTAATTAGTTAAAAAGTATAGAAGGTACTGTCGAAGAAGAGTATTGAGCACAGACAGAGTAGAGAGGGGAGGTAGCAGCGGGCAGCGGGTACTGACCAGGTGCAGACAGGCGTTGGCGGCGTGGTGCGTGGCGGAGGCGGCGGCGGCGGCGGCCAGGTACACGAGCGCCGCCAGCGCCAGCCCGCAGGCGGCCACGTAGGCGGCCGACACGCGGTACTGCGCCGCGCACAGGAACCGGAACCACGTGTACGTGGAGGGATCCCACGCCAGCCGCGCCGCCGTCGCCAGCAGCGCGCCGCTGTACATCTGCAACACATCCCGCACTCATCCACCTGCTGCTGCTCCTGCTACTGCAACCCTCCTACACCCTCCTACACCCTCCGACACCCTCCGACACCCCACAGCGGCTCACGGCCAATGTGGCTTGGCGGGCGAATGTCCGCCTGCGTCGCAGGAGGTTGCGGGTTCGATTCCCGCCTTAGGATAAATGTTTGTACGATCTGCAAATATTTATTCCGGGTGTTCTGGGTATGTTCTATGTATAATAAAAAATATCTATATGTCGGAGCGTTGTCAAGGCGGAGCAGTTCTAGTTTTAGTTTAGCGCCATTTATTGGCTGTAGATTTGACACGGAAACGTCAAGTGATTAAATGACTTGGGTGAAGTCGATACAGAGTGGAGAGTGCATGGAGAGTGGGTACTGTTTTGGATCGAGAGGTTCGTTCGTTCAGAAGGGAACGGACGAGCTAGACGGACGGGGTAGCTACACTTTATTAATCTAAACGACCTCACTCATTGCTATTTTGGTGGAGACTTGTGCGGTACTTTTAGTTGCTCGGAAACAATAATCCGACAGTGAGGATATTGAACCGTATCTTTACTTCTTCGCCGGGATGGAATCCTCTACGTCCAACAGGTACCTAGGTGCTCGAAGGTCCTCGAAGGTGCTCGATAGCTCTGTTTGTTGCCCTCTATTCGTTAAGACGAAAGTGACGATGGTAAAAAGCAAAAATATCATGTACCTAGTGCTTTAAAGTGCCAAGAAATATGAATAAAATAATTTCCTGGTGAATTAACTGTTTCGTTTTATAGGGTTCCTTACCCAAAGGGTAAAACGAAACCCTATTAGGTACTAAGTCTGCGCTGTCTCTCTGTTCGTCTGTCATCAGGCTGGATCTCATAAACCGTGATAGTTAGGGAGTTAAAATTATCACAGATGATGGATTTCTGATGCCGCTCTAACAACAAATACTAAAAAAACAAAATAAAATAAATACGGAGGCGGCTCTCATACAACAAACGTGATTTTTTGCTGTTTTTATTATAGATAAATGTTTTCCTTTACCGTTTGAGAAAACTGGCATTGCGCACATACTTTTTTCGAACAGAAGAATCCATTGATGCACGACCGAATTCGAACCCACACAGACAGATGAGATGCGGTCAGATTTACAAATGAATTAACAAATATTGGTAAGCATTCATCCAACCCAATCTAGCCCCAACACAACTAAGTAAGCAAAGCTTGTACTATAGGAACCTAGCTGATAGAATACTTGTATCATTTTGTTAAGTAGACGCATGCTTAGAGAAGATACAATATTATACACTGACACCCAGACACGGAGCGAACATCAATGTTCATCATTAAAATGTTTGTTATTAGTTGTTGGTTCATTGCGCACAGCGCCAGCCAGCGCAGCGGTTCGGAGCCGGTGCGGCACCTAGTTCGGTTTAACAATGACTCCCTGCTCTCCCGATATCATATCGACCACTGAATGATTCACTTCGATAGCGGACACGCGGAGAGGCGACAGCATCGCACCGCGGCCCGGCATGCGGCATGCGGCATGCGGCATGCGGCAGGCAGCTGCCGCTTTTGAATAAGCCTACTTTGTTTTATAAGACTAAGTAACTTTGTTGTTCTTTAATGACGACTAAAGACAGAGAACAGAGCAGCCGATGATGAGACAGAGCTGTGCGCTGTGTGCGCTGTGTGCGCTGTGTGCCGCAGCTCAACGAGCCATTGTGAGCACAGCACACACAAAGCCCCTCTCTCTCGCTCTACCAAGTGAATGCACATAAAAACGATCCGGAGCATTCTCGCAGGTGCATGATCCGTTGTTGGTAGGTTACGTAGGTACATGTTAATGAAGGAGCTTCAATGTTGCTCCTAACAAGAACCGCCTTATTGTACGGTAAGTAGGAAGGTACCTATAGGCATAGGCACTCTTATCTTGTTAACGGTCTTGGAACCTATTTATTAAACTTCGTTATCTCCGTCTACTATACATCCACCTAACTAGGTATGTATTATATTTATTACTAGACCGTTGCTAAAAGCTTTATATGAGAGCAGCGTATCCGTTTCCGTCGTATTTCAACCAGTTTTTATACTTTTAAGCCTTAAGCTTCCGGTCAAGTGGCGCCACCTGGCGGCCGCGCGCAGTTTTGCTTCGTAAAATGTACCGCGCCATCTTGAAACTCATTGGCGTTTTGTTTTCCGTCGAAGCAACATGTGTCCAGCAGCTATCTCTGCGACGACAGTTGTTTAAAAATATTTTAAATCTGTTTCCTTATAGATTTTTATTGTAGTCAAACCTGTTCGATTTTCAGTAAGATGAGTTTTAATTTTTTTTCAGTAAATTAGCCTTTGCGAAATATCAAACATATTTATTTTGCAACAAATTAACCACAAGATATGGCTCCTACTACAATTAGTACCAGCCATAGCTCGGGTTTGAAGTATTTCCAGCAGAGCCTATTAATCTAGCCAAAAATGGAACTCCCACTGTTTTTGCCGTAAGGATATTGTACTCTTCATACTGTGCAAAGGAATAAATCGTGAGTGTTATTACAAGCATAAGTGAATGCGTCACTGAGTAGAATACCCGTACAATTCCTAAAAGATTGTTAATGTTAAAGTTACGACAACTTTTATCAAGCTATCTGAAGTTCAGTGCTTTCCTTAGAATTTAAGATATTCTCGATATCCTAACGATGTACTATCATACTCTTCGGTAGTATAGTGGTAGGTAAGTATCCCCGCCTGTCACGCGGGAGACCGGGGTTCGATTCCCCGCCGACAAACTCCAGGTATAATAGACCTGGAAACAAACAAAAAGGGGAAAACGTCTTACGTCAGTTGACACTCGCTTATGCTTGTATAAAATAAATTTTTAATTTATTAATCTTTTAACAAAAATACTGCGGTATTGCATTTGTTATATTCTTAGGCTTTCCATGTAAGCGTTAATATGAAGTATTAGCAAAGAGAAACCTTTATCTTCAACTTTGCTCTTTATTATTTTCATAAATTTTACGAGATCTTTTTTAACAAGTTTGCGGGTACTCAGCTAAAAGTAACAAATACATAAAGAGAAATAACTTCCGAGACAGGCATTGTATTTACATTTCTCGGTACTTACCTACTTGGGTGTTTGAGTGCGAGCAAACCTGAAAAAGGTGCAAATCTTTTCTGAGCCAAAACTGGTTCTGGATGGTGAAATCCAATCGAATTTAATAACGACCACCCCTCGCGGGGGTAAGGCGTTTGTACAAGAACTGTGTTCTCGAAGGTGAAATCCAATCGAAGTTAATAACGACCACCCCTCGCGGGGGTAAGGCGTTTGTACAAGAACTGTGTTCTCGAAGGTGAAATCCAATCGAAGTTAATAACGACCACCCCTCGCGGGGGTAAGGCGTTTGTACAAGAACTGTGTTCTCGAAGGTGAAATCCAATCGAAGTTAATAACGACCACCCCTCGCGGGGGTAAGGCGTTTGTACAACTGTGTTCCATCGCTCGGAACTCAATGAATTTGTAATTATTCTGGCCATCTGAGGTACACAAAGACCTGTATCGTGTACATCTCATATTTTGGCCATCAATATCTGGTGGGTTCTTACTAGAAAATCCAAACCAAAAACGACCGCCCCTCGCGGGGGTAAGGCGTTTGTGTAACTGTGTTCCATCGTGTGGAACTCAATGAAGTTGTAACTAATCTGGCGTTCTAATGTACGCAAAGACCTGTATCGAGCACATCTAATTTTTGGCTATCAGTTTTTGGTGGTGTCTCACAGGAGAAAGCCAACCAATAACAGCCGCCCTTCACGGGGGTAAGGCGTTTGTACAACTGTGTTCCATCGCGTGGAACTCTTTAAACTTTTATTGACCCTGGCCTCCTGATACACGTACATACGTGTATAAAGTACACCCTCGCGGGGTTGATGTCACCATAACCACTTTCAATACAAGGGTCAACTCTCTGATGCTCAGTTTGAAAACTGTAAGTACACTGGCATAGTGTTATTTTATAATAAGAGGCTCGTCGCCCGTGGCGCGTACCTTAAACATTTTAAAAGCGTCCCAAGTACGCTCTATGGCCCCGAGCGGGGTTAGAAACCAACATATAACATCTAGTAATAGTTGTTACTCGTAATGTTAACAAGAAAGCCAGTTAACACACTTCCACTCTCAATGAAAAGAAAGCACTAAAATAAAAATTTGAATATAAGCGTTGCCTTGTTTATGCATACCCCTTTTACATACTGTAAAAAATGGGTTACACATTTTAAAAGCATAGTACTTACAGTACAATGCTTTCACTTTCGTCATTTCTATTTCTAGTGGTGCAGTCTGATAGGTCAGCCTATCATCATCATCATCATCATCAGCCTATATTAGTCCACTGCTGGACGTAGGCCTCTCCCAAAACGTGCCACTAAGCCCGGTTTTCGGCTCTTCTCAGCCATTATTAGCCTTAGTATAATCCCAAAGCGCTACACGGTCATTTCTGTTTGCCAAGCCTTTTACCTGATAAGTATAACAAAGATTCCGGATTTTGTACAAAAACCTGGCGTATTATATACAAAGTGAATTTTTCACGAGCGTACTTCAAGGTAGTAAAGTCCTATAGCTACTTTTTACACCTTATACAAAGAATTTGTGGAAAATACTTTACTTTTGTTGACCAGATGCCAAAATAATTTTTTGAAGATACTGTTTTTACCGAACGAGTTGGATGGCTAAGACAAAAGGTTAGCTATTGATATCGTTAATCGTGTGAATCTCTGCGATCACAAGTCAAAGTCATAAGGCATTTATTCCATGAAATCATAAAGATAACTTATAATTGTGTTAGAGCTAGGTGAATCGCATCAAAGTGTTGCCATGCTTTATTGAGATAGATAGATACATACTTTATTAAAATTGTATAGACTATAAATTTAAGAAACGCAATTTCTTCTAAAAAAGCTATCAGTTTATTAGATCAATTTCAAAGACTGATTTTTCCAAATTCATAAAATGCATTTTCTGAAAAAAAAAAAAAAAAAAAAAAAAAAAAAAAAAAAAAAAAAAAAAACTAGTGCCTGCTAGTTATTATACACGCTAGTCAGAGCCAAGCACCAAGCACTTACCTAGGCACAGTGCGACTAAAGGATTACTAAAACATGAATAATTTCATAGGTAATCATGATTGTCCAAAATGTTCTAGGCAGGTATCAAATTATGCTGATAATTTTTAAGCCATCGCCATCCAGTATGGTATCTATTACCGGTCGGTGTGGTTTGCTAAGTGGCGAAATTTCAAACACTGACTTGTCCGGCTCTAAATCCGCATATTGCAATCTAGTGTAGACTACCTTCTCTTTATTATCTTATGAACATGTAATAAATTTTACAAATAGATTTATTTTAGTAAAAAATACGTGGGGATAGTACAACTATCCTTGAACTATTTCATGGTGCGTTCAGTGTTCTGCGAAACTATACTAACTCGCATAACAGCTCACATCATTTTACTATCATAAATATCCCTCGTAATATTTCCTCATGGGAAATTACATGTTGACGTCCGAAACTCAAAGTCTAAGCTGTGGAGAAAAATCTAGTTTACAGGATTTTCGTTGATTCACTGTAAGTGTGGGAATACGAGGAGAAATATGAAATACAGACCAATTGGTGTAATTACTGCCGCGCACTGCCATATACCATACATACCATACTGCCATATATTTTTAGCTCATGTATGCTTCAATAACATGTGGCGTGAAATCGTTAGTAGTACTGCATATGTTAAATTTATCTTTGTGAGTTATGATGACCCAGACGCTTGTCTCTTAAACTCTTACGTTTAGTTATACAACTGATTTTAAAAAAGTTTCCGGTTTGGGACGCTGACAAACTTACTTATATTTCAAATGATTCTATTGTCATTTATTAAAATAGTCGCACCACGCACCCTAACTCAGGAAGACACTTATATGATCAGCCCTTGCGATAAATCTTACTTGCAGTTGATCCTGTTCCACATTGGATCTAACAATAGTTTAAAATTAATATCCAAAATATATAATTTGGTTTCAATCATTACACTATTTACTGGTAATTCTAAACTCAAGATGAATCGTATTCACATTGGATCCTATTCCACATTAGGTCTACTGATATTATCACTTTATTCGACAGTCGGTTCAAAACTGATTGCAGTAATTATTATAAATAATTCCGTTGAAAATTATTATCAGAATGACTGATAATTCTAATTCCAGTATATTTAGGAATAGAAGAAACTATAAGTGGAATAAAAGGCTTTACTCACTTATTATTTACAGTAGTAAAGTATAACATAAGGCCGCATTACGCACCGTCATAGCAAGCTAGGTCAAAATGTTGTATAGGGAGACTGCTACATGACACTTCCGTACTTTAGATCCACGATATCTACTAGGTGGGATCAAATATTATTTCCCGACAATTTTTTTGCCTGAGGGGTTTATCAATCAGATGGTGGGTACCAGCACATTCACATGTGATAGGTTATAAGCAAGTACCACTCCATTCTTACAAATCGTCCGGTTGAAGCAATAACTGAGCTTAATAACCCTTTCAAATAATAAAGTGTTAGTAGCATGATGATTTACGAAAACTTTCATTGTTTCTGATTATAATAAAATCTGATCTTATGCAAGTAATTACACATTACAATTACAAGTAGTTATTGTAAATAACTGCAGCGATAGTAACTGATCTGTACACTACATATCAAGTACAATATATGATGTGTTAATAAGTTAATAAAACATAAATTTTAATTTTCTATTCTTAGTAGGTACCTACCTACTTACTATTGTAAAATATTTTAATGTCACATTGGCGCTAGGTTACCACCTATTTCTTACAAGTGGCGACACCAGGCGATAACAAACAGGTCTCATATAAAGCTTTTAGCAACGGTCTAGTAATAAATAGCAACGTTTTACCTGAAATAAAACGTATATTTAATACTTACCTTGCTAAAAGCTTTCACTTTTATCTCTGCCTGGTGAAATTAAGCCAATGGTTTCAAGATGGCGCGGTACATTTTACGAAGCAAAACTGCGCGCGGCCGCCAGGTGGCGCCACTTGACCGGAAGCTTAAGGCTTAAAAGTATAAAAACTGGTTGAAATACGACGGAAACGGATACGCTGCTCTCATATAAAGCTTTTAGCAAGGTAAGTATTAAATATACGTTTTATTTCAGGTAAAACGTTGCTAATATTTTTGTCGATTTGACTGTGAGAATGAAGATCCGTGGAGAAATACTGTCAGTTAGCTATTAGGTAGGTACTAGGTACCTACCCCCAATACCTACTAATATAATACATGAACATTTTTTTCTATGAAAGCACCACTCTCCATAACGTTGATGGATTTGGGGGGTTCAAAGTACCCCCGAGCGAGACTAACTACTCGATGAAAAAGCCCTCGATTCTTCGCCATCATTTCGCTCCCATCTGTTCCGCTGATATATTTTACTCGACGCCCACCACACATCACATTACATACCTACCTACACTACATAAATAGGTAGGTGCCTAGCTACCTACTTACCTAAGTGTTTCGCACACGATCGACATTTCGCCTTGACATGCCTAATTCTTTCAGTCAGAGCTCAATTTTTTTCACACTTTGTAACAAGTATATGTACATACCTACCTACTTGCAAAAACAGACATATCTACGTAGGTACATATTACGTGAGTTATTTTTACACCTTGGTTTACACCTTGCTAGCGAAGGCTATCGTACCTACTAAAGTATACGATTAGGCCACTACTCGTATATAAGTTCAAACCATAGTTCAAACAATAACAAAAACGGTAAGTTAGGTTAGTAGGTAGGTAACAGAGTAGACAGACAAAGCTTTAGCATAACTTTAGGTAACACTTAGGTGAGTTGGTGCCACAGATAAAGTAGGACAATGCCACAACAACACAACTGACAGCGAAACGCACTGAGCATAGTAGGTAGTAGGTACAACCTTACCTCGCTCTGATAAGTAAAACAACAAAAAAAATACATTATGAAGCTACAGTTGTTAATGACTAAAGTAGGCACATCTTAGCTAAGTAGGTGGCGAAGGTACACGGGATGCCGTAATTTTGTAAGCAAATAGAGTAACCTAGGTTAATTAATTTTATATTATCCTAATAATTATTATCCTATACTTAATTATTTTTTGGAATAAGTAGGTAGGTAGGTACCTAATATAAAATCTTTGTGATTCCTGATTTCCCTAAGTACAGGTAAGCACGATAAAAATACTTACATTGTAAAGGTAAAAACATAATCGGTAGGTACCTAGGTAGGTAGGTACCTACTTACCTTTAAAGTACTTATGGAAATAAAGTAGGTAGGTATTATTTATTAAAAAGAAAACAGTAAGTAAAATACTTAAGTAGGTATTTTTCGAAGTTTCTTGGACAATAATATCATTTATTGAAGACTTATATTACACGGGTATTTATCGCGTATTACCGTTTTTATTTATTTTCCCGACGTTTCGACTATGTTGCAATAGCCGATGACCACGGCTATTGCAATACCCGTGTAATATAAGTCTTCAATATGTGTTCCGATCGCGAAAGTTTAAAAAATACTAATAATATCATTTTACAATATTAATAAGCCATTTAAATAAATGAGGAGCTCATTTTAGGGTTCCGTACCCAAAGAGTAAAAGGGACCCTATTACTAAGACTCCGCTGTCTGTCTGTCTGTCTGTCCGTCTATCACCAGGCTGTATTTCATGAACCGTGATAGTTAGAGAGTTTAAATTTTCACAGATAATGTATTTCTGTTGCCGCTATAATAATAAATACTAAAAAAAAGAATAAAATAAATATTTAAAGGGGTTCTCATACAACAAACGTTATTTTTTTGCCGATTTATTATAGATAATGGTACGGAACCCTTCGTGCGCGTGTCCGACTCGCACTTGGCCGGTTTTTATTTATTAAATCAATAGAAGCACTATTTCCGGCCACTTAGCACTTAAAGAAAACACTCTTTCCGTAAAGGCTGGAGTGGCGGGGACGGAAAGTACACTCCACCTACAAGCGGACATCAAATAATATTTTTAAGGCAAGGGCGCTTTTTTGAATCCAAAGCGAAGTGAGGGATTCTAGAGTAGAACCCTGAACATAGCGAGGAATTCAAATTACGGTACGTCGCCCGAGCCAAAAGTGATACACTACTTTTCATCACCCACCATGAGAAAATAAGAGGCACCTCATATTTCAATATTATTATTTAACAAAACACAATTTTTAAACGCTGAACACAAAAATGTTCCAAATTCAAAAAGTGCGCGGCTAAGATAATTGCGGCGAACTTATAGTTTCTTATAGAAAACACCACTAGGTAGACTAGGTTTATAGGTAGGACCAAGTATCAATGCGCTAACTGAATGCCTCAGCTCGTAAGATGTAACCTAGGATATTTTCAGGGTCCTAAAATAACGTACAATGTAGATGGCGAGACATAACTCCACTAGTAGGTATAGGGTAAGCACTGTAAGTAGGTACCTACTTAAACGCAGGATTAACCACTTTAACGCTACAATAGTCTTGTTATGCCTAATTATACGCATATAATTATAGGAAATCATTTAAGAACCTAGATAAATACTTAGGTCAGTAAGGTAGGTAGGTACCTAGGTAAATTATTTTAAAATATTACAAAAACCAATGACTCGCCAGCACGCACAGTCGTTTTATAAACGAGCGTAGAGAGGGAGGGAGTCACCTCATAATCCCTAAACAAATCATTTAAGTAACTAGGTAGGTAGGTACCTTACCTACCTAAGGTTACGGATTCCGCTATAAACGTGGGGTTTCTTGTCACCCGACCCGACCCGACCCGACCCGACCCGTGTCAGTTTAGATTTGGACTGCAGTAGGTACTTACTAGGTACCTAGTACGAAACCAAGCCGAGGCGAGAACATACAATACAAACCAGCAGGACTCCGTCCGAAGAGCTGTTCTTGTTTAAAAAAAAACGACTTGCTGACAAACCGGTCATGGCATTATGGCTCACCTTCATAAACGATAGGTACCTACCTACTTACTTCAGTAGCTGACTATTTTATTATAAAAGCTTATTGATGGAATGCTTGATGTCTTACACCCGCCTGATGGGATGTATAATGGTGGTTGGTACAATCACCTATAACAAAGAATTGCCTCGCAGGCGCAGGTCACGCTCACGTGCTTGACTTGCGACTGCAAGGCAATGCTAATGCTACACTTCGTTACTGGAACGTGCCCTGCGATGACCTGCCCGACTTTTTAGTGACTCCAAATGAGGGGCACCATTCGTCTGTCAGCCGGAGGCGGGGCGTGTGCTAGCACGCGACCAGCACGTCCTCAGTCAGAGTCAGCAGGCGACCTGTCGGCTACTAGCTGCATAGCTACTTAGCTACTAGTAGTAGGTAGGTACTAGTACCTACTACTTCTGCGAACGAACTCTTTCAGAAAGAGCTCTACTACATTTCCCTGCCTTGCATGAACGCATGAAGGATCATAATTAATGAAAGGGTAGTAAGTAGGTAGGTAGGTAGGTAGGTAGGTAGGTAGGTAGGTAGGTAGGTAGGTAGATAGGTAGGTAGGTAGGTACGTAGGTAGATAGGTAGGTAGGTAGGTAGGTAGGTAGGTAGGTAAGTAAGTAGGTAGGTAGGTACCTACCTATGTTGGGTGACGAACTCTTTCTAGAAATGAGCGCGATAAAAGCAGTTAGTGACTAGGTACCTACTTACTTACCTATTGTATTATAGTTAATAGCATTGATGTAAGTAAGAATGTTTTTGCTATTCTCCATTGTTGTTTTATCTTTAACTCCTAAATACCAAGTAGGTAGGTACTAACTGAAACAAGGTGTTTTACACTCTAGGTATTTATTATAGAATTTAATGTTCTATGCGGTCGGATATTACTACTAGACGTCATTTTCGAGTAAGTAGGTACATAGATAGTAAACATATGCTGGACAATCCACACAGCATCATATAGACTCAATCTAAGCAGAGCAACGGCGGATCCAGGGGGGGGTCATGGGGGGTCATGACCCCCCCCTGAGCTGGTTCCAGGACTTAGGTGGACCACTAATTGATCATAAGTAATGATTTTATTTGTATTTGGTCACCATACAGATTTTATGTGACTACATACCTTCAATATTTGTGTGATGGCAAACGTTTGGGAACGAACGCATCGAAAATTTGAATTTTACCGCGCCACACTTGCGCGCGCTTGTCGACTGCATAATCTGCGTCTAGCTAGACCTAACCTCAATCGGAATCGGAACCACTAAAATATCATAACATAGTTCTTAGTTAAAAAACTAAAATTTCATTCTACCTATAATGTGTTTATAAATGTACCTTTATAAGTATTCTTAAAAATTGTTGCTGCAAATTCATTAATTACAAGAAATGGTAAGTAATCAGTTTCTCATTATTCCAATTGTTGTTAATGCTCATAAAGTACCTACCTCATAGGTAGATATGTAGGTAGGTACCTACCTACTTACTTACTGAAAGAGTGCGCTCCGTATCAGAAGGTCTATCAAGGAAAATGACGTAGTTTGAGTGCTGCGTGACTTATGTACCTGCTTATATATTTTTTCATCCCATCTATTCGAAAAGGACGACTTGGTTCGTCTCCCAAAGGTGGTGTTTTCTATAAGAAACTTCATAAGTGCGCCGCAATTCTCTTTGCCACGCACTTTTTGAATTTGGAACATATAAGTGCGCCGCAATTATCTTTGCCGCGCACTTATTATTTGAACGCAAATATTATTTGAATAAAGACAGGCTGGTACGACGGTGCCGCCATGCCACGCTCGGGATTCTACTCTAGAATCCCTCACTTCGCTCTGGATTCAAAAAAGCGCCCTCGCCGTAAAAATATTATTTTGCTCCCTTATGATACAATCTACTATTTATTGATTTACACCAATAGATAGGAAATTAAATAATTTAAATAATGCCCATTTCATTTGTGAAAAAATATGAAAGTTGAATTTTTTATTAATTTAATTTCAATAAAATGGTAGTCGGACAGAGAACCCGCGTCGTTCGTGTCGTCGTCGCAATATGTACGTGTATATATGTACAAGTTATTATGTGTTAAGTTTTTCAAGTGTACAATAAAGAATAAATATTTTTAAGTACAGTACTTACGTACATTAATAAAATACCTACTTTTTGTACTTGTATGTATCTATTGTTATCAAAATTAAATGATAAGTTGTTGACTTGCCCACGACTATGTGACTCCCTCCTAGCGCCAAAGCTGGATCCGCCCTTGAAGCAGAGCTTGTGTTCTGGGTACAGTGGGTACTAAATGCCTGATACAAGCTCTTATATAGAATACCACTTGGCTTTAGCTGACTGACAGACAAATAGCTGAGTAATAAATAGGTACGATTATTTTGCTAAAAATTCCTGAATTTCTTATAATGGAGACTGGCACTGGACTGGAACTGGCGCTTAGATTCACCTAGATTTAAGACGTTTCAAGATGATCCCTGCGGATATTACTGAATAAATGATTTTTGACTTTGACTTTGACTTTGCAGAAGTGGGTTCACACGGGCTACATAGATAGATAGAAACATCATCATGCTTGTGAATAAACAAAGCGCTACCTAAGAGCGTTCCGGACAAATACCTAAGTATATTCAATATAATAATTTTTGGGATAATATAAAAATCTTTATTCAATACAATGTATTCCTTACCGGACATGTCCGGAAAATTCCGGACGCATGGCAACCCTAACCGTGAGGTCAACGCACCGAGTCCGGTTATTGTACGTCACGTTAATGTACACCCAATAATTCGAATATTATCAAGCCGTACATTATCAGGTGTTCAAAAAATGGATGTGGTTTATTGTCCCGTGTTGCTCTTGTACGGACCGAAGCCACTAGCAGGTAGCAAGCAGGTACATGAGCGAGTTCGACAGCTGCTCTGCCGCGCTGCGTCTATGCTTTGTTCGAAGCTCATGCTTCGTTTAGGTGCAACTCATAAAACACGGCGTATTATTGTACGGGCTGATAATATACACCCAATAATAAATATCCAGTAGCATGGACTAACAGGGTGTACATTATCATGCCGGACATTATTGGTTCCCAACGTACCGATCAGATCGCGATTTCCATTAGATTACAGGTTTTTGGTGTTTTGTCGGGGTTTTTTTGTAATCAGAATCATGGTCTGAATGCGTCCTCCTCCTCCTCCTCCTCCTACACACTATCACACAAATATGTATCATACCATATCTGCGCTGTGACTGTGAAGCTAGTCAAGTTGTGTTCAAATAAGAAAACAATTCGAGCACCGCACCGCGGCCGCGGGCTAACTAACCACCTAGCTAGCACCAGCACCTAGGTTCATAGTTAGGTGATTCTGTCCCTCGTACACATGTAACTAGGTAGATAAGTAGGTAGGAAGAGGTAGGTGGAACTTAATATTTATTTACGAATGGTGTGTTCAATTTGTTTGACCCCCGATTTAGGAAGAGTGAAGTGAAGTACCTCCATCATAAATGCTTGACCCCCGACCCCAAGGGAGTGTAGAATTATCAGTGTAGTAGTGATGTGATGGTTGCCAGTTGCCATCTACTCAGGTAGGGCTGTGCTGTGCCATGCGCTAGCTCCAACAGCAATTTACTGTAATGTAGGTACTGCCCAAAAAATAAGGTACACAGAACAGTCTGTCGTGTAAGTGCCTTGATTTACTTTTTTTTTTACCATTTATTATTTATAAAAACGTTCGACTGCAATCTTATCTGATGGTAAGTAATGATGCGGTCGACGGTGTAGCAGTAGCACGCTTACCTAGAAGATACCTATTCACTCTTCTCTTGAAGACATCCAAATTACACATGTGACCGGAAAAACAGACGACGGCAACAAAAGTTCCACTCCTTTGCTGTGCGCATTATAAAAGTTGAGGCACAGTGCTTGGTTCCCTTCGTAGGTACTTCGTAGGTAGAGTAGAGGCAGGTGCTAAGATGCTGCAAATACTTTGAGAGCGGAGCTCGTGGGTATTATGGGGTCCATGAAGAAATAAGTAGGTAGGTACTTAAGTACCTAGTTACCTACACCGTATTCTCTGGTTTCTGGCCGGTTCTTCTAGGCTTAATAGCGAGGAACTGGCGCTTAGATTCACCTAGATTTAAGACGTTTCAAGATGATCCCTGCGGATTTTACTGAATAAATGCTTTTTGACTTTGACTTTGACACTATATTTTAAATATAAATCGTGTTTGTTTCAAGTTCAATTATGGTTGCGTTTTGATGGTACATGTCCCTATCAAGTTCGCCTCGCTCACTACTGTATCATTTACCTAATTCTAAAACAATAAACTAACCGCATTTCTAAGATATACCTAATACCTACTGAATACTGATGTATCAGTTCCCAGACCTTGAACTTATAAAAGTCACATTCTTAGCTCACGTTACTCACCTCTGCAATGCATTTGAGTGCGGTGGACCAGATCTGTCTGATTTTAATCTAGGTATCTCACTCAGCTGAGCCGCGATGTGTGTAAACATTGCCACAGAATAGCATGAAGTCAGTTTACTGTTACACCAGAACAGATGACCAGAGAGTTGACACACACGCACGCACGTGTGCTCTCGCTCGCTTTGTGTAACGTGTTGTCTCGCTTCGCCTCGCACTCGGCTCACATCACATCGCAGCATTCGTAACGCATGCGTCACAGGACGAGACAAGGAGTGACGTGCCTTGCCTCGCCTGCCTGACGCCTGACGCCTGTCCCAGTGCGGCAATGCGATCCGACAGTACTGTTGTATGAGTAGGTGTAGGTACTTAACCTGCTCATATCCACTTGCATCTGAGGAATGCCTGCAACACCTGCACAGTAGGTAACAAATACTGTTATGTAGGTCTAAATATCTAGGTGTTACTAGGGTTGGTAAGCCGGATCGCCGGCCGTGTTCAGTTTTCGGCCTTTACGCGTTCTTGATGCAGTAAAATTAAGAAATTATCGTTTTTAAATGCAATTTCTGACCGATTTTTTTAGCAAGTCAAAGCAATTGAATGCTTTATTTTTGACAGCATTTTTGGTCAGTTATTAAGCCACGAGTGATTTTTAGCGAATTAATCAATTTGGCGGCGGCCATCGCGGGTACCGCAGCGTGCGGAAATTAGAAAAAAAATAGTGACGCGCCTTTTACTCTAAGTTAAGTTTGTGTTGTTTTTCTAAGCAAACATTGTTGATAAACGTTTAAACTACTTCAAAACTTAATTACCAACATACTCCTAATATGATTTTCGCCAAATTTTGAATAAACTAACAAATATCTTGGGGGCCGCGATCCAACATTGAAATTTTTTCAAAAGTTTAGTTTACGGCCTAATGGCCGGCATGTGGTGCATCAAGTCTTCTACACTTTTGTCTCTTTTACTCAATTGTTTAATGGGTTTATCTCAAGTCTTTTTCATTTACGATAGTAATATACATGGAGATGCTAGCCATTAGTTCTCGGCCGCCAAATTATGTGGCCTTCATAATGAAAAAGGAGTAATAGAAATGACTATTTTGGGGGTGGCCGAAAACCCGACTATAGATAAAATGGCACCCCAGTTTTCGGCATGACCTAAAGTTGTATTGAAATCATGTGGCCGCTAGCTGAATGTCGCTATTAGTTTCCGGCCATAAGACCAAAAAGTTTGTATATTTATATCTTTTTGTATTCTACAAGTTTATTTAACCTTTTGATAGTAGGTAGGCAGCACTAGTTTATTGCAGATCAACAAGGAACTTATTGCACTAGAAAAAGTCTATAAAATCCCTAGGAAAGACAGTGTTTTTAAAAGTGTACTTCACGTAGAGAAAGATTTAGGCAACAAATTATCACTAACGATTCGGATCAAACAAAATTGTGTTAGGTATACTGCACGTGAAGAGCACTCCCTGTTTTAAATGCAAATCAGTACACAGAAATAAATTTAAAATCAGTGAAAACATTGGCTGAGTCTACAAACTTGTGGAGAGCAAGTTCAGCGATGGTGACATCAAGGGTGCCTCCCGTATTTTGTTTTCTAGCGACACGATAGCTCCAAATTCTAATGATACTCTCATATCTCTTGAGAGTAAGCATCCACCCGTAGGGCCAAACCTTCACCTCCCCGATCTCCCATAAGAGAGTGATGTCGGTGTAGGCACGACCAGCCAAGATGTGCTTAGGGTCGTCATGTCGTTCCAGAGTGGCTCTGCCAGCGGCCTGGATGTTGTGACTCTACACCATCTAAAGGATTTGCTGTCTGACGGATCTGGCCATGCAGGTGAAGTCCTTCTGGGAGACCTGACGTCCCTGATCAACTTGATGTTGTCAGTTTAAAATTATGGGGAGGTGATTTTGAAAGCGGATATCAAAAACGCCTTTAATTTCGTAAACCTTGCTAAAAGAAATTTAAGAGAAAATCCTGATATTTACCCAATTCTCTGGCAGTGGCTCACCTTCTAAATTAATTTACCGGAACAATGATATTTCGTGTGCCGTTGGTTGTCAGCAAGGTGACCCTCTTGGTCCGGCCATGTTTAGCCTTGCTATCCATCCAATTATTCAACGTCTTCAATCCAAGCTTAATGTTTGGTATTAGGATGATGGAACTCTAGGTGGAGATGTAGACACAGTTTTTGGTGATCTAAAACTCATTGCAGATGAATTTCGGCAAACCGGTTTACAATAACCAATACTTGATGAATCCTTTCCGGTATTCATAGATGAGAAAATTCAAAATTTTACCAAAACTTCGGACCGATTACTCAAAATTAATAGCCATATTATGGCTTTTATAATTATTAGGTTCTGCCTTTTTGTACCCAAATTTACATACTCTTTACGATGTCGTCAGTTGTGGAAACATACTGAGCTGGTGGAAGGCTTAGACAACATAATAAAGAATACTTTATCATCGGTTTTGAGTATTTATTTGGATGATAAGGCGTGGTCGTAGGTATCACTGTGTCAAATTGGAAGGCTAAGGTATTCGCAATATTTCAAGTGCCTACCAGGTTTCTTGTCTTCCGTCTATAGCACTAGTCCACGTGCTTTTTGTCTCAACGGCAATGGGACGGGCCCCTGTGTGAGTTGACGTGGAATTGTCTGTTAGAACGTTGTTCCAGCTCTGCAGATCGTGCCCGTCTCCTAGCTGTTTGTAAATGGGAGTCAGGGCATTGGTTGCAAGCTCTTCCCTCATATAACATTGGTAATTAAATGGATCCTGTCACGGTGCGTATTGCAACTTGTCTACGGTTGGGTGCGCGGTGCTGTGCGCCTCAACAACGCCAGTGCGGTACTGCAGTTGACTAGCTTGGTCATCACGGATTATCATATACTAGAGCCGCCGGTCGTCAAATATCTCGTCACGCCAGTCTTAATGACATCATCCGGCGGGCCTTTACCATTGTGACGTTTATATTCTCGAGCCGAATAGTCTGCTGCGTGACGATGCCTCGACAGAGCCTACAAATTTGCTCCCCTTGGAGTCAAGACTCTAGGTCCATGGGGTACCGAGGCCTTCCGAATTTTTAAATTTCTTTCGGGGCGTCTGGTCGAAGCGACGCGTGACCCGAGGGCTGGTGAGTATCTGGCTCAGCGAATCAGCATTGCTATTCAGCGTGGCAATGCAGCCAGTGTTTTGGGAACGCTTCCGATTGGCACTGATCTGAATAAGTTGAGCTACCTTTAGGTCGTTTGCAACGGTCCGTAGATAGCTCAACTGTTTCATATGTATTTTGTACATACCAGTTATATATTAGCTGTGATTTTCTTTGTAAATAAATGTGTAAAGTGTATTAGTATTATAACCTAATTGTATTAGCACATAATAGATCTAAGAAATAATAAAATTAAACTTGATATTGTTTCAAAGATGCTTTATCTAGCGTGCGATTTTTTTTTTCATTTTTTTCTTCAAAATTGAGCATCATGTTGATTGTGATTTTTGATGTACCTGATAAAAACAATGTTAAACTCACAAACAATACGGTTTTTTTTTACTTTAGATTTAAAAATTCATTTATAAGTCAGTTTTAATAAGGTGGCCGAAAACAGAAGACTCCATGGCCGAAAACTGAAATTTGTGGCCGAGAACTGAGTTTTCAGCATTTTTTCGGATTAAATTAAATATAAAAATAACTAAAAGCTTCTAGTGCTAAACGGCATAATAATAATAAACTTCATTATATAGGCTATCATATAACATCATTGGGACAGGTAAATTAGGGTTGTATTATTTTTTTCTGAAGCCCTAAAGTTGATGGGAGCGCTAAGAGGCCGCTATCCGGCACAAAGACCCTATTCACCAAATAATCAATAAGGCTACAGTTCCATCTTCCATCCGAATCCCAAGTCGGAGCTTGGTGATTTCTGTTTTGTGAGACGAGTCATCGTCGGTGCGCCCGCTAGGGCGTTATGATAACAGTCATGGCTCCATACAAAACCATTCCCGAAACTGACTCGCATAAAACCGATCACACAAAAACTTCACTCTTAAGTTTTTTTTGTTTTTTTGCAGGAAGTTTTTGACGCTAGAGACGCCAGAATTCTATCGAAGCCAACGGCAATCGCCGACATGATGCAAAAAAAGAGCTCGGCGCGCCCCGCCGCCGCTACGAGGCTCGCGCGTTGCGTGCCTCTGACCATTCGTTTCAACGAACAAGAAAGATCGATGACTCGCTCCTTGCCCGGTGCGATGCGGTGCGGTGCGGTGCGGTGCAGTGCGGTGCGGTGCAGTGCGGTGCAGTGCAGTTTATGAACACTCGCTCGCTGGCATCGCTGCTGGTGGAGCCGCCGACGTGCGCCTCGAATGACCGGCACGCGCGCCTCGCATCCCAACTTGAAACGAATCCCGATAATTAGATGAACGCATTTATTGATGTAGGCCAGAGACTTGTTGCGCTTGTTGCTCGCGCCGCGCCGTCGCGCCGTCGCGCCGTCGCGCCGTCGCGCCTCGCGGAGGCAAGTTCAAGCCGTTGGCGTTGGATCGATGCAATGCCGCTTTTACGTCATCCCTTGAGTGTTCGTTTAGGAGAGTCGATCGATGTTAACAAAAATCTAATTACCTATAAGGTCCTCCTCCTGCTAGGTAGTGTTTAACTTATAGAGATGGATTCGTTGCACATCAAGACGCAATTATTATAGGTAATCGAGTTAGATGGAAAATATTTTTGGTTGCAACAATAATTGTTAATTTAAATGAGTCATGTGCGGGGGTGGCGTGGTTCTGAGTGTACAAGCTGCCTGCTGCTTGCGGTCTGGCGTTGTTCGAACTCCGAAGTGATCTATCATCGGTTGGTTTTCCTCTTCGCCGAAAGCCAATGTCGATAATACAACTGTGTTTAAGTAGGTATTATAGTTTTGCCGTGGACTTTACTCCTCTGCGCCGGCATACTTACATACTTATATCCGGTCTACTGTGTAGATGAGGTAGGTAGGACCTACTAAAGATAATGTTACTAAGCTACCTACTTAGTAGGTAAATCCGACCTCTAGATAGAAATTAGCTTCAAATTGAAGATTATAGATATTATTAGTTCGGTGCAAATAAGGGTTATGTAAGGTACCGAGACCAATAGCATTGAATAAGTAGGTAGGTACTTCTATGTACCTACCTATGTATGTACACCGCTGGGATAGATAGTCGGTAAGCTCTGCCACAAACAACTGCACAAAGTCTTTGATTGCACAAAGTTATACCTACATTGGATCGAAGGGTTTTTAATAATAGGTACCTACCTACCTACTCACTTTTAAATGAGGTAGGTAGGTACCTACTTACCTACTAAATTGAATTTCTTATACTTATTACTGTAACTGGTCGTCGACATCTCGTTTGATTTCGGCTACAGCGAGCCATTGCTGCTTTTAGTTGAGTACCTAGGTACCTACCTATCTTCTTAAAACCATATACCTACCTATAAATAATAATAATGTCTTTCCCATCTCACTAAAACGATTACAACTTAGAAATAAGTGTATCAACTGTTTGTTGTTCCCAATAAAGTAAAATAAAAATAAAATGAAATAAGTAGGTAGGTACTTAGTCAATTTTGTCCCCTGAGCGCAGTGAGCGCAGTGAGCACAGTGAGCGCAGTGAGCACGGCAGGGTCAAGCTCAGGGCGACGACTGCTGGCTGACGAGCAGTCGTCGCCCTGACCTTGACCCTGCCGATTATGGCTGATTATCGCATGACGTCACTCTGGTAGGTACCTACCTACTTGACGGAATTGTTAGGTATACACATACCTACATACCTACCTATTCAACATAAAGACGCTGTCTGGGGAGAGCGCTTGTTGCAGCTAAGAGAACCGCACTGTTTTTTGGATTCTAATTCTACCTATCTATCTAGGTACTTTTTAGTTTCTTTCCATGAAAAGCATGAGGTTTCATTGTTCCCCATTCACCATATAACAAAACAAATCATTAGAAAAACTGCGTTTTTTTGCACATATTTGACACAATCTCAATTAAAATGCGATCGTATCACAAAAACTAGAAAACATCGTAGGTAGGAGGTAGGTAAGGTACTGCCTAACCTACGATCCGAGCGGAGTTGCTAAGAAGCATCTGACCTAGGTAGGTAGGTAGCTACCTACTGTAGGTAGGTACTGTCAATTACCATATCTTATCATTAGGCAATAACCAACGCTATGTTTAAATTTAAATATCGTTTATTTAAGTATAGGTAAGTATGGGGGTTAATGTCAAATGAAATGTAAGTAGGTACCTACCTACCTACCTGCCAACTGGCCAGGCATGCAGAGAAAGTTGGAAAAAAGGTAGGGAGGCTTTTGCCCTGCAGTGGGACAGTATAGGCTAAAAATAAATAAATAACTACCTACCTACACTAGGTACCTACACCTAGCACCTACCTACCTACTCACCTCAATGATAGGTATTATACTAACATCATTGACTTACCTACATTGAATTGTCTACCTAACGGCTTCTTTTGCAGCTCAAATTATCTAGGTAGGTAGGTACCTACTACCTACCTAAAGGTCCTTGGCTTTTCATAGCTTCTTTTGGAACAACTTTCAGTTGTAATTCAAAGGAAATTATTAGCCAGCTCAGTTTTGTTATTTTGGCTCGTTCAATACGTCGAGAACTTTAGTAAGTAGGTAGGTAGGTACCTAGTTGATCTCATAAAGTGACTCAGAAAGTGGGAAGAATATGTAAAGATGTCGTACCGTCACCGTTGCCGGTAAGTAAATATTTCATAGTAGGGTACTAGGTACGTAGCGTAGGTAGGTTCCTAAACTTCCTACCTATGTAGATAAGATAGTGAGATGCTACGGAGCGATGTAAGTAATTCCTGCGG
Organism: Electrophaes corylata; assembly: GCA_947095575.1. Classification (NCBI taxonomy): domain Eukaryota; kingdom Metazoa; phylum Arthropoda; class Insecta; order Lepidoptera; family Geometridae; genus Electrophaes; species Electrophaes corylata. Next base: position 12,891,479 of record OX352708.1, on the reverse strand, counting down.
CGGAAATTCAATAACATGCCTTCTCAGAAGGTGTCGTCGATAGCTTACATAGGTATCATATAGCAGTAGGAAAGGCATACATAGGTACTTAGCTAAGTAGGTAGCTAGTAGCTCTCGTCTGTGCTCGTAGGTAGGTACCTACATGTAGGGTCTACAGGATGCCTTAGGTATCCAATAAAACACCAATTATATCGTTACGAGGTGTAGCTGAGTCCACGCACCTGTGAGCCATCCGCTCGGTCCAAGCGCCGGTAGGCGAATGCCACGGATGCCACCCTCAGACACTACACTACATACACACATTCCATATCCTATGCAATAATTAATGCAATCAAAAATTATAGGTAGGTACCTACCTACTTAATGTAAACTATAAAAACATTTCGCACATCACTCACTGTCTTATTCAAGCCCGAACTAAGTAAAGCTTGTAGAGTAGGGTACTATGGGATCTGTGCTATGGCCACCAGATACTTAGTCGATCGTATAAGTACCTACCTACGATGTGAATGGTTTTATAAAAAAAGAAACAGATGAAGTCGTTGATGATTTAAAAATGGTGAAAAGTGCAACAACAGGAGCGAATATTCCATTGCAGAAAAACTTACAAACCACTATTCAATACACTCAGGGGCGTAGCTACCGCCGTATCTGCCGTATCAATTATACGGGGCCCCCATGCCACGGGGCCCCCGATGTGCATAAGCAAAAATTAATAATAACTTCCCAAATTTTTTTTTATTTCAGAAATGACAAAAAGCAAAAAGGCAAGGAGAGTGTATATTTAATTTATGATGAAAAAATATTTCTTTTAATTTTATGCCAACATTTTTTTCTTTTGCGAGAAATCTTTACCCTTCATAAAGGCCCCCAAACAAATTTTTATACGGGGGCCCGCCACGGCACGCTACGCCACTGAATACACTATATTAAAATAAGCTATTTAAATATCTATTATTATCAAAATTTTAACAAATAAATTACTAGTTCAAATTACTCTTAGTAATTTTATGCGTGACTGTACACATGCGCAAATCACCCCACCACTTTCTCCGCTACCTATACCTACCTACTTACTTACTTATGTATGTATGAGTATACTTACCTGTCAGACGTACTATTTCAAAACCCTCCGTAATAATAGGGGTGGGCTATGTCACTCCACACTCCACACACTACAGTACAGCAGCAGGTGGCAGGGTACAGTAGGTGGTACTGTAAACTTATTCATGTTGATAACGTAACGTAAATAAGTTAAAGAGTCGCAACACTTTTTTGTTGACGAAGTTTTGTTTGCCACGATAACTAGGTAGGTACCTATATCATCGGCAAATCGAAGGCCGAGTTAATCATGCATATTATAAGAATCTTCAAATATCTTCTGGGTGTTGATGAAACTTCCTTCGATGGAATTAACTGTTGGTCAACCAATTTGACGGCCATAATTAAAAGTAGGTACTTCCTTAATGGACCTCATGACTGTGCTAAAAATTTGCCAAAAGTAGACACGTAGGTATGCATCGAAAATGCCATCCGTCCTTAGATACTCGTAGATAAATAAATAAATAAATAATGCTGTACAATCCACACAGCATCATCTAGCCCCAAGCTAAGCAGAGCTTGTGTTATGGGTAGGTACTAGATGACTGATATACTTAATATAATACATTACATACATAGATATTTTTTATCATACATAGAAAACACCCAGAACACCCGGAATAAATATTTGCAGATCGTACAAACATTTATCCCAAGGCGGGAATCGAACCCGCAACCTCTGCGTCGCAGGCGAACATTCGCCCGCCGCGCCACATCGGTCGTCAAAAAAAAACAGATCGGATAGCAGTAAAAAATTATAAGGTACAATAAAAATTATAAGAACGTAGATGTTTAATAAGCACTCGGTCGGGCTAACCTTCATAGGTACTCGTTGTATTGTTCAAGAATGTTTGTTCATTATTGGCTTGGCTCTATCGCAAGCAGGTTGAGTCCTCTCAAAAACATACGCCTTTACTATACTAACATGTAGGTATATACTTACTTGCCCAGGAAAAAATTTAGGTAACACTTTTCCTTCGAAATTCGTTCGGGGGTCACTGACAATCTAAATTTTATTTTGCGCGGTATTCGATCCGTGGCGTCACTCGCCATCTTTTTGTTTATTGAATAAACAAAAACAAAGTTGTAAAAAGAAAAACAAATTAAACTTTCTACAATTTTGATCCTTATAAATTTTTTGGTAGAATCGTTTTTTTTTTAATTAAGACTCGAAATTGATACCCGGATAAACCGGAAAACATTGATCCTAGGAAAAAATATAATATGAGAACCAAAATTGTAGGAAATTAAATCCTAAGCAACTTTTGTTAATACAATTTTTCGTGTGAAATCCTACTATGTAATATTATAAACGCGAAAGTTTGTAGGTAGGTACCTATGTATGGATGGATGGATGGATGTTTGTTTACTCTTTCACGCTCTAACCAGTAAACCGATTTGGATGAAATTTGGAAAAATTATAGATTGCATCCTGGATTAACATACAGGCTACTTTTTATCCCGAAAAAATAACGGGAACGGGAAAAAACTGCCACGCGGGCGAAGCTGCGAGCGACCGCTAGTTGAAAATAAACGAGTTATTCAATAAACAAATATTAAACCTTAAAATCAAGATGGCGGATGACGTAACGGGATCGAATACCACGCAAAATTAAACTTAAGACTGCCATTGACCCCTCTCATCTCACCCCCAAAGAATTCCGAAGGAAAATTTTGCTAAGTAGGTGCTTAAATTGTTTTTAGGTTTGCCTCTATTTTGAGCTATATTTTAACTTCAACTGGGCTATTTTATTTGAAACCCCACTTTATCAGTGTATTCGTTGAAAAAATATCCCATATCTGTACAAACACTCATCCGATTTAGTTTTTATGCATGCCATTCAATTTCTCAACAGTAACTTATAGACTTAGACGAGCTTATAGACCTACCAAATTTCATACAGATCGGATCAACGCAACAACCAACGGTTCGAACGAAATTATGCTCGAAAAAACATACTACCTGCCTAGGTACCTACCTATATACATAATAAACTTTTCAAAGCCAAATCGCATCTAAGCAAATCGCCCAAGTTAGTGGGTGGGATACCACATAGATCTTCAATCGTTTCGCTTTCGTTCTCTCTTGATCGTTATTCTTTGACAGGTAGAGGTAGGTAGGTACACTAGGTAGGTATTTACTTAATACTTTTTACTGTTCTATAAAAAGTAAGTTGGTATCTACTTTGGTAGGTTGGTAGGTATACAAAATACTGTTTTTCTGTCCGCTGGTGCTGGTAGGTAGGTGGAGTGTACTTTCTTACCCCGCCACTTCGGCCTTTACCGAAAGAGTGTTTTCTGTAATGAATGCAAAGTGGCCGGATGACATCTATTGATTTAATAATAAACGAGCCAAGTGCGAGTCAGACTCGCGCACGAAGGGTTTCACACCAATATCTATAATAAAAACGTCAAAAAATCACGTTTGTTGTAGGTACCTACGAGAGCCCCCTTTAATACCTATTTATATTATACATTTTTTAGCATTTGTTGTTACCTATTAACAGCAAAAGAAATACCTACCAACCTACACCATCTGTGAAAATTTCAACTCTCTAAATAGGTACCTAGGTAGGTGTACCTACCTACCTAGGTTCATGAGATAGGTACAACCTGGTGACGACAGACGGACAGGCAGATAGACAGACAGCGGAGTCTTAGTAATAGGGTCCAGTTTTACCCTAAGGGTACGGAACCCTAAAAATAAGCTCCTGTTAATAACTTTATAAACTATCAACTATGGTTTCGATCAATAGGTAGAGATAGATAGATTATAGCTTTATTGTACACCATTATAAGTAATACAATAGAACAATTAAATTACAACTAAGAAACCAGAAGTACAAGGGGCGGTCTTATCGCTGAAAGCTATCTGTTCCAGACAACCTTTGGATGGACAAAAACGTATTGTAAAGATTTGGACGGGGCGTACCTACATAATAACAATAGAATAAAATAAAATGAATACCTAATAAAAATGTAATAAACTAATAAATACCTACTACCTAAAATAATACAAAATACATAATAATAAAATACTTAATATTATATCATATATAGGTACCTATACCTACCTACCTAATAAATAAAGGAAATAAAAAAAATAACAAAATAGTAATGATACCTACAACAGATTACCTACGATGATATAGAAGAAAGAGATAAAATGTAGTGTTCGAAAACCATGCTTTTAAAAACAGAGACTCAGAATGGCGGATAGGGATAGGTAGTGCGTTCCAGACCTTAAGGTTAAACAAGTCGGTACGTTGTCCATACAAACGCTGTAAGTGTTTAATGTCTACTTTTTATTAACGTGCGTCCGAAGTTAAGTTTGATACTGAATTATCTTGCCATTATCTAGGTACGTTACCCTATATGCTACAGTAAAATCAGATTAGGTACCTTGAAAGTTACAAGCGTCGAAAGAATTAGTACTAAATCTTGTAACGCTTGTAACTTTCAAGGTAATCTGATTTTGCTGTAGCATATAGGGTAACGTACCTAGATAATGGTAAGATAATTCAGTATCAAACTTAACTTCGGACGCACGTTAATATATAGTAGACATTAAACACTTACAGCGTTTGTATGGACAACGTACCTACCGACTCGTTTCACCTTAATAGCCTGGACCGTAAAAGAACTAGGTACCAACCATAGAAATTCGAGGAGTGGGCAGGAGTTTTAAGTTGACGGGTATCAGAGGAGTAACGAGAGGAGCAGAGGAGGAGGAGGAGGAGGAGGAGGAGGAGGAGGTAGGTAGGATTTTGGATAGAAACGCATGACGTATGCAACTATGCCGAAATATCGGTAAACATTCATACTTATAAATCATGATAAAAATCTCGTTTCTATCCAAAATACTGTTCATTTTATTTCTCTGATCTTGATATACCTACCTACCTACTACCTAGGTAGATAGGTAAGTACCTACCTACTTCATTTCTCGTAGGTACAAAAAGTTGGGAACCCTACCTCTGAACGATTGTCAAACCTACCTTACCTAATACATAGTCTAGATTAACCTTAACCTTAGGTACCTACCTACATAGATAGTTGTGCTTCATACATCAAGGGTCGATCGTTAAGTCGTCAAGAAAAATATTGGGGTACGAACCGCGAATGCAATGTTGATGAACAGGAAGATCTTCTCTGCGGTGCAGACGCGGGCAGTGCAGCCCATGGCGGCGGTGACTCGCCCTCAGCGAGGGGCAGCGGCGGCGACGACGGGGTCGGACACTGCGGGCATCGGTCGGCAGCTGCTGTGTCCAGTCAGTGCAAGCACATGGCGCGCGGAGACCGGAGAGCGGAGCGCGGAGCGGTGTGGCGCGGACGACCGCCTGCTGTCACGCCTCGTAAGGCACTGACTGACTTTAACTTCATTCGCTCACTTCACTACTAGGTAAGTACTGTCTACTGTACTCGCTCGCGCGCTCGTTCGGCCCGGGCCCGGGCTCAGAGTTTTTTCTGGACCTCGCCTACCGCCGCCGCCGCCACCGCCGCCGCTCTTACCTGTGCCTGACCCTGGTTGAGCCTTGCTGTTACCTAATAACGCGTACAATACTTATTTTTTATTATCGGGGGAAATCTTAAAAGAACACTTTGGTGCCCCTCTCGTATATCGCCTATAGAGGACGTCCCGGGAATGACCATCACAGCCATTTCCGTGCTTACGGTGACACTTGCCACAAGTGCCACCGCCTTCCCGAGATCAGCATATGGGCAGACAGAGCCCTCACTCGGACCGGCCGCGGATCTGAAAAGGCCCCTGTTTGGCAGGGGCTACCACTCGTCCCCTCGCGGGGCAGGCGGCTCAGGATCACTGAGACAGTGACCCTTTGCCGCCTCCATCCTGAGCGGAATCGGACCCTCCGATCTCGCTCAGCGGCCTCCAGACGTGATACTATATGGTGGCAAGTCCAGCCAATCGTTATGTAATAATGTAATGTAATAACACGCACGCCGAGCACGTCCCGTCTCATCCATTGGTTGTGAGAGAGTAATCCTCCGATCGATTGGTGTATATCTAATCGAGGGATCATCTTGAAACATCTTAAATGAGGTGAATCTAAACGCCAGGTCCTCCGCGACCAAGCCTAGAAGAACCGGCAAGAAGCTTTACGGCTTGGTTCCTACCGTTTTTTGGTATGATCCTTTTACAAAACAATAAGCTCCAGTGTGGTGCCGCCAATCTAACCTCATAAAATGACGCCGCCCCGCGCCCGCAACCGCCTGCGACGCAGGAGGTTGCGGGTTCGATCCCGTCTTCGCGCTTCGGGTAAATGTTTGTACGATCTGCAAATATTTATTCCGGGTGTTCTGGGTATTTTTTATGCATAAGTAATAAAAAATATCTATGTACCTATGTAATGTAATTATGTAAATATGAAAGTGACAGCAGGCTACGCTTTAACTACCTACCTAATAATACCTAATACTCTAAGATCTTTCTACGCTGTTTATTTGTTCTTTGATCAAAACCTATTTAAAAAAAAAAGTAAGTAAGTACCTACCTATATATGTACTTACCTAAGTATTCTATCAGTCATCTGGTTTCCATAGTAATAGTACAATACAAGCCTAGCTTGTAGGCTAGGGCTAAGGCTTAAATCATATAATAATTATGATCTAAGGGCTAAGGTTCGATATTTGAGGCTAGGTGATGTTGTGTAAAAATGTCCACATTTATTTATTATTATTTAGGTACCTATTTATAATTATAAGTGGGGAACTACATTTTTGCTAGGGCTCGGTACGGCGGTAAGTAAGTACCTACCTACTTATGGTTTGTTCGTCTGATCTAAGCACCGTCTCTATCGGGTCACGCACGAGGGCACGAGGGCACGAGGGCACGAGGGCACGAGGGCACGAGGTCTCAGCTCAGCTAGTTGGAAACGGGAGCGGCTATCGGCTGCCTCGTTGTCGCCAATTGTCGTCTTCAAGAACCAATCAACGGCAATTACCGCGCACTGTGTGGGCACTCTTACCTACCTATACCTAACCTCCTGCCTACCTACTGCTTCCTCTCGTCAAAAGATATTATGATAGATCAAACACTAGGCAAGCTAGTTTTATAGAAAAATGTCCTTACATCCTGTTGTAGGGAAGCAGGATAGGAAGTTTTGTTACGCACCTCGTATTTCGGTACCTACCTACCTACGTAGTAGGTACCTACATCGTTTTTACACGGGCACAGATAAGAACATAGGTAGGTACCTAGGTACTATGTATATACAAATAAATAAATAGGGTGGAATTTCGGGAATTAATTTCTTAGCTATTGGAATCAGGATATTGGGCATATCATGGCAAGATAAAATTACAAACGAGAACGTATTAGAAATGGCAAAATTACCAATCGTCATGGACGCTTGCGTTGGCTGGGGGCTGGGGCATATGGCCATCGCATGGATTTTACTCGTCTGCCGAGACAAATCCTCTTAGCAGAAATAGCCGACGCCAAAAGACCTGTCGGTCGGCCGATGTTGCGTTATAAGGACAGCCTAAAGCTTGACAATATGACAACATTTAAAATTGATCATTCCCATAGGTAGAGCGAGGCTGAAAATCGTGACGCTTGGAGAAAATCCGTAGCTGCCGGTGTTACCGCTCACGATAGCACCTGGCTTGACCATCTAGTGCAGAAAAGGGCTAAGCGTCCCCAACGCGCCGAAAACCCAGCAACATCCCCAGGGTCCTTCGTTTGTGGAAATTGTGCAAACTGTTCCGTTGGCTCCGTGGTTACAAGTGTGAGTTGCATCCACTGGTGTTTGTAGAGTGCGAGCTGTCCTGAGGGCCGTCATGTAATTGCCTGCTGATTTGCTGACAGATTTGCTATAGAAAATCTGTCATATTTGACACATGCGACTGGATTTTGATGCTAGCAGAAGATCCACGATCAGCCCCAGAGCCCCCTGGTCTCCGAGTGGGAGGCTGGCAGGCAGCATGCCCAACGACCACGTGATGAGTTCACAATTATGAATTTGGAAAAAACCGGAGCCGCCTTAAGTAATATTTTGTTGTCCTTCCATCTATCGAGATACTTACCTCTCTAGAAATAACAAAAATCTGAAAGCCTAGAGTCTGTTGCCACTTCCAGTAACCTTACAATTATGTGGAATGGAATGCTATATTTTATAAAGCGACGTCCTTGACAGAAATTAAGGAAATATATCTAAAATCGATGCTATACACTCCACAAACAGAGCGAGCGAGCGAGGCTCTCAGAGGCACAATGCTCTCACCACGGGCCGGCGTCCGCACCGGTCAGTCGGCATGCGGTGGAGAGCTTGCGCTATATAGATTCCGCATTTTGTGCAACTGTACCTACCTACTGTCAACATGTACCTAATGTGCCTACGGTTGATGCAAATGTGAATTTAATGTATTTCTACAGCAAAGAGATAGGAACTAGGAACGCAGTACGCACCTACTCGGCCGAATGCACAATTTCCTTGTGTGACATCACTCGACCGTCTGGCGAGCGACGAGCCGGCGCCGGCGCGAGGGGGATGCAACTGTTGAAGCAACGTCGACGCGACGTGTCTAATGGTAGTGTCAGGCGACGAAGAGTTGATCTGCAGGAGCCAGCGCGCCGCAGCGGCAGGAGCGCCTAACGAGCGGCTACCGAGGTACAATAACAACTCAACTCATGTTATTAACGCATTTATTAGTGTTTATATAATATTGTAAATAAATGAGGACACTAACAAATACAGTAACACTAGATGGCACCTCACGGCTCCGCGCGTGTCGCGTCACGTAGCACGCGTCACGCGTCACACGGCGCGGGGCTGCGTCGCGACGCGTCGTTGGCGGATATAGACATTTTGTTAATTTATATTGAATCAAAAGCTAGAGACGAGTGATTAGAACCCACAACTATCGTCTCTACAAGGTGCCTCCCTGTCCCCTTGGTGTCGGGGGTGTCGTATCACCCTCTCTATACATGTTGTCGATCAAAATCTAATACATTAGCTATCCAGGTATTGTTTCGTGACATGAAATTGTAAATAACACTGACATCATATTAATTTGCCCCGCGGCTTTACGTACTATTATTACTCTACACAACTATTAAATACTCATTAACACACAGAAAGCACATTGAATGCACCAGCACACGCGTGGTGTGGCGTGACGCGGCGTGACGTGGCGTGGCTTGCCTAAAAAAATAACCACTGGTCAAGGAAATATCAACTATTGGTCTAATGGTGGCAATACACGCTACGAGAAATCGTTACGATTAGGACTGTACAGTTCGAACGGTACCTAATGATAAATCGCTGCATGTATGTATGTAAAACTGTAACGATTTTTCGTAGCGTGTATTGCCACCATAACGGCAACAGGTAAGTACAGTCTGCATCAAAAATTAATTACCTATCACTTGTTTAAGGCGGTATTTTACTTCGTTGAATTGTAATGTGTGCGCTAAAGGAGCTAATAAATGAATATGCCTACCTTTTCAGAACAACATCGGCTCTAATCAACGCTTTCTTATTGTTTAGATATAAACACTATTTTTGAAGTGAGTTGTAATACTCTCGTTCATAAACACTTGAATTGTCAGGATGTCTGTCTGTAGGTAGACTCACCTCAAGTGTTTATGAAGGCAGCATATTTCGGAGCGTTGTGTTAGCAATATTACATCATTTCGCACCGCAGTCTTTTTAAACAATATTTCTTTATCCTTACTTACTAAATGTTGTGAGAAAACGATGGTGATAATTTTTTGCTTTTGTTTGGCTTTGATTTATGAGAGCGGTTGGCCCCTGGCTATAATTAACTTTTGATGTTGACTGTACCGAGCTATTAAGTACAACTTATACAGCATTGTAGCCACGCGCCACGTGGCTACAACCCCCACCCTTACCAATGAACGGGACGAGATGATGTGTGACATACATGTTTATGCGTACGAGTAAAGAGAGCGATCAGGTTACAAAACTTAACTTAATTAAAGTAAAGTCAGTCTAGAAACAGCAACAATAAAATTACCAAGAAGAATAACTAATAACTAAACATTTGTACTCGGTCACAACTTATACTATTGGTAAAGTAATACAATGACAAAAATCAGTCTTAACTTAAAGCATAGGAGGCGCAGGTGCTGCTGACGACGGCAACGAACACGCACTCGTGAGTGCGCGTCGGACCATGCAGTACGCAGCCCCGGCCCGGGGGCTTACTCCGCAAAGCGATGCCACGAAGGCCTAATTTCATGTTGAGTTACAAATCGCGGAAAACAAATACAATAGAAACACTTAGGTAAGTAACAATGACGAGAAAACGGTCATCACTCAGCATGCGCTAACGTATAGCGCTAGTTTTGAATGGTACCTACGCTACCCAGGCACAGGCAGTACCTGCAGCGCGCAACGTGACATTCTTAATACTGTTAAATCTATACAATGAAAAATAATAAAATACAAATTAAAATGTTAAAATTAAATTACTTGGTATAAGTAACATATTATGAAAGTGTAAATAGTTCGATTGGAATATAAAAGCGAAGATATACTACGTTTAGCACGTTCCCGGTCCCGGTCCCGAGCCGCGCCGCGCCGCGTCGTCGTGCGTGACCTACGAGGCAATGCTTTGTTATAGGTGGTGGTTACCACTTAACATCAGGTGGACCGTATGCACCATTATCATAAAAAAAACGGGCAAGTGCGAGTCGGACTCGTGCACGAAGGGTTCCGTACCATTATCTATAATAAAAACGCCAATAATCACGTGCGCAGTACTGGCGCAGTACTGGCGCAGTACTGGCGCAGTACTGGCGCAGTACTGGCGCAGTACTGGCGCAGTACTGGCGCAGTACTGGCGCAGTACTGGCGCAGTACTGGCGCATGGCGTCGGCTCGGCGGCGGCGCGACGCGACTTCGCGACTCGGGCTTCATCTCTTTGGTACAACACACTACATACATACAAATACATTATATAAAACTGGGAAAGTACGTACAGATACAAATGTATTACAAATATTCTAATTCAATAATGTTCCTTTTACTAGCAGATGTATTCATCAAAACGCACAACAGAGCTCTAACGTTCATCATCTTGACGCTCGTAATCCGTATAGTATTAATGCCCGATCTGAACAAACTACATCTGTCCATCGACTCGACTAGTGACAGCCTGGGCCCACCTGCCCCCCTGCCCACCTACCCACCCCCTTCAAGCCGGACGGAGCACAGCTGCTCGGCGACAGACAGGTGTAGGCAGGCATGGTGATAGTCTTACAGGCGACCGTTGGTATTACTTAAGACCCTTACTTGTCGGATGAGCCTTCGTCTCATCGTTAATGTTACAGTGACACTTTACATTGACCAATGAGGTGAGACTTTATCTGACAGCCAAGCCAACGATCCGTAGCATAAATAAAGGATATAGGAACCGGGCATCAATGTCGAGCACACTTTAACATAATGCTTGTTAATACATTCCGCTAGAGAAAGGAGCATGCAGTACAAGAGTAGGTACTTACTTACAGCTAACACACACATTTGGTAGGTAATATCTTATTTAACTGGTACTCCGTTAGACATTCATTATTTTAATTAGAGTTTTCCTTACATCGCTACAGTGAATATATTACAAGTACTAGCTTACATCGATTGTTAGAAACACAACACAACAATAATTTAATAAAAGATTCTTGTAAATTAAAGCAATTCTGTCATGAGATTGTGAAATGCACGAGTTTGTCTTTTTGAATGAATTTCAGTCTCAATATTGTATTAGCCTCGAGAGCAATATCTGTTTACATGCAGCAACTCCATAACTAATATAATCTATAACCTAACGTCCAGTACTTGCCATGTGACAGGTGACTTTTTAGTTTTAATAACATTTACAAGGCAGGAGGAGTCAATATATTACTGCCATCAATAATCTATCAAATTCATCGAGTTCCATTCGTATTATTATTGTATTTTTTTTTGTAAAAAGGGAGTAATATTATTTTTACGTGAAGTGTTTGTTATTCCATGGATCGGTAGAGTACGTCAACAGGACGGGAGTTCGGGGGTGTGCCTTCACATCACTGCGGATCGGACATCGTTCAGTTCGAGTGGATGGCCCCGCCTCGCATCCCGCGCTCGTCGTACAGCGGTGGGTGACGTTAGATGCGGTACTCGCGGGTGCGGCGGGTGCGGCGGGTGCGGCGGGGCAGGTGGCTCGGCTCCTAGGCCTTGTAGCGGGGCTTGGGTGCGTGCTGGTGGTGCTGGTGGTGCGGGTGCGTGCGCAGGCAGAGCGCGAGCGTGAGCAGCAACGCGAGCGCGTGCGCGCCGAGCAGCGCGGCGCCCGCCACCAGCGGCACTTGCACCGCGCCCCCCAGTGACGTCAGCACCGCCGCGCCGCACCCCGCGCGCCACACCCCCGCCCCCGCGGCCCCGCCCCCGCCCCCGCCGCCCACCGGCACGCGCCGCGCCACCGCGCACTCCACGCTGTCCGAGCTCTGCAACACACGCCGGGGCCGACCTCATTCATTATGTACCTCCTCCTCTTCTCGCATCGCACATCAAGCCCGGCCCGCCGCCGCACTCACCTATGAAACTCATGCTCGACAACCTACATCATAAAATATATAAAGAGACTGAAGGAGAGCGAGCCGCTCGTAAGGTATATTCCGCATGCTTTCATTCCACCATGACGTCCGGTATTGTGTTCTGGGGAACTCTGCGGCTGTAGATCAGAATAGGGTGTTCATTCTGCGAAAGCGCGCCGAGCGATATATGTTATACCTATATTTATTTCATCATCATCAAAAACTTGTAGGAGACCTGCACTGCAGGACATGAACCTTCCCAATACGTTCTACGACCTACTGCTTCTTCAACTTGCTGAATCTGAAGGCTATGTTGGTGACCTTGGTTCTTTTACGGATTTCCTCATTTCTGATTCTATCTTGCAATGTAACTCTTACCATCGCTCTCCATAGCCCGTTGTGCAACTTTGAGCATGTGCATGAGACGGAGAGGTCGAAGGCGGCGCGGGAGCGGCTGCGTCGCCGCTGACGGTGACGTCACGAGCCCGCGCCGACTGCACAGGGCACTAACCTCGCAGCAGGAGGCGGGCACCTCGTAGAAGGCAGGCGGCGCGGAGACGGAGAGGTCGACGGCGGCGGCGGGAGCGGCTGCGTCGCCGCTGACGGTGACGTCACGAGCCCGCGCCGACTGCACAGGGCACTAACCTCGCAGCAGGAGGCGGGCACCTCGTAGAAGGCAGGCGGCGCGGAGACGGAGAGGTCGACGGCGGCGGCGGGAGCGGCTGCGTCGCCGCTGACGGTGACGTCACGAGCCCGCGCCGACTGCACAGGGCACTAACCTCGCAGCAGGAGGCGGGCACCTCGTAGAAGGCAGGCGGCGCGGAGACGGAGAGGTCGACGGCGGCGGCGGGAGCGGCTGCGTCGCCGCTGACGGTGACGTCACGAGCCCGCGCCGACTGCACAGGGCACTAACCTCGCAGCAGGAGGCGGGCACCTCGTAGAAGGCAGGCGGCGCGGAGACGGAGAGGTCGACGGCGGCGGCGGGAACGGCTACGTCGCCGCTGACGGTGACGTCACGAGCCCACGCCGACTGCTGCCAGTCCCGAGCGCCCTCTCCTCCACAGCAATGCAACTGGAAACCAACATCGTACAACATTTTATTACAGTTAAGTTACTTTACGAGTTTACTTAAGTCGAGCAAACCCAATGTGTAGATCATCCTGTAAGTTTACTCTTTCGTAGGTTTGAGGGGGTCATAATAATAATAATTATCCTGGAGTCGGGAGGTCAACCGGCTACAATCCATACAGACTACAGTAAGGCATTTAATCGTATACACCATTCCTTTCTTCTAGCAAATGTTATGGGGCCGCCGGCGGCATACGAGGCATCTGCTTTGCTGGTTTACCTCTTTATGTTCGGGAACAGTGTCAGGATTTGTATTATCTTTGATTTCCATTACTCTTTATTCATCGCAATGATATTGCTTACCTCATAAATTAGTGGTTTTCATTATAATACTATACAGCTAAATTATATTATACAAATAAATAGTTAAAAATAGACAAGTCAACATTCATACAAGTTTGTCTGCAACAAACTTGTTTCAAAAGTTATAGAACTTGTAAACAGCATGCGCGAAAGCTATCAAGGCTTCACTCGTTCATTTCTGTTTATCTGCATCCTTCCTGATTTAGGTATAAGATGTTCATCACCCAAGAACAAAATAAATAAATATCGAATCGATGTAGTATTCATTAATATAGCGATCATAATTTCGGTGCGGTTCGTTCGTCGGTACAGCGCGGTTCGTAGTCGCGTCGTGCGTCTTGCGTCGGAGACTCACCCCTTGCTGGATGGCGTCGATGAGCTGCGTGCGCGAGTGCAGGCGTCCGTAGTCCAGCCGCATCGAGCGAGCCAGCGAGTCCCGCAGCGCCGCCCGCAGCTCCGGCACGTGCGCCGCGCCCCACCATGCCGCCGCGCCTTCCGCCACTCCGCTGCAATGCAACCGCGACGTCACCCTCACCAGCAAGCATGTCGCGCATGCCCATGTGCGCCATGTGCATACCTGAGCGCCAGCAGCGCGAAGGCGACGGCCAGCAGCGAGGCGGAGTGGCGCACGGCGCCGGCCAGCGCGGCCAGCGCGCCGCCGCACAGCGCGGCCGCCCAGCCGGCGAGCGCGCACAGGCCGGCGCGCGCGGCTGCGCTCTCGCCGCCGCGTCCCTCGTACAGCGCCCAGGCCGCGAACCCGCCCGCGCCGCACCCCACGCCCTGCGACCACCACGCAACGTCGCAATTATATTAACCCGAAAAATTAAAAGATGTTTTCGATTTCATCACAACTAAAAATGTTTACCGCCCAACGAAGTGGGTACTGGTCAGCTAGTCATCATCATCATCATCATCAGCCTGTAGAAGTCCACTGCTGGACATAGGCCTCCCCCACACGTTTCCAGGAAGAACGATTTTGAGCCCTTTCCATCCATCGACTTCCCGCGGTCCTAACAATGTCGTCAGTCAGCTAGTGCATTAATAAAATTACTATACAGATGACATTGGCTCCAAGACACTTGCTGGACAGTGTATTTCTGTTGAAACTTGGGAATGGAATTCTGGAGTTACAAGCTTCTCGTTAGTTCTCTACGCCATGCGAGCTGTGGGCTAAAAAGTGGACTAGATCTCTAGATCTGTGTGCTTCAAAATTGTGTAGTACTTATCATGTTTTAATTAATAGATTTTAAATATTATCATACTCATTTTAATTTCTGTTAAGACATGTCAATTTTTTTTATGATACCTACCTACTAAGGTTCTTATAATTAAATACATAATAGTTATAGATGAGTACAATACACATGCAACATTAAAATAGAAAGTAGGTAAACAGGTTGATGTAAAACAAACCGTGATCCGGGTAGGGAGGGCGTGACCTAAGTTCACCAGATATATACTTGTATAAACTATACTTAAATATGTAAACAAACGTGTGCTCAACTCATCACCCTTTTATAGCTTTTCTGTTTTATGGCTTCGTCCCGATTTACATATGTTTAATTAAAGCATTTAACTAGATGCAGGGAGACTACGATAAGGTTTCAGTTCAGTACTTTGGAACAGAAATCGATCACATCATAGTAGGATAGTAGGTACTTGTAAATATAAATAACATCGCCGCGCCATGCTGAAAGTAGCGACATGCCAAACATATCGTATGTGAATATCTAATTAAATTATATTTGCTTTAATGTACTGCCTGCCGCTAGCAGCAATAATTCATACCAAAAATATTATGTTGAAAATTATCAGCAAACACTTCATGAGCGAGTAACACCGTGACATTCCCATGGCGGCGATATTTAGAAAATCAAAAACACCACTCGCTGCCACGAGATAAATCTTTCAAGATCGCAAAGTACTTGCAGTATTGATTCAATATGATGATTTGAAACAACTTGTTTCTGTGAGTTTGTAGGGATTTATTTTTTTCTTAGCCACTTGATAGCAAAACAATCTAACTCGTGCGTGTCATGCACAGAGCACTTATACTACATTATTTTTGTTATAGGTACCTAGTACCTACCCAGGGGTGTCCGTTATGCTGACAGGAACGTAGCTCCGATCCTGTTTTTGACTATCCCATCATTTAGTCAATGTCTCGATAGTTCATATTTTCATAATTCTGGAATTTGTCACTTCGTATTTTCAGATATTTTCATATAAATACGTTTCCTGCTAGCTTGACGTCAAGCTAGCAGGAAACGTTCTCAATCACAGCGATCACTGCACCTTTTGCACTGCTTCCTATGTCAGCATTTAGTCATGCATTTGTCAATCTCACATACCAAGTTTCATCAAATTTGGTTTAGTAGCAACGGAGATATTACGATGTGTTTATTTGAAAATTTAACGGACGCCATATGCCATTTTGAGGTTATTTTCGGCCAAAGTTATTTCACTTGAATCGAGTCACCTGCAGCTTATTTCCAAGAAATAGTTATACCGAGGGATTCTTTAGAATTTAATCTTTCAGATAGCAGTCCAACATCGTAGCTTTCTAGTGTTTTTATCCTAATAAAACCATATATACAGTTTACATGCCAATATGTCCAAAGTGCAGTGGAAAGTGATACCAGGATAGGGATAATAAACTTCATAGAAAAAATCATACGACAGAAATGTATAAGTCAGACACAGTATTTCCAGCTTTTAAAACAAGATTAAAGTATTCATCATCATCATCTTAGATAAGTTCACAGCTTATTACCATGATTAAGATATGCCGATGCATTCTGCAGTATTTTTCAGCTTTACTTCACAAGTTATCGAAGAGATATTATGTGGTAACACGGGTACGAGGCCAGTAGCACTGACTGACCATGCCAAGCTAGCGAGGGTTGCTCACAGTACGTAACATAGCTGCATGATGATTGTTTCTGCCTCTCCGATGTACTGTGTGTGACTTACCGCCATGTCGATACCAACCTTATGACTTAAAATTCAAAATGGCGGAAACAAATGATGGTATAAAAAACTGACATGGGTGTCGTTTTCGACTAATTTGGGGGTGCTGATTACGAACATCTGGTCAGATTTGAAATTCAAAATGGCGGGTGCAAATGATCGTACAAAAAACTGACATGGGTGTCGTTTTCGACTGATTTGGGGTTGCTGATTACGAATATCTGGTCAGATTTGAAATTCAAAATGACGGGTGCAAGTGATGGTACAAAAAATTGACATGGGTATCTTTTTCGACTAATTTAGGGGTGCTGATTACGAATATCTGGTCAGATTTGAAATTCAAAATGGCGGGTGCAAATGATGGTACGAAAAATTGACATGGGTATCTTTTTCGACTAATTTGGGGGTGCTGATTATGCACCCGCCATTTTGAATTTCAAATCTGACCAGATATTCGTAATCAGCAACCCCAAATCAGTCGAAAACGACACCCATGTCAGTTTTTTGTACGATCATTTGCACTCGCCATTTTGAATTTCAAATCTGACCAGATGTTCGTAATCAGCACCCCCAAACCAGTCGAAAACGACACCCATGTCAGTTTTTTATACCATCATTTGTTTCCGCCATTTTGAATTTTAAGTCATAAGGTTGGTATCGACATGGCGGTAAGTCACACACAGTACATCGGAGAGGCAGAAACAATCATCATGCAGCTATGTTACGTACTGTGAGCAACCCTCGCTAGCTTGGCATGGTCAGTCAGTGCTACTGGCCACGTACCCGTGTTACCACATAATATCTCTTCGATAACTTGTGAAGTAAAGCTGAAAAATACTGCAGAATGCATCGGCATATCTTAATCATGGTAATAAGCTGTGAACTTATCTAAGATGATGATGATGAATACTTTAATCTTGTTTTAAAAGCTGGAAATACTGTGTCTAACTTATACATTTCTGTCGTATGATTTTTTCTATGAAGTTTATTATCCCTATCCTGGTATCACTTTCCACTGCACTTTGGACATATTGGCATGTAAACTGTATATATGGTTTTATTAGGATAAAAACACTAGAAAGCTACGATGTTGGACTGCTATCTGAAAGATTAAATTCTAAAGAATCCCTCGGTATAACTATTTCTTGGAAATAAGCTGCAGGTGACTCGATTCAAGTGAAATTACTTTGGCCGAAAATAACCTCAAAATGGCACATGGCGTCCGTTAAATTTTCAAATAAACACATCGTAATATCTCCGTTGCTACTAAACCAAATTTGATGAAACTTGGTATGTGAGATTGACAAATGCATGACTAAATGCTGACATAGGAAGCAGTGCAAAAGGTGCAGTGATCGCTGTGATTGAGAACGTTTCCTGCTAGCTTGACGTCAAGCTAGCAGGAAACGTATTTATATGAAAATATCTGAAAATACGAAGTGACAAATTCCAGAATTATGAAAATATGAACTATCGAGACATTGACTAAATGATGGGATAGTCAAAAACAGGATCGGAGCTACGTTCCTGTCAGCATAACGGACACACCCAGGGGGTGTCAACTCGGCGCCCGGAAGACTCCGATATGGGAGCAAAATAAGTGAGGTAGGAGATACGATAATAGCCAAGAGTAAACGAAACAAACACAGATATATACCATTACACCATTATTTTTAATGAATATCTATAATCGATAAACCTAATTATAGTATCGATACTAAAGCTATTCTCTGTGCAGGTTTTTGCTGTCTATTGGTTAATTTTACTAATTTTAGTCTATATAGGGTATAAAACCCTGCTTTAGTCCATATTCTTAGATAAAACCATCTAAGTAAATGTAGGTTATCCTGCTATCTTTAGAAAGTTTAAATAAATACAAACAAAATTAATCGATTATTTTAATTTAGTGCGATGTCAAGAATCGAAATCTGTAGGTATAGTAGATAGCAACCCTAATTTGATAAGAAAAACAAAATGTCGGCGAAAAACTTTTCAACAAGTTTTGCTTTTTGTTTTCGTTTAGCCAAAGTGAGGTGAATATAAATGTGTGAAGGCAGTGACATTTTGTACCTACACCTAGTTTAGTGAGATAGTGACTCTTCCAAAACTACTTTGAAATTATTAGGTTTGGACATTTAAGCATGACCGAAAAATATAATAATAATAATAATAATAATGTTGGACAACCCACACAGCATCATCTAGCCCCAAGCTAAGCAGAGCTTGTGTTATGGGTACTAGATGACTGATATACTTAATACAATACATTACATATATAGATATTTTTATTATACATAGAAAATACCCAGAACACCCGGAATAAATATTTGCAGATCGTACAAACATTTATCCCGAGGCGGGAATCGAACCCGCAACCTCCTGCGTCGCAGGCGGACATTCGCCCGCCGCGCCACATTGGTCGATATAAATCAAATCAAATAGAAAGTGTGTTAAGTGTGCCTGTGTCCCTGTGTCCCTGTGTTTAATCAACATTACCTATTCATTTTCTTTCCACTCATTCTCTCATTTGTAAAGTTAGTTACCGATTGTATACATTTAGTGAATCTGACTGAACTAGGAATCCATTGTGCCAGTATATGTAACTAGAACATTATTACACCAATGCAATTGTTACCCCGCGTACCTATCTATTGTTCATACTATTTAAACTAATAAACATATTTAGAATTCATAATTTTATTTTATTGCTAACCTATAAGTATAGCTATAGGTACCTACCTACATAATAGATAGCTATAGATATAGGTAGGTGTGTATATCTATATATATATATATATATATATATATATACACCTACCTAGATCTATATATATATATATATATATATATAGGTAGGTAAAATTTCCCGCTTACTGGCTTTTAGTTTATGGGTGCATTTTCAGATGGCATACGCTTCTATGCGATAAATGGTCTACACTCTTTTTGTATGGAGTTGGCGTTCTTCTCTCGCTAGAGAGTACTATATTCTTTGTACTTACCTGACAGAGGGAGTGCCGATACACCGCGCGCCCCGCGCCGGCGCGGCGCGGCCGTGTGGTGCATCGAGTGGTTTTTTTATAAAAAATCACTCTGTGGGGGATACTGTGGTGCGCCTCCACAGAGTACTAACTATTACATCATGATATTTTTTTTAATATATCTTTGATATAATGTATATATCGGCGCAATGGCGACATTGGTGTCAGCAAGACGCCGGAGCTACTTGAAATCACAATGTTTTGTTTCAGTTTTAAGTGAATTATTAGTTAATTAGGCGTTGATTCATTATTTTAAGGTCAACAAGGTCATTAATTATATATAATATTAATATATTCTCCGGAGGGGTTTTTAATATATCTCTCTGCGCAGTACCCAAGCAACGCTTTCGCAGTTGAGTTACCAATCAGTGGAATGTAATTCAAATCTCAAGATAACCCCCGCCCGCGACACTAATACTGTCTAACGTATCAAATCAAAGTATGTCCTCGCAGTGCAGGCCAGGTTACTTTAACCGGATTTATAGTAACCCGTTAACACAGGGTGGGCCGTTTGCCTGTGCCCTCAGAAAGTAATATAAAAAAACCGCCCAAGTGCGAGTCGGACTCGCGCGCGAAGAGTTCCGTATGTCCATGAAAACGGCAGAAAAATATCTCGTTTGCTGTATGACAACCCCTTTAAATATATATTTTATTCTGTTTTCTATTATTTGTTGTTGTAGTGGTAACAGAAATACATCATCTGTGAAAAAGAAAAAAAAAATGCATATTCAATATAAAATAATAATAAATATTACTTATGAACTAATGTTATTTGTATTTTCTTTGCAAAATCAATATATTATTTAAAAAAAAAACTTATCTATGTTTAAGACATTTACATCGACGAGAATGTCAACAATGCAAGCAAGCAAGCATTGAATTGAACCGAACATAGTTTGACAGCGAAACAAGCGGCAGAAAATGTCTCCCACAAAAACATATATAAATGGCCACCGTTGTTACTACGTTCTTCCTTCTAGACGCACCATATAAATGTTTGTAAAATGGACGATGAACCTAGAAGACGGCGGCGGCGAAGGTATTCTTTGTTTTATTTATTCGTCCAAGCCAATTTATTTCCCGGTAGTTGTAAATCAAAACAGCGCCTTTGACAGGAAGTTTCGCGCCAATGCTAAACAATATTCAACTGTGTTGCGTGCGCTGGTGCACCCGGGTGCAGCCGCTCTTAGATATGTTATCAATGGCTAGACGCTGTTTTCAGGGGATCTTCGTCATCCTCACAAGAACGACGATGGAGTATGTCGTCGCAGACGTTGGAGCAGATAGTGGCGATGTTGATGAGGCCCGTCAGCCACTACGGCCAGAGCTTCGACCGTGATGACTCCGGGGTATGTGGAAATGGAAAAGCGCGCTCATGCTCTTCCCGATACCGCGTCTTTCAGTTTTTATTAAAATGCTTTAAAATTTATCTATAAGTACCAATAACATCATGTAACAACAGTACCATTAAAGATTTTGTAAAAAAATATATAGTAATACACAGATTGTGACTGCCCAAAATAAGTCTACACAAAAAATTTTTGAACACGAGCTAAACAGTGGCAAACTAAAATTCTACACATGATAGTGAATGCCTCGTGGTAGGTACATCACAAACTGCTAACTCCACCCTGACTTGGAAGTCTCCGCAGTCAAATAAGATAACAAGCAGAATAAATTCATGTGCAGAATATCTTATGAAACAAACAACACTATTCATTATAATTGAAAGGATAGCCTCTCAAGATCTCATGCTATAGCATGTAGATTAGAAGGAACAAAATTAACTAGAAACACCATTGGGCATTTCCTACAAGCAAATACTAAGAGAAAATTGACACTATTAAGCTAATTAAGATTTGGTAAACAACATTTTAAAAACATGTTTCTTATTTCCATCCAGATAAAAAGTACTTTATTGCACACCATTACATGAAAGAACATTTACAGAAAACCTAACTCTAATACATAACACACATTGGGCGGTATTATCACTTACTGTAATTTCTTCCAAACTAAGTATGTATCTATGTTTATAAAACACTAAAATAATGAACATTTAGATAAAGTCAGCAGATTCCGCGGAAGACCACACACCACCAAACTTATTTTTGCTGCAGAGTTGCTTGTTGTAATCGGGTTTTAAGGGTGTGGGTGCCATGAAAATATAATATATACGAGTATACCCTTAATGCCTCAGGTTGATAGAGGCAGCAGTGGCACATGCTTAAAGAATATGACCTACATGGTAATGTTTTGTTGTTGGTGATACTTCTTAACATCTGGGTTTCTGCTGTTCTATTCAACAAGTTATTTAATTTAGTTAAAGTTGTGTTAAGATCAGTGCCATAACTTTTTCATATATTTTGTATTGATGTTGTGTGCGTAGTTACTAGAAGAGTATCTGACAGCAGCGGGGCTGCGAGCGTTGGAAGCAGCCGAGGCAGGCCAGGCGCCGCCCAGACCTCCCAACTATGCAGAGTTGGGACTCATCATCCAGAGCGTCAGCAATAACTACTCAAGGAAAGTGGATCATCTCTGTCGTCTCGTCAATGACTTCAGACAAAGACTCTTCGACACACAGTAAGTCTTCCGAGCCGAGCGAGAGAATCCAAACCTAGCTCAAGCTGGCGTCACCACCTAACTTGTGGTATTTTATAGCAAACCTTTCAGCTCGGTGGTTACATAGACAACAAAAAAACCATGTAGATACATCATAGTACTAATTAGAAAGGTTCACCACGTCGTCGTCGTCGCGAATTCTGTCGTAAACGTTAATGAAATCGTCCTCAGTCCATCGTACACGGAACCGCAGTCCCCGGAAGAGGGCGGCGCGGGCTCGGGTCGGGCGGGCGCGGCTGCTGACTCCGCCTCGAGCACGGTGGAGTTCGCGCCCATAGCGCTGGCGCAGAGCGGCGGCGGCATTAGCACGCGGCGCTCGTCGTCGCCGGGTGGGCCGCCGCCCACGCTGCCGCGCGTCTACGCCGACCTGGAGCCGCGGCCGACGCGCGACGAGCGCATGCTGCGAGCCTACGACGGAGACATCATCGGCTCGCTGGACGACTTCCGCGTCGCCTGGCGGCTGCACGTAAGACTTATCCGCATAACTGAATGAGCTGATGATAATTTACTTCATGTACGTTGTGTTCAGGTTCATGTCGCGAAGCTGTACCACTAGCTCGTTCTTCATTTCGAAACATGAATTGGATGTTGGGTTTGCGTGTGTGATGTAAGCACGTCGCTGGCTCGTCTGTTGGGTTGAACGGTAGCGTGCGGTCTCCTCAGGAGGGGTACCTGGTCGAGGAGCTGGACAGCGGCACTAGCTTGGCGGCGGGCTCCGAGGCGCGCGGCATGTCGCTGCTGCAGCTGCAGCAGGCGTGCTCGCGTGCCGCCGCCCCCGCGCCGCTAGCGCCGCCCCCCTCGCCTCCGGCCCCGCCCCCCTCGCCTCCGGCCCCGACGCCGCCCCCCGCCACGCCCACGACCCCCATGCCGCCGCCCGCAGCGCTGAGGCGCAAGCGTCGCAGCGAGGTTCGCATCGAGGACATGGTGCCCGGATCATTTTCTTTCCAAATCGACGAAAGTGAGTACGGTGCAGCGCCCGAAGCGTGTTGATTTGACATATCCTCTCTTTTTTTTATACTATTTTCCGACGATAAATGGTGACCATCATCTATAACTAAGCCTTTCCTCGCACGCACAGCTCTCGCACAGTTAACGCACAGCTCACGCTCAGGTACCCACACCTTTCAAATCGGAATACGCCAGTGCTATTAATCCAAGTTATTACGGCAAAGACAAGACAGAAAACAGGTTAAGGCAATCATAAGAGCATAAAAGTTAAATAGACAGCACAGGCTACGGCTACAACTAATATCTATTCATTCTGCTCAATTCACATAAAATAATTGCAAATATTTTTATGGCTCCAACTTTTACTAATTGAGAGTGATTTCGAAGATGCAAATACAAATTGGAAACGCCCTCGTCAAGCACACCTGTAAAACACCGGATGCTCTGAAAGTATGGTCGGTTGATCGATTAAAAATAAATATAAATAAATAAATATACATACAAGATGATTGAATTGATGTGTTAATGATGTATTGTGATTTTCTGCAGGCGTGCGGCGGCGGCTGTCGCTGCAGGTGGAGTTCGAGGTGGACGAGCGCTGGATCCGACGCGTGGTGCGCCACCGTCGCGACGCCATCCTGTGCGCGCGCCGCGACGCTCTGCCACGCCCACTAGGTAACCGCTCCGCCATGCGCCATGCGCCATGTGTCGCTGCAGGTGGAGTTCGAGGTGGACGAGCGCTGGATCCGACGCGTGGTGCGCCACCGTCGCGACGCCATCCTGTGCGCGCGCCGCGACGCTCTGCCACGCCCACTAGGTAACCGCTCCGCCATGCGCCATGCGCCATGTGTCGCTGCAGGTGGAGTTCGAGGTGGACGAGCGCTGGATCCGACGCGTGGTGCGCCACCGTCGCGACGCCATCCTGTGCGCGCGCCGCGACGCTCTGCCACGCCCACTAGGTAACCGCTCCGCCATGCGCCATGCGCCATGTGTCGCTGCAGGTGGAGTTCGAGGTGGACGAGCGCTGGATCCGACGCGTGGTGCGCCACCGTCGCGACGCCATCCTGTGCGCGCGCCGCGACGCTCTGCCACGCCCACTAGGTAACCGCTCCGCCATGCGCCATGCGCCATGTGTCGCTGCAGGTGGAGTTCGAGGTGGACGAGCGCTGGATCCGACGCGTGGTGCGCCACCGTCGCGACGCCATCCTGTGCGCGCGCCGCGACGCTCTGCCACGCCCACTAGGTAACCGCTCCGCCATGCGCCATGCGCCATGTGTCGCTGCAGGTGGAGTTCGAGGTGGACGAGCGCTGGATCCGACGCGTGGTGCGCCACCGTCGCGACGACTTGCTTATGCTCGTCTATGAACCTGTCTCATGCTTTTCATAGTGGTATAATAAAATGTCGGTCATGATCATTGTGAACCTTGAAAGTTTTGTGATTTTGACGCAACTTCGGCTTTAATAAATAGCATTTATAGGGCGGTTTTCCATTAGCCGGCCCGGCACCGGCACGGCACCGGCATGGCCGTTCACCGGCACCGGCGCCGGAGCTTCGTTTTACCACTGCGCCGGTTGTCGATGCTGGTGTGCGCCCGTTCCTCGACCCCCTACCCGCCCCGCGCACTCACACACGCACACGGTTACAATTCATATACAGCACACATGCAGTTTTGCCGGGCCGGCACCGACTGGGAAGCATGCTACTCCGGCGACGGCAACGGCGCCGGCGGGACTCAACGCCGGGCCGGCGCCGATGTCGGTATGTGGAAAAGCAAGCCATACATTTTGATACATTTTTGCTTCCCCGGCAACGCGGCACGGCGCCGGCGCCGTGCCGGGTAATGGAAAAACGCCCATTGAGGGCGAAGTCGCCGTATCGCATTAACGGTTGTGGCGCAGATTTCCCCGGGTGGGCGGAGGACGAGGCGCGCGACGCGTGGCGCGAGCGGGACGCGGCGCTGCGGCACGCGGGGGAGCAAGGGGGACACAGCACCCCGCACTCTCCGTACTCCCCGCACTCCCCGCCCCCGCCGGACGACGAGCCGGCTGATGAGGTATTACTCCAGACGCTTACCAACTAGACAAAACTCGACCATATCTAAACTATACCGAGTGTATACTTTATAACTATAACACCACTTCCTAATACTCGACAAACTTGTATAACTACATTAACTACCTACAACAAGGTTGTACGGTTTGTGCAAACCGCACAGTATTAGTACATACATTCTCGCGGGTCACCATTTTATGCTATAGCGTGGTTTTCCAATTACATTGAGTTGACTACAACCTCCTAACCCTACAAAGGTCTCGTAGAATAACCACTGTGCTGACAGTTAAATAGATTTAGTGAAAGACCTTTTTTTTTTGGCTGAAGTTCCTATTTAGCAACCAGCGATGTATTGCGTATAGCGACCTGCCGACCGGACGCGGACGGGCCGCCAGCGAGGGCAACGATTAAGCAATCAGATGATGATCGTGTTTCAATTTAAATTGCTGTTTGGTGCTTTGTCGTTCTTAACTAAGATTTATAAGTACTTAAATCTGTTTTACGATACATTATCGATATTGATGCCGAAAACTTGGAAAAACGGACAAAATGTGTTGATTTATTTTTTGTGTGACCTGCGACCCAACGCTTTGTTATAGGCGATGGTAACCACTTAACATCAGGTGGGCCATCAGCAAGTTGCATAAAAAAAAGAGACGTGAGTGTTGTGTTGTTGTGTGCAGATGCCGGTGACAAGCAGACAAGAAAGAGCTCCATTGGACCTCGCGGAGCTAGCGCGTGACGTGAGACGTGCCCTACCGCCTGTGCCCGAGGTCATCAGCTGGAACGCACTAGCCGTCGCAGCCGGCGGGAGCCAGCCCCCCGCACGTGTACTACTCGATATACTGATGAAGGTAACCTTACTTAAGGAGCGCGGCTCGTGAACCGTGCCCTACCGCTCGAGGGCGGTTAGTGCATCGCGGTCGATAGCGGCCGGTGCGATGCACTAGCCGGACTCGATGGCAGATGGCAGCTCCTCATGCATGCATGTTGGTGACACACAGGCCACGCGCGGCGAGGTGGAGATCCAGCACGGGCCGGTGCTGACCGTGGGGGAGTTCAGCATCCGCGTGGTCAGCGACGCGCTGCCCGCAGACATCCCCGACGAGGACTGGCTCGCCATCACGGGCTCCTTGCCTCCGCCCGTCCCGCCCCGACGCCCGCTGCCGACCGCCGACTCCTGAGCTGCGCCCTCACGCTGAACAGGAATGTTTGAACCACAGCGCACGTCGCGTGGTGCGCGTGCGCGTGCGACAGACGCACCGGACAACGCTACCCAGCGGAGCGGCAGCTAATGTAGTTAGGAGTTGGAGACTCTTCGAGAGTGAGGGTGATGCGAGCACGGGAAGCTTTGAAACGAGTTCTAACCTAAAAGACATTTCAATTTAAGTTCCTGGTTGTTTTAAGGTACATTTGGTGCTTCCGCGGCATTGGCACACCTACCTCAACATTATTAACGAGTGAGGCTTCATATTGTTATGAATTAAGTAGCTGTTCCCATGAAATCGTCTGGGTGGAGCTCCAATGGGTGATTTTTCATATCCGACTCCGATCACCCTCATTTAGGGGTAGTTTAAACGTTAATGTAACGTAAACTGCGTGTAGCTTCCGTTGGTGTGACCGCTGAGTCAGTAGGGGCAAGTTCTTTTATAGGTATACATAATATATTGTGTTTGTACAATTTTTAATGTGTATATAATTTTTATAAATTATGGCAATTATTGACTATAAATTTAGTGTATTTGTTACATTTAGTATTTGTAAATATAGCCTATATCATAAGAATGATATAGTTTATTAAAAAATGTACACTGTGTACAAAGATGTATTTGATTTAATTAATGTTATAAGGATAATAATGTTTTAGTGAGTGAGGGCATATTGTCTAGATTTTCATGACTTTTGAAAGACAGAGTTCTATGTAACCAACTCAACTGATAATGGATTCAGTTTCAACTAACTGACAAATTTCCATTGTGTTTGAGCACAGTGAGCAGTGAACACTGGTTAGTGGGCAGTGAACACTGGTTAGTGGGCAGTGAACACTGGTTAGTGGGCAGTAAACACCGGGCAGTGGGCAGCTCACGTGACCATGTCGCTTCCGCAGGCGGTGCGGCGGCGGCTAGCTCACTGTAACACGTTTAAAGTGTTGGAAATAAACACGGTGGAAATTTGATCATCAAACCAAATGAGTTAGGTTAGACAAAGGCCAGAAGTGTATTAGACAAGATGTATTTAATTAGATCTTTAGAAAATAGGGCCTTCAGTTCCTGATGCGATCAGGGTGCAATGACGGCCTCCGAGCGCGCCGTCCTCTCTGTGAGCTGGAGGCGTGCTTTTATCACCACGCCATTATCACGACATCACCACGCCACGCCACGCCACGCCATGGAATGAACTGTTATCAATCTACAGTGCCGTAGAGCGCGGCTTCACTCTACATTATAATAATAATAGTAATAGTGAATATGTCAGGACATTTTTACACAACATCATTCTAGCCCCAAACTAAGCATAGCATATGATCAAATCATTTTAAATCATGATTATTATAACAACCTGTTTAATATATTACATCAAAATAAATCATGGGACAAATCAGGGAATATATCAGTGCTCGGTAGTATTTTTTTCCAAAAAGTTTGGCCAAATAATCATAATATGTTCGTTGGATGTACATATACATTTACCGTACTTTTTAACTTATGTAAATAAATATCTATAATTTAGCCTGTAAGGTAAATTATTGAATGGTGCCCGTCATTCAGAGTTACTACACGGCCCAGCTTTTCGTTCGCCTGCAAAACACGAACTCTGCACTGCTGTAAGAAGCTTGGCCTATGTTACGATGAACTTTGAATGACGCCCATCATTACCATTCAAACGATGTAGCATGTTTTATGAATGAATTAAGTCATAGCTTGAAAATTTATTTCAAAGTATCAAATAAGTACAAATTTTTATTCGAATTTTAACAATCATACGTAAAAATGTAAAATGTAAAGCATAAATAGATGTGGTCGGTCTGTCGCTTGCTTCGACACGATCCGAGCCGATGCGGCTCAAGGATACGATCCATTGTTAGAGTCGACTCGGGCTCATCGTGTTGCGCTAGGTACCTACTCTATTACATTCCTGCATTTATACCGGCTGTAATAAGACCACCTCTGAACAATCCAAAATGTGTAAAGTGTAGTTACCTACAACAAGGTCCTATAGAATACCACTTGGCTGACAGTCGAATACATTTAGAGAAATACGATTCATTTACTGAAATTCCTATTTAGCGATGTGTTGCGTACAGGTACAGCGCAGCGGTGTCAATGACAGCGCGGTGACGACGTAGGTACGCAGGTTGTTGTTTTTGGTGTTTTGTCGTTTTTGCGCGTTTTTAAATAAGATAATTAGGTAATTACTTATGTTAATGTATTGTTGATATTGATGCTGAAAATGTGTTTTTAATTTTGTTTTGTAATCAGAATCATGGTCTGAATGCGCAGTTTCAGTTTTCGGAAGTACATTACATAGTCTTATTACACCGGTATATATAATATTTTCCGTATCTAGTCTATACTTAAGTTTAAATGTGTAGGTTCGACCGATTATTGTTTTCGTGGCTCTGAAGAGCCGAAACTAGCATTTGTAATACATAATATATTAGCTAGTCTTCTCTCTTGTGATGAAGAATTCAAGCGACTAGTATAGGCAGGTTTAGCTCGCTGGATCCATATCGCCTTACTAGCGAGAGTGCACTGACAACACTAAGTAAATTATGTTTATAATCATCATAAATTATTGGTACTTCAAAACTAAAAATGCATTTTATAAACATGTATATTTACAAAACAAATTCAGCTAAGTAGGTACAAGTACCTATTTCTAATTGATATGTACAAAATACATAGTTGAGCCATCTACAGACCGTTGCAAACAATCTACAGATAGCACAATTCATCCTAATCAGTGCGTTTTGAATTAAATGGCGATTCTGTTTTCCTACCTCGTTCGTTTTATTTCATAAATATTTTAGGTCACCCTAGCAGGCTAAGAACTGGGGAACGATCATGACGATATCTTGGATAAAATGTTTTTTTAATAAATCGATTTGGGCCTATCGCATATTTTTTATCTTTCCTAGACAGATGCTGCGGTCGACAATCATGGGAGTGTTCAGTTGCAATCCCGATGATCCAAGTTTATCAATATTAGCCAGCGTCTCGCCTGCAGGATTTTGTACTTAAATTCCACTTCTTTTATGTACTTGTAATATTACAAACAGACACTTCAATTTTATTTATTTGTAAGATAAGATAACCGTAAGGATCTAAGTTTTTATTAAACTGTTTATAGAACGCTAACACTACGCTCTTTGCAAAAACAGTTAATTTTAGTGTTTTAAGCCGGGTCCGCTGCGCCATGTTTTGAACAGAACATTGTTCGAAAACATTTAGGCCACGCCCCTTTCTTATGTTTTCGAACAATGTTATGTTTAAATAATCATATGTTTGCCGGAGTTTGCCGAAAACATCCCCCGCATTTGTCTGCGGGCGGAGGGAATTTATGTAACTTTTTCATAACTTTTTTAATAAATTTTTCATTTTATGTTCGATTTTGGCGCACGAAGACGTTTTGCTGTGAATATTATTGAAAGTGTTTTGATGTGGAATTTAGGTGGAATTACATCACACCGCCGCCATGTGGTTGCCTTATGTATGTCAGACGATACGATACTAATGATAAAAGCTCTTCAAAAACACTCTCTGTACAGCGAAAATTATTTTTTATTCCAAATCTGTCTTTTGTCTGTCTAGTTTTGAAAATTGCAAAAGTCGCAGCAGAATAAATAAATAAATAAATAATGCTGAACAACCACAAAGCATCATCTAGCCCCAAGCTAAGCAGAGCTTGTGTTATGGGTACTAGATAACTGATATACTTAATACAATACATTACATACATAGATATTTTTTATTATACATAGAAAACACCCAGAACACCTGGAATAAATATTTGCAGATCGTACAAACATTTATCCCAAGGCGGGAATCGAACCCGCAACCTCTTGCGTCGCAGGCGGTCATTCGCCCGCCGCGCCACATCGGTCGTCAACCGGCCGTGAACCACATCGGTCGTTAGAATGTTTTGAACAATCAATGTTCTGTCCAAAACATGGTGCAGCGGACGCGCCTTCACTTTGTGGATTTCTGATTGAGTCTGATAGTTTCAGAACTGAATGTAGAATCTCAATAAATCACCACCCACGCATAACTAATTAAGGAATCAGGGATTCGTTTTCTGTCATCTTTGGAAGCAACATTGTATTTTCATTTTAATTAAATATAAATAATGCTGGCCAATCCACACAGCATCATCTAGCCCCAAGATAAGCAGAGCTTGCGTTATGGGTGACTAGATGACTGATATACTTAATACAATACAATGTTACATACATAGATATTTTTTATTATGCATAGAAAATACCCAGAACACCCGGAATAAATATTTGCACATCGTACAAACATTTATCCCAAGGGAATCGAACCCGCAACCTCCTGCGTCGCAGGCGGACTCTCGCTTGCCGCGCCACATCGGTCGTCATTGATTGATGGTCGTCGGTAGGTACCTAATTGTTCTAGTGTTATAAATTCTCGAAACTGACCTTTCCTGTGGTTCTGATGGGTAATTTCGGTGGTATTTTAACCATCATTACTTGAGGTCTTAACACAAGTGTAGGCGTATTCTGAGTTTCCTTCTATTCTCAGAATCCGCCCTCTGATTTGAACGAAAAAATGTTTTCCTTTTGGTTTTGAAGAAAACGCCATCTTTTTCTTCAAAATCAATGACAGCCGACTTTACTTTTTTTACCGACTCGACTCGACTAAAAGTATTTTATTCAACCCACTGTTTCTAAAAACTGCGATAAGTTTACGCACCCAGGCCGTGAGTTTATTTATGTGGCAAGCATAATTTAAACTAGCGCTTATAATAATACCCAAATATTTGATGGTCTTACAGGTATTAAGAGTCGGGCATTGACAGTTAATGAGCTCCCGTACCAAGTCGGAAAATGCATATATTATCTATGTAATGGTGTTCCTTTTACTCGTTTAGGTACGATACTTTTTAAATCATTGAAATCGTTCCATTGGTTGCGAAGATATTACACATTTTGTACCAGTCAACCGCGGGGCGGCCGAATAGCTCATGTGACGTCACGAAATCTTTTCCGCCCGCGGGCGCGCTCTCCGCAATTCATTTATTAGAGTTCACTCGATCTGCGCGGGTCGTGTTGTGGTTTTTACGTGAATATGCCGAACTATAAGTACTGTATAGTACCGAAGTGTACTAATACTTCAGTTAGTACACCTAAAAAACTATTTTTCAATGTGCCAAAGGTCCCGAAAGTGCGCAAAAAATTGTGCACTATCATGAAGAGGGATGACAAAATTCCGCTTTCGTGCCAAACTTCAAGATTTTGTTGCGAGGATCATTTTGATGTAAGTAGGTAGGTACCTCCATAATATACCAACTATGATAATAGTTGGTATATTATGGAGGTACCTACTTACATCAAAATGATCCTCAATCATTACTCGTGTGGTAAACAGGTGCGTAGGTAGCTTAGTAAAGCTTGTTTACGAATGTTAAAGAAAAATACAGGGTCGTACCTACTAGGTATATTTCAATGAGTAAGTAAATGATAAAAAATGTAAGTAGTGAAGTTTCTAATAACCCTTCCTCGGTAGTCGGGTTAAAACCAGGGTCGTACTCAGGTCTAACTACAATAAAATGTGCCGTTCCCGGTAATATTCCCCAATGCGGGAATATCCCACAAGTTTCCCGGGATATCGGGGATCATTTTGGGATTATAGTTATAGATTCTATCTCATCATCATCATCATCAGCCTGTAGAAGTTCACTGCTGGACATAGGCCTCCCCCACACGTTTCCAGGAAGAACGATTCTGAGCCCTTTCCATCCATCGACTTCCCGCGGTTCTAACAATGTCGTCAGTCCATCGGGTAGGAGGACGTCCTACGCTTCGTCTTCCGGTTCGTGGTCGCCATTCGAGAACCTTTATTCCCCAACGGTTGTCGGTTCTACGAGCTTTATGGCCTGCCCACTGCCACTTTAACTTGCTGATTCTGAGAGCTGTCGGTGACCTTGGTTCTTCTACGGATTTCCTCATTTCTGATTCTACCTCGCAGTGAAACTCCCAGCATCGCTCTCTCCATAGCTCGTTGTGCGACTTTAAGCTTGTGTATGAGACCAATAGTTAGCGACCACGTCTCAGTGCCATAAGTCATCACTGGTAACACACACTGATTATAGACTTTCGTCTTGAGGCTTTGCGGTAACTGTGACGAGAAGATGTGCCGTAATTTCCCGAACGCTGCCCATCCGAGTTGGATTCGTCGGCTGACCTCCAACATATACCGGTACGGGTGCGACATGAGCATTTGACATAAGTTTCGTCTTACTCATGTTCATTTTAAGACCCACCTGTTGGGAGACAATATTGAGGTCTCTAAGCCTTGTTTCTAGGTCTTCCAGCGATTCCGCCATTATGACTATATCGTCGGCAAATCGAAGGTGACTTAAGTGTTCGCCATTGATATTGATGCCATACCTATTCCAGGACACGAGCCTGAAAATATCCTCCAGTGCAGACGTGAACAGTTTCGGAGAAATTACATCTCCCTGTCTCACTCCTTTTTGCAACTGGATAGGATTTGTACTCTGGTCCTGGAGTCGGATAGTCATGGTGGCATTACTATATAGGCCTTTCAACACTTCGATGTACCGATAGTCAATTTGACACCGCTGGAGTGACCGTAACACTGCCCAGGTTTCGACTGAATCGAAGGCTTTTTCATAGTCCACAAACGCTAAACAAAGTGGCTGGTTATACTCTTCGGTCTTCTGTATAACCTGCCGGAGCGTATGAATGTGGTCTATGGTACTGAAGCCTTTTCGGGACCCGGCTTGTTCGGGAGGCTGGAAGTCGTCTAGCCTACGAGCGAGACGATTAGTAACTACTCTCCTTCAAAAGGGTGTTATCACCTTTCTTAAAGAACAGTACCACCACACTCCTGCTCCATGCCTCTGGCGTCGTACCCTCGAGGATGAGGATATCTATCTATACATGTAATAAAACTGTAGCCAAAGTGAATGAAAAAGAAGTACGTAAATCTAAGCGCGAACGAAGTTGCGAGCAAAAGTGATATATAATAAAAAAGAAAAAATATATACCTGAATTTATTATATTTTTAGGTGGAAGCTGATAATAATAATAATAATGCTGAACAATCCACACAGCATCATCTAGCCCCAAGCTAAGCAGAGCTTGTGTTATGGGTACTAGATGACTGATATACTTAATACAATACATTACATGCATACATATTTTTTATTATACATAGAAAACACCCAGAACACCCGGAATAAATATTAGCAGATCGTACAAACATTTATCCCAAGGCGGGAATCAAACCCGCAACCTCCGCGTCGCAGGCGGACATTCGCCAGCCGCGCCACATCGGTCGTCATATGGAGAACTACGTCAAGTATAGGCTTGTGGGAGGAATGCTTAGATTGAAGAAGGAAGTATTGCATTCCTGTATTGTATTCCTGACCTTGATTATTTATTGTATAATTTTTAAATAAATCTGGGTATAACCTACGACAAAACATAATTTAAATTCTTAGGGCTTATTTTAAACTTAACATACCTAACGCTTTCGTTTATTCATAGCTCTAAATTAAGTGTCCAAAGAACTTAGGTAGGTACATTCCTGTCAAATTAAGTATTTAAGTCTAATTTTATTTATTTTATACCTACATAATATTTTTCTTTAAACCTTTAAGTTTCTACATACTTATCTACATACCAATGTTGAAAATAACAGCGTAGGTAGTTACAACAACAAACACAACTTCCCTGGCTGACTAACCTAAAACTTTTAGGTATTTTATAGGCTAGTCCAAGTATGTGTACCTACCTACATATTATCCTGTTATTCTGATTAGGTTGATAATGAGATTTGTTTACCTCTGAAGTTTCCAACCATGAATTTCAGCGCTTGTGTAATTTAAATGATTACTAAGATAATCAAATACCATGAAGGTATCAACTTTAGGTAGATTATCGGATTGCGCTTGCTCAAAACCGATATCTACCTTATTTCTAATACTCATTTGTTTTATTAAAATAACAACCTTCTAATAAAAACCTAATCAAATCACTTGGTGACGTTACGCTCCGTGTCGGACGAGTATCGCGAACAGAAACGCGGGGCGCGCAGTGGTTTGGCGGCTAGCGCTGGGCCATTGTGACGTCATCGCTTCCGTTCGCGCGGTCAGTGAATCTCGTTCGGTATTTTGCCCATAACTTAGTCAGTTTTGGCCGTAGAAAAAAAAAATTTGCATTTTATGTTTTAGTTTCTCAAGGCCTATAAAACTGCATTCATAGAAAAAACTGTGACGGGTCCCCATTGACTGTTGAAATGGGCAGTTTAATAAATGAGCCTTGATGTGGAGTTTATTTATATCCGGTGATTTATCATTTCGCAATGTAAAAGGAATGTACTTTGTTTTCTCTGTGTTTATTGTTAGTAAACTGCGGTTAAGAAGGATAGAGATTTTATTGAATCCTAACTGTGCACTTTCGAAAGTAGCATCCCAGTTGTGACCTCGGAAGAGAAGCACCGTATCATCTGCGAAAGCAATTAGTTTTCCATGATATATCTCCGTTTGACATAACTGGTTGATATATATCCTTAGACGAGTCTCGTCTAAGTATATATCAAAAAGAGAGTTGGTCCAATAATACTTCCTTGTGGAATCCCGTATTGGGATACTGCTATTTCAGAGCTTATATAACTATCAACTTTGACACTTTGTCTACGGTTACTGAGGTAGCTTTGTGAAATGTACAACATATAAAATTTCACATGCTACTTGTGAGTCACAAGTTGCCTGTGAAATTTCCTAATGCATTGCGTTTTTATACGTCACACCTGCTACCTCTCTTCATTTGGTCTGTGTGAAAAGTAGCACTCAATGAAATCGCAACCCAAGAGCGAGCAAGCAACAAATCGTGCTATGATAGAAAGAGCAAACTACATATTTCTCATTCGCCCGCGCCCGCCGCGTATACAATATGAAGCTATGAAGAGCGCAGCGCCACCCCGTGCTCCGTTTTAGTACTATTATGGGCATAGAATAATATCATATGAGAGTATTTTAAAAATAAATTTGTAAGTTAAGTTAGATAAAGTATTAATTTCCTTGGAATAATTAGTAGCAGATCTCAAAACCACTGAAATTATTTTTCATTATTTCATCGCATTTCACAGTCCGCCATCCGAGCTTGGTGTACGACGTCTTGTGAAATTAGCGATTGTTTGCGATTTATTTTAATTCAGTTCAGTTCAAAATCATAATAATCAAATAGATATCAAATTTTTACATTGTCAGTCCCAAGCCTGTAAAAGTATGAGGGAAAGTTAAAAATTAATGCCTTTTTACCATTATACCTATATTATAATTCATCCTTCATTTCAAGTAGCATACGGAACGTGTGGCGTGGGTGGGGTACTTAGACGAGTGGTTTACTCGTCTAAGGTGGGGTAGTTCTATGCAACATCATTGTTAATGAAAAATGTCTGCTACTTTTTTTTTATTTCATACAATAAGTAGCAATAATTTCCATGCTTACATCACACCAAAATTCACCAAATCATACACCAATCAGTCTCATTGTGTGTCGGGCGGGTGACGAGTGTTTCAGTTTCTTTTATTTAGAATAAAAGTAGGTACTCTGTGGTCGGGTGCACAGAGTACTTTTTTATAGACGTCGGGTGCTAGGCTGGCTGAGGACGCAACAAAGTGTAAGTAACTTTTATGAAAATTCATTACAAAACAAATTTATTTCTTTTCTTGGTTACTCAGTGTATCAGACCAGCAATATTTTACGCAGTAAGTTACGTTTAAGCACTGTGTTAATAAGTAAATATACATAGATCTAATATTATAGAGCGTTCACAATATTAAATCCAAATCGTTGTCTAGGACATTGTTAGGGAAAATACATTGCTGCATCAGCATGATTTATCTAAAATCTGTAGGTCGGTTCTACTTGTACCTACATAGACAAGTATATAATTATGCTTCCTATTACTTTTACTCCTCAGAGTCGGTGCGTGACTTGCAATTGCAATTGGTAACGATGGTAAGACCGCTCGTGCTTCTCCTGGCATTAGCCGCCTCCTGCGTTGCCGGCTTTGAAAGGTAAGAATTTCTCAACTCTTCTCTGAGTACCTATCTAGGTACAGTCAGTATCAGAAGCTAATATTTTGTTTAATTATCTACAAATTCTTTTACCATTTTAGACTTCTTAAAGTTTCCTCCTCATAGTACTTTTAAGACAGAGTTTCTACTTCTCAATTATGAAATAATAAATAAATTATAGATTCCATTTATAAAACACTCATAAATATTCTCTGCTATTATCAGTTACTTTTACTGTGTTGACCCTACTGGGTATATAAAAATACAGTTCTAAAATGTACTTAGGTTGCTTAGTAAATAGTACAATTATCTAGTAGGTACCTATACAGTGCTTGATTATTTAGACAGGTAAATAATCAAAGTATACAGTATAGTATGTAAACAGTATAGTATAAAGTCATACCACAACATGTTAAAGTGAAACACTCTAAATGATCTTCATAACCTTTTGTTATTAGCCATTTTTAAGAGATGGCAATAGTGTTATTTTATCTATAGTCCAATTTATTGTAGTACGAAAGAAAATATACATCAGTTCTGGTGAATTCTTTGTATAAATATTTTTGACATTATTTATTCTTACATAGTACCTATAATTATTATATCTGGTAATATGTTTTGTGCAGGGTGCCTTTGTATCGTATGAAAAGTGTTCGTCAGCACTTCCATGAAGTGGACACGGAGTTGAAAGTACTGAGAGTGAAGTATGCAGTGCAGGGGCCCTCTCCTGAGCCTCTCTCCAACTACCTTGATGTATGTACCTAGCGTAGCCTATCACACTCTGAATGCAGTGGCGGATTTGCAGTCTCGGCCGCCATAGGCCCCAAACCATCAGCCGCCCCTTTCTCAGCATCCACCATATACTGCCCTATGGTCGGGGCCGCCCCTAAATCTGACCGCCCTAGGCCCGGGCCTAGGATGGCCTTAGGGTAAATCCGCCACTGTCTGAATGTCAATCAAATTAATGAAAAATAATATTCATATCAACCAAACATCTTATATTTTCACCTTTCAAATACCATCTTTGAAAGTACTATTGGGCAGTTCTATAATAATGTAACTTTGTCAAGAAGATTTTGCATACAGGGTACGCGTGCAGGACAAAACTAACAGTCTAGATAACCTCCCCCGCCCTGTCAGTGAAGCGGCGTGTGTTTTATCTACAAGAGCTATTTGTTTACATTAAACAGCAAATAATAAGGTACCTTATCAGGTTCTGATACTGAATATCACAGAAACCCGATGTTATGTTCAATAACAACAAGTTCATTTGATACTAGGTACTCATAAGTTCATGTCAATAACCTAAGTACCTACTTTAGTACCATCATAGCCTAGATTGATTAGTAC
The DNA here is from genome assembly GCA_947095575.1 of Electrophaes corylata. Taxonomy (NCBI): domain Eukaryota; kingdom Metazoa; phylum Arthropoda; class Insecta; order Lepidoptera; family Geometridae; genus Electrophaes; species Electrophaes corylata. The sequence continues at coordinate 12,853,120 of OX352708.1, read as the reverse complement.
TGCTATGAGTTTATGAGTTTTCTTGATAATTTGCTACAGTCTAGAAACCTATTCATGAGTAAAGTCTAGGTACCTACTAAGAAAGGAGCTATACAGGTTTTTCATTAAATACAGCCATAGTAGTTATTTGCAGGATATATATCTCTGCCCCATGTCAGGTAGATAAGTAGCAGGGACTGCAGACTGCACCACATTGGGACCGACCCACTGCATTCTTAGATACTGAATTTGAAGAATGTCTGCAGTAGGCAGCTCTAGCACATAAAAGAAAGTTGACTTCCAAACCTAATGGTTTTAGAAGTAGCACTTCTGATTGTAGTTTAGCCAGCGCAATACAGCATTACAGTCTTATAGGATGTATATTAACTTGCAGGCGCAATACTACGGACCCATCTCTATCGGAAACCCTCCGCAGTCATTCAAGGTGGTGTTCGACACTGGCTCCTCCAACCTGTGGGTGCCCTCCAAGAAGTGCCACTACACCAACATCGCTTGCCGTGAGTCCTATCGTTGTGTCTCTTAATCGCTTTCATAGGCTTTCATCCAACTAAATTAGTTCAATTATACTTGTGTAGGTAGGTGACAGAGAGGAGCGCGCGCGTCTTGCTCCGCTTAAAGTTATTTTCGCACAAACTTCAACCCCCACTGTATCCACTGATTGAATTTCGGGAATTCCTTTCTTAGTACACCTCTAGGTACGCACCAAAGGGAATAATGGTTTAGGTTGTGCGTTGTCAATGTGTCAGTTAGTCGGTCGCCGGTCGCGGTCGGGCAGAACGGACATCGATTCTTATAATTGGTATTGATCAGGAGCTCGGGTTCCGAGTAAGTTTATTTGTTAGTTAGGTATGATAGCCTCGCGGTGTTTTGTGGGTAATGATGAGCACATAGCAATTCATACCTAGCTGTGCATACTTGCTTGTGTGACGATGCTTGTTGGAACATAAGCGACTGAGACATACCTACTACGACTACATTCCAGCACAACTCAAACAATATAACGCTATTCAAAACAAACAAAATATACATACAGTTATAATAAATGCTCTAAAAATTATCAAATTACTAACGCGCTACGTAGAGATAAAAATATATAAATATTGACACCCATTTACACAACGCCTTTAGGCTTGGTCGCGAGGAACTGGCGCTTATATTCACTTATATTTAACACGTTTCAAGATGATCAATTCAATCGAACCCACCACCTATAGTGCAGAAAGTAGGAGTAGGAGTATTACGAACGAGCTGAGCTGTGACGGCTGTGGAAAAAAGTAAAGAAAGTAATATTAATTGTAAGTCGCGTCACGTCATCTGCTTAAACAAGTCTACTACTGGACATAGGTTTCTCCAATATTTGGAGAGGAGGGTCGCCGCGCCGGCGCCGTAGTCACCGCGCCGTAGTCACCGCGCCGTAGTCACCGCGCCGTAGTCACCGCGCCGTAGTCACCGCGCCGTAGTCACCGCGCCGTAGTCACCGCGCCGTAGTCACCGCGCCGTAGTCACCGCGCCGTAGTCACCGCGCCGTAGTCACCGCGCCGTAGTCACCGCGCCGTAGTCACCGCGCCGTAGTCACCGCGCCGTAGTCACCGCGCTTGGCAAGCGGATTGGCTCGCGCATTGTCGGTATTAGGTACTCAGCTACTCATCTTCTGGCGCCTTTCCTTACCTACTCGCCTCTCACGGCTCACGATGTTAGGCCGTACCACCGTTAGGTAACGGACGTTCTAAGCCAAGATCTTCACTACTTCTTTATATAACAATTAGTTAACGCCAGCGACTTCGCACGCCAGCGGGTTGGGCTTGAATTTGGGATATTTCTCTCTTATAACGCACTCGCGCCCTCGATAGCATCCTCTGAGTATTGTTATACCTAAGTGATACGTACGATGTTGGTTTGCGCAGTGCTGCACAACAAGTACGACAGCAGCAAGTCGAGCTCGTACCGCGCCAACGGCACGCAGTTCGCCATCCAGTACGGCTCCGGCAGCTTGTCGGGCTTCCTCTCCACGGATGACGTCACTGTAAGTACCTACCTAGTACCTACTCGCTCTAATACCGCGTGCGTTACTCCCTCACAATGTTTTTCCTTATTGTTTGATAACACTGAGTGCCGTGATCATCATCGATCATTGAACACGGAAGGAAGTGTTCATGTCTTCAATTATGATCTTCGCTGGGCAGTTTCTTTTTTTACAGTTTATAGGCATACGTTTGACCGCAATCTCACCTGATGCTAAGTGACGATGCGGTCGACGGTGTAGCACGCGTACCTATTAGAGTTCCGTATTCACTCTTTTCTAGAAAACATCCAAATTATACGTGACCGGAGAAACAAAGGTACGACGGTGACATACGGGTTTAAAAGTTGTGCACTTTTAAATCTGCCGGCGAAGATCATCATTCTTAAGTGCACCCATAGCGAATTAAAAAATCTTCGGTCGGTTGCATCGGTCTCGAGATGAAGTACCGGCTACCGGGCTTGCGTCTTCTAAAGGCTGCGAGAGAGGGCCTCGCCTAGTCAAGTGGCATGTGCTTCTAAGCGATTCTGTTTACGAGTTACGACAATCATCGAACGCAGCGCTTGTAAACAGTGACACCTGACTACGCGGTTGTCGGTGTAGCAGATGGCGTCGGTAGGGACGGTAGTGACGGTAGTGACGTGTCCGCAGGTGGGCGGCATCACGGTGCGCGGACAGACGTTCGCGGAGGCGCTCGCCGAGCCGGGGCTCGCCTTCGTGGCCGCCAAGTTCGACGGCATCCTCGGCATGGCCTTCAAGAGGTACCTGACTACCACCTCTCCCACCTCGCCCTCCCCACCTCGCACGCCAGCGACGAGGGGAGGCGGTGGTGAGAGATAAGTATAGTATTTCTCTAGTCTTTTTACATTTTTAAAAATTGATGTTCGTTTTAGTACTAGAGTTTTTGCCTTATTCATATTTCCAGACGCTTTACAGCGGCTGTCTATGATAGTCTCACTTTCATTCATGTCCCATTATAAGAGTCGAATAGTGAAAAGTTAAAAAGCATTTATTTAGTAATATCCGCAGGGATCATCTTGAAACGTCTTAAATCTAGGCGACTCTAAGCGCCAGAACTGGCGCCTCGCGACCAAGCCTAGAAGAATCGCCAAGAAACTTACGGCTTGGTTCCTACAGCTTTTTCGTATGATCCTTTTACAAAATAATAATAATAATGTAAATAACCAATGTGGTGCCAGTCTAACTTAATAAGGTGAATGCAAGACAGAAAATATATTAAGGCAATCATAATGTATGTAGGTTCGGTTCCCAGGTCGCGTCGAGTCTGTATAATGAGTGACATTGTTGTTGTTTCCCGGCAGTATCTCAGTGGACGGCGTGACGCCCGTGTTCGACAACATGGTGGCGCAGGGCTTGCCTCCCGTCTTCTCCTTCTATCTCAACAGGTAACACGCCCCGCCCGAGCCTCGCGCCCTCATGTACCCACCGGTTACCGATGCTATATGTCACATTTAAACATCCTTTCTCACATCTATCATACCAAGTACTGTCCAAATATAACATTTGGTACATCCCCGGCATTCGGCAGCGGTTCGTATTCCACAAGTGACGGGTCGTAAGCTCATCACCGCTACTAGAACGCTCGAGAGGAGAGTAGGTCCTAGCAGTAACAGTAGCGTTGTGCAGAGACCCGGCGGCGGCGGTGGGCGGGGAGATCATCCTGGGCGGGTCGGACGCGGCGCACTACAGCGGCGCCTTCACCTACGTGCCCGTCGACAAGCCCACCTACTGGCAGTTCCACATGGACCAGGTGCAGGTCGCCGGACACACCTTCTGCTCCCAGGTACACTACCCTACCCCTGCCCTCTCCTCCCCTCCTGCCACTCGTACCTCGCGAGTACCAGCGAGGCGTGGAGGTGCAGGCGTACTCCTAAATACTAAGCTAGGGCGGGCGCAACCCGTAGACTCGTGTACGGCACGACTTCAGCGCTCGGAGATCGATCTCGAAGCACCTGCGTGGATTTCCTTATATAATTGCAACATCCTGGTAAGATCACGTGCGATTTCGTTCGCGAGACGTTACATTTATACAAGCTTCCTATCCTCGCTGCACCCTTTACCTCCATGCCTTTGCATCAACTCAAATATAGCCTAAAAATGTTCGATTTAGGGTGGGCGTTGTCCACGCGTCGGTCACTGGACAAAGGATCTTAAAACTGATGAAAATGTAGACGTGGCACATGGCATGAATTGTTGGAGGGTCTGACCCTGCTCCGATCAGATATTCATACTTAGGTACCTGATTTTAGGCCGGTCGCACATCACGTGTAAATTACTAACGGGTGACCGAAAAATCGTCATGTAGCCATCGGTGCACACTTATAATGTATCTCGTGTTCCCCATGCGTGGTGGTGGGCTGGTGGCGCAGGGGTGCCAGGCCATCGCGGACACGGGGACGTCGCTGATCGGCGGGCCGACGCGCGAGGTGACGGCGCTGAACGAGGCGCTGGGCGCCACGGCGCTGGCGGGCGGACAGTACATGCTGGACTGCAGCCTGCTGCCGCGCCTGCCCGCCGTCGCCTTCACCATCGGCGGCACCGTCTTCACACTGCAGCCCACTGACTACGTGCTGAGGGTGAGTGCACCCTCTCCTCTCTCCCCTCTCCCAGAAGGGGGAGAGTGGCGGGACAATGTGCTTAGGATAGTTTGTAGAACAAAGCATCGCTCTTGTTAGTGGTGCGGAGCTCGCTGTTTCGGTCCGTATAACCGCAAGGTTGGCAGGACCATGGGATGGATGGAGGGAATCCCATCAAGCACCACTTCTCTGAACATCTTAAGCATTTACAGCTATGACGCCCCTCACAGCTCAGTTGGTAGCAACTCTACCTTCTGTGCTGTAAATCGTGGGTTCGTTCCCCACCAGATTAAACATTTGTGCGATGAACATAGATGTTTGTTCTGTGTCTGGGTTATGTATTGTATTGTGTATGTATTTACAAAAAACGTATGTAAGTATTCTATCAGTCTTCTGGTTTTCATCCTATTACAAGCTATGCTCAGTTTGGGGCTGGATCAAATTGTGCAAAATATTATGGAGTGGATGAGAATCTGATAAAATGTAACAAGCTATCATTCAAATAGTTGTCGTAAATTCGTAAATCGTGTAATTGAGTGCTTCCCCGTTCAACCCACAATTTTTCTACCCAATAGGTATTTTGCTCCGTTCGACCCAAAACATTTGATTCAAGTTCCCCGTCCTACCCACACCTACTTATTCCTAATTTCTATTGTTTAAATTCAAATAAATGACACAGTGAAACACTAAAGTAGAAGGGTCAGCAGACAAAAAAATTTAAATACTTTTTATTTATTTTTTATATAAAATCAGTCTTTTTGAGATAAAAAAAGACTGATTTTATATAAAAAAAAATTAAAAAGTATTTACATTTTTTTGTCTGCTGACCCTTCTACTTTAGTGTTTCACTGTAATATTAATTCAGTCAAATAATTGTCTACTAGTCTAACAAAAACACGAATTAACCTTTAAAGAAACAAACATAGATAAACATTTATTATGAAAAATAGCACATCAATGTTCAGTTTCAGGTAGTCTACACTTCTACATCTACACTAATATTATAAAGAGGAAAGATTTGTATTTTTGTATTTGTATGTTAGAATAAACTCAAAAAGTACTGGACCGATTTTAATAATTCTTTTTTCATTAGAAAGCTACATTATCACTGAGTAACATAGGCTATATTTTATTTTGGAAAAAAATAGCGTTCCGTAAAATATTTGGGTTTTTCAGACACAAGGTGAAAAAAATCAACCAGAAAAGTTACTTATTTTGCGTACGCTGCCTAAACTATAAAAGATAGAACTATAAAATGTTCTACATAATTGTAGATCTTATAAATATCTACAAAAAAGTCAGTGACACACTATACCTATCTATGTCGAGTGAGGCACAACAACCATTTTTTTATTTAAAAATCTTCAATTTTTTTTGGACTACATTTAAACGCATTTATTTTACTCATACTATTAATCCTTATCAAAATAAATTATTTTATCACTAAGTACAGTTCATGTAGATAATATTTGGTCTTTGAATGATTAGAATTGGACGTTTGGTTTTGAAGTTATGGCGAAATTAAAATATTACGTTTTCTGCTGCACGGCCCGTTGCGAAGTGAGCGTCACCAAGTTGGGAGTGCGCGTGCAGGGGAGTAGTTTAGATCTATGAGTTAGGAGGTACCCGCGCGGCTCCGACGCGAGGTCGGCTCCCTACGCAGGTGTTTTATAAAAAGGACATTAATTCATAATGTAATATAGTTTTATGACAAAATCTATACAAATAAATAAAATTGAAGTGTCTGTTTGTAATATTAAAATAACGCTTTTTACTACATGCATAGGAATGTATATACGATACATATACCAAAATAGCATTTTTTTTAATTTTTGTCTGTCTGTCTGTCTGTTTGTTCCGTGTAATCTCTGGAACGGCTGGACCGATTTCGACGGGACTTTCACTGGCAGATAGCTAATGTAACAAGGAGTAACTTAGGCTACTTTTTATCCCGAAAAAATAACGGGAACTGATAAAAACTGCCACGCTGGCGAATCTGCGAACGGCCGCTATTTTATGCCGTATTAACGCCATCTATTGGTGACATCGAGTACTACTTCAGTTAAGATTTGTAAGTAAACATGTTTACCGCCCAACGAAGTGGGCACCGGTCAGCTAGTTAAATATAAAGTTACATTTATAAGTAATCTAGGTAGTACTTAGACCGTTTGCAACGGTCTTTAGATAGCTCAACTGTTTCAAATGTATTTTGTACATACCAATTATAAATACTTGTATTAGTCATAATTTTCTTTGTAAATAAATGTATATAGACTTGCACGTGCATTCATTTGAAGAAAGCATAAACAGTAGCCTAAAATATTATTATTGTTGGTACAACATTTGAAGTTACTGTAAGTAATAATTTCATTAAGTTTAGAATACACTGTGACTTAGATTTTAGGACTGGGTAGAACGGAGCATATGTTTTGGGTTGAACGGGGAAAAATAATACTGGGTAGAAAAATTGTGGGTTGAACGGGGAAGCACTCGTGTAATTGGTATTTTTACAGAATTTATGGGGTACTAAATATTCAAGTTATTTTTATTATCGCGTTATGGCAATGCAACGATTGATTTATTGGAATATACCTAGGTACCTGAAGTTATGATGTTGATAACGAAATTCTTACTAAAGCAGAGGTGCGGACGTCGCTCCTGCCTACGCACTCTGCCTCTGCGGTGCCTTACGTGCATGTTACGTGCATGTTACGCGCGTGGTACGCAAAAACACACAGAACATGCTTAGAAGAAAAGATGATCAAAGACGGTCACGTGGGCACCAGCTCAAAATAACCCGTGACCCTGCTACCATACTTGCTGCTTATCACTTTCTTAGCAATAGAGTGGTGCATAACTGAAATGCACTGTCATATGAAATTGTGACTGCAACGTCTGTCAATACATTCAAAATCAAACTCGATAACTGGATGCTAACCAATAAATCAGTGCTCAAAAAAATTAATCAAACCTAATCAAAAATCCAACACTGTGTGATTTATGAACAGTTGTATGTCTTGGAGCTCCCAGGTTGAGTCAGTGAGCCGTGAACTGTTTGCGTCTGCAGGATCGATTAGGCGGCTGCGTAACTTTCTTCCAATAGCTACTAAAATTGCGCTTGCACAATCGCTTCTTCTTCCCGTAATAGATTATGCCGACTCGTGGTACCTTGACCTTACTGAAGACAAACTTGATAAACTCGAGCGTCTTCAAAGCGTTTGTATTCGATATATATTTGGTCTCCGAAAATATGACCACATATCTGAGTTTCGACCAAAACTCAAGTGGCTCCCTATCCGTCTTCGCCGGAATTCTCACATCCTTTATCTCCTATACAATATTCTCTACAGTTCTACCACTCCCTGTTCTCTGAAGAAGCGTTTCGAGTTTCTCAATTGTGGGAATTCTCGGAGTCTGCGTTCCTCAGACAACCTTCTCCTCAAAACGCCTGTGCATAGACACTTCTATACACATTGTATTTTAGTTATTGTTTAGTAGGTAGTATTTATTTATTTTGAGTTATTTAAGATTGTTTTCATTTTTATTTTTAAGTGCACCTCAACCGATCTTCCATAAATAATTATCTTTCCATCCAAAGGTTGTCTGGAAGAGATCGCTTCCTAGCGATAAGACCGCCCATTGTACAGATATTTATTAGTTTGTAAGGTGTGCAATAAAGTATTTTTATCCATTCATAATGAAAATGATATGAGATTTGATCAATGTGTGGAGTTATGTGGTTGTTTGTTCCGTGCAGATCTCGCAGTTCGGCAAGACGGTCTGTCTGTCCGGGTTCATGGGGCTGGACGTCCCGGCGCCGATGGGTCCGCTCTGGATCCTGGGAGACGTCTTCATCGGCCGCTACTATACCGAGTTCGACGTCGCCAACAAGCGCATCGGCTTCGCGCCCGCCAAGTAGACACGTCACGCCACGCCAAGCCACGTCACGCCACGCCAAGCCACGTCACGCCACGCCACGCCACCTCGGTCTGCACTGCAACACAACACTAGTCACATCCATACCTACTAGCTACAAGCGAGTAGTCGACAGCAAGGCTCCCTCTAGCTCACTTACATCGGGAGCACGTTGTACGAGTATAACGTGTGCAGAATGAATGAGCAGCGCGCGGCGCAATATCATATTAACTGAATCGAGGTTATACCTCGTCTCAGCGATAGGCTAAGCGATAAGGACGTCTCTATTCAGGATTTGATTTTGCTAGAACTTTGTTCCTCTTAGTTGTTAGAACTTTCTCAAACCAAAGTTTATACCTCGTCTCAGCGATAGGCTAAGCGATAAGGACGTCTCTATTCAGGATTTGATTTTGCTAGAACTTTGTTCCTCTTAGTTGTTAGAACTTTCTCAAACCAAAGTTATTTCTATTAATCTAATTTGCATTAGAGTAGAATAAATACTCCGGTGTTGTATTTAGTTAACTCGGTATTTTGACGAATCTAATGGACTAGCCGTTTAGTGCCTTGTCGAGGTCGCTCTGGTCGATAGTTGCTTAGCATTATATTAGAATGTATGTTCTCAAAAAAGCACCATGACAAAATATTAGCTATTTTCTCATAATATTGTTAATTAATTCTTGATGAAATAAAATACATTTCGTAGAAAATACGTTGTTTTACTTCTTTACACACCTTTTGATCACATTAAAGCGTTTATTTATAAGGACCACAACAATTATTATTTAACAAATAATACAATTGACTTAAAAATTAAATACTATTTTATTTAAATAATAAAGTGTTCAAGTAGAATTCATTTAACATCATAAATTATAATTAAATAATCTGATAGATCATCTGATAGCGCACTGTGATCGCCGCTCCGCTCCGCGTGCCGCCCCGCTGTCCGCTCCGCTCCGCTCGGGGCGGCGGCGGCTCGCGGCAGCATCCATCACAACGCTACACTGCATAGCTTACCTAATTGTCTATACTACATTCGCTATTGTCCGAGTTTGCGTTTTTTTCTAAACTTTTTGACGTACGCCTCCACTAAGGATTGTATTTTTATAGGATTTATCTCCCCGGTCTTGTTATGGCAGATCTGAAACAATCATTCAAAGTCTAGTACTGAGGCATTTCATTATTTTATAATACATTTCCTATAGCCAGCATGAAAATGAGTCAAACCAGCATTCATAACGCGTTGCACAGACACGGCTGTCGTGCATCCTTGCGTCGTCTTGCAACATGAGAGGAACGGTTACTCTCGGCGATGACCAATAGGAAAAGCTATTGCGCGCACGCATGCGTAACTTTGACTAGAAAAATCAGTTCTAACGCCCGACATCTTGTGTACACACACCTAAACACTCGGACTCGAGGCTATGATGAAAAAAATACCGTATTATTAAAATATTTGAATCTAGCTGACCTGAGGCCCTACAGTCTAACTGTACTAGGACTGAGTATCAGCTAAGACCAAATGATTATTAGACAATTTTTATCCTGAACACTAATCCTACTGCTTCGTATAATACCAGCGAGGGTTATTTTTTTAGTAGGTTCGATTCCTAGGTGATGCAAGCAATGTTTAGAAGATCTTTGAATGCAATTTGTTTCTTAAAATAAATTAAAGGACATTAAACCAATGCATTTTAATTATTTTAAACATCATGTTTTAGAGGAATATTTACTGCTTAAGACATACAAAATCGACATCTAAATAGAAATGGTATTACTTTTATTTTCCAAAACTAACCGGTCTAAATGTTACACCCAGCATATTGTCTGTGATAGAAGTAAGATAATGATGGGATGAGATGAGCGCGAGGTGGGTAGTGGGTAGGTGGGTAGGTGGGTAGGTGGGTAGGTGGGCAGTGGGCAGGTAGGTACCTTGGGCACAGCACGGCGCAGGATGTGCTTGTACTCCTCCTTGGAGACGTGCTTCTTGTTGTAATGCGGCTTCAGCACAAGCTTTACTTCCTCCACCACGCGCTCCTGCCGGTTCAGCTTCTTTAGGAACTGCGGACAACGCAACAGGACATTAGATAGATAGAAGATAGAAAACACTATTGTACACCACATTACGATAAACACTACAAAACTAATTCACATATAGAAAAAATCATTAAGTGGAATACAATGGGCGGTCTTATCGCTAAAAGCGATGTCTTCCAGACAACATTAGGATGGACATGATTCGCCAAGACCGAGAAAGGACGGTAGTGTAGTATAAACAATAAGTATAATGCATACAATATCAACCTACTCTAATTTATATTACCTATATAACTACATACATTAATTACTTATATACAACATAATGTATAGTATAAATATATATTAATACATATACCTACACTTAATGAAATATAAACATGAATACTAGGCTATCAAGAGGTGATCGAGCAAAAGATTTTTGAAACCAGGGAGTCATTAACGTCACATTAACCTTACGACTGTGGGGCGTCGCACTGTGTATTTTATAAATGCTACAATCCACTCTATACTATAGCCACACACATCTTCAAATATTATCCGCACAATCCGTACATTATTTATTAAAAGCAAAAAAATCAGCGAAAGTGATTTTACTCAGATTAGGTTTAATCATTTATTTTCTCAAAAGAATTTACAAATTCACTTACAGAGAAAATACAACATATCCTAGTAATTAGCTTGTTGTCACCAAGCGTAGTTCTAAGTGTGAAATTTATAAGGTAATGAGCAATTCCTTGCGGGTAGATTTGATAGATTCAGAAAGCCAATAACAGCTTTTCACTGATAGACATGCAGTAGTAACACTAGCTAGCACTACTTAATACATATAGAGCGGCGCTCGAGAGATGGACCCATCTAAATTAGATGATCTAATCCTAGGTGATAAAGATCACTGGTTGCATCTAGTTATTGGTTCAATAACAACTAATGTGCGAAAAGTTAGTGGATTCAAATAATGTTTTAAGCAGTTTATTTTTTGTTGGCTTATTGGCACTCGGTTGAAGCTGGATGTTAGTAAGAGCGAGCGGTGCGTAGATGTGGCATGTGCCGGTGATGTAGTGGAGTGGTGTAGTGTAGTGCTGTAGTGGAGTGTAGTGCTGTAGTGCTGTGCTGTAGTGTAGTGCTGTAGTGGAGTGTAGTGCTGTAGTGCTGTGCTGTAGTGTAGTGCTGTAGTGCTGTGCTGTAGTGTAGTGCTGTAGTGGAGTGTAGTGCTGTAGTGCTGTGCTGTAGTGTAGTGCTGTAGTGGAGTGGAGTGCGAGATGAGAATGCTTACATTACTCACTTTGCTCTTGACTTGCATCTCGACGGCGGAGCTCGGGAGCTCGTCGAGGATCTTCAGGTTGTCGTCGCCCAGCTTCACGTCGACTGTCGTTTTCCCTGCAAGGGGCAATTTGTAATATTTATTCGTTCAGAAACATTCATATCAGTTCAGGGTTGCTCCTCTAAGCGCCGGCGACATTCGTGCCCCTTTAGAGTGTGTGTACAATCATAATAGCAACGTTTTACCTGAAATAAAACGTATATTTAATACTTACCTTGCTAAAAGCTTTATATGAGAGCAGCGTATCCGTTTCCGTCGTATTTCAACCAGTTTTTATACTTTTAAGCCTTAAGCTTCCGGTCAAGTGGCGCCACCTGGCGGCCGCGCGCAGTTTTGCTTCGTAAAATGTACCGCGCCATCTTGAAACCATTGGCTTAATTTCACCAGGCAGAGATAAAAGTGAAAGCTTTTAGCAAGGTAAGTATTAAATATACGTTTTATTTCAGGTAAAACGTTGCTATTTATTACTAGACCGTTGCTAAAAGCTTTATATGAGACCTGTTTGTTATCGCCTGGTGTCGCCACTTGTAAGAAATAGGTGGTAACCTAGCGCCAATGTGACATTAAAATATTTTACAATAGTAAGTAGGTAGGTACCTACTAAGAATAGAAAATTAAAATTTATGTTTTACTAACTTATTAACACATCATATATTGTACTTGATATGTAGTGTACAGATCAGTTACTATCGATGCAGTTATTTACAATAACTACTTGTAATTGTAATGTGTAATTACTTGTATAAGATCAGATTTTATTATAATCAGAAACAATGAAAGTTTTCGTAAATCATCATGCTACTAACACTTTATTATTTGAAAGGGTTATTAAGCTCAGTTATTGCTTCAACCGGACGATTTGTAAGAATGGAGTGGTACTTGCTTATAACCTATCACATGTGAATGTGCTGGTACCCACCATCTGATTGATAAACCCCTCAGGCAAAAAAAAAAAAAAAAAATTGTCGGGAAATAATATTTGATCCCACTTAGTAGATATCGTGGATCTAAAGTACGGAAGTGTCATGTAGCAGTCTCCCTATACAACATTTTGACCTAGCTTGCTATGACGGTGCGTAATGCGGCCTTATGTTATACTTTACTACTGTAAATAATAAGTGAGTAAAGCCTTTTATTCCACTTATAGTTTCTTCTATTCCTAAATATACTGGAATTAGAATTATCAGTAATTCTGATAATAATTTTCAACGGAATTATTTATAATAATTACTGCAATCAGTTTTGAACCGACTGTCGAATAAAGTGATAATATCAGTAGATCTAATGTGGAATAGGATCCAATGTGAATACGATTCATCTTGAGTTTAGAATTACCAGTAAATAGTGTTTAGTTTTAATTGAAACCAAATTATATATTTTGGATATTAATTTTGAACTATTGTTAGATCCAATGTGGAACAGGATCAACTGCAAGTAAGATTTATCGCAAGGGCTGATCATATAAGTGTCTTCCTGAGTTAGGGTGCGTGGTGCGACTATTTTAATAAATGACAATAGAATCATTTGAAATATAAGTAAGTTTGTCAGCGTCCCAAACCGGAAACTTTTTTAAAATCAGTTGTATAACTAAACGTAAGAGTTTAAGAGACAAGCGTCTGGGTCATCATAACTCACAAAGATAAATTTAACATATGCAGTACTACTAACGATTTCACGCCACATGTTATCGAAGCATACATGAGCTAAAAATATATGGCAGTATGGTATGTATGGTATATGGCAGTGCGCGGCAGTAATTACACCAATTGGTCTGTATTTCATATTTCTCCTCGTATTCCCACACTTACAGTGAATCAACGAAAATCCTGTAAACTAGATTTTTCTCCACAGCTTAGACTTTGAGTTTCGCACGTCAACATGTAATTTCCCATGAGGAAATATTACGAGGGATATTTATGATAGTAAAATGATGTGAGCTGTTATGCGAGTTAGTATAGTTTCGCAGAACACTGAACGCACCATGAAATAGTTCAAGGATAGTTGTACTATCCTCACGTATTTTTTACTAAAATAAATCTATTTGTAAAATTTATTACATGTTCATAAGATAATAAAGAGAAGGTAGTCTACACTAGATTGCAATATGCGGATTTAGAGCCGGACAAGTCAGTGTTTGAAATTTCGCCACTTAGCAAACCACACCGACCGGTAATAGATACCATACTGGATGGCGATGGCTTAAAAATTATCAGCATGATTTGATACCTGCCTAGAACATTTTGGACAATCATGATTACCTATGAAATTATTCATGTTTTAGTAAATTTTCCCTCCTCGGAATTGTCCTCGGAGTGAATCCTTTAGTCGCACTGTGCCTAGGTAAGTGCTTGGTGCAGAAAATGCATTTTATGAATTTTGAAAAATCAGTCTTTGAAATTGATCTAATAAACTGATAGCTTTTTTAGAAGAAATTGCGTTTCTTAAATTTATAGTCTATACAATTTTAATAAAGTATGTATCTATCTATCTCAATAAAGCATGGCAACACTTTGATGCGATTCACCTAGCTCTAGCACAATTATAAGTTATCTTTATGATTTCATGGATTAAATGCCTTATGACTTTGACTTGTGATCGCAGAGATTCACACGATTAACGATATCAATAGCTAACCTTTTGTCTTAGCCATCCAACTCGTTCGGTAAAAACAGTATCTTCAAAAAATTATTTTGGCATCTGGTCAACAAAAGTAAAGTATTTTCAACAAATTCTTTGTATAAGGTGTAAAAAGTAGCTATAGGACTTTACTACCTTGAAGTACGCTCGTGAAAAATTCACTTTGTATAATACGCCAGGTTTTTGTACAAAATCCGGAATCTTTGTTATACTTATCAGGTAAAAGGCTTGGCAAACAGAAATGACCGTGTAGCGCTTTGGGATTATACTAAGGCTAATAATGGCTGAGAAGAGCCGAAAACCGGGCTTAGTGGCACGTCTTGGGAGAGGCCTACGTCCAGCAGTGGACTAATATAGGCTGATGATGATGATGATAGGCTGACCTATCAGACTGCACCACTAGAAATAGAAATGACGAAAGTGAAAGCATTGTACTGTAAGTACTATGCTTTTAAAATGTGTAACCCATTTTTTACAGTGTGTAAAAGAGGTATGCATAAACAAGGCAATGCTTATATTCAATCTTTATTTTAGTGCTTTCTTTTCATTGAGAGTGGAAGTGTGTTAACTGGCTTTCTTGTTAACATTACGAATAACAACTATTACTATCTAGTAATACCAACATATAACATCTGTTATATGTTGGTTTCTAACCCCGCTCGGGGCCATAGAGCGTACTTGGGACGCTTTTAAAATGTTTAAGGCACGCGCCACGGGCGACGAGCCTCTTATTATAAAATAAAACTATGCCAGTGTACTTACAGTTTTCAAACTGAGCATCAGAGAGTTGACCCTTGTATTGAAAGTGGTTATGGTGACATCAACCCCGCGAGGATGTACTTGATACACGTATGTACGTGTATCAGGAGGCCAGGGTCATTAAAAGTTTAAAGAGTTCCACGCGATGGAACACAGTTGTACAAACGCCTTACCCCCGTGAAGGGCGGCTGTTATTGGTTGGCTTTCTCCTGTGAGACACCACCAAAAACTGATAGCCAAAAATTAGATGTGCTCGATACAGGTCTTTGCGTACATTAGAACGCCAGATTAGTTACAACTTCATTGAGTTCCACACGATGGAACACAGTTACACAAACGCCTTACCCCCGCGAGGGGCGGTCGTTTTTGGTTTGGATTTTCTAGTAAGAACCCACCAGATATTGATGGCCAAAATATGAGATGTACACGATACAGGTCTTTGTGTACCTCAGATGGCCAGAATAATTACAAGTTCATTGAGTTCCGAGCGATGGAACACAGTTGTACAAACGCCTTACCCCCGCGAGGGGTGGTCGTTATTAACTTCGATTGGATTTCACCTTCGAGAACACAGTTCTTGTACAAACGCCTTACCCCCGCGAGGGGTGGTCGTTATTAACTTCGATTGGATTTCACCTTCGAGAACACAGTTCTTGTACAAACGCCTTACCCCCGCGAGGGGTGGTCGTTATTAACTTCGATTGGATTTCACCTTCGAGAACACAGTTCTTGTACAAACGCCTTACCCCCGCGAGGGGTGGTCGTTATTAAATTCGATTGGATTTCACCATCCAGAACCAGTTTTGGCTCAGAAAAGATTTGCACCTTTTCCAGGTTTGCTCGCACTCAAACACCCAAGTAGGTAAGTACCGAGAAATGTAGGAATTGTACGGGTATTCTACTCAGTGACGCATTCACTTATGCTTGTAATAACATCTTTATGTATTTGTTACTTTTAGCTGAGTACCCGCAAACTTGTTAAAAAAGATCTCGTAAAATTTATGAAAATAATAAAGAGCAAAGTTGAAGATAAAGGTTTCTCTTTGCTAATACTTCAGATTAACGCTTACATGGAAAGCCTAAGAATATAACAAATGCAATACCGCAGTATTTTTGTTAAAAGATTAATAAATTAAAAATTTATTTTATACAAGCATAAGCGAGTGTCAACTGACGTAAGACGTTTTCCCCTTTTTGTTTGTTTCCAGGTCTATTATACCTGGAGTTTGTCGGCGGGGAATCGAACCCCGGTCTCCCGCGTGACAGGCGGGGATACTTACCTACCACTATACTACCGAAGAGTATGATAGTACATCGTTAGGATATCGAGAATATCTTAATTTCTAATCAAAGCACTGAACTTCAGATAGCTTGATAAAAGTTGTCGTAACTTTAACATTAACAATCTTTGTAAATACAATGCCTGTCTAGGAAGTTATTTCACCTGTAAGCACCATACTTCAGCAAATTAATGATTCAATTTAATTTCATTTATATTTCCCAGCTAACCACCCAAACTAATTATAGCCTCAGCATGACATTTCTATTTGTATTAACAGACAATAAAAATGTTTTGAGGGTTCGAACCACGTTGTGAGGTTATCTTACGGCAAAAACAGTGGGAGTTCCATTTTTGGCTAGATTAATAGGCTCTGCTGGAAATACTTCAAACCCGAGCTATGGCTGGTACTAATTGTAGTAGGAGCCATATCTTGTGGTTAATTTGTTGCAAAATAAATACGTTTGATATTTCGCAAAGGCTAATTTACTGAAAAAAATTAAAACTAATCTTACTGAAAATCGAACAGGTTTGACTACAATAAAAATTTAAAATTGTTACAGATGCTAAGCCTGTACAAGTAAACTGGTTAATTTTAAATCAAAGACACGTGATCACAACGAAAAAATCGTTAAAAGAATCGATCACGCACAACTATTTTATAATAGAAGGTACTCACGATTTATTCCTTTGCACAGTATGAAGAGTACAATATCACTTTAAATTATAAGGAAACAGATTTAAAATATTTTTAAAACAACTGTCGTCGCAGAGATAGCTGCTGGACACATGTTGCTTCGACGGAAAACAAAACGCCAATGGTTTCAAGATGGCGCGGTACATTTTACGAAGCAAAACTGCGCGCGGCCGCCAGGTGGCGCCACTTGACCGGAAGCTTAAGGCTTAAAAGTATAAAAACTGGTTGAAATACGACGGAAACGGATACGCTGCTCTCATATAAAGCTTTTAGCAACGGTCTAGTAATAAATAAATATTTTCAATTTTGATGTTTTTTTTTTTTTTTTCTGTGTTGTCTTTTCATCTGCGATCAGTCTTCTGACTATAAGCAAATTTGTTGCAGGTTATTTGCTTGATATGTTATTAAAAATAATACATTAAGGGCATGTGAATAAACCGACAACTATATGAATAGGGCAGACGGGCAGATATGCAGGCAGGCCGCAGTTACCTCTGTTCCCTCGCTTGGATTTCCCGTTTCGCTTATGCGAGCGCTTGTAGGGGTGCGGCGCGGGCGGCTCGAACAGGCACTCGAAGTCGCTGGAGCCGGGGGAGTAGGGCGAGGCGCCTCCCCCCGCCGCCCCGCCCCCCGGGGAGGCGGACCGGCGGCGCACGCCCGTCACCACGGCCGGCAGCGGCAGGCGGGACACCTTGCTGGCTTGCTGTAACATACATTTGCGTCGATAACACTTTCATGCATATCATGTGATCTATCGCAGGAGTGAGCTTGCCCGATGTCTCCGTAGCACAAAGCATTGCTCGCAGGACACGCGCGTAGGATGCACCGGCCTCGCAAGCGTCCCGCGTTAGCGTGGTGGACCCGAGCGCTGGTGCACCGACCATGACCGCATGACCATTTCGCATCAGGAGCTTTTGGAAGCTAAATGTTCTTGGGTACACATCGACTGTTACATTAAATGCTCTGACAGCAAAACGTCCTCAATTTAAAATGACTGCTAGTTTTCAGAGCACAAAATTCTTTTAAAAAATTAGTAAGGTGGGATATGCTCCTCTCCTAGTTTTTTCTTTTCTTCAGCATATCGAATATTGAAACATATCAAACTTACGTCTCCTAGTACCATGAAACAAGCAATATCTACATCTTATTTACTGCCATTTTGCTTCCTAATATTATCTCGATTAAGGAATAACCAAGATAATATTCTAAAGAGGTTTTATATGTATGAAGAGTTCAAATGCTTAAAGCTGGCCTTAAAATCGAATAAGTTTAATACTTATTCGATTTTAAGGCCAGCTGTACTAAACACCTGAAATAAGGACGACTCGCTCCTTGGTTGTTTCTCCGTAATGGTCAAATCGATTCAAAGGCATTACGACGAGAGTAGAGGACTAACTATTGGAAATGCCATTGCCATTAAATCGAGGACGTTTTGCTGTCAGAGCACTTCATGTAACAGTCGATGTGCACCAGCGGCAACGGCGCGTCGGCGTCGCTCGCGTCTAACGTCAGCGTGAGGTCGTTACCGGCATCGGCTTGATGGGGTCCGACTTGATGGGCGAGGGCTTCGCGAGGAACAGCTTGGGCGGCGCGCGGGGCGGCGCGTCGGGCAGCAGCACGCGCGGCGCCGTCGTCAGCGCGGCTGGGGGCGAGGGCGGCGCCCCCGGGGGCGGAGCGCCCGCCGCGCGCGCCACCACCGCCTCGGGGGACTCGTCGCGCGTCGACTGCAGCAGCGCCAGCACCTGCCCAACACGCACACGCACACGTCACCGCACATCTAACAACACCTACGTCCGTACGTCCGGAATAAACTTTCATCGATCTCATTTCGAGCGTTGATCGATGTCGTAATTTACCTTTTCGATGGGCGACAGCGGCCTCCTGTCTAATACTTCATCGGCGGAGAGGTTCGTCTTCTGCGCGGCCTCCAGCGTCATGGAGGGGCGGTCCAGCGGCGCGGGGTGCGCGACGTGGGCGGGGGGCGAGGCGAGGCACGGGGGCGAGGCGGCGGCGGGTGCGGGGGGGGAGGCGGACGCGGATCGCGTGGGTTCGTAGGGATCGTAGGCGTCCGGCGAGTCGGGGGGCTCCGGCGGCGTGAGCGGGCCGCGTGTCTCCGCCCCTGCGACAACCGACACTCGTAAGGGTACGTTTGACATATTGTTACATACGATAGTGCACAAAAATTGTATTAAAATAGCATTTTCACCTAGTTGACCATTCTTCTAATGTGATAGAAACGCCTAACTGTAGCATAACGATGTTCGAAGAAACCTTGTAACTGTTTGCAATGCAGGATCACTAAGTAATAATGAAACCGACGCTTTAATCTCGATGAATTTTGAGCTTAATGCAGAACTTGAGCATTATTCAAGTCAAATTTATTAATTGAAATCTTAAAGATCACTTGAAATCTTCTTAAAGCTAGGTGAATGCCAGATCCCCGCGACCGAGCCTAGAAAAACAGGTACGAAACTTAGTGTAGTTCCTACCCTGGTGAGGTGTATATTCTAACAAGCTACTTACATGACGGTTAAAAAGTAAAATACGAATTTTCGGTCGTTAAAGATTTTAAATAACCAATAAATAGGGGTACCGAAAACATGCGTTCCCAAAGTCTCCCATGTAGGCACGAGCGGGGGACTGGGGAGACATACAACAAGCGTCGGCCCGAGTGGTACCTGTGGCTTGAGCTGCCACACAAGGATTATAACAGTAACTTAAACATATATGCCAATGCATATTTTTTTTACAGCTCGTTTTTACTCCGAGCCCATTGCAACTGTTCCTTCTTCCTTCTACATGAGTATTTTATCACTCATGTAGGAATAGGTTACAAGGAT
Source organism: Electrophaes corylata (assembly GCA_947095575.1). NCBI lineage: Eukaryota > Metazoa > Arthropoda > Insecta > Lepidoptera > Geometridae > Electrophaes > Electrophaes corylata. The sequence goes on along the minus strand of OX352708.1, from coordinate 12,833,015 downwards.
AATATTACGGTCAATCACATCAAATGCCTTGGAGAAGTTAGTGTAGGTATATAGCATGGACTATAATGTACGTGGCTATTATTTTGAAAAATCTCATGCAAGATATCGTTAGCGAATCCAAGACGGTTCGAGCCTTCATGTTTAAAGGAATAGGTATCATAAATGTCGATTTTAAATCACTGGGAAATATACCAAAAGAGATTTGTAATGAGCTCCCGTACCAAGTCGGAAAATGCATATATTATCTATGTAATGGTGTTCCTTTTACTTGTTTAGATACGATAGTTTTTAAATCATTGAAATCGTTCCATTGGTTGCGAAGATATTACACATTTTGTACAAGCCAACCGCGGGGCGGCCGGATAGCTCATGTCAGGGAACCGTGACGTCTCGATTCTCTTTCGCCCGCGCTCGCGCTCTCCACCATTATTTTATTAAAGTTCACTCGATCTGCGCGGGTCGTGTTCTGGTTTAAATTAATTTTTTTTTAATAAAACCGCGCGGGTTCGGCGTCTAGCGCTGGGTCATTGTGACATGACGTCACAATATCTCAACGCTAGGCTGTTCGCGCGGTCAGTGAGCCTCGTTTGGTATTTTGCCCATAGCCTAGTCAGTTTTGGCCGTAGAAAAATTTTTTTTGCACTTTTTGTTTTAGTTTCTCAAGGCCTATAAAACTACATTCACAGATAAAACTGTGACGGGTCCCCATTGTTTTTATGGAGCGGTTTTATTAATTGTTGAGCGAAATTGGGACTAGGTTTTTGTTTGTGTCAGTGGTCAGAATTTCGTGTTTTGCCAGCATGTGGTAATTTGACTTTAATTAAATAAATAAATAAATAATAAATATTTGTGGACATTTTTACACAACATCATCTAGCCCCAAACTAAGCATAGCTTGTACTATGGGAACCAGATGACTGATAGAATACTTATATATTTTTTTTTGTAAATACATACTTAGAATACAATATAACACCCAGACACAGAACAAACATCTATATTCATTCACACAAATGTTTGTTCTCGGTGGGAATCGAACCCACCACCTACAGCGCAGAAGGCAGGGTTACTACAAACTGAGCTGCGACGGCTGTCAAAAATGGGCTATAACATCTACGAAGGATGCATTTACTTTCATTCCGTTCTTAGGATTCGATCAAGAGAAGGCGTAAATCGTTACGTGAACGTGCGGGTGCAACGTACCTTCAGGTGCAGGCTCGGGTGCAGAGGGAGGGGCGGTGGTCGCGGCCCCCGCGGGGTCGGGCGGCGTCTTGGGGCCCCCTTGCGCCTGCTGCTGCAGCTGCGGGGGCAAGGCGGCGGCAGGCACGGCCTCCGCCGGCGCCGGGGCCGGGGCCGCGGATGACGCGTCTGCCTCGTCGTCGGACAGGACGATCACGTGCTTGGGCGAGGGCGTCAGCTCGCGGAAGGGCGAGCGTTCCAGGTCGATGATGGCGACGGGCTTGGAGCCCGCGTCCGGTGCCGCGGCGCGCCTCCGACGCCGCGAGAGCCGCCGCGCGCGACGCTCCAGCCCGCCCTGGCCCTCCGCGCGAGCCTGCTCCGCGAAGCTCACGCTCACTAGGATGTTGTCCCCGGACGTGAACACCTGCGGACGAATCACGATCAGAACGATCGACCTCGGGCCGCGCTCCGGGCCGCGTCGCGACCGGGAGCCGACCGGGTCGAGGTCGCTGGAACACGTCGGGCGGCGAGGCGAGACCGACCTCCTTGCAGGGCCCCACGCTCTCCCTGAGGCGGCGGTGCGCGCGCTCCACGTCACGCCGGCGTCGGCGCTCCTCCAGCGGCACCGGCGCCGCGGGGGGCGGCGTGCGCGGCGACAGCGCCCGCGGGGGGGACCATGCGCCCCCCGCCGCCGTCGCCATCGCAATCGCCGGAGGAGAGGAGCGGCGTCGCGCTCGCTTTCGGCGCGGGGAGCGTCGGCGCACCGCGCCCGCGGCCCCCACCGGCGAGCCCGCGCGGGGGGAGCGCGCTCGCTTCTTCTTCTTCTTGGCCGGCTTCGGGGTCGCCGGCTCGGCGGCGGCGGTGGCGGCGGCAGCGGCGACGACGGTCTCGCGGCGTCGCTTGCGCGCCTTGGAGGCGGAGCTGCGCCGGCGCGCCGCCTTGGGCCGGTCGGCGGAGCGCTTGCGGCGCCGCTTCACCGGGCTCGGCGAGCGGCGCGGGGAGGCGACGGAGGGCGAGGAGCGGCGCCGCGGCAGAGGAGAGGGGGAGAGGCGACGCGGGCGGCGTGGGGGCGAGCTGGAGGCGCGGCGCCGCGGCGGAGGGGAGGGGGAGAAGCGGGGGCCGCGGCGCGGGGGGGGAGGGCGAGGGGCGCGCGGAGGCTCTCCTGCGGCGTGGCTCCGGGGAGGAGGAGGCGCGCCGCGGGGGCGGGTGCGGGGGCGGAGGCTCGGGTGAGCTGGCGGAGGGCGACACGTCGCGTCCGAAGGCGTCCTTGGCGCGGCGTCGTCGCTCGGAGACGAGGGTCCGCACGTCGTACCGCTCGAGGTCCTTGCGCTTGTCCTTGCGTCGCCGGCGGGAGCGGGAGCGGGAGCGAGAGCGGGAGCGCGCCGCCGAGGAGCTGCTGGAGCGCCGCTTCGGCTTGTCCTTGTCGCGGGCGCGGTAGTTGCGCTCCTTGCCCTTGCTGAGCTTCTTGAAGGCGACGTCGGAGCGCTTGCGCCCCTTGCTCCGTCCCTCCTTTCTACCGTCCTTGCGGCGCTTCTTTTTGGTGTCATCCTTGGAGCGCTTGTCGAGGATCTCCCCGTCTTCGGGCGGCGCAGCGGGGGCCGCGGGGGACCCCTCGGAGAACATGTCCTGAGCCTCCTCCTCGGAGATGAGTTCGGTGCCGAGTCCCTCGATATCTTTGTCGGGCGGCGGCGCATCCTTGTGCTCGTCGAGGCACGGTGTGTAGGATCGTTCGTCCTCGGTCTCGCTGATGGACTCCGTCATCTTGGCGCCGACGACCCCGGCACCGGAGGGGGCCCGGCTGGACGCCGACTCCTCCGACTCGGACTCGTTCTTATCCTTATCGTCCAGCTCGTCGTCCGTCCGGTCGTCGTCGAGCTGCTCCTCCTGCTTGCCGTCGAGCTCGTCCACTCGGTCGGGAGTCGCCTCCTCGTCGGTGATGTGCGGGGTGCTCGTCTCCTCCTCCGGCTCCGGCTCCTTCGGGTCGGAGGCCTCGTCCGTCGCCTGGAATTCCAGCTTGCGAGGAACATTCTCCTCGTCTCCCGGCTCGGCCTCATCGAGAGCGGGCTCGGTCTCATCAGGAGCGGGCTCACCCTCGTCGGGAGCGAGCTCGACGGAGGTCTCCGACGGATCAGCGTCTCGCTCGACGTCGTCGTCATCGTCGTCATCGTCGTAGAGCGCCACGTGCCGCTTGATGAGCGCCGGCGTGTGCAACCGGATCTTGATCGGGTTGCGCGTGTTCGTCGTGATCGGACATCGCTTCGAGACCTTCGCCTTGTACTCCTGCAGGCTTCTCTCCGCCGAGACATGCGACGCGGTGGACTCCTCGGGCGCCGGAGGCTCTGGCACCTCGAGTAGGGCCGTAGCCGGGGGCGAGGACGGGGCCGGGGCCGGGGGCGAGGACGGGGCCGAGAGCTGGGCCGGGGGCGGAGTCAGCTCGCCGTCCTCCTGTACGAGGTCTTCCAAGCTGTTCCGTCGCTCCGGTGGCTCGTCGGGTGCGACCCGCCCGGAGTCGGTGGCGATGTGAACGCTGGTCGCGGAGTAGATGGAGAAGTTGGGGCAGTCCCCTTCGTCGAGGCGGGCCGAGGGAGCCAGTAGTGCTCGGTGCTCCTCCAGCGCCTGCCGCACGGCCGAATCCAAGATGTCCGCCGGCACGTTGAGCCCACTCGAGCTGATCCCCGCCAGGATACTTTCCACGGAGGCTGCGTCCAGCGGCAGCGGCGGGGGCGGGAGCGGCGGCGGCGGCGGCGGCCGCGGAGAGGGGTCTCGCTCCGGCTGCGCAGGGGGGGGACACGGAGGCACCGCGTCCTCTTCCTCTCCGCTGTCGTCGTCGTCGTTAGTCGGTTCGGTCGGGTCGTACTTCTCCGTGTCGATGACCAATCCCTCGTCGCTCCTCTCATCTTCGTCGCGATCCTCGAGGCGGGGCGGCACGACCTCCACCAGCTCGAAGCTAGGCGGAAGAGGCAGAGGCCGGTAGGGCTGCGGCTTGTCCTGCTCCGGGAAGGAGGGGCCGCGGGAGTAGCCGGGCCCAGGGAGGGCCGGTTCTTGTCCCATCCGCATGTCCAGAGGGTTTTCGAAGCCACCGAAGGACTGCCGCTGGGGCGGCCCGACGGAACGGTTGGGACGCCACGCTGGTCCTGCGCCGCTGAACCGCCGATCCTCGTTCCGCTGGTTGTTTGGCACTCGATTTTGGTCCGGTTGCCTCCTTCGAAAATAACGATTGTTAAATGTAAGGCACGACTTACGTTACTATATTGTATATATTTTAAGCTGTTCTTTTTTTCTTTGGAATCGGACCGACTGTGGGGTAGAGGCCTCCTCGAATCCTTCCACATAAAGAACCTGGTTCCATAAAAATACCAGAGCACAAAAGTAGGGGCTGACGCTTAGATTCGCCAGCTTTAAAATGTTTTGAAGTGATCCTTAGGGTTCTAGTGAACAGCAACAGACTCTATTTGCACCTATAAGTTTACATGTAGTTTGTGTGTGTGACCCTTAGCAAGACCCCACCTGTTCCTATCGTGCCAGGACTCGTCGTCGATGGCATAGTGGTTCGGTCTGCGGTTGTCGTAGTGGTTGAGGTGTCCGTTGTTGTCGTCTCGCCTGTCGAAGGCACCTGCCGCGGCTCTCGGGACGCCTCCGAAGCCGTTGTCATATCCGCCGCGCCCGTAGCCTTCCAAATAAAAAAAAAATTATCAAGCATATTTTCTCCCACTTGCTCAGATATTGCTACATTATAAAGAAAACAAAAATAATCGCTATATTGCTAGCTAATAATAATTAACCTTGGTTGCCGGCTTGGTTGTGGCCCTGGCTCTGGTGGTGGTTGGTCTGGTCGCGCGGATACCGATAGCCGCCTCCCCAGCCGCGGCCCTGGCCCGGGTACGAGGGCGCCTGGCGCGTGCCCTCTTCCTTCGTCAGATCGACCGCCTGCTTCTCCCCCAGGGGCGGGTCGCTCCTCTTCACCGGCTCGGCTTCCTTCCTTCGGGCCCCGCGCCTCTCCAGCTTGATGTTGACGTTGCCGTCCACGGTGACGGACACTATCGAGCCCTTGGAGTGCAGCAGGGCTTGGCTCTCCAGGATGTCGGACAGGAGGTCGGGCGCAGAGCTCGCGTGGCTCGGAGATGGAACTCTGATCATCTTTCTTCGAGCCTGCGGGTTGGTAGTTGATCATCATTACAACTTGATCGGTACTCCACTCACGTTTCCATGGGATTGACATGGCATTCTATTTCCTCACATGCGATTATCTGGCTCCCTAAGCTTTGTTTGCTTCGTGACCATATTCACGAGTTGATGAAATAATTTGTTAATGAATTCAGGACCAAAGTGTAAACAAAGAAATGTCACTGTCCAATGCGAGGCTTGCACAGCACACAAACATTATATTTCTATCAATCAATAATTAAAATACTCATACTTTGCTTGCAGTTTCACTTGTGTGGTTTCTTCTGAGAGGGTTTACATTCTGATATACCTAGATTAATGACATGATCTTGCTGTCTCTGAGAGGCTGCCCATTGTACAGTTTCTTATTTTTAAGTATTAACTTAAAAAAGAAAGAAACTTTTTAACTTATTTTTAAGTTATATAAAGAACGAGGACGCCCGTTTCCGTTATCGTTAGAGACATCTTGTGGTGTCTTCCATAACTGGTTACCATCACCTATAACAAAGCATCACCGCATTGGTCGCACTCATCAGGAACGTTCGTTACAATGCATTAGGTACTGCTTAACTTTAGAAATAGGAGCCACCATTTTTCCCCAGACGTTCTACCTACAACACATAAATAATTTCTCATGCCAAAATAAAATACACGTTCTTTTGGTGAAATTTAGTAAACTACTACTAGTAAGGTATTTTATAGTATTTTAGTACATGGGCCTCTCAATAAAAAAATACGAGCATGTGTAAATGGTGTCGCGTGAAACGTTTTCCATTAGTGGTTGGCTAACGTTTCATGAAACATAAATGAGCTCGCTGCCATAGTAATGTTGTGAAATACAAAAATATTTTGACAGCCGTCACAGCTCAGTTCGTAGTAGCCCTGCCTTCTGCGCTGTAAATGAAATGAAAATGAATTGTCTTTATCAGTCATCTGGTTCCCATAGTACAAGCTTTGCTTAGTTTGGGGCTTGATGATGTTGTTTAAAAATTGTACACAAATAATTATTTATATTCCTTATTCATAGAATTAGGGCCTCATGTGCCTGCAATTTCATCGGCACCCACACCGGGACCTTCAAGCCGGGACACAACGCTGCTGGGCGGCGGATATAGGCACGGTAGGATGTACATGTACTGCATGCAAGTATGCTTTCTGGAGGAGATCGCGTGGCTCCGGCGGCATGTAAGGGTTCTTTTCGTAACCAGCACCGACCTGTCTGTAAGCGCTGAGGATCGTCGAGGTGGGCCTCGTGGCCCTCGCCACCGCCGTGCTGGCGCTCTCCGAGCCCTCCGCCTCCTCCTCCTCGAAGAAGTCGAGCTGATGATCCGAGCCGAACAGGCTGAGCGTGGGGATGCCGGCGCCGGCTCTGCGCACGGCCAGCGTGTCTCCCGTCCCCAGCGAGGGCGCAGCTCCCTCGTGGCGGCGCACGGAGGCCAGCTTGGCGCGCACGCTGGCCAGCACGTGCGTGCGCCGCGCCGCCGTGCGAGGCTGACGCCGCTTCGTCTGGAATCACACGATCCCGACCTCAGACATGCCCAATGCCCAATACCAATGCTCTGCAACGTTGCCTATTTACGGATCGATCCTACGATGGACCCGCGTCCGCTCAAACTCACCTTTCTCTTTTTGGCCCTCGTCCTTCTCTTATATTTGCGTTTCCTCGTTCGAGAACCGGTCGCGGTCGCGGCCCGTCGCGTGTAGGCGTTCGCGCCGCCGAGGGCTCGCTCGGCGCGGGAGGCGGAGGCGGCAGGGGCGGGAGAGGGTCGCGAGGCGGAGGCGGAGGCCGCGGTCGGGCCGGTGCGACGAGTCGGTCTGCGTCCGGAGGACGTGGAGGGTTCGTCGAGCTCCCGGTTCGACCGATACCTGCCATCGGTGATCTCGACCGCCGCCGACCTCCAGACACCGGCGCAATACGTGCACAGCCATTGATCTTCAGGAATCTGTTATGAGGTTACGGTGGAAGTTGACAAGGCGACTTTTATGCCGTTTGCATGTGTTTTAGAGGCTACAATGGTTTACCCGTGTGAGTGGAGGCGTCAGACACTGCATGTGGAAGCCGTGGTCGCAGCCATCGCAGAGCAGCATGGACTCCTCACGATCAGCATTATGGCAGACCTGCGGGAATGGGTAATCTTCATTACATTTCTTTCAGGGTAACAGATGTAGCGGCTCGTCCTGGCTTCGCACGGGTTTTAGTTAGGGATCCCTAATTAAAAAAATATATAATATAGCTTGTGTCATGTTGAGTGAATGAAGCATTACATGCCTTTTTGAGCAGCCGGAAAATGTCTCAAAAGGCACGACCGGCTACTACTACAAATACTCATAGAGGTGAGTTAGTACCAACACTAATGTATGGTAGTGGAAGTTGGGTATGACAGAAAAAGGATCAGAGTCAAATGAATACTGTAGAAATGAGGGCATTGCATAGTATGTGTGGTGTGAACTTGAGTGATAGAGTAAGAAATGGTGTGATAAGAGAGAAATGTGGAGTGAAAGAGGGCATGTAGAGAGGATGGATGAAAGAAGATTAACAAAACAGATGCATCAAGAGAGTGCGAATGGGACTGTTGGAAGGGGAAGATCTTGGCGTACATATCAATCAGATACAAGACATATTAGAAAAAGGCCAGGTCTAGAGTACCCTTACCCAACAAGCACATATGAAAAACGTTAAGAGAGTGAATGAAGCAAAAGAGGTATGTCAGGATCAGCTGTAAGTGGAAACCGTGGTCTCTGACTACTCCCATGGGAAACAGCGTGATTTTATTATACCTCATATATGTTAGAAAATGTATAATTTTGATTGAACTACTTATTCAAAATGTTGTATTTGTAATTATATATTTTCCAACAGAAATCCATTACTAAAATAAGGAACAAATTATCTACTACAAAATCTACTTACATAGATGTGTTTTCTTAAATATAAGCAGAAGTTACTGAACCTGTCTGCTAATGTATTATTAGTTTAGGTCATTTAATTTTAAGGTATGCATTGTCTGAATAAATATTACCTCACACACAGTAGGATCTTCAATGATCATCATTTCCAAGGATGATCTACGTTCTGCCACCTTCACCACCTCAGTACGCAACACTCTCCCTCCGGCACAAGCTCGCACTACTATTGACTCAAATGTGATGCGATCCACTGGGCAGGTGTTCATGTTCTTAGACCATTCAGTGATGCAATCCAAGCAAAATATGTGCTCACAATTCTGAGGGGTCCCAACTTCTTGGTTCAGGAATTTCATAAGACAAATAGAACATTTTTCAGAGTTGCCTTCAGAACTATCTGAGCAAAATCCAGATACAGGTTTTGCAGCCTTATTGGAAGGAGATTTCAAAGAAGTGGAAGATAAACATGGAGCAGACGAGCTGCCGGGCGCGTCCGAGTGATCGGTAGCCCAGCCCGACGAGTCACTGTCCCCTTCAGAGTCACGCAGGCCGGGCAGCGCGCGCCGCCGTCGTATGGCCCCCATCGCCCAGCTGCCGCTGCTGCTGTCGCTAACTTCGCCATCCTCGCTCAGCACCTACGACAGCCGAATAATAACAAATATTTACTGGACATTTTTACACACCAAACCTAGACTCACTAACTTTGACAGGAGCTTCAAAGATAAAGATAATAATAAAATTATTAAACAGTTTAGAACTACGCTCTGATCATCACCCTGAGTCTCTTTCTGCGCGTCGAAGTGGTCGGGCCGCTGTCATCCGAGTCTGAATTGGACGCAGAAGACAGTACCATCACTTTCTTGATCTTGCGCTTGGGTCGAGGCGACGGATCTTCGCCTTCGTCGCTCATTCTCGCATCTGAAAATTCGCTCCGAAGTGGAGTACACACAGTGGGCACGACACGAAGCTGCAAATGACCTTCGTGCTAGCTAATTCACGACATCTAGGCTGAGATTTGATGCATTTATCCGGTTTAGAAATAGGAATGTCCCATTGAAATATAGAAAATTTATATTTCCTTTGCATACGCGTAGAGAAATTATTTTATTTTGGGTATTTTGTTTGACAGCAAGCCGCTACTTGACTTGATCAGTCGGCCATTTTCCTTTCTTTTCTTTTCTCTTCCCCTCTCTGCCCTCCCCGTTACCGCTCCTCTAACAGTGTTTCCACTTACGACTTCTCTGGATTCTATAGAAATATTCCTTAAAAACTTTACTTTTTGGAATTTATTATTTCTTAGGAAATTCCGAGGAATATACTCGGTAATTATCTAATGTGCGCATGAACACTAACCGCAAACTCACTCAGTGCTAGTTTTTCGAGGATGGATGAAATGATGAATGGGCGGGCTCGCGTTCGTGACCGAATCGTTTCCGACGATGACGTTGGCAAAGAGTCAAATGGGTAATAAAATTGTACAAATTAAATACAATTAAGTCTACAGAAAAATATTCCTAGATAATTAATAGTTTATCTTTAGGGTAGGCAGCCATGGCAGCACGTGAATTAAGAGTTGTAAAATCGGGCTATACACTACACGCGTTACATTAGATCAGTCCCCAAAGACCAAAGAATATTGGACTTAACCAAAGACTGTCAGACAAACATTATCAATGGACATTTTGTCAACAGTGCAATCAACAAGAGAGTCTAAATTTTAATTTGTCTTCAACCATCAACTATGAAAGCTGCGATGCGACGAGGAGCATAGTTTCTAATTTTATAGCCTACGAAACGGAATCTTTAAAATCTAATAAAAAATACCCAGAGAAATAAAAAAATAGTGAAAATAATACAAAAGTATTCTGATACTATGACAGATAAAAATTCGGTACTATAGTTTTTAAAAAGCTTTGGCCTGCCACCCACGCAGGGACTAAAAAACCAATATACCCCTCCTTGTTTTTCGCGCGAATGAGTGAGTGGTTTCAAAATTAAAGTACCTATTCCACAGAATACTTTGATAACATTTTGTCTGTGGTTTGTGGTTGTGTTGTGTGGATACCTACTTGTGGATTAGGGTAGGGAGCACAAGAATACTTTCCGATATAACAAAGTAGGTTTGCTGCAGTATTCGTTAGAGAAATGGCGTAGCGCCTTCTGCGCTCGCCAGTAGCCCGGTAACGCTGTCGGAAATCGCTAGGCGATTATACCAGCATTTTAGTCTGTTCGAAAAAAAAAAAAAAAAAAAATTCGTTAGAGAGTACTATATTCTTTGATTCTGTGATAGGCACAGAGTATGGTGATAGGAGAGACGGAGAGAGAGAGACAGAGTTTTTGCTGTGATTTTCTGAAAACTGCCGAGGTTTCTATTTTGTTTACTGTAAATAAAATATGACCGCTGAAAACGAACGCGAAATATATCACAAATTAGAAGCCATGAAAGAAATCAGGTAAAGTAAAGTGCTATTATTTAATGCTATTGTTCTTAAAAAAAACGGTAGGCTTTGGCACCTGTAGACTGGATCAATAAACACTTCAGACGAAATCTAAAATAATGAGTTTTACGTAGGTACACTGACTTTGTTATATTTTAGTGTTGTATTTTAGCTATAACCTATGATGACCTCCGATGTAACATTACACTCAGGTAATTAAAGTCTGATTGTTTTGAAGAGATGAACTTACGCATTTCTCGGGCTCCTTCGAAACTGTTCGCTAAGATTATCGACTCAAACATATTTTTCCAGGAATAAGACCATTACCTTAGAGCGGATGAAGCGTAGCATAGTGAACGAGGTGCGTAGCGGCGACCAGGAGGGACGCTGTCTCGCTCAGTACAAGCGCGAGATGGAATTACTGCAGCAGGAGAAGATGAGTCACGTGGAGGAGCTGCGCCAGATCCATGCTGATATCAATGCCGTGAGTGCATACTCTAATACAGCAAGGAAAGATGAGCCATGCAGAAGAGCTGCGCCAGAACTCAATGTTCTGCCACTGATAATCAGAACCTCAGACAATCAGTGCCATCTCACTTCCCAGTCTTAGTATCTAGCTACTTAACAGTTGTGTGTATATGGTCTGCCAGGTTTATTGTTTGGATGGAATTGAAAGCCATAAAACAGGTCATGGGTCTATTCATAGGTTCCTCAATAGCTATCAATGTAGGTAAATGTTAACAAACATCACTAAGCATGTGTTTGTTTGTGTAGAGTAGAGTGAGGAGCATTGCTTGAACAATTGGAACATTTCCAGTTGTTTATTTTGACTGTCAAATTTACGGGCAAGCTATACTGTTTAACTGAATGTTCTTCAAAATGCATCCTGTCTTATTCTGAGATGAGGAGGTTTTCTTTACAATTCAAACAAGTTTTCGTTTTCCATGCTTTGTTTCTATAGCAGTCTTTGATATATTTTATTGTTAACCTTTTGTCATTATTGAATTAATTTCTGGAATATTAGTTAGTATGTGTAGGCTTGCTTAGTCATGAATCATGTTAGTTTATGTTTAGTTCATGCTCCTATTTTGAAGAAATTAAAAAAGAAGAGATCCATACCTGGTTTATTTTTTATACTCTTGTCATAAAGATAAAGAATTATTTATTTAAACATAATGTTGGTTACAATTGTAGATCTTAAATAATACATAAGTAATACACAAATAATACATATTATTATGTACATAATTAATATATAAATATAATATATTTCATTGTTGTTCAGTATTTGAAATGCTTTCATATAATTCCAGATGGAGACTGTGATAAAGCAAACTGAAGACAGCATGTCACGGAAGCTGTCAAACGCATCTCGCCTGCATGAGGACTACCGGCCGCTAAAGGCCGAGGTGGACCTGCTGCGGCGCCAGTGCCTCGGTCTGGAGCGTCTGCCGGACCTGCACGAGGAGGAGGGCAGCCCTATCACACCAGAGTCAGTATCCACACCACACACTTATGCATAAAACTATCAAACTAAGAATGGCTTGAGTGATTGTTATTAGCAGATTGGCTGAGCTGAACTGGAGGTTATTTATTAAGACTTTTAACAGAAGGCAAGCATTTTGGTTAGTTCTCATCATGTTACTATCTAGTGGTCGCCTGTCAGTATAATTGCGAATAGTAGAGTTGTTTAGGAGAAGTACAATGTAGCATGTGATGGTGTTGCAGCCGCTTCCCGTCGCTGCCGAGCGGCGTGGCGCCGGCGCGCGCGCTGCCGTTCCTGGCGGCGCCGCGCAAGCCGCCGCCGCCGCCGCCGCCCGCGTTCAGGTCTGCTCTCGACCAAGATTTCATAACCGTCTCGCTGAGGTTTGATTCTGTTCATTTTTATTTTATCCTTGAGCTACGACACCAAACGAGCAGCGTTTCTATCCTGTAAGTGACATCATCTCCATTCTCCATCGCCTATTACAATGAAATTATGTTTCTAATACCTAGTTGAGGTCTTTGATGGCAGGCGCGGATCCAGCATTCAAAAAAGGTTGTCACAGCCACTCGAAAATCGGCCAAGTGCGAGTCGGAGTATGTAGTCGCTCATGATCGATATAGCACATTTCTACAATGGATATGCTTACAAAATAATAATATATGACGCCCTGACCAAAATTTTGCACAGTTTGCTTGGAAGCGTCTGAACCTCAACGTAGCACAATATCATTGTCACAGGTCTATAAGGGTTGTGGGCATGCCCATCGTGCCCACAACGGTGGATCCGCGCTCTTTGATTTTGATGGATCCTTTGGGTTTGTAAAAATTTCGTTTTAGTCCCTTATTAGAAGTTACAAACCTCGCCCTCACTGATATACAAGAAAATTCGATCATAATACAGTCAGTTTCAATTTTATAAGTTTAGTTTTTTTTAGCTATAGCTTATAATAATAATTGGTATAGTATTATATTGGCTTATATAATAGAATTAAAATATTTCAATTATTACAAATCGGTGTCAAAGCTCTTCCTCTACCTTTTCCTATACTGTCCTTTTAATATAATTTTGCATATTTTTTTATTAATTTTAGACTATTATTTCAAGTCGTTATATTGCAACATTTTACCATCACTACCTACATAATAAGAAGTTGCAAATTGATGTAGATAGAGTTCCAGAAAACGATTAGTTATAAATATATCAATGAAAGTTAGTAGGTATGTATCTTAGAATAGAATGCACTGTAGTAACGTGCGGTTGGGTTGTACAGACAGCAGCCGCCGCCGATGAAGTCGTGTCTCTCGTGCCATCAGCAGATACATCGCAACGCGCCGATCTGTCCTCTGTGCAAGGCCAAGTCCCGCAGCCGGAACCCTAAGAAACCCAAGAAGAAATAGACCAGCACTAGAAGCTACTTATACTCTGCACGTATGGTATGCATCTCACAACCAACTATCACATCCCTTCTTCTCCCCACCCTTCGACTCGTTAACAAACAAACAACCCTTTATAAAGTGTTATGTAAAGTAAATTATATTCATATGGATTTGTTCGAGTTGCATTTGAGCGTCAGGCTCGTATTCTGAAACAACACCTACTTACCTATGTCTGAATCGAGAATTAAGCATAGTTTTTTTTAACAGGTTTTCATTAAAAATATATCTTGATTAGGATTTTTCAACCACATTTTTTTACAACTCTTAAATCTCCACTCTCTCATTGTGCAAGATTTTGTGTGTCAAATGCGGACATGTGATGAATGCAATGTTTGGATGTGGGCCTTACCTGGTAACTAAGTAAGGTGCCTGAAAATTATAGTCTGTTTCATTAAATTTCTTATTTAGTCGTATAACTGGTATGTACTAGTGACTAGTATGTAGTGTAGTCCCTTAGTCCAAGTTTAAGTTTGTCATGCAAGGTAAAAACAAGACTACAAAAAACGTTTTCATGCTAATGCTGCCAAAATCTTTTGTTTTGCTACAATTTGGGCAGGTTGCCAATTTCGTTATTTGTCTGTTTGTACCTGTGCTGTACCATCTTAAATAATTATTATAAAATAATTTATATTGTATAATCTATATGTGTATGTACACTAGGTAGGTACCAGTCTCTCTTGTATGTTGAATTGATTTCGCATTTGTAACTATTTTATCGGGAATAAGTTATTGTACATAAGTTATAGATATAGATATAGGATAGGTAAAATAGCATAGATTCGTGGACTCAACGGTAGTATTTCTAATCATTGCTAGTAAGTCATTTAGGTGTTTTAAGTAAGTTTCTAGTGCCAAATAAGATAATTGTAAATATTTATTTTTCTCTGCCAATAAATGTGTTGTGATGACTTAGAATGTGTATAATGTGTTTTAAAATAATTATAATACCTTAGTAAGTAGGTACTAGGTACTTCAAAATAAATAAATATTTGTGAACATTTTTACACAACATAATCTAACCCCAAACTCAGCAAAGCTTGTATCTAGGTACTATGGGAACCGGGTAACGGAAAGAATGCTTGGATTAAACGATCTTTTTGTAAATACATAAGTACTTAGAAAATAATATAACAACCAACAGTACAGACATCTTGCTCTCGGTACCACATAAATGTTTATTCTTGGCGGGGATCGAACCCACAACCTACAGAACTCCTATTGCCTCGAGGCCTGTCAGATATTTAGCTAACTTACACCTATCCACCCTTAGAATAAGGACAAAGTAATCCACCTGACTTGGTAGTATAATTTGGATCAGTTTGACCTCATATACAGATAAAACGTTTATTTGTCTAAACTTAAACACACATTCGGTACAAATAAATAAAATGAGAACACAAAGAAAAAGAAACGAAAGCAAACATGTTGCATAATGTTACAACTATTTTATTATAACTATTACCTACGCTACCTGGCAGATAACTTGCAGTTTGAAGTGATGTAACAAAACTATATTGTTTGCTCTGAATAAAAATTGCCTACCCATACATTATATCTAGATATCTTAGATATAATTGTGTAAGTTAAAATTATTCAGGTATTTTTCTAATCCCTAGTAAACCTTTAAATATGTTCTAACACCTTATTTTCTAATTTAACTAACTACCTATATTGCTCATTTATTCAAATGAGTGTTAGTAATGGCACTACCCGACGTGGTCGTTGATGGTCTTTGTTAGTGTTACGTTTTGTTTGTTGTTGGCAGTGGCGGATTTACCCTAAGGCACTGTAGGCCCGGGCCTAGGGCGTCCAGATTTAGGGGCGGCCACGACCGTAGGGCAGTATATGGTCGATGCTGAGAAAGGGGCGGCTGATGGCTTGGGGCCTAGGGCGGCCGAGACTGCAAATCCGCCACTGGTTGTTGGTTGCTGGCTCCGCTAGGAGTACCTAATAGTAGGTGATATTCCGTGTATGTTAGTCTGGCTGGACACCTCCCTCTTTGTCCCGGAAACTGTCATGTGACTGGGCGTTGGTACGTGTAGGTTAGCTACCTACTCAGCAATCAAGTCTAGACGCAAACTAAAGAAACTACGACATCACGCGCGTCTTATCGTGTGGTCTTAATTATTATACGGGACCACTGACCCGCCCGGCTGACGGGACAGGGCGGCGGCGCGGCGCGTGGTGGCTTACCGTTCAAATTAATATGACCTATACCTAATAGGAGACATCGTAGAAATGTTTCGGTAAACTCATGGTTCAGTCAGCTGCACTAGAATGTATACAATTCGTAAGTTTCAAAACGGTATCAAAACCCTTTAAGTAAACTCTTAAACAGTAAAAACTCAACAATCGTGAAATTAGCTGAAAAGCTCATTTGTTTTTTGTGTTTTTGCCCTGTAAATATTAATTGAAACGTTGTTAAACCATTCTGTAAGTTACGAATTGTATACATTCTAGTGCAGCTGACTGTACCTAGGTACTTAGATATGTACATTGTTTGTTTGGCTAAGCTATAGTCGGTGTCAACAGTTCCAATCATATAGATAGGTTGATTGGTATATTATCGATCACGGTAGGTATTGTAATACCACGTAGAATGGATTAGGGCATTTTGCGTTGTTACACCTAAGTTTTACTAGTTGTAGTACAGGAAATCAAGTAGGTAGGTAGGTAGGTACCTACTAGCACAGAATATAAGTAAACGTACCTACGAGGTAGGTACCCAGCCATCCTAGTGTCCACGTCAATTCAGCGACCCTACTTATGACCTCTCATCACGTGCTGCGCTGATAGTATAGTATCAGTACCTTATCCTCGCGTATTGCGTTGCGCGCGCTATCTGGAAGTAGCAGTGGGTGGATACTGCACGGGTACCTACACTAACGTCAAAGGGACGTGATGTGCGAGTCTTACGTAGCTAACTCGTCTAAGCTTACGGGTAAATGGCCACAAACAATGTACCTAGTAGAACCTTAACAGCCTTATTATTACCTAGATTGCAGTATTGTAGACAGTGTAGATTATTTATTTATTTATTGAATATAATTAGAACGGTTTAAGAAACCAATTACACTAATTATTAAATAAAAAAACAGAACAGAAATGATTACAAATGTACACAAAATTAAATAATAAAAAGTAAATATGTTTACCGCCCAACGAAGTGGGCACAAGTCAGCTAGTTAAATAGAATTCAGTTTAAAATGAATCTTAAAATGTAATACATAAGTTATGTTATTTTAGCAATCTTTACTTATAGTAAATTCTTGAATTATTTGACTAAATATTTCTGATCAAAAAATTTGGCGCGAAAATTTTACGTCAACGTTGACAAACTTTGTTAACTGTCGCTCGCTTGTACCGCGCGCGCTCACGGCCTCTCGCCCCGCGCCGCTGCACGGGTGATCCTAGCGCGGGCGATCCGCGCTTTACGCTTTCGCTAGCGCACAGTTAGAAGTTAGGACGTATTCTGTTTTTGGGAAAAAATGAGACACGCGTTCGGGAAAATATAAGACATCTATCGGGTAAAAATAAGTCAAAACCGTGAGGACAATGCCTCGAAATTACACACCAAAACCAAAGGATTATACCTAGTAAGAAAAACTTAAAAGACGCCGTAGAAAAAGTTAAAAATGAGTTAAGTTACAGAGAAGAAGGATATAGACGAGGAAATTATTTACGAAGACGAAAGTGATTTGGACGATATCAGTTTGTCAGAAATAATTGACCAAGAACTACAAGATAATGAGCTCGATGAACTCCAAGAAGACAAAAATGTAAGCGAGCCATGTGAACCACAAAAACAGCAAGCTCAAGATGCTGTAGTAGAGGCTGAAAAACACGAGGTTTCGGCTGGTAAAACTCGTATGGATCCCTCGGTTAATGTGACGATGGATGAACTAGAATATGGCATTGGTGATTTCGTCCTAGTGGGCCATACAACCACAAATAATGCAAAGAAGTATTATATAGCTAAAATTGACGGATCTGAAGACAGCGACAACTTAACAGTGATTTACCTACTTCAAACGAACAAAAAAGATTTTCTTCGCATATCCTGTTAGGTACTAATATAATTTATACGATCCACAAACACGAAATTGTCATGAAACTACCAAATCCAAAGCAAAAAAATAAAAGAGGTGCACTTATGTTTGATGTTAACCTAGAAAAGTATCACATGAACTAACGTAAAATTGTCTCATATTTCGCCCCATTTTGATTTTTGTACCTCACTTCTAACTTTGTGGCTATACATTCGTTTATTTGTTGTAATTGAGATCTCATTAATTAAGTAGTAGGTATAAGTTCTACGGTAATTGTGAACTAATTACATGTTTACCAAAGCATAACTTAACAAAGACTAATATAGATAGTGGATACATTATAAGCAAGTTGATTTTTCAAATTTTTTAAATAAAAATTAAAAGATTTTTTGGAGTGTCAAAGCTATTTTGTATTAACAAGCTCATTAATTAAATAAACTGTTTTTAGAAGCCTGTAATCACAAAAGTTGTTGTATTCGTCTTATGATTACCCCGCTCGACCCTACCTACCTACCATTCACTTTATTGTACAGTGTGCTAGCTAATATGACAGGACTTCTACTACTCTACTACTACGTAGCGTAGCAGTAGCGAGGTTATAGCTGGTTATAGCAGTATCTTCTAATTGCAATCAATGGTTTGTCGGATTTGCTATCTATAGCATATAATCATGTCATGACGGATGCAACTACTTAGATTCTGATTGCTACAACAGGTACGCGATCGCCCTACTGAAGTGAACTTACGTAGGTACTGTGAAATAAAAAATACAATACAAAAAAAAAATACTTTAATATTATTTCGTACTATACTTACAACTACAACACACGTAAAATAATAATATCACATGTTTATTCATAATCCACAAGAACACGTTATAAATTCTATTTTATTACACTTATAACTAATAATATTTATAGTAGTTTCATCTAGGAAGTAAAGTAAGTAGGCGCAGCTACTTATTTTACAAGACTAAAAAATACAAGAAAAAACATGGTGGCTTTCTACTTCTAGCAAAAGTTATAAGCAATGATGGAATGGAGTGTGTGACATTCAATGCAGTAAAATGCTTGGCGATATATTTATTTTTACTTAACTTATCTACTTTAATTCTTCGTTAACACTGAGTCCACCGTTACTATTGCATGATATAATCATGGGGTAGTCAGTGGCCACGTCGCGCGCGGGTTGTGTGGGTGGATTTTAAAGAGCAGTGAGTAGTTGATACGCCACTTTGGAAGCGCATCGGGCAGCAGCGCGGCGCGGCGTAGTAGTCAGCGTTAACAATGTTTATTTAGCCGCTCTAAACCAGCGGGTAAGACGCAGATGTGGCGATGCCGCAGTGGTTGTTCTTGTTTCTCGCCATCTTGATGTAGCCGAGGTCTCCCCATGTGCGGCCCCACGAGTTCTTCACGAGCCAGTAGTCGCCGCCATCCTCGTCTGTGCCGTAGCCGACCACGAGCACCTGCCACGAACATACATGTTTAATAATGGAGTACCTCCCTTACACCTGCATGCCTTCATTTTACAAAGTCGATAAACTCACACATGAATTGATCAAAGATTACATCGTTGCTATAGGTAGGTGCCTAATGCTAAGTTTGTATCAAAGTACACTTTCGCCAATTCGTACTGTATCATACCGATGGAAGCAACAAAAATACATCTATGAAAATTTCAACTATCTAACTATCACGGTTCATGAGTACAGCCTGGTGACAGACTGACAAACAGTACCGTACTTGGGGATGACAGGCGTGATATTACTAGGATATTACTATTACTACTTAAAATGCTTTGACTTTGACAAGCTACAGCGCACTGCGCAGAAGGCAGGCGCCAGGCAGAGCCACTAACAACTGAACAAGGACAAGCCAACCATGGTAGTTTGACAAGCTACAGCGCACTGCGCAGAAGGCAGGCGCCAGGCAGAGCCACTAACAACTGAACAAGGACAAGCCAACCATGGTAGTTTGACAAGCTACAGCGCACTGCGCAGAAGGCAGGCGCCAGGCCAGGCAGAGCCACTAACAACTGAACAAGGACAAGCCAACCATGGTAGTTTGACAAGCTACAGCGCACTGCGCAGAAGGCAGGCGCCAGGCAGAGCCACTAACAACTGAACAAGGACAAGCCAACCATGGTAGTTTGACAAGCTACAGCGCACTGCGCAGAAGGCAGGCGCCAGGCCAGGCAGAGCCACTAACAACTGAACAAGGACAAGCCAACCATGGTAGTTTGACAAGCTACAGCGCACTGCGCAGAAGGCAGGCGCCAGGCAGAGCCACTAACAACTGAACAAGGACAAGCCAACCATGGTAGTTTGACAAGCTACAGCGCACTGCGCAGAAGGCAGGCGCCAGGCCAGGCAGAGCCACTAACAACTGAACAAGGACAAGCCAACCATGGTAGTTTGACAAGCTACAGCGCACTGCGCAGAAGGCAGGCGCCAGGCAGAG
This sequence comes from Electrophaes corylata, assembly GCA_947095575.1. Lineage (NCBI taxonomy): Eukaryota > Metazoa > Arthropoda > Insecta > Lepidoptera > Geometridae > Electrophaes > Electrophaes corylata. Next base: position 12,812,900 of record OX352708.1, on the reverse strand, counting down.
CCACTAACAACTGAACAAGGACAAGCCAACCATGGTAGTTTGACAAGCTACAGCGCACTGCGCAGAAGGCAGGCGCCAGGCCAGGCAGAGCCACTAACAACTGAACAAGGACAAGCCAACCATGGTAGTTTGGCTAGGCTAGGTTTTTATCATGTAATAATGATTTTAATGCCACAACGACACAAAGGTAAATTACGGAAAACTATTTCAATCCCCATAACATGAAAGGAAGCAAAAATGACGCTTGTGAGTTACCTATAATTATAATATATATATTATTATAATTACCTTGCTACCTAAAGGAGCAAGAGAGGAGGAGGAGGAGGAGGTGTTATGAGGAGTAAACTCCTCATAACACGTCTACGACTATCTACTCGCTAGCAATTAAATATCCCAAAAATGGTTCTTATGAGATAGTTGCGAATGTTTGATAATATGATCACTACAAATACGTGCGACCTACTGGACTGACCTCTGCCACCAGTTATCTCTTAAAGTTCCGCTAACGCTATCTGTTCTGAGCGCGCGCATTCACTAGTCAAAAGTGCATATCATCTTATATCATTGTAGGCAAAGTGGAATGAAATGGCATCATCAGTTCCTCCTCGGCCAACTGAACGATCGATGAACTGTTAAATAGGGACAAATACAAGGACAAAGATTCTTATAATTTAGATTAATGGGTTTGAAATATCTGATATTATTATTAAAAAAAAAACCTGCCTTTTGTATTTTAATATGTAAGTAGGTCCGTTCTACCGTAGCTTGTATTGCAGGTAACTCTCTAGAATTCAATATACTCACTCCATGGTCCAGCTCGGTGGAGGAGCAGTTCTCATCATAATAGACGCCAGAGGAGTAGAACTGGAAGCTCGACTGCGAGGCGTCGATGGCGACGGAGACGGGGCCCACGGTGGCCACGGCAGCCATCAGCTTATCCTCGTCGCCTTGAGACACATCCACGAAGCCGGTGTCGTCTGCGCCAGACTCCTTGGGGTTGTATCTGGAGGTAGACTTTTTATTTGTACAAGCTAAACCGATGAATGTTTCATCCTGATCAAGATTTAGACTTTAGCGTCATTCGAGATGCCGTGGATTTCGCTTAACAAGAACCTGTCCTTGTTTTAACAATTTAATATGCCGCTGCGTTTTAGGTTTGAATTTTGGTAGTCAGATATAAGTTAGTTCACTGGGATACTATGTGCTCATCCAAGAATGCCTTAGTATTGAAGCTTGGGTAAGTACGTGGTGTACCTACTTACTCGTATTTACAATGTCATGTTAATTTATGAGAGATGAAACTATCAAAACTAACCGGCACTTATCATCAATGCCCTCGTAAGGGTAAGTCCTCTCCATGTCGATGCCGCCGTTGTCCTTGATATACTTGAAGGCGTTATCCATGAGGCCTCCGTTGCAGCCGTTATTGCCATATGACTTGGAGCAGTCGATCAGGTTTTGCTCGGATAGGGAGACTAGGAAGCCGGTCTTGCGGAAGTGTTGAGCCTCTAGGGCTCCGGTCTAAAGATACAAAACTATCATCAGATTTTGAAGATTGAAAGATGCTAGAGATTCGATGGAATAATGACGTAAGTACTTCATAGTTTTTAATGATACCTCCTCGTATTACTGTGTTTTAACATAACATGGCATGTTGCTCATATCTAGCTGCTTATTATAGGTACAATCTAGGTAGATAGCTAGGTACAGCTACCAAACATGTAAGATCTAATCGCTGCAGGCACCTACCTATAAAAATACCTACGAGTAGGTACCATTATTCATAAACGCGAAGGTGAGAGAGCAACACTAGCGCGCGCGTCTGTAATTAAGGTGAGTCATTCGTGAATAATGACCCGATGGAGTCAACACGAAAACAAATGGCAACCGCCTTTTAAATACAAACGATATTCGACTCTTTGTTACTTAAAAGGACACAATATTTTGCTGGCATTTGTGCAAATGGTAAACTGGGGTACACTCGGTTTCTCATAATGAGCATTGTTTAACTACAATGATGTTCAAAGTTCATTCGGATCCTAGGTTAATACCTACCTACTATACTTATGGAAGCATTGCAAGCAAGCCACTATTCACAATAATTCTAAGAAGTTAAAGAATAACGGACAAGGCAAACAAGTATCTCATCGCTGCAAAAAGTTATAAGAGTTGCTTGCAGTAGTTCAACGTGACGGGTTTGTTTTCTCTTATCCGGTTTAGGTACTCATTTGATTTGACAACAAACTTTATCAACATTTCGCTGTGTTTGGAGAAAACAGTGGAGATTTTTTCCTATTTATGTTATGCACTATGACATATTTGTGTACCTACGCTACATCTATATAGGTAGGTAGGTACCTCGGCGGAGCTCGGGGTGAAAGTTGAATCACGCGCTTCGCATCAATATACGCAATAATTTCCTTATGTAGGTATGTCAACAGACAAAAGTAAACCAGTCTGGCGATTTGCAAACATTTGAATAAATAATGCATATCATCAAAATAATAGAACATACCTACATGGGGTCCAATGAATACATGTTAAAGCTCTACTTTCTGCTACCCACATCGTTTCATCCATTGTAGGTAGGGTTGGTAAGCCGGATCGCCGGCCGTCTTCAGTTTTCGGCCTTTACGCGTTCTTGATGCAGTAAAATTAAGAAATTATCGTTTTTAAATGCAATTTCTGACCGATTTTTTTAGCAAGACAAAGCAATTGAATGCTTTATTTTTGACAGCATTTTTGGTCAGTTATTAAGCCACGAGTGATTTTTAGCGAATTAATCAATTTGGCGGCGGCCATCGCGGGTACCGCAGCGTGCGGAAATTAGAAAAAAAATAGTGACGCGCCTTTTACTCTAAGTTAAGTTTGTGTTGTTTTTCTAAGCAAACATTGTTGATAAACGTTTAAACTACTTCAAAACTTAATTACCAACATACTCCTAATATGATTTTCGCCAAATTTTGAATAAACTAACAAATATCTTGGGGGCCGCGATCCAACATTGAAATTTTTTCAAAAGTTTAGTTTACGGCCTAATGGCCGGCATGTGGTGCATCAAGTCTTCTACACTTTTGTCTCTTTTACTCAATTGTTTAATGGGTATATCTCAAGTCTTTTTCATTTACGATAGTAATATACATGGAGATGCTAGCCATTAGTTCTCGGCCGCCAAATTATGTGGCCTTCATAATGAAAAAGGAGTAATAGAAATGACTTTTTTGGGGGTGGCCGAAAACCCGACTATAGATAAAATGGCACCCCAGTTTTCGGCATGACCTAAAGTTGTATTGAAATCATGTGGCCGCTAGCTGAATGTCGCTATTAGTTTCCGGCCATAAGACCAAAAAGTTTGTATATTTTTATCTTTTTGTATTCTACAAGTTTATTTAACCTTTTGATAGTAGGTAGGCAGTACTAGTTTATTGCAGATCGACAAGGAACTTATTGCACTAGAAAAAGTCTATAAAATCCCTAGGAAAGACAGTGTTTTTAAAAGTGTACTTCACGTAGAGAAAGATTTAGGCAACAAATTATCACTATCGATTCGGATCAAACAAAATTGTGTTAGGTATACTGCACGTGAAGAGCACTCTCCTGTTTTAAATGCAAATCAGTACACAGAAATAAATTTAAAATCAGTGAAAACATTGGCTGAGTCTACAAACTTGTGGAGAGCAAGTTCAGCGATGGTGACATCAAGGGTGCCTCCCGTATTTTGTTTTCTAGCGACACGATAGCTCCAAATTCTAATGATACTCTCATATCTCTTGAGAGTAAGCATCCACCCGTAGGGCCAAACCTTCACCTCCCCGATCTCCCATAAGAGAGTGATGTCGGTGTAGGCACGACCAGCTAAGATGTGCTTAGGGTCGTCATGTCGTTCCAGAGTGGCTCTGCCAGCGGCCTGGATGTTGTGACTCTACACCATCTAAAGGATTTGCTGTCTGACGGATCTGGCCATGCAGGTGAAGTCCTTCTGGGAGACCTGACGTCCCTGATCAACTTGATGTTGTCAGGTTCAAAAAGAAGGCTATCGGGATAAGACCCATAGCCGTGGGCACCACCTACCGGCGCCTTGCGGCTAAAGTCTACTGTCGGAAAGAAGCCAACTACCTAGGCGACTATTTCTGACCTGTTCAGCTGGGCTTTGATTCGCGAGGCGGTTGTGAGGCAGCAGTACATTCCCTTTGTTCATTTTTGGACCAAAATTATGGGGAGGTGATTTTGAAAGCGGATATCAAAAACGCCTTTAATTTCGTAAACAGGGGCGCCTTGCTAAAAGAAATTTAAGAGAAAATACTGATATTTACCCAGTTCTCTGGCAGTGGCTCACCTTCTAAATTAATTTACCGGAACAATGATATTTCGTGTGTCGTTGGTTGTCAGCAAGGTGACCCTCTTGGTCCGGCCATGTTTAGCCTTGCTATCCATCCAATTATTCAACGTCTTCAATCCAAGCTTAATGTTTGGTATTAGGATGATGGAACTCTAGGTGGAGATGTAGACACAGTTTTTGGTGATCTAAAACTCATTGCAGATGAATTTCGGCAAACCGGTTTACAATAACCAATACTTGATGAATCCTTTCCAGTATTCATAGATGAGAAAATTCAAAATTTTACCAAAACTTCGGACCGATTACTCAAAATTAATAGCCATATTATGGCTTTTACAATTATTAGGTTCTGCCTTTTTGTACCCAAATTTACATACTCTTTACGATGTCGTCAGTTGTGGAAACATACTGAGCTGATGGAAGGCTTAGACAACATAATAAAGAATACTTTATCATCGGTTTTGAGTATTTATTTGGATGATAAGGCGTGGTCGTAGGTATCACTGTGTCAAACTGGAAGGCTAAGGTATTCGCAATATTTCAAGTGCCTACCAGGTTTCTTGTCTTCCGTCTATAGCACTAGTCCACGTGCTTTTTGTCTCAACGGCAATGGGACGGGCCCCTGTGTGAGTTGACGCGGAATTGTCTGTTAGAACGTTGTTCCAGCTCTGCAGATCGTGCCCGTCTCCTAGCTTTTTGTAAATGGGAGTCAGGGCATTGGTTGCAAGCTCTTCCCTCATATAACATTGGTAATTAAATGGATCCTGTCACGGTGCGTATTGCAACTTGTCTACGGTTGGGTGCGCGGTGCTGTGCGCCTCAACAACGCCAGTGCGGTACTGCAGTTGACTAGCTTGGTCATCACGGATTATCATATACTAGAGCCGCCGATCGTCAAATATCTCGTCACGCCAGTCTTAATGACATCATCCGGCGGGCCTTTACCATTGTGACGTTTATATTCTCGAGCCGAATAGTCTGCTGCGTGACGATGCCTCGACAGAGCCTACAAATTTGCTCCCCTTGGAGTCAAGACTCTAGGTCCATGGGGTACCGAGGCCTTCCGAATTTTTAAATTTCTTTCGGGGCGTCTGGTCGAAGCGACGCGTGACCCGAGGGCTGGTGAGTATCTGGCTCAGCGAATCAGCATTGCTATTCAGCGTGGCAATGCAGCCAGTGTTTTGGGAACGCTTCCGATTGGCACTGATCTGAATAAGTTGAGCTACCTTTAGGTCGTTTGCAACGGTCCGTAGATAGCTCAACTGTTTCATATGTATTTTGTACATACCAGTTATATATTAGCTGTGATTTTCTTTGTAAATAAATGTGTAAAGTGTATTAGTATTATAACCTAATTGTATTAGCACATAATAGACCTAAGAAATAATAAAATTAAACTTGATATTGTTTCAAAGATGCTTTATCTAGTGTGCGATTTTTTTTTTCATTTTTTTCTTCAAAATTGAGCATCATGTTGATTGTGATTTTTGATGTACCTGATAAAAACAATGTTAAACTCACAAACAATACGGTTTTTTTTTACTTTAGATTTAAAAATTCATTTATTAGTCAGTTTTAATAAGGTGGCCGAAAACAGAAGACTCCATGGCCGAAAACTGAAATTTGTGGCCGAGAACTGAGTTTTCAGCATTTTTTCGGATTAAATTAAATATAAAAATAACTAAAAGCTTCTAGTGCTAAACGGCATAATAATAATAAACTTCATTATATAGGCTATCATATAACATCATTGGGACAGGTAAATTAGGATTGTATTATTTTTTTCTGAAGCCCTAAAGTTGATGGGAGCGCTAAGAGGCCGCTATCCGGCACAAAAACCCTATCCATGTATAATGAATCACTCTGTATAATCATAGCAAGTATGCGGATGGATACCTACAACTTTATTATATTGGTAAGTAATTGAGTATGTATGCGGGCCTACTATTACCCTACAATTCCCAGCGAACCTTAAACAATAGTTAACGACCAGATAATAGTCCAGAGTGTTCTGACTCAATACTAAGTTCCACTGTGTAGTAGATAGTATTATAAACTTCGAGTTTGGTAGGTACCAATGTCATTGTATGGTAGGTACCTACACCACGCCATTGATGATTCGTAACAAATATTTGCGCGTTAGTTCGAGTCTGCCACCGCACCGCCACTACTGCATCACGGAGTGTTCGGTCGGTCGGTTGGTAGGTAGGTACCTACCTACCTACGTCCTTTCTTATCGTCGAGTCACGGTCATTTATTTGATTACCGAGATGTTACGGATTTACTATTTCTTTAATTAGTTTTGACTCACAGTACTGAAAGACCAGCAGGATCCGCACTTGCCCTGGTCCTTGATCTCAGTGACGGCTCCCTTCTTGCGCCAGTCCACCTGGTCGGGCAGCGTCACGTGCGCGGGAGGGATGAATGTGGAGGCGCGCACGGAGCTACCCTTGCTGCTGTACAGGCCTTTGTTGTGTCTGGTGATCACATTATTAGGAATATGGTGACGTGTACTTATATGTAAAAGGTCCAATCATTACTCCATTGCGCGGTAGGTACACATACTGGATTGCACATTACTAGAGAACACGGAACATTGAACAAAGCAAGTAGGTATATGTATAAACATTGTTATCGTAATGAATTCAAGAATCTATTAGGTAAGTAGGTACCTACCTAGGTGGGTACGTGAATCGACCGACATTGAAGTTCTTTTGTCTTCATTACAAGTCAATAACACTGTAAAGGTTATCAATACTCAGATTGATTGAGGCTTATCTAAATACCTATTTAGGTCGATTTTGTGCGTATAGAGACAGAGAAAGGACTAGTGTGAAAATAATAAAATATGATGCATAGGTACCTAGTTATCTCAATACCTGCTATCTAGTCACGTATTGTAAGGGTTTAACATCTCATGATTGCTTGAATGTATGTTATAAATGCTAATGTCATATCTACGCCCCCTTTTCGAATAGCACCTAATCAGCGGAACCAAACGGTGTCGGATTACATTATTGTGTCTATCAGTAATTCAATTATGTAGGTAATATCCATGCTATTGCAATAAGTCTTATCATTGCAATAAATTGTGGGATGGATGTAATCACGTCACCAGAGGGTAATGTGTACTGTCTATAGGCAGTGTCAGAAAGTGGGTAGGTAGTGGGTGGGTAGTAGGTAGGTAGGTATTTTAGTTTGAAAAGTGTAAAGCTTACCTGGATGTCCTGTTGAATCCGTTCATGGTGTGCACGAACTCGTGCGGCAGCATGTCCCCGTACTTGTTCTGCTTCAGCTGGAAGGTCTCCAGTCCTCTCTGGAAGCGCTGGTTGTGCTTCGCTATCTTGTGCTTGTTCTCCGCGTAGATCTTCATGCGGAATCTGTCTTCTATTTCACTATCGTAGCTCTTTTTATGTTCCATCTGAGAATTAAAAACATGTCAGGAGTTGGCGAGAATACCTACATCTTCCTGATGGTTATTATTATGAATAGAAAAAACCTTTTAGCTTGTGAATTAGGTACCTTAAAAGCGGTCCACTCTTCCTTGATCAAGTCGATAAAAGAGACGGCAGAAGCTGCCGCCACCAGGCACAGGAGCGCTGCCAAACTCTTCATGGTGTAGAGCAGGATATCTGTTAAGCAGATTGGATATGTACATATCGGAACAAGTATCTACTGCTCTTATCCTATTATTCTATCTTATTAAGTATCCTTAGGTGCCTAGGAACAGGCAGCTGCATAAAGTAGGTATATTATATCGATAATTATTAGTAGGTAGTATGTATTTTCCGAAATTCTACCCCATAGGGGGTGAAAAACAGGGGCAAAGTTTGTATGGGACAACCAATTTTGCATAAGTAAACATTCTCTAACATAATTAAGGCGGTGGTACTCGCCAACGACCTTGAGGAGTCTGTCCATACTGAGTTGCACTGCCGCCTGTCGCCCGCACAGGGACCCGCGCGCATTCCATTTCATATCGCATTCAAGAAATAATTATTTGTAGCCTAATGAATTATTAGTTCGAACTGCCAATTGTTCACTTATGATAAATAATTTGACAAATATTTGTGTAAAAAAAAATACTAAAAATCAATACCGTTTAGAAGAAATAACCAAATTTAAAATAAAAATTGCTTCACTTTGGATATTTTTTTCATATAGTAATAATATAGTTAGAATTATTTCAATGGGGACCCGTCACAGTTTTTTCTATGAATGCAGTTTTATAGGCCTTGAGAAATTAAAACATAAAATGCAAAATTTTTTTTTCTACGGCCAAAACTGACTAAGTTATGGGCAAAATACCGAACGAGATTCACTGACCGCGCGAACGGAAGCGATGACGTCACAATGGCCCAGTGCTAGCCGCCAAACCACTGCGCGCCCCGCGTTTCTGTTCGCGATACTCGTCCGACACGGAGCGTAACGTCACCAAGTGATTAGATTTGGTTTTTATTAGAAGGTTGTTATTTTAATATAACAAATGAGTATTAGAAATAAGGTAGATATCGGTTTTGAGCAAGCGCAATCCGATAATCTACCTAAAGTTGATACCTTCATGGTATTTGATTATCTTAGTAATCATTTAAATTAGACAAGCGCTGAAATTCATGGTTGGAAACTTCAGAGGTAAACAAATCTCATTATCAACCTAATCAGAATAACAGGATAATATGTAGGTAGGTACACATACTTGGACTAGCCTATAAAATACCTAAAAGTTTTAGGTTAGTCAGCCAGGGAAGTTGTGTTTGTTGTTGTAACTACCTACGCTGTTATTTTCAACATTGGTATGTAGATAAGTATGTAGAAACTTATAGGTTTAAAGAAAAATATTATGTAGGCATAAAATAAATAAAATTAGACTTAAATACTTAATTTGACAGGAATGTACCTACCTAAGTTCTTTGGACACGTAATTTAGAGCTATGAATAAACGAAAGCGTTAGGTATGTTAAGTTTAAAATAAGCCCTAAGAATTTAAATTATATTTTGTCGTAGGTTATACCCAGATTTCTTTAAAAATTATACAATAAATAGTCATGGTCAGGAATACAATACAGGAATGCAATACTTCCTTCTTCAATCTAAGCATTCCTCCCACAAGCCTATACTTGACGTAGTTCTCCATATGACGACCGATGTGGCGCGGCTGGCGAATGTCCACCTGCGACGCGGAGGTTGCGGGTTCGATTCCCGCCTTGGGATAAATGTTTGTACGATCTGCTAATATTTATTCCGGGTGTTCTGGGCGTTTTCTATGTATAATAAAAAATATGTATGCATGTAATGTATTGTATTAAGTATATCAGTTATCTAGTACCCATAACACAAGCTCTGCTTAGCTTGGGGCTAGATGATGCTGTGTGGATTGTTCAGCATTATTATTATTATTATCAGCTTCCACCTAAAAATATAATAAATTCAGGTATATATTTTTTCTTTTTTATTATATATCACTTTTGCCCGCAACTTCGTTCGCGCTTAGATTTACATAGGTAAGTACTTCTTTTTCATTCACTTTGGCTACAGTTTTATTACATGTATAGATAGATATCCTCATCCTCGAGGGTACGACGCCAGAGGCATGGAGCAGGAGTGTGGTGGTACTGTTCTTTAAGAAAGGTGATAACACTCTTTTGAAGGAGAGTAGTTACTAATCGTCTCGCTCGTAGGCTAGACGACTTCCAGCCTCCCGAACAAGCTGGGTCCCGTAAAGGCTTCAGTACCATAGACCACATTCATACGCTCCGGCAGGTTATACAGAAGACCGAAGAGTATAACCAGCCACTTTGTTTAGCGTTTGTGGACTATGAAAAAGCCTTCGATTCAGTCGAAACCTGGGCAGTGTTACGGTCACTCCAGCGGTGTCAAATTGACTATCGGTACATCGAAGTGTTGAAAGGCCTATATAGTAATGCCACCATGACTATCCGACTCCAGGACCAGAGTACAAATCCTATCCAGTTGCAAAAAGGAGTGAGACAGGGAGATGTAATTTCTCCGAAACTGTTCACGTCTGCACTGGAGGATATTTTCAAGCTCGTGTCCTGGAATAGGTATGGCATCAATATCAATGGCGAACACTTAAGTCACCTTCGATTTGCCGACGATATAGTCATAATGGCGGAATCGCTGGAAGACCTAGAAACAATGCTTAGAGACCTCAATATTGTCTCCCAACAGGTGGGTCTTAAAATGAAAATGAGTAAGACGAAACTTATGTCAAATGCTCATGTCGCACCCGTACCGGTATATGTTGGAGGTCAGCCGACGAATCCAACTCGGATGGGCAGCGTTCGGGAAATTACGGCACATCTTCTCGTCACAGTTACCGCAAAGCCTCAAGACGAAAGTCTATAATCAGTGTGTGTTACCAGTGATGACTTATGGCACTGAGACGTGGTCGCTAACTATTGGTCTCATACACAAGCTTAAAGTCGCACAACGAGCTATGGAGAGAGCGATGCTGGGAGTTTCACTGCGAGGTAGAATCAGAAATGAGGAAATCCGTAGAAGAACCACCACCATACCAACCATAATACCAACCATCCAATAATACCATCCATAATATACCAACTATTATCATAGTTGGTATATTATGGAGGTACCTACATACTTACATCAAAATGATCCTCGCAACAAAATCTTGAAGTTTGGCACGAAAGCGGAATTTTGTCATCCCTCTTCATGATAGTGCACCATTTTTTGCGCACTTTCGGGACCTTTGGCACATTGAAAAATAGTTTTTTAGCTGTACTAACTGAAGTATTAGTACACTTCGGTATTATACAGTACTTATAGTTCGGCATATTCACGTAAAAACCACAACACGACCCGCGCAGATCGAGTGAACTCTAATAAATGAATTGCGGAGAGCGCGCGCGCGGGCGAAAAAGATTTCGTGACGTCACACGAGCTATTCGGCCGCCCCGCGGTTGACTGGTACAAAATGTGTAATATCTTCGCAACCAATGGAACGATTTCAATGATTTAAAAAGTATCGTACCTAAACGAGTAAAAGGAACACCATTACATAGATAATATATGCATTTTCCGACTTGGTACGGGAGCTCATTGTTCAAATTAAAATTTAGTCTTTAGTAAGCAATATATATATTTTTTGGACATTTATACTCACTCATCAAAGAGAAATACAACAACTTCGTCCAGCTGTCTGCGAATATGTCGCAGTTTGGATTGGTTCTTATACCTCATTTACATTCAGCCCCTGCCGCTGCCCCTCGCGCTGCCGGCAATAATTCCCTAAATACTGCTGCAGCAGGATCGAGAGGAGTGTGTGTTTACATACTGCCCTACCACTCACTTCGCTTTCAAGTTTCGGCAATGGCAGACGTCGAAATAATTACAGCGGCCGCGTTGTCTCTTTTTGCGATACATAATAATTATGTTCGATATTTAAAAAGATATCGAATACAAAAAAAGAATGCAACGCAGAGGTAGCGGGTTCGATTCCCGCCTTGGGATAAATGTTTGTACGATCTGCAAGTATTTATTCCGGGTATTCTGGGTGTTTCTATGTATAATAAAAGTTATCTATATATGTAATGTATTGTATTTATTTATTTATTTAGTTAATTAGAACGGCACAAAACACACCAATTACACTAATTAACAATATTTAAAACAAGTCACACAAATCACTAACAAACACAAAATAAATTTAAATTAAATGTCAAAATTACAATGTCAAAGTTATAATAATAAATACCTACATCAATCTAATATCATATTCACAGTATTTTAAACTAACAGTAAGAACTTTACTCCATACATCCATAAATAAATCAAAGTCCGTGTTGGTCAAGAGAAGGTTGTTAAGCGCTACGAGGGTACGAGGTATTGGTGAGTTTGCTCTCGCAGCGGTGCGACACGAGGGCACAGCAAACAGTTTATGTTTCCTACTCCGGCTGTAGTTGTCTGGAGTGTAGAAGCGAGCCAGCTCATTATGAAGGTCAGGTGCGTCAATCAAACCTCTAAAAATTTTACACGCTGTAATGATCTGATCATTAGCTCTTCGAGTCTCGAGTGAGTTATAACCTAAGCACCCCTGAAGAAACCTGGTGGGGAACATGAATGGGTAGTACCCAAAATTGAATTTATAAAGATATCTGAGAAAGGCCTTTTGCACTTTTTCCAACAAGAGTTTATAAGTACACTCGTGGGGATTCCAGACACACGCACTTGCCTCCAGTTTGCTGCGAACCAGAGTGCTGAATCAAAGACGTATGACGTGCTCGTTTTTGAAATCCCGACAATTTCGAAGCACAAAGCCCAGCCGCCGGTATGCTTCCTTAGCAACCGTGACTATGTGGTCGTGAAAAGTAAGTTTTTGGTCGAATACGACACCCAAATCTTTCATTGCTATTGTTCTTGTTATCAATATATTGTTTATCTTGTACGTATATAGTATTGGGTGTCGCATTCGACCAAAACTCATCACATAACATTTAGAAAAATTAAACTGCAACTTGTTAGCAATACTCCATTCATGCACCGCAGCCACGTCCTCCTGGAGTGCCAAGCAGTCAGACTCTGATCTTATCACAGAGTATAGTTTCAGGTCATCAGCGTATAGAAGACACTTTGCATGCCTAAGAACCGTCGGCAAGTCGTTCACCATTAAAAGAAAAAGTAATAGTCCTATTATTGAGCCCTGGCTTACCCCTGATCGCGTGTGATACGAAGAAGATTCGTAAATTCCTAGTCTGACAAACTGTTGGCGGTCTCGCATATAGTCAGTCAATAAGTCTAAGCAGGCTTGGTGCAAATCCAATGGCACTAAGTTTTGTGAGCAAGACATCATTATTTACTCTATCGAATGCCTTTTGGAAATCGAAGTACAAGACATCCACCTGACGCCCTCGGTCTAGATGTATGGAAATAAAGTCAACCAAAGTGAGTAAGTTAGTGTTGACTGATCTCTTTGCCCGGAAGCCATGTTGAGCATTGGTAAGGTATTTCTCTACTTGTGAATAAATTCGCCGGTAGAGAACATTTTCGAACACCTTTGCCGCTGATGACAAAATGGCGATGGGCCGGTATTCTTCAACAGCTGACTTACTCGAGCTTTTAGGTATTGGAGAAACGCGTGTGAGCTTCCATTGGGGAGGGTAGAGACCCGCCCTAAGAGACAGGTTAAATATGTGGCAGAGTGGGTAACACAAAATATGTCTTGCACACTTAAATAGGGCTGGAGGTATGTTGTCAGGTCCTATGGAACTGCCAGATCTTAATTTATTAATACCATAAATTATATCATCCGGTGAAAATTCCGAGATATTGATGTAGTTACTGGTAGCACTAATATCCAAACTGTTAGCAGATTCAGCATCAAGGTGTGGAACCTCTGGTAAAAATACGCTCGCAAAGAATCTTGCAAAGGCCTCGGCAGCTGCAACCCCCGTAAAAGACTCACCGTTATGAGTCACACTAGGTTCAAAGCCCCCCTTAGAACGCAAACTACTTACGTGCCTCCAAAACTCACGCGGGTTGATTTTTAAATTGTTCTCGATTCTTTTTATATAGGAACTATACGCTTGATCAACGCTGCGTTTTAATAAGGCCCTAAATTCAGAAAACTTTTCATAATTTTCCGCCGATTGATTTTGCTTCCAGACCACGTGCAACTTACGCTTCAGTTTCAAATCCTGTATGATTTCAGGAGTAAACCAGACAGGATAACGTTTACCTACAGACCCGCTACGACGCTTCCTAGGCAAGCAACTATCAAATATGTCATAAAAAATATTGTAAAATATTTCAGTAGCAGTAGAGGCATCACTTGCGCTCAAAACATTGTCCCATGGGGCATTAGATAGAGACTGAATAATATGCTCATAATTGCATTTATTGAAGTTCCAGTCACGCGCTGGATTTATGTTGCTGGGTTCAATGTTTGTAGACTTATAAGCTGTCTCTATCCCAAACTCGACATCTAAAGCCGGGTGGTATTGTGTATCAATGGGAACTATCCCCTCAGCGCAGGTTACTAACACCTCCCGTAGGTCAACATCGTCCCTTACCAACACAACGTCCAGTATCCCACCTTTCGAATTAAAAATAAAATTTTTGTCAATTAAATTACAATACGATAAAAAATAACAGTAATAATTTTGAATACATAGGGACGCACTGTTCAAATTAAGGTCCCCTAACACAATAATATAACCACTCAAATTAAATACGAAGTTCTCCATTTTCAAAAACCAATGCATATACTCATCTTCAGTTGCACTAGGCTTTATGTATATGACGCACACATTGAACGAACGACCGCGCCATGTAAAGCTGGCCCAGAGATCCTCACCGTGGTATTAAGTATATCAGTCATCTAGTAGGTACCCATAACACAAGCTCTGCTTAGCTTGGGGCTAGATGACGCTGTGTAGATTGTCCAGCATTATTATTATTAATGTTCGTCGTAGACGATGGTGGATGATATCTATCCATCGAAATAACCCTTAATAAATAGCAATAACCATTCGATATCTAGCGACTGGAGATAGTTACCGAAGTCTATACTACTTATTCAAAGTCTTTCTCCTCCAGGCGCTCAGCGAGTACTGAGCGTCGGAGCAGAATGTAAACACGCACTGCCACTCGCGCTGCCGGTCCTTTGACTTCCGCACAAAAAACCGCCATTTCGGGGAGCGCCGGGCAGCGCGAGTGACAATGGCAGTGGCATGAGAAGTATCGCGTTTACACACTCGTCCTGCCCACTTCCCTGCTCACTACGGCTGAATGTAAATGCGGCATTAGGAGCTGGTTGAGGGCAGTGAGAGTCCGAGGTATTGTGGAGCTTGCGCGCGCGACAGTACGACGCGAGGGTAGGGCAAAAAGTTTGTGCTTCCTGGCTCTTAGATAATTATCAGAGACAAAGAGCAGAAATGACTCACTAAGCAAGTCCGGAGCGTCTATCGTACCGCGAAAAACCTTACAGATGGTGGCGATCTCGCCTTGTTTTTAGGGAGTTAAAGCCCAAGCACCCCTGCAAGAATTTTGTCGGATAGGTACATGTACGGATAGTATCCTAACTTGTACTTGTATAGGAATCAGAGAAAAGCCTTTTGCACCTTCTCTAGCAAAAGTGTAAGTACCTAACCTCGTGTGGATTCCAAATACAAGAGGCAGACTCCAGTTTGCTCCGAACACGTGCGTTAAAGAGGAGCCTGATGATATGCTCACTCTGAAAGTCCTACCTACCTACCTCTGTTCTGTGCAACCTACCTACTAACATATCTATCTAATCTACGTTACCTTGCTAGTAAGGTAATTTAACAAAGAAAAACCGATTAAGTACGAGTCGGACTCGCGCACGAAGGGTACCGTTATGTATACTATAATACTATATAATATTATAAAGAGGAAAGATTTGTTTGTTTGTTTGTATTGAATAGGCTCCGAAACTACTGCACCGATTTGAATAATTCTTTTACCGTTGGGAAGCTACACTATCCCCGGGTGACATAGGCTATACCTATTACATTTTCAAAAAAATTAGGGATCCTTACTAAAACCCGTACCTACGAACCCGGGACGGACTGCTAGTCTATAATAAAACGGCAAAAAAATCACGTTTGATGTTTGAGGGTCCCGTTTTACCCTTTGGGCACGGAACCCTAAAAACAAGAAGTAGGTAGGACCTACCTGCCTAAGCAAGCAGCCTGCAAGCAAGCAAAGCAATTAAATCAACAAAACACGCGATCGTACCGTAGCTTAGTAGGTAGGTAGGTACCATTTGTACTGGTACGGCGCTGCGCAGTGAATAATGATCTACCTAGCTTTGTATAAGGTAGGTGCGTTAGTTAACGACACAACAACAAACTCATAGATGAGACGAAGGCGACATGTTGAGGAAAAGATTAAGTAGGTAGGTACCTACCTACCTACTCTTTCTACACAATTTATGCAGTACATAATAAACTGTAGTGTACTAGGAAGTAATCACCGCGGTAAGTAGGTACTAATTTTATTATGAAAATATGTTAAAACTTACCCTGTTTATATAAAAACTGTTAGCAGTAACTAAACGAACGAGAGTCGTCCGTGGTATTTTTCGTTATGGAAGGAAGAAATACCACGTCCAATACCAGTCGCGATTCAATTGTTTCTGTACTGCGAGTTTTAGGTATTGTAGGTAGAGCGGATCGGATCGGATGACTGAGTAAAATAAATTGAAGGATGATGATTTGATGCATGAATTGACTGATAATTTTGACACTTATAATTATATGACGCTTATAATTTTGACACTGATGGGGAGCCAGTAATGTACAGCCTCTTAATTCGCAGCATGATAATGTACAACCTGTTATTTCGAAGCCACTGTCGAATTGTCGTAGGTACCGTTCGCACTCACTTTCTACTGTTCTACTCATTACCTACAACTAAACTAAACGAAGCCTAAGCTGCTTAGCAAAGCATAGACACAGTACAGCCAGCCAGAGCTCAGGCGGCGATACTGCGGGGCGGCACGGCTGTCGAAATCGCTCATGTACTAGTGGCTTCGAAATATCATGCCGGATATTATCAAGCCGCACATTAATGATACGTGACAATAACTAAAATCCATATAATGCAAATCCTGACAATGTACAGTCTGATAAAACGAACCCCCTTTTGGATTCGAGCTAGCGGGGTGTACATTAATGGATGGACCGGACCGGGCGGCTAGGCAAGGCATTGTCCAGTCCATAAAAAAGTACTCTGTGGTCCAGTCTATAAAAAAGTACTCTGTAGCTAGCTATGTCACAGACAGATAAAATAAGACAGAACACTTTGTTCTAAAAAAATAAACCACATGTGGTGTGAAATAAAATAATTAAATTTAACTTATACTATCGCAAACAATGAAACAAAATGTTAAAGGACAGAAAACCCAGAGAGGACGAAAAAAAGTCCAGCTGTACAAACCCAGAAAGAAAAAGAATGTTGAGGAAGAGGCTGCCATACAATATCTTCAAGCTCAATACGATAAGGTAAACAAACCACCAATGCACCTATTTAGCGGTTCACCACCTACCACCGAATACGGTGACTGGATACATATTCAAACTACCTTTAAAATTAATGTCTAAATCTTGTACTTTCCAGATAGTGCCTGATGTAATAAAAACATTTAAAGATTTTCCATTGTCGCAAAAAACTTTGAAAGGGCTAAAGAACAATAACTACTCTACCCCAACAGAGATTCAGAAACAATCTATTGGCTATGCCTTGCAAGGCAAAGATATACTGGGAGCAGCCCAAACTGGTTCTGGAAAAACTCTGGCATTTTTAATACCAATTTTGGAAATTTTATTCTGTAACAAATGGACTAGGTTGGATGGTGTAGGAGCACTAGTAATTTCACCAACTCGTGAGCTAGCCTATCAAATATATGAGACACTACGCAAGATTGGTGGTCTTCATGATTTCTCAGCTGGCCTCATAATTGGTGGGCAGAATCTTAAATTTGAACGAAAAAGGATGGATCAAATGAACATCCTGATAAGTACTCCAGGGCGTTTGCTTCAACACATGGACGAGAATCCCTTGTTTGACTGCAGCCATCTCCTAATGTTAGTGCTTGATGAGGCAGATAGATGTTTGGATTTGGGTTTTGAGACCACTATGAATGCTATCATAGAGAACTTACCTCCTGAAAGACAAACTCTTCTTTTCTCTGCTACCCAGACTAAATCAGTGAAGGATCTTGCTCGGCTAAGCTTAAGGTTCCCGACATATGTAGCTCCTCACGAGCAGGCTGCTACAGTCACTCCAGAGTCCCTCCAGCAGAGCTACATTATTTGTGAGATTGATGAAAAACTTGGCATATTATGGTCTTTCATCAAAAGCCATTTGAAACAAAAAATCTTGGTATTTATGGCTACTTGTAAGCAAGTCAAATACACATATGAATTGTTTTGTAAACTAAGACCCGGGGTCAGCTTATTGGCTCTGTATGGCACACTACACCAGGAAAAAAGAGAAAAAATCTACAATGAGTTTTGTAGGAAGTCAAATGTTGTGTTATTTGCTACTGACTTGGCTTCCCGAGGTCTTGATTTCCCTAAAGTCAATTGGGTGATACAAATGGATTGTCCTGAGGATGTGGAGACCTACATCCACAGGGCAGGTAGAACTGCCAGGGGAGCGTTTGGGAAAGGAGAAGGGTTACTCATGCTATTGCCCAGTGAGGAAAGTATTGTAGAAGATTTACAGAAAACCAAGATCCCCATAAACAAAATTTCAGTTGATCCTGCAAAAATTCAGGCACCTCAGAGGAAAATTGAGAGCTTGCTGTCAGACAACACAGACCTGAAGCAGTCAGCACAGCGGGCATTTGTCAGCTATGTGAAGTCTGTGTATATGATGAAGAACAAACACATATTCAATGTACAACAATTAGACACAGATGCATATGCTCGTTCCCTAGGGTTGCTTATTCCTCCAAGAATAAAATTTATGTATAAATTCCAAAAAAATACACAAAAACTGGAGACCAGTGACAAATCTGAAAATAATGTTATTAATAAATTAATATCAAAAACTAATGATATAAGTAACAATGAGAGTGCCTCTGATGCTGAGCTAGAGGACTCCAAACCGTCAGTAAAAAAAGCAACCAAAAAGCCAACAAGTAAAAAACATGAATCATTTGATTTCCACAAAGATGATGGCAGTGATGATGACTTCCTCCAGGTAAAGAAAGGTGATGTTAAAATAGATGATGTCACTCCAGAAGATGAAAGACCTGTATCTAAGAAGAAAGCTAAGCCTATTACTAAAGCAGCAGTAGCAAAGAAAATATTAAAGAAAAAAATTCAAGTGAACACCAAAGTTAAATTTACCGAGGAAGGTGAAGCTATTGATAATGAGAAAAGAGATGTGAAATCAGAACTGGCTAAGCAATTCATCAATGAAGATGTTGGAGGTATTGATATTGAAAGAGCTAAGGAAGTGTTGCAAGAAGAAGATAAGTTTGACAAGATCAGATTCAGAGAGAAAGTCAAAGCTAAACATAAAGAACAAAAACGCAAACTTAAAAATAAGAAGAAAGAGAATGAGCAGGAACAGGATGACTTTGGCTCTCAGTCTGAGTCAGATGGGCCTGACTTATCCTGGCTGCCGGACCCTGACAAAGTGTATGGTGAGAAAGTTGCCAGTGATGAAGGTGATTCTGATCACCACAGAATTGGGATTGCATCAGAAAACTCTGATGTCAATGAATCTGAAGAAGAGGAAAAATTCCATAGGTATGTTGAGAAAACATCTCCTTTCGAAATAGGTACATTTATATACATAAAAACTGTGTCTGTATTGAATCAGCTATATGGTTAACATGATACAAGCTTTCCTTAGTTTGGGACCAGATGGCGTTGTGATAATACTATTTAAATACCTCTATAATGCGCGACTAATGGGAATTCATTAGTCTGTTAGTTTTTATAGTGCTTACCAGGAAATCACTAGTAATTCATTAGTCGCTTCATTGGGGACCTGCAGGTTTTTTCTTCTTTCCTGTCAATGGTCCTTTAGTGTTAGGTGTGCACAGGATTAAATCCGCTTTGCCCAGAATGTTGCAACCGCCACAGCAGCGCCTGTAGCAGTGTTGAGGTCAGTTCTGGTGCATGTATATGGGCAAGTGGTTCAATTTAGTAGGCGTGACATTGTTTGGGAGGCAAGCACCACAGACACACACACACACACACACACACACACACACACACACACACACACACACACACACACACACACACACACACACACACACACACACATACACACACACACACACACACACACACACACACACACTATGCACGAGATTAGTCTAACCTCCACTTGCGTAGGTTATATTTACACCGGCCCACTTGCGCCTGCAATCTATGTAGAGATTTCCAGATAGGTAGTGTAACGTTGGTCATCTCCTGGTGGTCGGTGCGCTCATCAGGGTCAAGCACCTCAGGAGGAGGAATAAATTATCTTTTTCATTAGTAAAGCCATTTGCTGGTTCGTGTTCTAAATGATTATGTAGTTAAAACTTTGAGCTTGGCAGTACATAACACAGCAAAAAGGTCTATTCTAATATTTATTATATTTTAATATTTTGAATAGAAACTGGATATTTAGCATGATTTTTGAGTTTAATTGTTTCCCGAAATTTCGGCACAGTTGCATGCGCCATTTGCGCCATAATCACGGGTTCGACCCGTCATTATGGCGATCAATTAAAATCAAGCAAACTCAAAATTCATGGTAAATATGCAACATTAATCAAAACTATGATAGTTTAAAAAGTTATAACTACCTACATCCTATTGTGTTCACAGGCCTAGCAAAAGGAAGCTAGTTGAAAGCAAACGCATCTCGCAAGAAAGTACAGCGCCGCGTAAGATCAAAAAGGTCCAGGATATCTCAGCCTCACTCTCGGTTCAAGAGGCGGAGGCGCTTGCAATGCAGCTTTTAGGAAGGCGATGATGATATTGTGCTGTTTTATAAAAATAAAGTACAATTTGTTATTTAAACTGCTAGTTTGTCGTACTGTTTTCGAGAAGCAAAAGTACCCTTTTCAGTTGGTTGATTATGGGTATGCAGGATTGGATGGGATAGACTCATGTCGGCTGATGAAGCCCTGGACTACGAGTGTGCGTCTCAGAAACAGACTACCTACTTAGGCTTATTAGGGAGATGGCACATCACATGACAGATATTACTGAGATTACTGTGCATCAAACAGATAATTTAATAAGTACCTAGATAATATTACTATAGAATTAAAGCGGCGGCGATAGGCTTGCAATCTGTCACGTAGGTAGTATGGAATACTAACAACTGCAAAATATGGGTATGTACTATCTGGACGAACCTCTGACTACCTCCCCTTAGGCATCCAGAGTAGCCAGGTACCTACTTAGTACTAAGAGATCGGAGGGGATATTTACCGTGCTTGGGGATTAAGTCGTGATGCTATTACTTTTCTTTTTTTCTATAATCTCAGATACTTGTTTAGTAGCAATCAATCTCGCTTAAGAGAGCGTTTCATACATGTATTTCTGTTACCTTACCTTGTAGGTACATACCTACCATCCGATTTAGCAAATTATTGTGTGCTTGAGACTACCTAACAATGGATTTGACTTGACTTGACCTCTTGATTTATGACTCTGTGGCTTATTGTCACAATTCTGCCAGTGTCCGTTTTCACTGACATGGTGTTGACGAATGACAAAGACAGACATAAAGTTAGAACACCGCGGATCTGACTGTCAAATTATAAAAAGTGTCAAAAAGAAAACTGATCGTTCGTTGCACTCGTCGTAAAACGAAACGAAGAGTTTTGTAAAAAATAATAAGTTTTCTACATGGATTTAGATTAATTACACCAGTTGTACTTATTAATTTTAATTATGTTTTGGAGTGGAAATTTTATGGTTATGAGGGAGCTCAATTTCCTTCTCAAGGAAGAGGTGCGTATCAGTTCAAATATTCATGGTTATGAAGGGTTGACTTAGTGGTTTTCACTGTTATTTCTTGCTATTTGTCTCGTTTACTCGATTAACTGAAAGTATTACACTAGCATGGTGTGGTTTAATTGCTATTTCAAGTGTAAAAGAGTGATTGGTAAAGATTGCTAATTTGGTTTCAGAATGTAACTCTGGCCACTGTGCTGGAGGCCGATGACATTCTCCAGGAGTGCAAGGCTGATAATAAAGCTCTGATGCAATTGTAAGTCAAACTTTATGGTGTTTACCCAGTGCCAGTGCCAGTGCCAGTGCCTGTTTTCTAAAGGCCAGTGAAACTGGATTGATATGAAAGGTCTATTACAAAAACAAAGGATATGTTCAAAAGTAGCAAAAAAAATTTAAAAAAAATATTGAGCAAAATTTCATAGAATCAGTTGCCCATTTTGTAGCACATACTTATTGTTGTGTAATATTTACAAATGGTTAGTATACAAAGTATAAACATCTTTCATGATTTATAGTTGAAACATACCTACATACAATATTTTAAGTCAAATTTAAAAAGGCACTTATTGAAATCTTCAAAATCGCTTACAGTTCTCTCAAAGCTAGGTGAGTTTTGGCACCAGCTTCTGCTTCTGGCAAACAAGCCTAGAAAAACACAAGAAACTTTCAGATTGGTTCCTACCATTTTTTGTGTGATCTTTCTAACAAAATAATATAACGTGATGCTCCAGTGTGGTACCAATTCAATTGAGTAAGATATTTATTTATTTATTTATTGGAAAACCAACAGCTTATACTAGCTAAATAACATTGGGATAGAACCGGAAAGCCAATTACAGGTTTTCACGTATAGAAATTAGACATATATATATATGCAAGACTTTTTTTATTATTACTGTTAATGCGGAATAAATAATAACTAAATAAAATCTTTATTCTTTGTCTTAGTGCTAAACTGAATGTACCACCTATGCACCCTGGAGTATTTATTATATGTATAGACTTGTGCAATGTCATTGTACCTTGCAAGTGACATGAACACATACAAGTATTTGAAATGACCTGGCATGCCAGTATCCAGCCAAAAGTTGCATTGTGTTGGCTCCAAGCCATTTAATCCCATTGATCAGACTAAATGTTATATCAAATTAATAAAAAAATTGGCAGGCATCTCACACAACCCCATCTAGCCCCAATCTAAACAAAGCTTGTACTATGGGACCAGATAAGTGATCTATATATTTTTTTGTCACAAAATTAATTTATTACCATAAAAGAGAAAATACAATAGAGAACTAAAAAAAATAAATAAATAAAATAAATAGAGGAACTGATAATTAGTATATACTTAGAATACAATATAACACCCAGAACAAGTATCTATCACTTCACCTCACAAATATTTCTCCTTGGTAAGGATCGAAACCAAACCTACAGTGCATTGCAGTTTGAATCTCCAATAAAAGTTCTCTGTGGAAATATGATGGGCTTGTGTTAATAGTTGCCTCTTGAATAGAGATTTAAAAAAATCTATTAAAACATCGATTTTTCAGTTTGTTTATTAGGTACTGCGGTATGGTAAATTTTTTCATGAAGAGTAATTTAAATTCGTAATTTTTTTGTACACCCCGCAGGAAGGAAGGCCCACGCCCAGGGCTTTACAGTGTTGCGCGTCGCGTAATTCAATAGGGTAACTAGTGTCAGGCCGTGGCTTCACGTGCGAGGATACATATTATGTATATCCAGGTGGATAAAAAATAGCTTTTTTAATATTCAAAGTTGTATTGTTATTGCTAGTCCTCGGCAGTTTTACTATCCTGGTGTAGGTACCGACGGTATTGTTAAGATCGCGGCAAGGATTGAGAATGCTCAAAACCGTTCTTCCTGAAAACGTACCTATAGGAGAGTCCTATGCCATGCAGTGGACTTCTACAGGAGTCTTCCAATCAAATACATAATATCGTGTGAAATGTCCATAAATATTTATAGTATTTATTGTTATTTACCTAATAAAATATTTTTTTTGTGATTCAGCCATAAACACCCAAACATCTAAGCTAGTAGTTACTTCATCTATGTTAGTCTTATGTGTACTGTACTGATTAGTTTGGAACACAGTCAAACTACCTAGGTAGGTAGTAACCTCGTTGAATTGTAACAACTACAAACATTATCAGTCATCTGGTTCCCGTAGTTATTCTTAGTTAGGAGTTAGATGGTATTGTGTAAAAATGTCCACAAATATTTATCTATTTATTATTTACGCAGTGCAAAAAGATTAAAAGACATGACTTAAATAAATTTTCATATTATGTGTTAGCATATCTTATGCAATAAAGCAAAAGGTATTTGTTAAAATAATAATAATGATTATTATAGCTTTTTATGTGTATAACATTTCAGACATGTGTTACTATGCTATTCTTAACTTTAGTGCCAGAGATGGGATCCCTTGAGGATGAAACCCTCCTCCAGGTAGCATTCTACCTTCCAGTTTTTTGCAGTGATTGTTCATCTGCATCCAGAAAATTTCAAATCTATAACTCTAGCTAATGTTTTTGTAACATTCCAGCCTCACACGACCCGATATCCTCGGGGAGCTAATAACTCTCATAACAGAAGAGCCATCAAAGAATGTAGAGCTTTCCCAGCAGTACAGACAAGCCAGCATTGCTTGCGAGGTTCTGACCAGCCACCTGTCCACTCTCAGTGACCGGTTAACCCTCGACACAACTCAGATGAACAGGCTTTGTGACTTTATCAATAAAGACCCACCATTGAACCCTTTGTTGGCTTCGTATTTCAGTAAAACTGTTGAAATGCTGCTCGAGCGAAGTCCTAAACAGGTAAATTGTTTTATAATTCGATAAGTAGACATAGTTGTTTTACAGAGAGCAGGATTATAATTCAACAAATAATAGAATAGAATGCAAATTGCGAACGAAATATTTGTTCTGCAATCGTAGTTTCTGACTCATCCCAGCGATCAATCTCAACAACCGCTGAGCATAAACACCGGATGTTTCGCGGCTAAATAAACTTCTTGTCTACCTACAGAATTGCTTTATTATGATACTCGCCCAATAATCTCATACCACATTATTGCTTTTTAAATAACTAGTTAGTTATCTGCAAAACAAAAACAAAAATCTGCAAACAACAGCCAGTGCTGTTGTTCTGCAGATTTTTATTCCTCGTTAATTGACAAATGTTTAATGTTAAATATATATATAATTGCTTATTGTTTGTTTAAGGATTGGTATTTGTACCACATAGTATGTCTCCGAGTGCTGGACTTCTTCAAGTCTCGGCGAGACTTCCTTCCCAACCTGCTGCGGCACATATCAACTTCGGCCATTGCAGACACCTTCAAGTACCTGATCCGGCTGGATGATTTATTTAACAAACCCATTATGGAGGTACATAAATACTTTGAGGCAATTCTTTTCTATACAAACCTTGCCACTTAGGTGTTGCAAGTACTCTACTGTTTGGCAACGTAGGTATATTTACGTTAAGTATGATGTTGAATTGTCTTGTTATATGTAAGTATAATATTAATTTTTACCGCATTTTACACTAAGTACATATAGTGTACTAGAATATTATTGTCAATCAGTAAAAAAAAAAATTTTTGAATTCAACAAAATCATGGCATCTACCTTTTTATACATATTGAGTTTGATTTATTATTGTAATAGAAATTAATTCTAATTGGCTTACAAAAGGAAACCTCTTTACCTGGCAGGCGTGTCGTAAGGGCACGCTCCAGGGGATGGGCAGCACCATCTCCTGAGTACATAACACCGACACTGCGCGAGCCCACACGCGACTACGGCAAACCCTCCCAAGTATGGACGAGGCCTATGCCCACCAGAGGACTTCTTTAGTCTGATGATGATTATTCTAATTATACATTCAAATCTTAATAAAAAAGCCATCGGTGGAAGCAAGGATTAAGAAGGCAAGGACCTTGTATTACTTAGGTTAAAATACAATTAATAACTTAATTGTGCGTTCAAGGATGAGTTTTGTATGTTTCATAGTTTATTATCTGTCTGTCATGCCGAACACGTTTGTTTGTTTTGGATCTGGCCTTATCTCACTGGTTAAAGTTCGTATTTTTAAATATTCTCATAAACAGACTATAAACCGTAATTTTTTTATTTTTACAAAAACCAATTATGAATTGAATTTATAAAATTGGTCAGCTCTGCACCTTTTAAAATCTGTCTTTATTTCGGGGTATCACCATGTTATGCCTCCTCTGAGCCAGTTTGGCCTTCAGTCCGAGATTCCCACTCGGTTATTTTGTGGCTTCTATGGATATTAAATAGCTTCGTTTGCATAATATAATAATACTAATAAGAACTACTACTAGACTCGAAAAAGTATTATATCCTCATCAAATGTCTAATATAGACAGATTTTGGGATGGCCTTAAGCTTTGCACAAAAACCAAATAGTCCTCGAGCTGTCAAACCTAGGACAGTAGGCCCCGCGAGCCCTTACAACCATGCAATAACCGACACTTTCCCCTCTCCTCTGTCCTCTGGCTTAGCAAAGCCATTTCAGTGAGCAAACTAGGGGTATAAGTTTTATTGATTACTCGCGTTCCCTTGGTCTTAGGAGGTCGAATCTGGTGCCTGCGGATTTCTTTTCGTGAAGGCGGTGCAGACTGTGTAATCTGATTGGAATAAGTAGTTGTACATTTTCCATACAACATAAAAACATGGCCCGCTTAACATGGTAATTATCACCTATAAGAAAGCATTGCCTGGTAGATCACGCACGTTTGTTACGTGCACTACGAAGCACTACCCTGCGTCCACCAACCTGAGGAATAGTGGTGTTAAGCCTCATGTGCCTGTAATTTCCCCGGCACCCACCAATGCGAGCACAGCAATGCGAGCATCACTGCTTTGCGGCAGAAATAGGTATGGTGGTAGTACTTCCCATTCACATAAGCTCTACTACTACTAAAACTAATTTTACACGTATTTACCACTATTTTTTTCATGCAACCTCTTTTCGACAGATGCTAATCATCCATCTACATCTATAGGTCATCTATAATTTTACACCCAAAAACAATCGAAATCAGCGGGATTTCTAGCAAAAAATTACAAACGCGGGAAAGGATATGAGAAGAGGTATATCGTACGGTACGCGGATGCTAAAATATAAGAGAGCGGATCGTTTCAGTGGCTAGAAGAGCACCAGTTCATCGACAGCTTGGTGCAGATAATATGCGGCACGTACGCGCCGGCCCAGCGGCCGCTCCCGCACGCCGACGTGCCGGAGAAGGGGCAGCGGGAGCGCAGCGAGAAGGAGGCGCAGCCGCTCAACCACGACGGTACAACCTTCATCTCTCCCCTATCTGCAGAGTCGTTCGCATGCTTTGCTACTTTTTGAAGATTATTACAGCAAATCCCTTCTTAGTGTGCTTTCGCATCTCGAAAGGCATAAATATCTTTCAAATTTCATGCATCCGGGCAAAATGGTTTAGTATAGGTTACGTGTTGATTGTCAGTCGGTACGCTCACAATTTCAGATAAATGCGAAAATCGATATTCGATCGTTTGTCACTCGATCGCGCCGTAACGGCTGGACCGATTAGGACAAATGAAAAACTTGGAGACAATAACGAGGATGATCGTCGTTCTTCTACATTGAAGATTTCGTAGGTAAATTTGAAGGTTTGCTGGAAGAAAACTTTTTAGGGTTAGGATCGCCCTCGTGCATATCTTTTGCATTCACTATTTTGTAAATGTTTCTTGTTAATTTAAGAATATATATGTCGGTGATGTTGAATGGTGCGGGTACATGTCCAGGTCCGCAAGAAGCAGCAGCAGCACAGAGCAGCATGGAGTCCCCGGCGTCGCGCAGTGCTCAGGAGTCGGAGATGAGCGCGGAGGAGAGGGCGGTCCGCGCGGAGCGGATCTCTGCAGTGGCGGCGTCCAACGCGGCCGCGCTCCTCTGCGACCTCGTCACCACGGGCTGCGCGGGGGAAGCGTGCTCTTCTAGGTTCCTTCACGCTCACTTATCAAAATACTAGAGTTATACAAACTTCAACCCCGCTCTACCCGTTAAAAATTTTAAGTTAGTTTTATTTTAAGTGGCTGTGCGTTGTCTATATGTCAGTCAGTAAGTCCGTCATACAGTCAGTTAGCCAGTCAGTTAGTCAGTCAGTCAGTCAGTCAGTCAGTTAGTCAGTCAGTCAGTCAGTCAGTCAGTCAGTCAGTCAGTCAGTCAGTTAGTCAGTCAGTTAGTCTATGTCTATGTCTATGTCAGTCAGTCAGTCAGCCAGTCAGTCAGTCAGTCAGTCAGTTAGTCAGTCAGTCAGTCAGTCAGTCAGTCAGTCAGTCAGTCAGTCAGTTAGTCAGTCAGTTAGTCTATGTCTATGTCTATGTCAGTCAGTCAGTCAGCCAGTCAGTCAGTCAGTCAGTCAGTTAGTCAGTCAGTTAGTCTATGTCTATGTCTATGTCAGTCAGTCAGTCAGCCAGTCAGTCAGTCAGTCAGTCAGTTAGTCAGTCAGTTAGTCTATGTCTATGTCTATGTCAGTCAGTCAGTCAGCCAGTCAGTCAGTCAGTCAGTCAGTTAGTCAGTCAGTTAGTCTATGTCTATGTCTATGTCAGTCAGTCAGTCAGCCAGTCAGCCAGTCAGTCAGTCAGTCAGTCTGTCCTGGAATTAGTATGGCGAACATGTAACTCACCTTTGATTTGCCGACGATATACTCATAATGGCGGAATCGCTGGAAAACCTTGGATCAATGATCTGAGACCTTAATATCGTCTCCCAACAGGTGGGTCTAAAAATAAAGAACATGAGTAAGACGAAACTTATGTGTAATGCTCATGTCGCACCCGTGCCGGTACATGTTGGGAGCGATATCATCGAAGTTGTAGACCACCATGTATATTTGGGTTAGACAGGCGAATTAGGTAAATCCAACTTCGCAAAGAGCTGTCAGCTGACGAATCCAACTTGGATGGGCAGCGTTCGGGAAATTACGGCACATGTTCTCGTCACAGTTACCGCAAAGCCTCAAGACAAAAGTCTATAATCAGTGTGTGTTACCGGTGATTACTTACGGAACTGCGACGTGGTGGCTAGCTGTCGGTCTCTTACACAAGCTCAAAGTCGTACACCGGGCTATGGAAAGAGCGATACTAGGAGATTCACTGCAAGATAGTATTAGAAATGAAGAAATCCGTAAAAGAATCAAGGTCACCGATCTCTATAACATAAAGAGCTCAGAATCAGCAAGTTGAAGTAGCAATGGGTAGGCCATATAGCTCGTTGAACCGACAATCGCTGAGGGATAATGGTTCCCGAATGGCGACCACGAACTGAAAGATGAAGCATAGGACGTCCTACCCGATGGACTGACGACATTGTTAGGAACGCGGGAAGTCGATGGATGGAAAGGGCTCAGAATCGTTCTTCCTGAAAACGTATCGGGGAAGCCTATGTCCAGCAATGGACTTCTACAAGCTGTTGATGATGATGATGATAGTATTGATGTGTACGTGTACATGTATGTGGTCGGTTGGTGCGGGCAGGTCGCGCACGGCGTGGCAGCTGGCGGGCGTGCTGGGCGGCTGCGCGTGCGTGCGCAGCGTGCTGTGCCACGTGTTCACGTGCGCGCCCAGCCACCGCGCGCAGGCGCTGCACCACGCCACCAGGCTCCTGCAGGTGCTCCTCTACCAGCACACGTGAGTCTCACCGACCTACCGCTCCTACCAGCACTTGCAGCGTGCTGTGCCACGTGTTCACGTGCGCGCCCAGCCACCGCGCGCAGGCGCTGCACCACGCCACCAGGCTCCTGCAGGTGCTCCTCTACCAGCACACGTGAGTCTCACCGACCTACCGCTCCTACCACCACTTGCAGCGTGCTGTGCCACGTGTTCACGTGCGCGCCCAGCCACCGCGCGCAGGCGCTGCACCACGCCACCAGGCTCCTGCAGGTGCTCCTCTACCAGCACACGTGAGTCTCACCGACCTACCGCTCCTACCAGCACTTGCAGCGTGCTGTGCCACGTGTTCACGTGCGCGCCCAGCCACCGCGCGCAGGCGCTGCACCACGCCACCAGGCTCCTGCAGGTGCTCCTCTACCAGCACACGTGAGTCTCACCGACCTACCG
The DNA here is from genome assembly GCA_947095575.1 of Electrophaes corylata. NCBI lineage: Eukaryota > Metazoa > Arthropoda > Insecta > Lepidoptera > Geometridae > Electrophaes > Electrophaes corylata. The sequence continues at coordinate 12,782,934 of OX352708.1, read as the reverse complement.
CTCCTACAACCACTTGCAGCGTGCTGTGCCACGTGTTCACGTGCGCGCCCAGCCACCGCGCGCAGGCGCTGCACCACGCCACCAGGCTCCTGCAGGTGCTCCTCTACCAGCACACGTGAGTCTCACCGACCTACCGCTCCTACCACCACTTGCAGCGTGCTGTGCCACGTGTTCACGTGCGCGCCCAGCCACATCTCTCAGAATCAGCAAGTTGAAGTGGCAATGGGCTGGCCATGTAGAACCGACTACGCCTGGGAATGAAGGTTCTCGAATGGCGACCACGAACCGGAAGACGAAGCGTAGAACGACCTCCTACCCGATGGACTGGTGACATTGTTAGGATCGCGGGAAGTCGGTGGATGGAAATGGCTCAAAACTACTTTTCCTGGAAACGTATGGGGTCTATTTCCAGCAGTGGACTTCTACAGGCTATTTATAATGACAATGTCAAACAGTAAATAGTGGCAAGCTTTATCTTAATTAGAACAACATGTTACAGCTACAAAAAAAATAACCAGAATCTTCCTGAGTCTTTACAGTTCAAGTGTAAGTAAGTGTGTCTATCATCGTACCTCATTTTTGTTATCTACCACTAAGTTAACTGTTCCAAATAAATATTTTGTATTTTGTAAGTTCAGACACAGTTCTTAGATTTGCCTGAAAAAGTCTAGAAAATGTTGTCCAAGTTTGCATTTTCTTGCTAACTTTTGGCCTACTAGTAAATGAGCTTTTAAGTTGGATCACCAATATAGTGACAGTGAGTTCATCTGATGATGGAATGTGTACAACGTCACTCAAAGAAGTTATAAGTGTATCAAACGATAGCCAGCTGTAATACTGTGTAGAATATAATGACGACTAAAGCGTGGTGTTTCCCCCAGGAGCGAGAACGAAGAGGAGAGGTGCAGCGTGGAGCTAGCTGTGGCACCTCATCTGCCCCTCCTGCATCAGGCGCTGTTGCACGATCCCAGCCACTACGCACAGGTAGTCGCTAGCTTACACTTTTCTTATTATAACGGCAAAACGTCTTACACTTCTCATGTTGCGTGAACAGGAAACCAGTTGTATTCCAGGTTGTTGTAAATGTATCAGGGTGTCACTTGTACTGTGTACAATTGCAGGAAGAAGATGGAGTAGGCAGCGGCGGCGACAAGAAGGCAGACAGCAAGCGAGTGGGCGCAGCACGAGTCAGCACGGCCGCGCTCTGCGCACAGCTGGCGCTCTCGGAGGTCGAGGAGGTCGCTACCACAATGCTCACTCTGGGTGAGTCCCTACTCTAGTGGTTTACACTGCATTTAAATATCGGTTTCGGTTTTCAATCTCTGTGGTAAATGTTTATGCAATGAGTATGTACCTGAGTGAGTTGGTGTTTGTCTGCAGGCACGCCGAGCGTACTTATAGATCTAATGTTCGAGTTCCCGGAGAACAACTTCCTTCATGCGCAAGTGGTGGCGCTGTGCCGGAACGCGCTCGGCAACCGTCTCTATCGCACGCAGTACGCCCGACACGTTAGTACAAGCTTACTTACATTTCCTTCTTGTTATTTCGTTACTTAAAAATGCTGGTATTTGCTGTGTGAAATGTACATTAATTAGAATTTTTTAAATTCATTCCAGTTATTTGTGGAGTGTGACCTGCTGACGAGACTGATGGACGCGTTCGAAGAGAACGAACATAAATTGTGAGTGTATTGACTTTACCCACAATTAAATGAAATAGGCACACTGTTGATAGTGGAAGAAACGTGTACAAAGCTAGTTTCCATAGGCTTTTTTTACCGACGACTTCTAAAAAAGAGGCTCTTTAAGAACATATGTTTTTCTATTCCGATTTAGCTGCGGTCGTCATTGACTATAGAAATTGTTTTTTTTGAAGAGGTTGGTGAGAGGAATATATGAATGATGCTGGTCTCATCGCCTAGTCTGTTTATATCACTTATTTAATATCAGGAAGTGACTTACCTGAATAATTAGAACATTACGAAAATTATCATAAAATATTGGGCCCAGAATTGAGCCTCGTGGAACTCCACGTCTAATGCTAATTTTTTTAAACTCTGCTATCACTTCCTGCTTATTTACACCATGCCTAACTTCAGTAATTTGTTTTTTATCGCTAAGGCCCATTGTATAAGAACTATCGCATCGCCTCTCACCCCGTAATGTGCAAGTTCTGCCAGTACAATGCGATGGTCAACCATATCAATTGCAGAGGAGATGTCTAAGAACAGACCAGCTAAATTAAAATTGCATGGCATTTGGGAGTAACGACGACGTAAGTGTTTACCGTCGCGTTCATTAGGTCCTTGTCGACTCACAATTTAGCAACGCGCAGTCTAACCGGTCGATCGGGTCTTTGAAGGTGACGTGTGTTGTTGAGCAGGAACAACTCCCCCCGCGCCGGCTACATGGGCCACGTGGTCGTGCTGCTGGGCTGCATCAGCTCCGTGCTGGAGGAGCTGGAGGAGCTGGAGGAGCAGCTGCACCTCCCGAGCGTGTTGCAACGCTGGTCGTGCTTCCGCGAGAACAGCCTGCGACCTGTGCTCGTGGTGCACGACACGCCGCTGGTAAGGACGCCTCACTTATGTAGAACTAACTATCTACGAACTATGCGACACTCGATGCCCACTGCAACACTATCCAGTTCTATGGTAAAGTCAGTTGACTTTTGCCTGGTTCCAATAACATACAAATAAAACGTCCTTTAGTATTACTAAGAATCGTTGTTTGTCGGATAGGTCTACATTTCATTGTGAGATGAGAGTTATTCTAACAGACAAGCCGAGAATACCAGAGTCATACAGGTGTTAAGCCTCATGTGCCTGTATATGTACCGATGTTACCTGTCTTCAAACTGGAACACACTGCGCTGCTTGCCAGCAGAAATAGGCAAAGTGGTAGTTTTTCCATGGACGAGTCCTTCACTAACAGCTCTGCTACTACTTAATAGTAGCTACTCACTGGAGCTTCATGTTATATTATTTTGTAAAATGGATCATACAGCAAAACGGTAGGAAGTATGCCGTAAGTTTCTTGTCTGTTCTGGCTTGGTCGCGAGGAACTGTTAGTATTCCTATTATTAAATACCTGCTGACTTTGAATTTAAAAAAATACAAAGAAAGTGTTTTATTTCCTTTTCAGGGTGGTACCTATCCCTCGGACAATCTTTACGAGACGGGTGAAGAGGTGATTATTATTTTTAATGTATTATGTTTAATATCTCCATCCATGTCAGTGCTCTCAAACGGTGAAGGAAAACATCGTGAGGAAACCAGTTAGTATTCTAGCAGCGACGATGGGCTTGCAACCTTCTTACTTCTAAAAAATGGGGATATGTGCCAAATGTAGTATTTGGACGTACCTCTCACTACTCCGCTTAGATATCCTCAAAGAATCTTGAGTTGGTGCTTAGATCCTCAAATCGTCAGATCACCATCATCGCTCTACCGTGACTGGGGACTGGGACAAGTCGTGACTCGTGACGCTGGTTCTGTTCCTGTTTGTTGTAACTCCAAACTTAAATTGAACCTCTATTTTGTTCCCATAGTACAAGCTTTGCTTAGTTCGGGGCTAGAGGGCGTTGTGTGAATATTTGTCATAAATATTTATTTATTATCTCTGCCACTTTTACCTGTGGCAAAATCTTTTGAAAGCAAAACACAAACAAAAATGGCATTGGACTTAGGTTAAGACATACTTATGCTACTTATGTATATACATAACTTTATTTTACAGCTTGATAACATCTCAGACGTAATGGCAGCAAACTACGACGTGAGTGATTGTATACTTTTAATCTTTAAAGAACTTCAAAATAAATATAGTTTTAATATTCAGAAAACTTCTATATTCATTTAAGTTACACAGGTTATTATTACTTATGGAAGCTTAGCCAACACTAACTAACTGACAACTGACAACTGACGTAGTGTATAGGCAACGCACAGCTTTAACAGCTGGCTGTAGATCATTTTTAAGTCATATTTGTAAAGTAAATTAAAAACATTTTTTTATTGGTGCCTTACAGATGTTGACAAAGTTATTACAACCTAACCTAAGAATAATTGTAATTTTGTGTGAAATTAAATGAATTGTAAGAACACTAACTCCCACCCTAGGATTATCGTGAGTTGTGGGTAGTTAGTCTCTTTCGCCGGATAATGATAATAATATGCCTGCAAGGGTAATAGGTACGTTAAACAACGTTGTGTCAGTTTGTAGCTTGTAGGTTGCAGTTTGTAGCTCCACTCACTCTGAAAAACAAAATGTACTGGCGCCTAGATCTACCTTACATTATTTAAGGTGATCTCTGTGATTCTATTGAATAAAGACTTTTGATTTTTGATTTCACTGTGTACCAAAAAAAAATTCCTGGAATTTAAACCTTGTATGAAAATATCTACACAGAAGTTAAAATCGCACGAAGAACGTACGGCATTCATTTATAATAATGATTAAATAAATGTTGTAATGGAAAGCGTCCCCATGGCGTGCACGTGTCTGCATTGGATGACCACGTCCGATGATTATTATAGCCTCCCAAATTGAATGAGTTATATATATTTCAGTTTAACGACTTGGCAGCTACCACGGGCATGGACGAGCTAGGTGATGATCTGGCCACTGACCACGAGGTGGGTGATCATCGACCATTTATTTACAAAAATCATGTTATGGTAACGTAAGGAAACTTATATACTTTTTTTGTAATGTATGCCTAGAATACAATATAACACCCAGACATAGAACAAACATCTATGTTCATTGCACAAATGTTTGTTTTCGGTGGGGATCGAACCCACCACCTCCACAACGAAAAGCACGGCTATTACGAACTGAGCTGTGACGGCTGTCTCATTTACTTTCATGTTTATTACTTCAATACAGTCAAGTTTAATAATTATTTTGGCACCACGCACGTCCTCTCGCTCGACGGTTCGAGTCCGAATGCGGGAACCCGAGCCGACCGTTGGCGGATCGCTACTCGCTAGACCAACATATCGTTCTTAAAATTTGCTGAACTGGTATTGTTGAGAGCAAACACTGAACGTTGGGCTCCTGCCTCCAGCTTGGCTAACAGAGTGTTACTTGCAGATGCGGATCGCGGGGGAACATGCCGATTCGGCTGAATTCATAGCCGAGGGGCTGGGACTCGAATCAGAAGATAAGGTAATACTAATATGGCTAACGGGTTCATTTTATAAATCATTTAAACTCCCTGCCGATAACTGATCCGTTTCTTTCAAACCGAAACACGGCAGCATTAGTGAGTGGGTTGGGTTCTCTAATATAACCATAAAAAAGATGGTCAATAAATTATTACAAACTTTTTATTTCACAAGAGTTTTTTTATTAAAAAACTAATTACAGAATTCTACTAATTATATAAATGCGAATGTTTGGATGGATGTTTGTTCCTCTTTCACGCTCTAACCAGTGGACCGATTTGGATGAAATTTGGAATAAATATAGATTGTAATCTGGAATAGGCTACTTTTTATCCCGAAAAAATAACGGGAACGGGAAAAAACTGCCTCGCGGGCCAAGCTGCGAGTGGCCTCTAGTTCTAAATAGAAAATGTGAAAATAAACTTGAAATTGAACCTGGACTGAAGCACAGACGAGGGCGAGTGAACAGAGTCAAGCGACCGTCTGCGTGCTTTAATGGATTTGACGTCATGAATACAGCTGTTCGTTTATTATATAATAATGTTTGTTTGTTTGCAGAGAATAACAGCACAGAACAGTTTCCTAAAACTAGCGAATCAGAGGTTTGACGATGAGTGAGTATTCTACTATGTATTTAGATTTATAAACGCGTACAAGAAGAGCTTGATAGGTATAAACCTATTTAAACTGTAAGCTGTGTTTATGTCAGAGGGAGTTCTGTATTATATTATTGTGTGTTTACTAAACTTAACTACGCTCATATAAATACTCTGTACCTTAACTTATGTTCCTAAATTTATCGTTTGCATTATATACAATACACACCTTTTCTCTGATTGCCGTTATAAGTTCGATTCTACAAAATGGTACAAAATAGGGCAGTCTTATCTTTAAAATTATGTTAGTGTTGTTAGTTCAACGTTGGTATTTTAAAGTGATTGTGGTTATCGTAATAATCAAACAACTTGCTTTCAGCATGTGGGACGATGCACCGGATGTGGAGTCGTTCGGGGCGGCGCCCCTTGGGGGGCACAGCTCCGACACTGCGGAAGTGTGGTCCGTTCCTGGTATGTACCTATCATCAGAACCAGCTTTCAGGAACTGATGAAAGAGTAAATCTCTTCAATGACGACAATGACGACGATTGACGAGCGATGTGGCGCAGCAGGCGAGGGTCCGCCTGCGACGCAGGAGATTGCGGGTTCTATTCCCGCCCTGGGATAAATGTTTGGACGATCTACAAATATTTGTTCCAGGTGTTCTGGGTTTCTTCGATGCATAATAAAAAATATGGATGCATGTAACGTATCGTATTAAGTATATTAGTCATCTAGGACCCATAACGATTCATAACCTTCGGGGTATTATAAAATGAGTTAGGTGCTTAATGTGTTTGTGCTGTGCAGCGTGGGACAGCGAGGACGGCGGCGGCGGCGGCGGCGGCAGCGGGGCGGAGGCGGGGGCGGGCGCGGGCGCGGGCGGGGAGGGGTGGGCGCAGTTCGAGGCGTTCGCGGCGCCGCCCGACGCCTTCGCGACGTCGCCCGACGGGAAGGAAGCCTTCGCCGCCTTCTGGCCGGCCGACGCTCACGCTGCAGGTACACATAATCATCCCGACTCATTCGATTGACCGAGTGTGGATCGAACGTCGCTCAGGGAAAAATATAGAATCTCCTCTAAGTACGGCGATCCGAGGTCGCGGTGAGAAGCAAGTGACCGCGGTAACGAACCGATATTTCATCCCACTTATTTTAACTCGGCTCGCCGTAGCTTTAATGCAAGCTTCCGGCTTCCGGTCTCGTGGAACTGACCTAATACAATGGGAGGTGATCCTTGTGGGTGGATCGAATTGATATCTAAGTAGGGTACACGATAGTAGTAGGTCGATTGTCGTCGTTGCGTTGCAGAATCGTCCGGTGAAGGCTTGGAGCGGGACATGCGCGCCCTGCGCCTGGAGGGCACGGCGGAGTTAGCCAACAACCTGCTGACTGCCATGAGCGGCATGTCGGCTGACGCCATCGCTAACATCGTCAACGCCAACCTGCAGCCGCTGCCGCTGCAGCCTCCCCAGGTATGTACATATGTAAGGGAACATTTCACCAGACCGACACAATCTTAATTACGGCATTGTATTTGTATTTTAAAAAATATGATAAGATTCTCTTTATATATAAGAAACATTTGTTTCAGGTGAACCTACCACCGGAAGCCACGGTCGAGGTGAACACGCCCAACCCGGTGACTCCTCCTGCCGAGTTCAGCAACCCGTCCGCACAGACACCTTTCCCGAGTGAGACTTCCACTTGTATTTCCGTCGGACCATTGCCTACTGAAGTCACTTCATCCACTCGAGTCAGTCCACCCGCTGAAGTACCTACACCCGCTAGAGTCAGTTCACCGGCTAAAGTCACTTTACCTGAGGTCGCAAGTGAGACAGATAGTAATGAACAAAATACTTCTGATAAAACGGTTAAAGTCAATTGTGTATCATCTATCAAGGATAGTCCTTCGGAATCGCAAAGTCCTTCAACTTTCGAGGACAGTAATACGGCGTGTAAGGTTATCGAGCTGTCGCCTGAGGACGGAGCTTCAGCGAAGACGGCGATAGATACAAATGCGATAGAGGTGACCGACTCACCTCTAGGGGTCACAGATACGAGCGAAAGATGATGCGTCGAGGTCCATCTACTGCCCTGTAGCTAGTTCATCTAAGTCACGCCAAACTTTAAGGCCGGTCTGATCGGCACGCTTCTAGATACTTGTAGATGGTGTCAGCGAAGGTGCCGTTTCCGATTGGCTAACAGAAGCGCCGCGCCGTATTGTTTTCGTTGATTGGTTGGAGCTTTGCGAATGGCCCATTGTGCCTATAACTGAGACCGGCCACAAAGTTTGGCGTGACACTGTATATTGGAGCGGTGTATAGAATGCGCTTCGTTTCAATGTGATTAAACGTTATTTTGTAAGGAAACGGCATTTTTAAGGTATGTTACTGCTGATCGAGCCGATTTAAAATTTCAACGACAGTTATTCTAAAATTGATTTAAATTTTATTTAAAAGTTGATATGATCGTTAAATATAATGTTTTATATTTTTATATTTTACGATTAGTGATAGCTTCGAGATTCATCTCGGCGCATGCGACGCACATCCGCGTTATTAATTAGATAAATATAAAACCTGTTTGTACATATTCTCATTTAAATATTACTCGCAGTCTGTTTGTTATTGAAACTAGGACATGATAAATGATAACATACAGTTTAGATACAATTATAAATAATTTGCAATACTACTTTAGCTTTATTTCGTTTATTGTCTTAGAAGTATGTAATGTAATATACTAATATTAAACATAAAATTCCTGTCATGCACAAAACTACACTGTATTAGTTCAGTGCACGCCAACCCTGGGGTCCAAATGAAATGCAATTTCCCTTGTTTTCCACTTTTAGCTCAATAAAACACTTAACCAATCCATGGTTAAATTCATTTTAATGTCTCCCAATAACTATTAATATAACCGGACCTCCTTAAAACTATATCAAACTAAAATAACATATTTTTTTTGATATATAAAAGCTTGTTAAATGAACTACAACACCAGTGAAACATTTCACCTTTGACCAGCTTGTCAATGAGGTGTTTGTGTTTAATGATTTATTAAATAATAATCTATAATTATAATTAGCCCACATAATCCTACGCAATAATGGTACAACGATGTTTTAAACATTAATAAATAAGCTGTATGTTCAGGCGATTGTCGAGCTTTGTAATAAAATTAGATATATTATAGTTATTACTACCCTCATAGCAGTCGTCCCACGTTAGAGCACTCGTTGAGAATGGAATAACTCGATGCCAAAACTGCACATTAGCTAGTGGTGACACGTGTAACTTTAAGTTAGGGCAGCGCCAACCGGTGGACGCCACCGCCCTAGTACTTAATATGTATTCAGTGGAACGAAGGATTTTAAAGTTGTCCATATATTTTATCTTATCGTAATATTGAAAATATTGAAATAAAATGTTGTTCATAATCCCTGTCACATGTATAACGGCTCCATCAGAGCTCAAAAAAGCATCCAAAAGAGATAACAACAGACTTATCAGTTAGCTTAGTTAAAAGAGCGTTCAGAGACCGTCATGAATAAGGCATAAGTTTCAATGCTCAAAAACTGACCTTGGAGCACCTCGCGCCTCGGCCCGTCATCGAGGATTCTTACGAGGTACCTACCTGTACTGAACGAATATCATTCACCACGACTTGGTTCGTGTGAAGTTATTTAAATACTGACTTGCTGCACCCTTTAAGGGTGTAATTCCAGGAATTCATTCCACGGTACACTCTTCCGTATCTCGAGTAGCGGTCTTAGCTGTGCTTGCATGTCAGTCAATCGCAAGAAAGCCTGATATACAACGTTGTGAGAATACGCTACATCGAGCGAGTTTAATATCCTGTAGATAGCACACGCGTACTTGTCAAACGTTAGTTAGGATTCTGCCCATATACATAGAATACCACGGAAATGAACACCAGTATAAATAATTATAATAATAATAAATAGCTACTAAAATAAAATATTTAAAGTCTTATTAAATTATAATAAAGCAGTGATCTAAACTAGCGCTCATTAGCGATGTGATGGTAAAATGTCCAATTATAAATTCGTTGTGTTCAGACATCTATGTAAGGGTTGTCTACACTGTATATATTATTGGTCGGTTGTTCATTATATAATAATATAGTGGAAACGTGTAGGTAGCCTTACCACGTAGGTAGGTACCTAATAGCTTATGTAAATATAAGGCGTTATTCATTGACTCCAGATAACATTGTTGCATTTTATTAGAGTTAGAGTAAGTTTTAATATCCATCGATCCGAGCGAGCGTTGAAGTCGAGACATGCGCACTTTCAATCCATATCGATTATCAATATCAGTTGAGACATATCGATATATCGGAACGTCACTACTCCGTTGGTACTTGAGAAGGCATTTTTGATGGTTTGAATGAGCTGACTTAAAATTGGTTTAGGCGAGTAGAGTTCGATCTGTATGATGCGTGTGTCTCTACTTGTTTCATTTGAAGTCATTTTGTTTTATTCGTAGGTCATACCTAAGTTATGAGTTGTTTTTTTTATAAAATTCGTCATAATACAATGAGTTAGGGTTGAATACTGTAAATGATCTCTTTTAGAATTCCGCTTTTTATGCAATGTTTTTTTGTGTGTTTTATCACTGTCTGTATAATTTTTGCACATTTTACATGAAGTTTTTTACTGTGAGTTGTTGAATATCAGAAACTTATTATATCATATTTAGTACATCTCAACGTTTTCCAAACATATTGAATTCATATCGTACTTTTAGTTTTGAAAATTTACACATTTCGCGAAACTTCATTCATTTGAACAAAATGATTAACGATTATTGAATAAAATGCAGCGTGTAAAAAGACTGTGCCAGTTCATAACAGCAAGCTGTACTGTACACGGATAGTTCAATCCTAAACATATTATGCACCTCCCTGTATATTGTTGAGCTTGCTTCAGGAGCGCAGCTTGTATCGGCGGAGACGTATGTTCTTGTAAATAGCATTGTATACATGTACTTAGGTAACTATTATTGGCAGCCCAGTTTATTACTGTTCGTAACTTTACAAAATCATTAATTTTTATGAATCTAATATTAGTTTATTTTATAGAGTCTGTCTTGTTCGTGTACGAAAGGTTTTATTATGTTAACTTGTTCTTCAAGATTGATGTTCGTTGGCAACCTGTTATGAAAATAAACTTCAAGAGTCCTTTATGTTGTTAAACACAATGTTTGTTCAAATAAATGCATGTTTCACTCTGTGACATCACAAATGTTCCAAGTTTTAAGGGAGACTCATATTTTTGTAAATATAAATTGGGAAATATATTAAACGCTGTGATCTACAAGTATAATCAATGGGAAGCATCATTAGAGTGAAAATTGCGGAGAAATTAATTGAGATTATGAATAGCATCCACTAGGCTTTCTCTTTTAGTTGTCCCAAAACGGACCGTATACGACGGAATAAAGGCCACTTCTAACCTGTCAAACGACAACAATTGTGATATCAATATAGTTAGTTGCAATAACACGCGGTACCTTCCTACGGCCTCTGCTGTGATGCAGTTCATTGAACAGCAGAGCTGCTCTTCGCAGAGATTCTTAGTTACACTTGTGTACCTACTGTTGTAAGTTGTACCTTAGTACTTGTTGCTGTCTTTTGTGCGATGCGAACTGGTTTTCCGAGTAAGTTTTGAATGTAATCGCAAGAGATCACACGACGCTAGAGGGCGCTTTATGTGATTCCATACAAAAACAACTCTGAAAATTAGCTCGCATTGCACAAAAAACCAATGAATACAACTCAGTATGAACGTTTAGATTGGTCGTAACAGCAGCGAATCGTTTAGAGACGAGCCTAGTGGTTGCTTAGCTGGAGTCGAGAGACACGGGACACGCTTGGTGTCCACCAGGGACACCGCACCAGGGACACGGGTCGGGCTCGGGAGCTCGCCTGCGGGAGCTAGTATTATAGTGTAAGGGTACTATAAAGCTGTGAGATGTATTAGTGCAATTAGTTGCCTTTGAGTGTGGTTGTCAAATTTTATATAAACTTAATGTTGATTACGATTGTGTCTAGTTTCCGTTTATTCTTGTAAAATATATCTTTAATGAACATACTTACACGCATTTTAATATCCGGTACCAACTTACTCGCATGCCGTGTGCTAGAATAGCTAGTTCTTACTTTAAGCTGAGGTATAAAATAATCTACATACAAGATCTGTAAATACATTTTTGGATTGGTAGGAAGTTATATAAATCTGTAGGTATAAAAAGTGTGATAACAACTTGGTCATTTAGCAATTTTGAGCTACCGCTTCATTCTTAAACGATTTATAAATATTGTAAAGAATTTTGTGATAAACATGACAAACATGAGGGAGGGACCCTCATACCAAACCAGGTTGTTTAAGTAATTGTAGTCATAACCTTGTTTTAAGGTACGATCTAGTGTGACACACGCACGCAGCTACTTTTGGCACGAGTTTCTAATAGTTTGTAATACGGGACTTAAGTGATTTAGTGGCGAGAATAGTAACAGCGGACTTTAAATTCAAAACTGTTTTTCGTAAGGTTATTATAGTGTAACACTATGTCACTATCCGTAGTAACGCGAGCAGTTTCACTCACATTAGCAAACATCTAACAAGTAGGTAGCTAACATACTGTGATGTGTACAATCGAGAACTGTGCCTTCTACGAGTATAACCGCGTTTAAAGGCGCGACTCACCGCTCGTTATATATTTCCCCTCCACAATAAAAGTTTGATTGTATATGTTATCCGTAAATTTGTATGCAAATCCGAAATAAATGAATATTTATTATACATAGTTCAAGTTTTATTAAAAGGTTGCTCAATAAACTCGCGTTTTAATTTAAGTTCCCAAACATTGAAATCAAAAGGGACAGGCGATGTCCAAAATTATTGTTTTTTATTATTTTCTAACCACGGGTGACTATCACTCACTGTTACTCAGACCTACTCACTCAGACAGTACCGTAGTTGGTATATTTAGGGTTGCCTGCATTAAAAAATGAAAGACAGAAATGCTTTGATATATTTTTATTATAATATTTTCATAATGTATTTATAATGACTATAATAATCATCTACCAAACTAAATAATCAATATAATTCAACAGCATCCATTATGTACAATATGTATAGTTTATAATTTCTTTATAATTTCCACGTTTTTACAACGTTTTAGAAAAAGAGACAGTCGTCTAATTCCATATAAAACAATGATCAAATGAATTCTACAATTATTACAGATTAACAGGTAATCATTTGCCACAAGTTTTTTTTGTTTTATTATTTATTTACAAATCTTATATTTATAATTTAGTCCCATAATTTCCAAATGAATCTTTAGCTTTTGAGATGGAACTTGCTATATTTTAGATATATATCTAAGTATTGCAATATAATAGAACAAAACGCGGGGTGGCGTTTAGCTCCAAGTAACAATGAATAGAATTCACAAAACTTAACTTGTTATTACATTATAATAACTAACTAGACGTAGAAGAGATGAGCGTGACTGAGGTAACGAGAGCGCGAGCGTGCTGCTGTCTCAACGACAATGTAGGTACCTAACGCAACGCAACGCAACGCAACGACTAGGACTTTTTAACAGCCATTACCTACTACACAAAAATAAATTTCTCCAAACTAAGTATAAACATCCGATAATCTGCTAAGATCCGATAAGATACAAAATATACATGTAATTACAAATATTCTGTATTTTATTCAAATAATACTTTATTTATAAAATATGTAGCATTTTAACAATATAACATTTTGTCTAACAGATGTAGTATCTAGCTATAATAAGTTGTTAATGTAATCGGTATATTATAGTAATGTTATTTGGTAATACTTAGTCTTATTACTAAGTAATATTCAAATGAAAATTCTACTTGTTCACTCTTTTATGGCAACAAGTAGAAAATGTGTAAGCCGTGTCTCAAAACTAAACGATCTTACTTAGGATATAGTACCTTGATTGAGATAAATAGATACCTATTGATACAAGGCTGGTACCTCATGATATGCCACTCAGATATACACGGTGTCCACAAACCCTTCACTTTGCATCCGATTAAAACTGTCAAACTCTGAACTCGCGTTAAAATGGTAAATTGTGATATGAAAATATGTTTCCTCGCATAAAACTCCAGCAAAAAATAATCTGGTTAAAACATGATATCTCTGAACAGCATCTGTTTCAAGGTACGTACGAAGGTAACCACATACGATACTACCAATAATCACTAAAACAACGAAGCTACGTTATAAACTCATTGCAAACGTTACAACACGAGTAAGAAACAACGAGTAAGTATAGTTAACACAGCATTAAAATAGTAGAAACTTTTGGCATCCAATAATATACGGCTAACTAATATATTATATACGTGTTACGTATACAGCTGAACTAGCAACACTATAGTATGTTATATAGGTATATTTCAAGCTAAGTATGTCAAATATATATATATATGTACTTATATATAACATTGGACGTTACGTATAAGAAAGGAAGTGTTCTTACTGAAAGTTAGTTTAAGACATCACAGTATAATAACTAAGGTAAGTATAACGGCAAATAGCGAACTGTACAGGAGTGTCGAGCCGCCGCCGGGCGCGCGTCCGCGGTTAATGACGTACAAAATAATTATTGCCATGCGATACACCGATACCTACTTCTGGTAATTAATTATATTACATTTACAGAACAGACGAAACCTGTCGCCACACTAACTAAATTAACTGAAATAGACGCTCAATATCTTAGAATACGATGCCGCCAAAGCTCGGCCTCACAAGTACCTACATGACGGTAGGTAGGTATGCCGACAGGTCTCTCTGCACACTTAATTAACCAGCGATTTACACAATAGCATTATTTTATATTAGTTATCGCTTTATTTTAGTTTAGTTTTATATCTAGCAACACCAACACGACACCGATTGGTCTGGTTTAGGCTTGCAACCCGCAAATGTATTGCTATTTGTCCGAAGGCGATGCATCACCGATCTCTTTGAAGACGAAGCGACATCTTACATTTTCAATTGATAATACGAAAAAGAGGTGACATTTGCACCCCTGAAACTTAAACAAGACAAGACCTCTCAAATGAAAATGTAGACGCTACATAAAGCAATTATTTTGAATCACACCAATGTACAACATATAGATAAGTATGTATGTATACTTATAACGCAAGAGAAGTAAACTAGAGCAGGTAAGTAGGGTCATATAAAATGGCTTACATGCAACTAAAGCAAACATAGAAGAGAAACGGAACTACACTTGAGTGTCAAAGTAATCGCCTGTGGTAACAAAATTATTGTCCAATCTTTAAATACTTTTAATCATTTACTTATTACTTTATATAATACAGATGAACGTAGTTCTTCTAACACTATTCCGTAACGTTATCGTAACAATATAATTTACAACTACCTGTATCGTAGGTAAGTAGGTAATGTTACTAGTAATAATCATTAAATCATCAACGATCAAAATATAATCTCAACTTACCATAACGGACTAACACAAACACATTATTAATATAATTATTTGTACAAGTAACGTAAATGCAGCCTGCTAATGCTGAAAATATATTTGAACAACTAACGGAAGAGAGACGAGAGAATCCGAAAGAGTCGGCGACCGACGATCACTACTGTAAAATACTTTGTATAAAAAGATTTAAGAATAGTTCCATATTAATATGCTTTTGTTTATTTACATTATCACATCGCGTGAACGAATACGGGCCTCGGCCGGCATACGGCATACGACCGGCTAGGATAGAGGCACGCGACAGACTGAAGCCTACGGCGCCGACGTCTCGGCGTCTGCGCCGGCTGTATACAAGAAGAGGCACAGAAATAATTGAACGATTCAGCGTGTGGCTGGAAGCGGGACACTACTGACCGAATTTCCATGAAAGAAGTTTGTGCGTTCGTTTATTTCAAGTCACGCCTAAGTAAGAGTCTAAATATAAAGTTCATAAGATCACTACGTGGGTAGCTAAGCTCTGGCGGCGACGGTCTACGGTAAACATTCACACGAATATTAGCACCTAGAACTAACGGTGCTACCGACCGACAACTTCCAATCGAAACGCCCTATTTATAAGTAGTCTGAAAATTCGATACTATATCAAGTTATCGCTAACCTCTCTAACAGTTTGTTTTGTTTCCTAAGTCGACAATCACCTAACTTAATGTATGTACATTAATACAACTAGCATGCACTGGAGTGAAACATGAAAGCCAATAGATGGCGCTACCTGTCAGTGAGAAACGGGAACACTGCAACGACAATTGAATGCAAGTTACCTTTCAGAACTATTTATTCGACGCACACTACCATTTGAAATGTGTACTTAATACATCTGATAGTATTCTCGAGAGTCGCAACAGACGGACGCGCCGTAGGTAGGTGTTAAGTAGCTACTTCAGTATAGAGAGGCCAGCTGACGGGCGTGCATCGTTCACAGCTGATACCATTTCTTGTCCTTGTACTTGAGCATCAGTTGGTGCGCGGACGATGAGAACTCCGCCGCCTGAAAGACACGATTCGATTAGAAAACAAAATAGTGAAGTAGAGTTAGTCTCCAACACAAAATTAAAAGCGTAGTGGGTAGGCCTATTGTAACTCGAGGAATCTTTATAGTAACGAACCTATCGACTTTAAAGGTTACATTTACCTTATTCCTTCATAGTTAATCAAAAACCTCGCAGCGAATATTATACATAATCCGGTTCGAAGGATATGTCGACTACCTATTATCTTGCATTGGGACTTGAGCATTTATTTTTTAGTAATTTTCAATAAAAAATCAGTTACCTATGAGTACTTTTATGACTGAATAATTGACGATGTACTTAATAATGAATTTTCTTGCTATTAATACAATTTTCAATGTTTCCAATCACCAAAAGAACTATCTTTCATAGGTTTACCTTTTACAAAAGATCTTTTACGAAAGAACAAAAACAGATCATTGACATAAACTAGGTATAAGAAGGGGCCCAATGTTGAGCCCCGTCCGAACTCTTGCCATTAGGTACGGGGTAACAATAAGATTTCACTGTTCGAGAAACTTTATCGCCCAGTGAATGTCAGTTCTCCAAGCTATACACATTGCTACTTCAACTTGCTCATTCCTTCATTCAGTGCTGGACTGGATCTGTAATGTCTACATTATTCCAGTTATTTAGAAGCCGTTGAAGTGTGAACACTACAGTGACAATGATTTCAAGAAGAGATCAGTTTCGAAAATGTTTCAAACGTGCTCAATCACTCTTGCTACATTGTCTCCAATGTGAATCCTTCAATATCCATACCAATGCACAGATTTTGCAAAGCAGTTTGGCGCATAGCTTTGTTTTTTTAATGTTCTGATGTTGTATGCCATAAACACGGATTTTCTCTGTATATAGTGACAAACTTTACAGTTTCGTCTTCAGATAACTTCTTCACCATTGTTAAATCTTTTTTCTTCGCAAAAAAAGTCCGCAAAAACAACCAACACGTGTGTACTTCGTCAGCACCTGGAATGGACTGGATTGGCCGTCTACATTATTCCAGTTGCACTGGATTGATCGCACTGGATTCAAAAGTAGACCGCGAATCCAGTTACTGGACTGGAATGCTTACTGGATTCAGTTCATTCCAGTGCCGGTTTACATTTTTCCAGTAAGCAATCCAGTACTGGACTGGAATAATGTAAACCGGCCATAAGATTATAAGATAGCTACTAGTGAGATAGAACGAATGTGTCACCTGATTGCTCATGCGTTCAGTGCGGTCCTCGAGCTGGGAGAGCTTGTCTCCGCGTTCCAAGACCAGCATGTGTGCGCGGGACACCTCGCTGGCCGCCGTCGAGGCTCGCACGCCCATCTGCTCCATCTGAGCATTGGGGCCCGGGATGTGCTTGGCTACTGTTCGGTTCGGCTTCAGACCGCTGCTCTCTCCGACTACAAAACGAAGTTGACGATGAGAGTCCCACTGCCACTCGCGTACCTACTGTACGCGTCGTGGTTCACAATCACAAATGACAGAACCCGAGTTAGGTATAGGGCACATAGAAAGCAAGGCCACCTCTAAAGCTAGCTAAAGAGTTGAATCCCGTGAGCGTAACATCAGAACCAACCCTGTTCTATTAACATTAACGTGATCAAATCATGAGCCATCTGGTGATGATCCAGTCTATTGATACTTTCTTTGATATTCTACTTTCTAGCAGTATAGTAATGCAACCTTTCATGTCCAATAATTGATTGGGGTTCTTGCTCAAACTAGCAAAATATAGGATCATAATAAGGAGTCTATGAAAAAAGATATAGGTAATACAACTTGAGGCTTACATCAATACCTAGCTAGTTTTTGACTTTTACACGAACACTACAAACAGTACTCGGGCAAAATAAGACACGAGGGATCGTAAGATCCACGTAAGATCGACACAGCTCACAAAAAGTCTCGGGCAATCGTAGTTTAAATGAAAAAAATATAACTTCCACTCCCTCCTGAAGGGAAGTCAGTTGAAGTCTGTCTCGTGAAGTCAGTCTCGTGAAACCTACCATCTGAAAAGATAAGTAAGTATAACGATTAACGCATAACCGAGCCCTGCACGCATAGTGCATAAGTGTTAGTATCCGTGTAGGCAGTGTTAGAGCAGTGCCTTAAGCTAGAGACAGACTGGTTCCCATACGCCCACAATGCAGGGTATGCGATGCATTATGATATCTGGACTGGACTGATTTTTAAAGTAGGTATCGGTGGTTTTAACACGTGACATCATCTCTAGTCGGTATGAAACTTGCCAATCAAATGTAAGGACGTTGCCACCAGGGTTCGCAATAAACAGTATTTTAGTGTAACAGTGACTTCTATACTTCTTCCTTCCACCATTGACCCTGTACCTAGGTTACAGGAAAAAATAGCAAAACTGCACGGTACTATAATAAGTGTTTGTTATATATCAAATTATATTGAGTACCTATGTATGTTATTACTTTTAAAATGTCAACATCTTCTCTTTGTTTTAGTTCAATCAGTGACTTACACACGCACTAGTGCACCTTCTGAGGAGTGAGAACAGTGTGTACGACAAGTGTGCACGCTAACTCTCCCACGTTGTATCGCATACCTACGTCGCGCGTCCGTCGTCGCGTACGCAGGATCAGTGTGTATTTAGCTTCACTCGCTGTTACGTCGTTACAAGCTCAGACCTCGGTCCGTGTACTAAGGATAAATAGTGCTTACAAAGTTCTTCCCTGTCGAGCGCGCGGGAGCCACCGCCGAAGAGGCCTCGGAAGAAGCTCTCCTTGGGCGGCTCCGGCATGTCTCGTGGCAGGAACAGTTCTCCTAGCATCTCGTACAAACTGTGGCTGAAATAAACACAAAGAGACGCATCACGGAAAGAAGAACATCACTGTCGTATTCGCTAAAAAATACGATGAGATAATTCTTTCAAATCATCATCATCATCATCACCAGCCTGTAAAAATCCACTGTTTGACATAGGCCTCACCCATACGCTTTCAGAAAGAACAATGCTGAGCCCTCTCCACCCATCGACTTCCCGCGATCCTAACAATGTCGTCAGTCCATCGGGTAGGAGGACGTCCTACGCTTCGTCTTCCGGTTCGTGGTTCGTGGTTGCGGTTCTTTCAAATGCTACTCTAAAATGTACTGAAATACCGAATGTAAAGGTACCGAAGACAATTTTTTAATCCTTGTTTAATTCTGTACCTATCACCAAATAACACCAACTAATGCTATAAATTGGCAGTATGTATTGTTGTTTAAGTTATTGCATCCGTTAACATTAAACTCACCAGAACTCGGCATCTATTGTGAACTTTTGTATTTCCGAGGGTGACGCCAGGTACAAGCCATGCCCTCTATTGCTGAAGCAGAAGGTCTTCGCTATCCTGAAACACCATCACGTGCTCGATCAACACACGCGCTAAATATATAAACATGATCTGATTGTGTCAAGTCACTGTTACCTACTTTCAGAAAGGTTTATTGAATCTGATTGACTTTAATTTAATTATGTATTTGATACGACTGAACAAAGATTTATGTTTACAAATTAAAAAGCTAAAGTAGATATTTTAAGCAGATTTTGATCGAAGACGTAAACATTGAAGACAAGAAGTAAGTTCGGAAAATCTATCGTTTATCTATCCAAAAGTCTATTGCTAAAGAATCATCTCACCTTATGAATCCACAGTCCTCTGTCGTTGTCTAGAGGATACATTAACTTGTAACATAAAGCGTAGCTAACATGTATCTACTTGCGTCTACCTACGCACATACGAGAACACAGAGAAACAGCAGTGTTAAAGAAAAGCAGGAAGTTATCTGAGAAAGCTCACCCAAAGCTCTCATGCTGCGAAGTATGTATTATTCAGAGAGTAAGCGATTTTGTGAGGCAAAAAAGTATTTCGAATGATGATGCTCAAATAAGACAGCCATAGTAGTCGGCATAACAAAGTTCATCTGAACTTTTGACAGCTAAATGTTGTCGTAAAGAACAGAAAGAAACTGTTTTGCCTCATTAGAAGATTGCAAAGTACCTACTGTAAAGATTAAGTGTCAGCCCAGCGAATAGAAAGAAGAAACAGCAAGAGAACCAACAAGGAAGCAACTGAAGATAGACATCGAATGTATCGTGGCGGCGTGTTCGGTACATGTCGACCAGACAACATGTAGGTAGGTGGTGTAACCGTGTGTGTCATGTCATGTAACAGTTTGTAGATACCTATATACTAGTCAAGCAGTTTCACAAGCAGCCGTCGGAGCTGGGCAAATCATTTCATAATTATCATAATATTCAAAGAGATAACATGCATGTACCGTAAGTACATACTTATTGTTGCCTACTTCATAGTAGGTTAATATAAGAATTAGTTATACAAATTTGACAAGCTAATGTTATATGACTACAACGCTGTGATTACAGTCAAAATATACCTGCGTGTACCGATGTGGTAGATGGTAATTAAGTCTTGTAAATTGACATTGAACTGACATTAGTAAAAATCTATAGATAGGTAGGTAGTCATTGCCACTTACAAGTTTCGTCCATGGTTCCAATGGTCAATAATAACTAAAATATACAAACATTGGTATACTAGTTAGGTACCTAATGTACTCGTAAGTATTGTACATAATTTAGTTGGATTAATGATTTGCCCGTAACCGATTGAAAGAATTGGGAACACAACAGGGGTATAGGTATGGGTATCGAAGCTGAGTACATGAACAGTAACATGTCTAACGCAACAGAGGGCGGCGGAGTGAACTCCACAAACTGATGGAACAAGGCGGAGGGACTTACTGGTCCGTGTCCTCGTTTACAATTAGCTGTTGGCCCCATATGGAGAGCATTGGGTCTACGATACCCCTCTGTTTGGACTGTGTCTGGAAACTACCAGGAACACCGACACTAGTCAGCTCGGTGCTATGATCGACACGTGCTTTCATTTTAATTTAAAGTTTCATCAGAACACATATCTCAATAATACACATTCGATTGAGAAGTCATAGAACTATTAATATAGCTTCTAAATATTTTTGTATATACTGTATCACGCCGTTAATTTAATATCCTTCTATAACAGGTATTAAATTAACATATGGTTTGGTTTTCGTGGTTGATGAAACTCGTATTTTCTAAAATACAAAGCACGTGTCGATGTTAAATAAAATTAAAACTGTTAAAATTAAAAGTGTATTAGTTAGGTACAGATGTTATTGGCGGGGAGTTACATGATTATAACAAGGAGTTAGCGTTAGTACAGTTCAGGGTAGTTCAGCTCAGAGGCAGCTCTTCGGAAATACTAATTCCACTCACTGAAGTGTGTAAGGACTTGTGTTTATATTTACAGCTCTTAGTTAGCAGGTATAGGTAGATGTTCAGCTATCAGTAAGCACTACCTGCATGTTCTCGGCTCATTGTTAGAAAGTATTGGTAACGGTGTCCAATTTGAAGTAATCGTTTCGTATCGATGTGTGGTTATAGCGATTGTCCAATTGTTTCAATTTAAACTCAAAAAGAAAGTGCCAAATATTGTAAGCACAGTGGTGCTCGACAGATTTGCAAAATTTTGACTACTTGTGTTCGGAAATAGCACAGATATTGTCTCTAGTAGCGTGTGCCGGCGATAGTTAATTTAGAATAGGTAAGTAGGTAATACACCGCCGCTTGTTTGGTACAAAACTAGATCTCAGTAACTCTATCGAACGAGTACCTAGGTAGGTAGGTACGAGCAGAGTAGAGCAGAGTAGGTAGAGATGAGATGCGGCGAGCGATTATATCGAGTTGTCGTCTTGCACCAAACAAGACAACATTTCTAACATCGATAATGACGTCTGTCGATAGGCTCCCAAATGATAAAATAGCGAATGATTGTAATAAACCCTCTGGATGATACCAAATGGATGTAAAATAACAAATTGTAAACTGCATCCTCATACTAATATAAAATTGCGTAAGCTATTTATAGCTAATGTATGGAATATCTAATAAAACAAGCCGTTTATCATTTAGTGCCTTCGTTTGGTGCACACAAGTTTATTAATAGATATAAGTAAATCTGCCTCACCATGTGACAGATGTGTCACACTGTACGCACAGGGCGTCCCACGCGTCCCACGCGTCCCTGTGATCTTAACTTTACATCCATTCTCAATGTAAACACTTACAAAATCTATTATATTAACTTCACGTGTTTCAGCAATTGATTGAATGAAATAGGTACTTAGGATTCAATCGATCACTCACGGAGCGAAGAACGTCAAGTCATTCACGTCATGAAGTTGAACAGCACCAAAATGTCAGGCTGTGAAATAGCTAATTATTGTCAAAAGCTAGCGTGTTCACATCAAGACTGAATCGAATCTTATAAGAAGTTAGCGACGGTCAGTGACGGGGTCAGTGGACTCACCTGAGCTCGGAGAGGGGGAGGAAGTCGACGTCTACAAGTGGTCGCAGGGACGGGAGGCTGTATGCGACCAGGTGACCCGTTGATAAGTAATTCACTAAGCATACACTATCTGAAAACACACGGTTCAGGTTCGATTAACGCCGAACTTCGCAAAAAAGGATACATAACCCAGTGGAGCAAGTGGAGCAAGCCATGCGGCCGGAGCGCGTGGCCAGAGCGATAAGTAAACTTCTGAAAAGGCGTTGTTTGTTTGGGATGCTCTTAGGGTTTTGATAGAAGATTGTATTTATTTACCTTTCAGGCTAACAATTTCAGCTTTAACAACAAAGTCCGTATCAACAATCTGCTGTCTATAGACGCAGTTTTGACTGGGCAGGGCCACCACCCGAGCCTGCTTCTCCGAGGCTATGACGACAAACTGGCGATCTCCAGCGCCCGACGACTCGGGGACGGGCGTGGGGCTCATCCGGCTACTGCTGCTTGATGAGCCCTGTTTCGTCGGCGTCCGCTCTCTTCTTTCTCTTATCTATAATAAAAAAAAAGTATTCATTCTTTGCTAGAATTTTTCCTTAGTTTTGTATTCACGATTGACTTCGGTTTTGTTGAAACAACTCAACTAAGACAGATACTCACATCTTTACTATCGTCCCTCCAACTTTCATATGAGTAAGGAATTAAAGCACCATTGCAGTCGAGAAATGACATTGTAAGGATTGAACCTTTTAACCTAAATATTGGACCACCTGTAACAATTCCAACATTAGAAAATAAAATTCGCACACATTCTTGAAGATAGTAAGAATCAGGAACGAAGAGATAACTCGATGTCTGTTCTTGAGGATGATGATCTTACCACTGGGGGAGACGACGACGGGCTGCGTGTGCCTGAGCTCCGCCTCCGGGAGGCTGATCATCATCGTCAGCACCGAGCCCAGCGTCGTGCCGATCCACAGCGTCGGCAGCAGCGTCGTTGGATCTACAAGTTTTCATAATGAAGCTTCTATACGATCAGTTATATTCGAATTATTGCATAAAGGAAAGCAGCAGACAGTGGGACTTACCAGACTTCTTGATGTAGCTATCGGCGAAGGCGAGGCACTGGATGCCTTCCTGCGAGATGTTCTCGAGGCTGGACATGCTGCTGGAGCGCGACCTCGAGAACGAGCTGTCCAGCTTGTCTACGCGGCCCGTTGCCAACAAAACCACAGATTATTCCCCCGCCGGAGCTCATCGCTAGGAACTCCCTACCACCCGCCGCCCACCGCCCAGCGGCAGCGGTCGGCAACCACTCACCGCACGTGGTAAAGAGTTCTTAGCACACCGTTGGTGATTCCACTTCTCACTTTTACTTACACAATGCGTTTTGATTCTGATAAAAGTTTAATAAATATACCTATAGGTATATAGGTAACATTCATATATTTTTCAAGTTATTAAAAATATAGTATATCAGAACTTGAATCACCAACAGGAGAATCTAATGTACAAGGTAGGTAGGTAGGTATATAGGTACAGTTGCAGAACTAAAGCTAGCTGTAGCCCACGGAATCTGTGTTCTCGGTGCGGTTACGGTTATGAAATACGCTGAAATTTAAAACTCCAGTGCAATAGTTCAAGTAAGTAGTGCCTTATCGAGAGAGTTAGGAGAAGATTCATGCTTAGAAAGAGCACGCAGGCTTTGCGTTGCGTGGCGCTGTGTGGCGCTATGTGGCGCTGTGTGGCGTTGCATGCCCGTCCAATCTCAGCTTATTTGCACAACATCATCCACTACATTATATTATGTTATGCTACGTTTTTAATTGAATGTTATTTTTATTGTTTAACTTAATGTTATAGTATCGATGGTTAGTGTTTTGGTTGAGCCATGTTTGTTAGTAGTTATGATGTCGATGATACAGAAGTTAGTCCGTAGATACACCCGACATGGTACAATTCAAAACACCGATCACCCCTTTTTAAGCTATACACAAGTATTATCCATAGCTTAGGTAAACTAGCACATCAAATAGGCAGCTCTAAACAATGCTAGAGCGAGTGAGAAGCGTCGAGTCAAATTTCAAATCAAATGTATATACAGCAACATAACGCGATGAAATGAGTCATGAGTTGATAATGACCAGGTCAGTAGCCAGAAGCCGGGAGATCCCGCCTGCAGTCTAGACTAAGCATCCCACTAGGTGTTCCCATCCCCATATCAACATATCAACCAACTAATACAAATGTACATGTAACTAGAGCACAAGGGCCCCATACCATACATCTTGAGTGTGATGCCCGCGTCTAATACAAAGCGGCCGTGTGGACGGACAGACAAGTCAGATGCAAGTAGCTAAACATAAGATCTAGTTCACTAGAGGAACGGTGCACAAAAACCGGCAATCGTTAGTTAGGCGCATGCAACTAGTGCTCATTAGTTAGGAAAATACCGTAAGCATACATAGACAATATGACAGCCGAATATAGAGGCAGCCAAAAACGAGCCATATAAACTTTTTGCTTTGTGGACGGGCTAGAAAAGAAATAATAACCATGTACTCAACAGTGTAAAGATTATTAAAAAAAGATTGTGTCGTAGAGCGACGTCGCGATTGGACGTCTGCGAACAGAGCGCAGCGGCGCGAGCGCGAGAGGCGAGTGATCTGTCGGCGTCGGAGATGTTGCGGACAAAGGCAAATAAACAATAACGTGATCGCTCGTGTCGTCATTAGGTACACACCTACTAAATAATGACGACCACTTTAAGATAATACAATAAAGAAACAAATAGGTATATATAAATAACTACATCACAAAAGATGTCTGATACAATATGGAAAGCTTCGATTTTATAATGCACATATAACATACAACAGATTTCGTTCGAAATAATAAATATGTGATAAAGATAAAGTAGATAGTTTTGAGTAGTAAGTCACCTTTTCAGTAATATCTATAAGAGACATGCCACTTGAAGTTGAGTGCGATCGAAGTGTCGAATGTGAGAGAACAGAGAGACAGTCACAGCCACAATTTCAAATCTAGATAGAAGCTACTGTGTGAGGGAAGTGAGGGTGCGGGACCCGTGCCTAAGCCACAGAAATAAACACACGATCAAAATAAAGAAATAACATAGGAAAAATACGATGCAAATGTTTTGGGTACCATTGGGTTGCATTATGTGTAAGTACTCCATAGATGCGATAGTCGGCGGAATAGGTGGTTCTGTACCGACAAATAAAACGACCATTGTTACAAGCATGATCTGCAAGACAGTCTTCAGTGGATGGAGAGTCGCCATCCGGATTTCAGTAATCGAAGGCGTCGCGGCGCGCCTCTCTCACCACAGCACATTGCGCTAACACGAACGCCGGCTCCGATCTCTCGCTGCGCTGCGGGCTCTCTACTGTTGTACTTTGTGAACAAGTTAAGTGTGCTTTAGAAATCCGGATGGCGCCTCCTGGCCGTTAACTGGGAATATTCTCACAGGATTAACACACGGTCCACTCGCAGGCGACATGGACAAGGTGGACATTCATACACATAGGTAATACACCATTTAAAAGATAAGGAGATCATTTATCATTCAATGTTTTAGTTTGCGATGACAACGAAATATAAATCTACTAGGATAACACAACTAGAAATGTAAATTAAAGTGAGAAGTAGGCGTGTTATATTCCAATGATTACCATTTAAATGAGGCCGATCTGAAATTGGAAATTTATCAAATGAATAAATGACGAAACACAACTCAAGACACATGACATACTATTTAGTAACCAAAAGAGGGAGGACTAATGAAAACTAATGCAAGTTCTTTATTGTTATGTTGTTTATAATGTCCATTATATATTATTTACTGCTGCCCATGGGCGAGTCATTGTTGACCAGATCTATGTTTTCGAGAGTTCAGATCAAATATTCAATTGTGAAATAGAAGATTCATGAAACCCAGTTAGGAATAACATAATCACTAGAGAATAGCTCAAAGGCCAAATGAATTCACAATTGAATCTCGGATTTCACAAATGCATCTTAATGTAAGAAGTAGGTTGTTTAAGTAATGGAAGGAAGTAGGTATAGCTTAGTAAGTGTGTAAAATAAACGAACGAAAGGATAACATAAAATAAAATAGCAAGTACAGACCTCAGAGCTCGCTTGGTGGCACTGAAGTACTTCTATTAACAGAACAATCGACAATAATCAATCAGTGAACTGAATAAGTAACATGTATTATGTAGATCATATGCCATTCATAGTTTAGCAGCCTGAGGCGTTACATGACGTATCGGCACATGATGGCGGCGATCAATGATACCAAGCACATTTTCGTTAAGCTCAAAAATGCCGAACAAGATGCAAATCACATCAAGGAGATAAGTGAGATGCGGATCGCTCCCGGGACAGGCCGGGGCGCCAAGCGACCGGCCGCAGCCGACAGAGAACAGAGAACAGAACGAACAAACGAAACGGTGACAACGAACTAAAAAGAAGAGAAATTGCGACTGCTTCAGATCGGAAGGAGATCGAGTCGGTACAAGGTGACTGTACTACCAAAACTGCAATACTGTCGCGTCGTCAGCAGCGAGGGCTGCGGGGCGGGGGGCGCGGCGTACACGTCCGACGCGGTCGACAGGCACTTGTGCAGCTTGCGGGTACCTTGCGAGCGCGAGCGGCGCACTCGTGTCCCGCCCGTCGGCGCCGTGCTGCCCGTGCCCCCGCCCGGCCCGCCTGCCGGGCCCCCTGCCGAGCCCCCTCCGCCGGCGCCGGGGGGCGGGGGCACGCCGCCGCCGCCGCCTCCGCCCGGCCCGTTCATCTACAACACATAGCCCGTGCTGCACCTCCACCTCCACCGCGTACTCCCTCCCTGCCTGCCTGCCCGACGATACCTTCCCTTCGTGAGCGACGCGAGCGCGCGGGTCGAGACGACATCACATGACAAGAGCTCCTCTCGAAGTCGCCCTGCGAGGAGACGGTATCGCCGGCGAGGCCCCCACCACCGCCACCGCAACGTGACACATGGAAGACCCTCTCTGTTAGGTACGCTTGTTACTACATCGACGCGACAATGACGCAAGTTAGGGAACGGTGATCTCTGTGCCATAGTGGTAGTTATCCGTTAGTCGTGAGTTGAGTCGCGCAGTGTCCCGGTTAGTTAGAGTGTGGGTTTATGTTGCCTCGCGGCTTAAGTTCCATACCTAAGGCGCGCGGTGCTGGAAGCACCTCCTCGTGCGTGCCTGGCGGTGCGGGATCATCGTTTCTGTTGCAAAGGCTCGCTACAGTCGCTACTAACTCCCCTGAGGACAGGCGACAATCGTATGGGTGAATGTTGTCATGATGTTGTGACGTGACGCGACGTGACGTTACGTAGCGTGACGTGACGTAGCGTGAAGCTCGCGATCGCTATCCTACCGCTCCGCTCGCGAGGTGAAGCTACAAGCGAGCTAGCAGGTACCACTACGGTTCATTAGCTAGCTAACATCATCTCAAAAGGACATCGACAACACAGAGATCACATAAGTACCTACGTCTGATGCAAACCATCATTCAATGTTCAATTACCGAAAAACTCAGCGAATAGATATTTAAGGCAGTTAGAGTCTTCGTCGGACGAGTCCTTGTCCTTTGGAATAAGAAAATACACACATCAGTGACCCTTAGCTACTTAACCTATTTACATTACATATACCTGTGTACACCCTGTGCGTTTGTACAAGTGACCGTACATAACATTACTTATATAGGATACGCATTTTATATACTTTCATTGATACTTATAAAAAAGAAACAAATAAAAATAAATAAAAAGCCAAATATCACAAAAAGCGTGAAGCACATCGAAGAGTCGTCGCTGACTCGCGATCTCTTCGGCCGAACCTAAATCTACAAAATACAAAGTAGTTAGGTTAGGTTAGGTATATTATAATCTTAGTGTTAGTCTTATTAACGTTTGCTTTATCGTACATGACTCAGTTATTAAAAGAACTAGCTACCATCACCTCTACCGAGCGTCAAATCTAAGTCCCGGTTAATAAAAAAGGACTAATTACCTACTGTATTAGTGAACGATATAAAAAATCGCCAAACCATTACCATTCCAATCCGAGACGATAGAATGTCTACTCTACGCCAGTGAGCAGTGAACGTTCTACCAGTGAGTGCTACGCCTCGGAGACCCGGCATTAGTGATGTGTCTGATGTGTGGGTGAGGTGAAGAATGGACCGCGAGATGGCAGGGCGGATACTTACTGAAGCGACGCATCAGCGTCCCGGCGAACGAGGGCGCGGCCGCCGGCGCGGGCCCGCAGCCTTGCTTGCGTCTCAGGTCGCGCACACTCTCCTGCTTGCTGTACTTGATGTTCGGCACCGACAGCAGTCTCGTCTCTCGCCGCTCCTCCGTCCCCTCCTCCTTCTTACTCTTGCCCTTCTGTCGGGGCGGGCGGGCGGGCCGGCCGTCCTCCTCGAACAGCGGCAGGTTGTCGGGCCGCATCGGCTTCTCGTCGGCCGCATCGTGCGACGCCTCTCCCCGAACCCGCTCCTTGTCCTGCCACCGCTCCTGCAGCTCCCGGTGCATCCGGTCGTACACGTCCGCCGACCTCTTCTCCTGGAGCTCCTTGTGCATCCTCTCGAAGACGTCCGAGCACACTCGGAGCGGCGACGGAAGTTCGCTCCCGTCCGAGGGCTTGTTCGCGTCCTCGGTCGCTTCGGCCGCCTCGCCCTCTTCGCCGTCGGGCGAGCCCGTCGTCGGCGCGGCGCCGCTCATCGCCGCGATCTCAGCTTCCTCCCCCGTTTCACAGTAGAACTGGGAGTTACTCTTTTCGGTTGCCTCCTCCAGGTTGCCGTCGGTGGGAACGGTGAATGCGGCTTTGAACTTAAGATCGACCTTCGAGAGCTGTCGCTTCAGATTGAAGGTCTTCCAGGGGGTGGACTTGCGTCTCGTCTCCACCTTGGCCTTGTCGTCTGCGGGGGGCGCCGGCGCCGGCTCGTCGGCGAGAGCGGGACAGGACAAGGGCGCGGGCGGCTCGACGACGCCGCCGGGGCTGGCTGCGGCGGGAGAGGGCCGCGGCGGCTCGTCCAGCTTCGGGGACACGGGAGGGGAAAAAATAAATAGGTGAGGGAAGGGCGCACGCGACGGACGGATGACGCGGACGCCGTGCAACTGGGGCGAGGTGCGTGACGTCGACATGCACTCGCTGCACATCGCGCTGTGAGAGACAACATCTACCTACCCGCTACCGAGTGTGATCATACTTCATCTAGCCTACTACGGTGAGCTCGCAACTTCATTGTGACGTTCTGCAAACTCTTCAACTGTATGCAAGAGTGGAAGACAGGCTTAGAGTAAAAAATATCTAACAATGCCATGCCATGTTCGCTACGGGAAAGCCGGGGCCGGCGCTACTGCTAACTTACTTAAGTTAAAAAAAAATACTTTTAACATAAGGAAACTAAAAGTATTGAATGGGATAGGATGCGGCCGAGCATAAGTCTGGTTGTATTTTGTTGAGTCGAACGAGACAATGTCGGCCGAAGCAACTCATTAGAAAAAATAAACAATAATGCAACAAAACATAAAGTGGAATAGACGGTGGTCTTCTACGAGCTCGTTCCTCGTCTTACCTTCTTCTGCACTATACCTACGTTCCTAGATTTGATACGAC
The DNA here is from genome assembly GCA_947095575.1 of Electrophaes corylata. Classification (NCBI taxonomy): domain Eukaryota; kingdom Metazoa; phylum Arthropoda; class Insecta; order Lepidoptera; family Geometridae; genus Electrophaes; species Electrophaes corylata. The sequence continues at coordinate 12,752,535 of OX352708.1, read as the reverse complement.
CTACAGTTCTTTAAAACAACATTCTATGATGTACCTATACTTTACATATATTTAGATTTGTCAGGACTCTGCAAGTTCTAAAACGATGCTCGTTCTCTAGGACTACGGCAGGTTCGGCACGGTACGAGGATGTGTCAACTCAGAGAGCAACCTTGCTGACGTCAACAGGATACGCACACGATGCTTTGTAAACTAATTAATATCGCGTCCATTGACTATTAGCTTGTACATCGTTTGACGAGTCGGAACTTTATCACTCTTAATATATGCTATTCAATACGCGTCCAGGACCTATGATGCGTGTGTATTTCTTGGCTTATACCCGTGATTCACATAAATGATTGCAATATCGGTAGAGTCAGAGGGTGTAGGTAGTAGGTAGTAGATAGTAGGTGGGCGGAGTGTCAGTTGGTATTCACCTGATCGAGGCTGGGCGAGCGCTGGCGGTCGGCGTGGCGCGGCGCGGCGCGCTCGGCGTGGTAGAGCGCGGCGGCGGGCAGCGCGCACACCGTGCCGCGCACCGACATGTCCACCACCACCACGCCGCGCTCCCCTCCCCACGCCATGCTGCCGGCCGTTACATGTTACACGTTAGCATGCTGCTGAGCCGTAACGGAGGCGAGTTGCCAACTAGTTCATGCGAATTTACTTTAAAAACGAAAGTACATTTATTCAGACCTAAATGAGGGGTTCGAGAGAGGATATCTACCGATCACTCAAAATTATAACCGATTTTTCATCTCAATCATAATATAAAAGTATGGTGCAGGGTGTGCAGGGTGTGCACTCACAGGCCGTAGGAGGAGTTGATGGTGAGCGCGGCGATGGGATGCGGCACGCCCTGCTGCAGCGCCACGAGCGTGGGTTGGAAGCCGGGCGCGCGCCGCACGCCGCCCGTGCCGCCCGCGCCCCGCACCCGCAGTGCCTCGCCCGCGCCCGAGCCGCACCACACGCCCGACTGCAACACCGACACACATTACCACCACAACTCAACACTTACTTACGACTTCATATATCAAATACGCTTTCATTCTTAGATTATGAATGAAATTGGCATCAAGTTTCAATCTGTCCGGTAACTAGTCAGAGGTACGTCCAAATATAACATTTGACACATCCCATCATGACTGGAAGTAAAGGTTTCATATTAGCTATCGTACTTTTCGACTTTCCCCCTCGACAGATTCACCTCCTCTGCTGAACGACATCGACCGTCCTCCTTCCGCTTCGGGTGAAGGTTCTTCTTCTAACGTATCCGATATCATCGGAATTTCTAAAACCTGAAACGAATTATATGATAAAATCGTCTAGATCATTAATTTTTAAACCAAATGGCATCCGTTCGAATTCGTAGGGCCCTCATCAGGAGCGGATAACCGCTTTTTATCTGAATTAAACTTCAACCAATCTAAAATAATGGATGGTATTATTATAACTAGATCATATTAATTTATAATCTTTTATTCATCATGAATTCAAAGTAAATTTATATTTTTGTTCATCAATACAATGTCAAGAGTTCCTAAGTTATTATTTATCTGCGTTTCACCTTGCGCGTTGCTGGGATCACAATATATTCCGCGTCGGCCCAGTGCCGCTACGTTCAATAGGTATGTACCTGTGTTTCAGTGTGCGTTTCCGCTTTCCGGAACTTGAACAGGATAACGTGTCCGTGCGCCAGCGCGACGGCCAGCCGGCGCGACTCGGCGCACAGCGCCAGCTGCTGGATGGCCAGCGGACTCTCCTCCTCTCCCCCCGCGCCCCCGCCCCCGCCCGCGCCCCCGCCCGCGCCCCCGCCCTGGCGGCGCTCGAACACTGTAACACATGCCTTCATCTCACAGAGGCGTCGGTCTACCCGACGGCAAACTCACCGCGCAAGTGACAATGAGGAAGCTTTTTTATTTTTGCTTTTATTCTACTTTGATATAGATATATCTAACACATGAGATCATTCTCAGATATATTTTACACATATTGATTGTCAATATCACGTTGCGGTTAAGAAGCTTACCTTTTGAACATTTTAATTTATATAAAATTTGTAAGGTCCCTGCACTCGCATCCCAGAATTTGACACTGCCATCTGCATGCCTGGAACACAACCGATCCCACCGCTTGATAGGTGTCAGACAAGAATGTATTTTAAGAATGCCTCTATCATAATGCTTCATTTCTATTATTCTGTTCATTTTACAAGATCATCCGTCAAGTCGAACAACGTCAAGAGTTAGACAGATAAAAAATATTTATTCGAAATTAAAAGCGAAATTAAATACCTAGTAAACATGCCTTTGCATCTGTGTTGTAGATGATTTTTAAAGCGTCAGGGACAACTATTAACACCCCTATTTACGGGACGCTATAGTGCCTGGGACAGGGTTTTTAAATGGAGTAGGTTTGTATAGCACCTATACCATCCTCACAGCTTTGTCGGCCTAATCCACAGGAAAGACATGGTTTGAGAGCACACATTGCATAATTTTTTCGAACAGAAAAATCAACTGGTACACGACCGGATTCGAACCCACAACGTTAGGATCAGAAGGCGGGGTCACTCCCACTAGACCACCGGTGCTCTATAGAGGACTAATACTGTTAGAAATGATAAGCAATATATTGTTGTATTTGAAGGATGGCAGTAAGTACAGGATACAAAGTGTAAGAAGAGCGCCACTGACCCGGTGAGAATGATTTCGCTGTAGGAGCAGGAGGCGGGCGCCCACTCGCCGCCGTCGATGGGCCACAGCTTCTCGCTGAAGCCGCTCACCTTCTTATTGCCCTGCCGGCCCACTGAGTAGAACGCTGGAATCTGGAAACCACCAATACAACCTTATACCTTCATATTTATTCTTTATAACCTTACTACTTATTGCTATGTATTTATAATTGTTGATGAAGTTTCTACCTTATTACGTTTAATTGGAACCACGCTGCAGCTTCTACATAAAAAGAAATCAGGTCAAACTTGTTGCTTGCCAGTTCTAAGCTTGGTCGCATGGGTTTCAGTTATTATAAGAATAACCTCAGTTTATCAGTGTGACGACGGACAGCGGTCTTCCAAGAGAAGTAAAGCGATAGCAGGCAACAACCAACCGACACTCACCAAGTCTGAAGGGCAGTCGGCGAAGTAGGAACAGCACGTGACGGGGGACTCGTGGATATCCATGGGGTAGGGGTTCTCGAAGCAAGGGTAGCCAGGCGTCTGCAGGTCTATCACCACCAGGTCGTTCTGAAGGAGCACCACTATCGCATACGGCTCTTGGTAATCTACAAATCAGATTTACGGTATTGAGTTTTGGTTTTAAACTTAAATATTTATACATTATGTGTTTCTGTGTCGTGGTTGCTTGACAAACGGGACACAATGTTTATAACAATTTTTACCAACAGTAACAATAATATAAGTTCGCTAAAAATATAATAAAGTGGTGTTGTAGTGGTGAAAGTAGACTGATATACGACTTTAGGTAGCTTCAAGGACCTGGGTACCGCACAACATTGATCGGTCTGGGAATCTTTAGTTGAGGCCTATGTTCTGTAATGAGTTAGACGTCCTAAGGTTGGCTACGATGGTTAAATAACGTGTTTAGAACTATGAAAAACGTGTAGGGCTTGTGAAGACTTGACTCTGACAACCATATTGACAGACATTATAATCTGTGATGGCTACGTTCACAACTATCGAAAGTGGTATCCTGAATGGCACGTTAACTGTCCATACAGAATATGAAATGTGCAGTTAAATGGCTGACAACGTTTCGCTCCGAGCACCTGTTGAATTGAAGCGGCATAAAATGAGAAATATATGAAACCTGCAGTGTGCGGCGTTTCGCAAAGTGTGACGAAGTCGACGACGCTGTGTTCCATCTCGAGCACCGTGGTGCTTTTGCCGTTGAGGACCGTGATGCTGTGCGTGCGCCCGGCCTTGTCTGTGGGCAGGCCTCCAGAGAATATCACCAGGCTTTCGCTGAAAACCAGATATTCATCAATTATTTATATTGTACACATCAATATGTACAGTCAGCTGCACTAGAATGTATACAGTTCGTAACTTACAGAATAGTTTTACAGCGTTATAATTAATATTTACAAGGCAAAAACTCAAAAAATAAGTGTCCTTACCAGCTCATTTCATGATTTTTGAGTAAAAATTATTTGGTACCTATTAGATGTAGTTAGAGTAGGTAAATTATTGTAGCCTGACTTTGGCAGTCTTCGGATGCGGATCTTGCATTCTTGCATTCTTCCATTTTAGTTTCATTTTACTTTAGTCATATCCACAGAATTGTTACTTATTATAAGTTCAAACTTACCCCGTCCTTGGTGTTTTCCATTCCAGTCTGAGTATAGCTTTGCAAGGTTCAAGTTTTCCGTCCTTGTTTGCCTTTGCTGAAAACAGAAACAGATCTATCTGTTAACGAACTCAATTCGAAACAACATCACTAGATGAGCGAGGAGCAGCGCAGCGGTCTCAACGCGGGGAGCTGAGTGTAAGTTCTTCATCGGTGGTCACCAATGCGAGGGCAGAAAGGAGGAGTGGGATGTAGCGGCGGCGCACTGACCGTGCGGGTAGGAGAGCGAGGCGGGACGCGGCGCGCGGGTGGTCCACACGGCGAGGGCGCCGTCGACGTGCGCCGTCATGAGCTTGCCGTCGTGCTGCCAGGCGGCGGCGCGCACGCCGTCCCCCGCGCCGCCGGTGCCGAGGCAGCCGCGCCACTCCGCCGCCTTCAGCCGCAGGTCCCACACCACCACCAGCCCGCTCTCGAACGCTATCAGCAGCTGCGATGCAAATCCTACTCTATCACATTTGCATTAAAGTTCTATGAAAGAAAACCCGTTCGATAGTAGTGGAGCTCGTAGTGAAGGGCTCGTCCGGGGAAGTACTACCACCATGCCTATTTCTGCCGCCAAGCTGTGTTACGGTTTGAAGGGTGTGGGTGCCGGTGTAGTTACAGGCACGAGAGGCTTTACACCAGTATGCATCAGGTTGATGGACGCAGAGTAGTGCATTGTAGGGCACGTTCCTAAGGAACGGTAATGCTTTGTTAAGGGGGATGGTAACCATTAAACATGAAGTTGGCCATTTGCTTGTTCAATCAACTCAAAGAAAAAAAAAAGCCTTGAAGAATTAGAAGGTAAAGAATTGAATTGGACGACGATATAAGTTAATTATTTATGTCTAAAATATCATATAAAGGCGAGAGTGCTTAGAGAATATTTTTAGTATTTAAATACAAAAACCTCCGATTTTGCGTGTTGATTTGATGTTTCAATAATAATATAGTAGTTCCTGGTAAGCATGCTATATGTGTAACCTGTTTCCGACTGTAGCACCGGGAACAAAATTCCAATATTTTTTAACCTTGTACCTATTTGGAGCTTCAGATAAGTATACGCATATTTTGCAATGCCAGGAGCTTTTTTTTTGTACTTCATGATAAATTAGAAGAAATTAGTAGGGAATTAGACAACTAATAATATCTCACCTTGCTGGCGTCCAAGGGGTTATCACTGATGTCAACCACCGAACCAGGATGACTTTGTCTCGTTCTACAACAAAGACAAAAACAGATTAGTTTAACATATCGTTCAACATTAAAATAAAACTATATTTAAATAAGTTACATACTCCGATCACTATGGTATTGTCAGAAAAAGGTCGAAAGGGCAAAGATCAAAAATACCGACCTAAAAAGTAAGCACCGAGAGGGATATCAACCATTGACCCTCCCCCTTTTACATGATAATATAAAACCCTCGTAGTTTCCTTAAATGCTGACAAGTAATGTAAAACTGTTACAAACCAGTTTGTGATCCGCTGGCAAAGATATTACCATCATTGATAATAATACGTTTACTATTACCAGCCATAATAACCTCTCGTAGAGCATCTACGAGCTACGCAGCTACGTGCCTGCTACGATGCTACGATTACGTAGCATTTGTACCTGACACGTAGCAGGGAATAATGCCACTTTACATCAATCCAGTAAAGCTTACAAGGTACATCAACCAGAAAAATGATCCATTACCATCAATTCCTCACGATTTATTCCTTCCCTGACGGCACGTACAACTTGTGCGGTGTCAGAATGTCACGTGACACGTGGCGCCGATATATCGAACCGAGGGAGAAGGGGGAGACACATTTCACGATGACACAAGTTGCAAAGCTGACAAGTTGCAAAGCTGACAATCTAACCGAGCGAAGAATCTGGTTGACCTAGATGCTTCTTATGTTATCGGAGATATAGTATTGAACATTACACACGGGTCATATCATGTCTTCAGCCAAAATAAGTTCACTGATGAATATAGACTTTCCCCATATTTAGGGGGTTTGCCTTGGCAAGCTGATTGGCATTAGCTATTTTTATGGATATTTGTTGCGTATTGTATCGTGAGGAACTGGCGATTAGATTCACTTAGATTTAAGACGATTCAAAATGATCCCTACGGATATTACGGAATTGACTTTTGACTTTGTATTATTTATTCCCGTTTTGACTATTGCAATAGCCGTAGTGGTCGCCAGAAGGTCCGTGGGCTGCGTATTATATGACTATAAAATTAAATTAAATTTACGAGTTATGTACCTTCAAATTGCGGAGGCATAATGTTTAGTTTTCGTAAAAGATAATTATATTCAAATCTTATATATTTCCTGGCAAGTTTTTAATCATATTAAACTTCTACGCCTCTAAAAAATTATCAACTTAAAACTATGATTAGGTCTGTTATATTCAGATAATCTTCCATCAAATGATGTCGTAGTATGATAAGACACGCTTTGTTTAATAGCTTCAAGTATGGCAGTTAGTCGGCGCATACATAATTACAATCCGTCCCGGCATCAACCAAGCAGCCGCCGGAGCCGCGGCACCACTTGTTGCCGCCCCGCCCCGCCCCTCCCCTCCCCACTCCCCCCGCCGCCGCCGCTGTGCACGGGTACACTCACAACTGATGTAAAGATCCTACTACATGACTTTCATAAACAAATCTCGCGTCAAATGCAGTCCCGATTGTGACGTTTTCTGTGACGAGTGTTGCACTGCTCGGCCCATCTTATCAAAGGTATGGTATAAAGCTAGCTGCTAGCTGTGGCTACCTTAGATTCCCTTTAAGCATAGGAAAGGAACCATAATTGTAGAAGAATGAGTCTGTAAGAAATGTGTATTACTCTCTGGAAGCCTTGAATAAATAAAACTAGCGGTTAAATAAATAAATAAATAACTAAAAACTAATAAATAAATAACTTGCGGTCAAACGTTTACCTATAGCATGTAAAAAAAAAAAAAAGCTTTGTACCGTCTCTGCAAATATCTTATGTACTAAAGTCAGAAATAAATAGATAATAAAAATCAGGACAAAGATTGTTTAATAGAGTATAGAATATAGATTCTATCTGAGCTCTGGTTTCCTCAAGCTTTGTTCAGTTTAAAGCAAGATGGTGTGACAGATCTGGCAATAACCGCCTCAGAATGGCACTAGCTTAAACTAACTGTAGTTTTTTTGCTGCAGCATCAGTTGCGGTCGGCGACTGTACCGGTGCTTGATTGGATTGCGCCAGTCAGTCGGTCGTGTTAGGAATCAGTTCTCTCCGCACGGCCAATACTCCTGGTACTAACTCGACACTTGTTGCCTAACTTCTCAACTAGCGCACACTCGATCTACTAACTACTTGAAACTACCTTCATGAGGTCGCACCTCTGTGTACTCTAACCTTATTAACAACTCTATGGACGTACCGAGACCCTTTTAAACAAGGAAATAGGTTATCAGTAATTTAGTCGACATTACAATCAGTGCTAGATTTCATAAAACTCTGTTATTAATCATAATTCTTATGGTTCTCTGAGTGGCCTCAAACCTCAGTAGTAGCTCGGCTTTCTGTGCTGTAAGCTGTGGTTTCGATCCCCGCCAAGGACAAACATTAACAATCTTTGACGACCGATGTGGCGCGGCAGGAGAGTACCCGCCTGCGACGCAGGAGGTTGCGGGTTCAATTCCCGCCTTGGGATAAATGTTTATACGATCTGTAAATATTCCGGGTGTTATGGGTATTTCCTATGTATAATAAAAAATATGTATGTCTGTAATGCATTGTATTAAGTATATCAGTCATCTAGTACCTATAACAAAAGCTCTGCTTAGCTTGGGCCTAGATGATGCTGTGTGGATTGTCCAGCATTATTATTATTCATCTCAAGTGGGTACTTAGTACTAAGAGATCTGAAGGGATGTGTACCGTTCCTGGAGATTAAAGTTATGTAGTCTCTTATCTTTTAATATTAAATCTCGAAACCCCGGCAGAAAAGTCTTGTAAAGAAAACGCAGAATATTATATTTAGCAACCGGACGCGGCGTCCGCCGTCCGGCCGGATATTACATTAATTTCACCGGACAGTCCGGAGCAGCTTTGTTTCAGCACTGAGCTCGCTTCCGGCCAATGTTGCTATTTCAAAGGTTTCTTGGTTCAAGAGAAATCCAGTTAATAGAATTTTTCCTTCACGGGTTTGCGTCTTTGAAAATACAATGTTGTGGGAACAAAATATAAACTTTAAAATTGGATAATACAACTGTGAAATATGTTTTTCTCTGCAAATTTTTACTCGAGGTTCTTCCCGCTTTAAACCAGGATGTGTTTATTTTCTGGGTACAAGCAATATGATCAGTTCAAATTCAATTACAACGGGCATCGAAGTGGCAATGGGCAGGCCATATACACTATTGAACCGACAGACAATATTACGAATAGCAACCACGAACCGAACGAACCGCGAAAAGTCGGTGGATGAAAAATTAGCTTAAATTCGTTGAATACAATGTTTGTGACTCAACCATTGTATTCAAAAATTGTTAAATAAACCTAAAACCAATTCATGCAAAATAGATAAATGAAATCCTTGAAATTGAAAATAAATATAACAAACATAATAGATTAGAATGTATGTTAGAGTCGTCCAAAACTAAGCAAAGCTTGTACAAGAGACTATGGGCACGCAACTTTAAGGTAGGTAACCTTGAAGTTGGTGGGAAACCTACAGCGCAGAAGGCAGATAGTACAACTAAGCTGTGAGGCCAATCAAACTTATCAATCTAACTATACATAAATAAAGCTGCATCATTCTATAATACTAACTAAACATCTGAACCGAAGAGCCGCCTGTTGCTGCGACAGCATCTCAGATAACCGGACAATGAGCATCCGGCGCGCGGCGCGTCCCCGGCACCGGGCCCGGCCCTGTTCCGGCGCCGTATCGGGATCGGTATCGGTGACGTCACTATCGCTTACAATTGTTCGACACTCGGCCTCGGGGGAGCTTTCAATCCGTGTCAATGTTTGCTTATGCATGCTGATACTGTTTGAGCGGTGGCGGTGCCTTCGCTCCGATAGCGGAGCACTAAGCACCGGATTGCGTTCCATTGTAGTAAGTGATCGCGAGCGTCGCGCCCATTATGCATAATGAAACTTGTACTCACAAAAAGATTGCAAAGCGTAAAACCTTAGGTCGGTGTAAGCACGCAGACGCATTAAAGTATATTACTCGTACACAGGTTGAAGCAATTTGATATGAGGTAGAGAGTAGACGATAGACGTAATCAAGGCAATATTCCACAATAGGTACGTCATAAAACCGTGACACAAAAGTTAAACTCTCAGTATAAAAGCGAGCGATAGCGAGGACCGTATTCAGATACAAGACAGTTACGCAATTTTCCGGTTCGGGAGGCATTACGAGATCCTTTATTCCATCCCCCGACTCTACTTCACCCACCGGCGCTCTTTTACATAATTTATATTATTATAAAAGTAAACGAACAACCGAGCCTATTCATTGAGGTGCCTGCGAGATTTTTTATATTAAGTTTTCAGGATTTTCATCTTCCGCCACGGACGTTGTGACGTCACTTAGTCGTTCAAATAAATCTAGGATTAACAATGGGCGCGTGACATCCCTAGGCGTTTTAATTGTTGCGGTAACGCCATTGGCGGAAGTTCGTTACCATGCACCAGTGAGAGCGCGTTATTTAAATTGAGAACGTGACGGGAGACGGCAGGGCTGCCGCGGCCCGAGGGCGTGCTATAACGATCTTTAATTGTCTGTGAATTTAACGTTTACGTAGGTAATGGTAGACCGGCGCCGCCGCCGCCAGCGTCTGTGCTGAGCGGCGCCGCGCGGGGGGAGGGAAGGCAACTTCGGCAATTAAAGTTATTGTTTATATAACTGAAGCAGCATTAGCCTAGCTGTAAGCTGCGGTGTAGCGATTTAAACAGTAAACGAAACGGCGCAACGATTACTGAGCGCCATTACATTGTGTACTAGCCGTGGGTTTCATTCATTACATTTTATGAATTTTCATCTCGCGGCGCTCGTGCCCATGAAGACTAAGCACCTTCGAACGTAGCTTTTGAAGTAATTGAATGAAAGCAGACGTTAGCAAAGATGTAAAGGCAGCAATTTATAGTAATTTACAAAGTTTCGTAACTGTATTGAAACTTTATTAATTTGATCTTTGAAGCAAGTTCTTGGAATATTAAATATTGGATCACAAAGTGAGGCCGCGCTCAAACAGACGACGTCTTAATGAAGAGAGCTCCGTTCTCCACGAAATAGACTGTTTTCTAATAAAGAATTGTTTATATTACAACTAACACTTCCGTTAAATCTATATATCTATATATAAAAAAAAGATAGTCGTGTTAGTTACACCACTTATAACTCAAGAACGGCTGGATCAATTTTGATGATATTTGTGTTTTTGGATTTATCTTCGTCCGGACTAGGATAATAAGTAATAAAAATAATGCAGCACGAAGTTTGGGGGGTCAACTAGTTTATACTGACGACCGATGTGGCGCGGTGGGCGAATGTCCGCCTGCGACGCAGGGGTTGCGGGTTCGATTCCCGCCTTGGGATAAATATTTGTACGATCTGCAAATATTTATTCTGGGTGTTCTGGGTATTTTCTATGTATAATAAAAAATATCTATATATGTAATATAGTATTGTATTAAGTATATCAGTCATCTAGTACCCATAACACAAGCTCTGCTTAGCTTGGGGCTAGATGATACTGTGGTTTGTCCAGCAATATTTATTTATAAAAAAAAAAAAAAAATTAATAATATTTGTAAATTTGTGAATAGTTCACACACCACCATTTAGCCCCTAACGAAGCAAAGACTATACGACGGGAACCACATAGCATTGTCTCTATGCTCATCATAATCATCATCAATAGCCTGAAAAATACCACAGCTGGACATATGTCTCCCCTATACGCTTCCAGGAAGAACAATTTTCAGTCTTTACCATCCGTTGAATTCCTGCGAACCTAACAACGTCGGGGTCTATCGAATACAAATGAATAAAGCTACCTAAAAATAAATAAGTTAATAATATTTAAAGTTAAATAAGTTACCTATTATGCCTACTTTTCGAACTGTTATGTATCTTGTTTTATAATAATAAATAAAATTTTTATTTTTTTTTCATCTCATTATTCAATAGCCACACATACTTTGTATCCTTAGCTTGTATGAATAGTAAATGATCCTTATAGATCTCTCCTGCCGGATATAAGTCCGTAATACACGCCGCTCAGACAATATCACGAACCGTATAAAATGCGAGTAACCTTACCACACGTGTCAATATCTCGAGACGGTTCTGTATCACTATGGAACTAAGTTATTTGGAAGGCTTTAGAGGAGACTTGTATCGTGCCGGGATGTGAACGGGACGAGCACGGGACGATTTAAAACAAGCACATTGATGTGTGTGGTGTTAGAGACCGCTGGTATTGTTGTTTTCTTTTTACTTGCTAGGATGCTGCCTATTTTCAAGCCGTTTAGCAAACTTGGTTTGATGTTGATATATAAAAATATGACAAACTAGATTAAACCAATCAAAAACAGCGCAGTTTTTTAAATGAATTGCTGATGACACAAACAGATGGCCCATCTAATGTTCAATGGTTACTAAGTTTGTTAGTAACGTGCCCTACGATGCTCTGCTCTGTGTCTATCAACTTGAGGAATACTAGGTGTTAGGTCTCATAAGTTTGTAATTTCACAGAAACAAAAAAGTCGTGTCGTCGCTGTAACTAAGATTAAAGCTTTTTATACTGTCTAGAAGTCTATCCCTCAGGATCATGCTGAGACCTTCCGAGCTTTGTAAATAAACATATTATTATAAACCTGGGAGTAATATTTATTCCGGAATGCTATAGCGAATTTTTTAAGCAAGCGAAATATTTTGTAATATTCAACAAGACGTTTGGCTTTGAACTGCGAAATAAGATCTAACGAATCAGAAAAAGAAGGGTACTTACATTTCTGTTTGATCATCTAATTTGGGAAATATTATTATGAGTAGGTAGGAATTATGAATGCGAAGCCATACAATGAAAATTGCCTCAAGACTTTTATTGTAAGTAAAAATATGAAAAATATATTTTACATGGCTGCCAAAAACATAGCATTACTAACATTAGTAACACTAGCAACTTTCATCATGTTTCACTTTTTGTAGATTACGATTGGACTTTCAAAGCTAGCACCTGTATGTGATCTAATTTCTATACTTTTACCTACAATTGCCTTTCCGTTTCTATCCCAATGATACTAAGTTAGTATGTTTTCCAATAAATAAATGAACAAACACAATGAACATCATTCATAACGTAAATGATGTTCATTGTTTTGACATAAATTAATTTGGAACACGTTTGTAAATTCAATTGCGTTCGAACTATTTGAGTGGTGAAATGAACACATCTAGCCTCTTTCAATAGTTTAAATGGAGCAGATTGGATGTATTCACAGACCGTTTGTAAGCTCTTTGACGGGCTGAATGAAGTTTAAATTGTATAGAATATTTTTATTATTGGTTTATTTAAAATGTATAGGGCACGCAATTTTCTTTGTGGTTGAACACTGAATTTTCGAATTCATAATACGTCATTTGCAACATAAACTCAAACTGGATTGATATCCGCCGGCGGCGGCGCGGCACAATGGAAATCCAATCTGACGTCATCACGCTAAACAAAACGTTTAATCAAGATGGCAGCTGCGAGTGACGTCACACTATTGCAAATTCTTTTGATTTATTTTCGCTGTCGCGAACATTGCAAAAATATGCGAGATCAAAACGATATTTATAGGTCCTTCGCAGGGTGGCGAGACCAATTTCAAACTTTCTCTTACAGTCGCATTAATTATAAACACGTCTAAAACAACGCTGTAAAGTTACCCAGTTTGTTTTCTATTTGGAGCTTCGCATGTTATAATTACTACATCAAAACACTTCGCCCACCTCTAAGCAATCTCATACAACCGACCGACAATACCGACCTCATTACAACAAACGGCCAGAACATTTTGAAAGCTCCGCGATCGAACATAGCTCTTCAACACCTCGTTTCAAAGTTTATAATTGTGTACGCTGTAGGCGAGACGTCGTTAGCAGGACCAGTGGGCAGCATACATGCTATGCACTAGTCTGTGACCGGACACCGTTTACGAACAGAGTTGCCGATCTAATTATCGAGAGTTGCTCCACAAAAGAGATTTCTGCTTTCGACAGTCGGGCTAAATAGTAATTTGAATATTTACAACGAGATGTCTCCAATGTCAAGAGTTTTTAATGTGATAAATTAAAAATAAATTTCTATCTATCCGTGGTTATTTCTCTTAGAATGGTATCCCTCCACCGTCTCTTATGGATGCCGTAAGAGGGGACTAAGAGAACGCACCAAGAGCTAGGCAGCACCATCTCCTGAGGACTAAACACCGACACTGCTGCAAACGCCCTGAATATGGAGGAGGCCGATTTCCAGCACCGGATACATTTCGACTGATAACGAAAGTAGCAAACTTAATAGGAAACTTGTTCGTTTTTTTCATTGGCTTGATTAGCATTTTAAGTAAATCAATTACGCAAAACTGCCGTCGTCTACAAGTAAAACATTTTGATTTTGACAACAAAATTGAAAAGGCTAGCGGGAAAACCAGCAAAAATAGCACTAACAAAGGCCTACCCGCACGCTACACCAAAACAAAAGATTCGCTACTATCTACCCCCCCCTCCTCCCCCCGCCTCCCTTGCGCCCGGTGACCAGCCGCGCCCTCACAAAGGACTTTTCACGAGAGGTTAATTAATCCTCGATAACAGATTACTGTACAAAATACTTCAAATAGCTTTGTTTCGGCAGAGAGCTGTCGACCTCCGATACAAACACGAAGAACCGGAATGCAGACAATCGACAGAGTTTTGATAATAATGAACAGTGGAGTTATTTCATCAGTTGAAATAAGTCCACTGCTGGGCATAGCCCTCCCCGTGTTTGAGTGGGTTCGGTGTAGTCAGCGCGCTCGGCAGCCGGATAGGTGACGCAGGGTCGGTGTTCAGCACTCAGGAGATGCAGCTTCCCCAGGAACATCCCTTTAGTAGCATCTTACGACATTCCTGGGAGAATGGAGGGGTCCGATACTAAGCTGGGACGCCACAGCCATTAAAAAAGACTAAATTTAAATTATTATAGTTGCTTTGCAGCTGGCAACCAAATACCAAAACTTTGCAAGTATGTCTTCTAGTAGATAAGGGTCGTCCCGCGTGCGTGCGGGACAGTGCGGGACAGTGCGGGACAGTGCGGGACAGTGTCGCAGGACTCGCGGGACGCGGCTACGTAATCAAGTGTAAGTGCCGCAACGTTATACCCACACATTATCCGGATAGTGCTGTGCCAGGCTAATGCACCACTCATAAACACCTTTTATTTTCTTTGAAACTAACGGACGGTGTCTTTTTGACTTGTCTGAAATAAAATGCTTTTATTTAAGCAGATTTTAGAATAGAGTGGAAATTGTTATACAAAGCCCTTTACTAAATAAGGCAAGCAAATACATGTTACCAATGATAATGTTTATAACCGTATATTGTACAACTAGTACGCGTTAGTACCTACCTATATAAAGTTTATTATTACTAACCAAATCATAATCCTGCGGTTTTCGTATAAGCTTTTGCCATTAAATTGTTCTCGATCAAAGATTCCACCAATATAATTTTGTAAGTGTACAATATTAGCTACAACTTCGTAGCACATTGCTACGTCAGCCGTAGGCACTGCTACGCCACATGCTACAGCTTATATTCGTATAGAGGACCTACGATAATAATGGTTATAGCATGTAAGTATTTCCAAGATGGGACTCATCGAAACGTCGAATGTTATTAACAGTGGACACAGGCACTAGGTAGGTATAAGCACCAAAATAGCCTTTTGTAACAGCGCCGTATAAAGTTTTACGAGTAACGTGTTTAAGTGCCGCCGATGTCAAATTCAATATTTTCCGTAATGTCGGCGCGTAACCGAATGCCGTAAAATGTCTATCAAAATTACCGCGTTTACGTCATTGTGGAGTTGGCAACACTCGCGAGAGGGCGATTAAGTTTATTCGGCGTGAACAAATAATTTAAGTAAAATGTAGGTTGATAGGATGTGACGTCATGCGTAGGCAGGCAGGCACTTTGGTCTTGTTGTAACTGCGTGTTGAGATGTTGCAAAGTTTAAACATAATGAAGTCAGTCAGACTTGACACTGTGTAAAATGGAGTGTGGAAGCGAACTTTGGTTGTTTACGAGTTAATTTAAAATTAGGCAGACAACCCTATACTGGTGCTTACCACAAGCATTTGAAACAGCCTCTAAGTAGAAACTCCGAGCTAAAATTGCTCCGCACATTCTCTAGTGAGTCAAGTTTCAAGAGAGAAACTAATGCACTCCGCGCACACGCCACCCGCAGCACCGGTGCTCACTGCTCGGTACCGACGTGACGCATATGAAAGCCGAGACAGTGTTAAATTGCTTAGAAGCGATTCTATTTATAAATCCTTTAGCCGAACTTTAAGCCATTATTAAAGCTTGGTTGCGATAGCTTACGTCCATTCCATGCATGCTCGGCTCATCTTCTAGCGATATCGTCCGTGGAACTTTATCTACAGCCTCTGAGCCCCAAGCTCATATTTATTTCTGACAAATATCATTTAGAATCTAATGAGTTATAATTATCTCATATTATTATGAGTTAAAATAAGATTAATTGATTGTAGTGCTGTCTTAAATAAATGTTTTTTTTAATTAATTCAATAGTACTTTTATACAGAGCATGATTCAGGAAGTAATACATGAAAACATATTCTTGTTTATATATACTTCAAGTGACCCAATCTGTATTCTATTGAATAATAATAATGGTAATCCATCATCATCAACAGCCTTTCCCATTTGCGGGCGAGTATCCCGGAGGCACGACACTTGGTGCGGCAGATTGATGACTGCCAACGACGTCGCGTTGATGTTATGTACTCAGGAGGTGGTGCTGCTCGTATAGGCAAGTAGGGTAACCCAAATCTGTTAATATAATTTGTACGCCTGCTGAAATGTCTGTAATACAAATGAGGGGACAGCGGTTACGCATCCGTGGTCCAAGCCCAAAAACTCTATTTGACTTTTCTATCTCGTTTTTATAAAAAAATGCAGTAAAAAACGGCACAAAGTGGTGTTAAGGGCACAGTGAGGGCACTCGGCTCGGCGCGCGGATGTGCCGTTAGCCGCGCGCCGAGATTGCATACAATTAGTTCCAACTTTCAGTGTAATGTCCGCTGAGGAGCGCTCTGGGACTTCAGTGCCCTCTCTCCACTAGTGGCCGTCAAGTCTTTTCATTAAATAAATATAACTGTTAGTGAAGACAATGAAAAAACATTTTGCTACGATTTAAGAATGAATGAAGCGTGTAAGTAAACTGTGTGTAGAACGAGCATTTATCGATGTAGGTCTATAGTGGCTTGATTTTTAAAATTATTTTTATGAGAACAAGCAGATGGTCCATTACCACCAGCGGTTACCTCTGCCTTTGCCATCACTCTGACACGTAAAATCAAAAAGAAAACAAAAAAAAAAGTGCTAAGTCTCAAAGTAAAATATCCTGTACTTAACAAATGCAATCGAATTACTTGCTAATAAAAAAATAATTACTTTCAATAGTATTTGTCTTTATACGATTCCAAGCAAAACAAACCTGTAAATCCGAGTCACGTGCCTAAGCTAACTTCATTGGAATCAAATATCGCGAACTGATGTAACCCGATAAATGATGTCCATCACCTAACAGTGATACATGATGCCGTGAAAATTAATGGTACAGTCAGCTGCATTACTTACCAACCTAGTGTTTTAGGAACACAAAAATTAAAGCAAGTAGTATTAAACTTTCCTGTACCTTTTTCCCGCATCTACTAAAATTAGTAAAATGTTATCCATAAAAGCATTTAATTCAACTACCTAGTTTTATTCATGTCCTGTCGAATCATGGACACGCGCTTATGACCTAGCTTATCTAGTCTGGAGCTTAAACAACCTACTCGGACCACAATCGACTTACTTAAAACCCGATTACAGCCGAATAATCCTGCGACAGTAGCGATGACCGCCGCGATAGGCCTGTCCGACCCGGGCCCGGCTTATCAGTCCGTTCGGCCAGCACATAACCAGCATACAAATTACATAACCAGAAAATTACATTCTGGGCCCATAACCTGTATTAGACTTTTGCGTGAAAAGTAGATTGCTGCCTGCCTGCCAATACAATTTTACTCTTATTAAAGCTCCCGGAAAGCGCCGCCGCCGCCGCTCTAGTTTAACCAGCCTGGGCCGATAACCACGATAGCGATGTGCCCTCGCCCTTACCGATTCATATGCAAAGTGTCATTGAGGGGTAATTTACCCGAGAGCGTTGTAAAGGCGTGCGATTACACTGATGGTGCTATCGTTGTAACGCTGTCATTACGACACGTAAAGGGGTTGATTGTTATGACAGATAGATCAATATGATTACATCGACATAACTAATTGAAAATATTATGATCTACGCATAAGCCATTGGCATTTTAAGCAACATTACTTAAGCATAAGGGATGAGCAGTTGAAATGAAATTACCGTGCATCCTGATTTTAATGAAAATGTTTTCTTAGGTTTTGAAGAGAAACACCACTTTCTTTTTTCCCGTACTTCCTTTTTTTCTAAATTGACTTGATCAAAAGCGATTTATCATCTACTTGACACACGCAAAATTGTCAGTCAAATAACGAACCAGAGCGATGTAAAACAAAGAAGAAAAATAACGATAGCGTTGAGCTGTCAACCAAAGCTTTAATTTATATACAAATCAGTTACGTATTTTTAGCTTATGGAGTTTTAAACTCAGAAAAAGTACTTTAATATTATGCTAATGTATTTTGGTACAGATTTTAGCATGAGATAAAGATAAACCTGTACCGTAGCGGAAGATCTGCTTGGAACGTAAACTCTTATGAGTTTTCTGGTAATACTTTAAACGTAGAAACCGCGGATAATAGCTACCAATTTATTTTTACAGAACAGGGAGTATGAACTATATTTTCCTAAACATGTGTATAGGAAGGAGGACACCTCGGAGTTATCGTAGAAAGGAATAATGATCACAGTCGTTTGCCGAAGCTTTCTTAGAATTTCAAGTTTGATTATTATATATCTATTATTTTACAAAGTTGAAGCGTTGATGTGAAAATGTAAGCCATTGGCGAGGGGAAAATGAAATGGTTCAATATTAAGTATGGAAGGAGTACCTACTTTCTAAATTCAAATTGTTATTACAAAACTGCCGAGCTTAAGGAACTAATGGAATGAATTATCATCTTTATGTAATTGAAGATTGGCTCCTAGCTCATACAATTGGAAGTCTTTAAAATATAATAACAAGAGTTGTTATTGCGGATTCAAATAATTAATTTAGATTAATATGGATAGCAAAAAAACATCGTCGAAGAACTGCTCCTACTAAACTTACTTGGTACTAAAAGATCGGATGGGATATGTACCGTGCTTGGGGAATAAAGTCGTGATGATATAATATCCCGCTTTCTTCTATTTATATTCGCTTTATTAAAAGTTAAACAAATATTAATTTGTTGGTTATTTTAACACATTTACCTAGCCCCAAAGTGTTTTTTTTCTACTATAAATGTGGGCGCTATAATGCGCTATAAAGCGTCATAATGCGCCCACGTTACATTCATAGTTGTAGTCACACTAAAAATTGAAAAATATTATATTTTTAACAAAACATTAGAACCACCTCCATAAACACTGAAAATCATAAAATAAATGCTATAAAGTTATTATATTTACGAAACAATTTAGGAGTAATAATTAAAAAGCTCATATTTTATGAGATACCTTTATGTTATTAGCATCGGAATGTTCTGTAATATCTTACGGATTATTCCCATTTTATGTTTTACACCAAATTCACAATGTTCATCGCAATTTTTAATATTGTGTGTTTTTGCGCGTAATCAGAACAAAGGAAGGGTGTTGTGACGTATTCATCGTAAACACATTTGGTAGTACAAAAAAACCACGAGAGAGGGTTTGACCCTTTTGACGTATGCGGACGCACACCAAGAACTCAAAGCAAACAATTTTAATCAACGTTACTGTCATTCTGGTTAAAAAACTTTGGGACTTACAAAAAAGATTTCAAATGCGCCTAAGCGTTCTTTACAAAGCTGAGGCTCGGCACTGAGACACCATACACGCTCATAAACATTTAAAATAGAACTAGCTCTAATTACATTCGTACTCAAATCAGTAAATGTGAGTAGTCAGAAGTACGACTAAATGTTTAATTCGGCACGTACGGATCCATATTTTATGACAGGTTGCAATTGCACTTCTAACCTAGTCACCCTATTCTTTGACATTGTAGGACGCAAGACATTCACCCTTAACCCAGTCACCCTATTTCTTCAACAACTTAACAGTTAAATGGTCACGCACCTGGTGGGGTAGGTAAGTGGTTAATAGCCAGGGGTGGTGGCAATTAATGTGGGTAGCAAACTACCCCGGGGTCGCGTCCGGGCAAGCTCTAGCCGTGCCGGGCTGTAATTGAATGTGTACGCAATGAATCGGTTCCTATTAAGTGAAACTATTCCGAAAGTGAATATGTTTGGAGTAATCAATCTCGCGAGGTGATGAATGTGGTCATTTGGTAGGTGTTTCTTTCAGGGTTTTCAATGGGCGTGGGTAATTGATACATGTACAGGCTGCCGGGTTCGGAGGACCTATATCAAACTGACATGATTGATGAACCTAGGCTTTACTTTCATCACTAACTTTTAAGCTGGTCGAATTTCATCTTGCAATAAATACTGGATTTTATATAAATGGTATAGACTATGAACCAGGAGGTACAAAATATGCTACAGTGAAAATATGTGTCGATTTTACGAACTTTTACGTCTTGTAGGTGACGGTCTCAGGTTGGTGGACGCGAAGTAGTGCACCGTAGAGGACGTATTTGTCGTGACCTATGAGGCAATGCTTTGTTATAGGTGATGGTTACCACTTAACATCAGATGGGCCATATGCTTGTTCCACCAGCAAATGTATCACCACAACTTTCAAGTGTACAGCTTTGTTCAACGAGGATGTTATTGGTTTGTTTGGTAGGTAGGTACTCACACTTCGATGGCTTTGTTCCAGTTGATGACGTATCCGCTGAGGGTGAAGGTGTCGATGTTGACGACGTGCACGTTGCCGCGCTCCGTGCCCACGTGGATCCACTTCGACTGCAGAGGCAGGTGCAGGCAGGTGATCCTGACAACAATAAACACTCCGCTTAGTTTTGGACGTCAACACTCAAAAAGGCAATTCCAGTTCAGAAATAGATGTAACTTTGTTTGAGATAACTTTTAAAAATAGATTTCTGGCCATATTAATATCTTGAAGACTAACATGTATAATATATTTTAAAAGTACACCACACAAAGAAACTTGTAGACGACCGCGGATAGATATATAACTTGTAGACGACCGCGGATAGATAAATAACTTGTAGACGACCGCGGATACATATATAACTTGTAGACGACCGCGGATACATATATAACTTGTAGACGACCGCGGATACATATATAACTTGTAGACGACCGCGGATACATATATAACTTGTAGACGACCGCGGATACATATATAACTTGTAGACGACCGCGGATACATATATAACTTGTAGACGACCGCGGATACATATATAACTTGTAGACGACCGCGGATAGATAAATAACTTGTAGACGACCGCGGATAGATATATAACGGGCATAAATTTCACGCGACCAAGCTTAGAAAAACGAAGAAGAAACTCATTACCTACTATTTTTATGTATTATCCTTTCACAGAATAATAATAATGTATGCCAACTGTACGAATACCGACTGTTATAGAAACAAAGCACAGACAAAACCGCTCCTTGTAGAAACTTTTTCGATTATTAGTTTTGTTTGGTAAAGTTGTACTGAAATAACTGAATACCCTAAAACGAAACCTATATTTTAGAATACCCTGTTCAACGCTTACAATTAGTAAAATTTAACAAAGTAACATAACTAAAGCGTCGAAACAAACTTTTACGACTAGACCACAACTAGTTCTAACACATTTAAACAGCAGTCTACTCCTATTGAACAAAGGTAGCGAGGTAATAAGCTAGGCAGTAAAAGCACACGTCGTCCCGCCGCGTCCTAGTTGTCGCCTACCGCGACGCGACTATGAACATGAGCGTCACAATACACACATCCAGGATTCCAATCCTAGTAATATATCCTCGTGATATAGGATACCGATTTCTATCCGTTTAGTATTTTTATTCAATTCTGGATATCTACCGTGCTTCAGGGTCAAAGACTCGTGTGTTTCATTATTCGTTTTTATTAGATATGTGTTGTCATTATTTATTATATTAATGTGTTTGTTATTGATATACATATATTATAGGTATCCGCCTCTGAAGTGCGGAAGATTTTTACAAGCTAGGTTTTTTTTATGTCATAGCTCATCGAGTCGACAACCGCTGGGGAACAAAGGTTCTGGAATGACAAGCACGAACCGGAAGACGAAGTGTAGGATGCCCTCCTACCCGATGGACTGACGATATTATTAGAATCACAGGAAGTCGGTGGATGGAAATGGCTAAAAATCGTTTTTTCGGGAAATGTATAATGGAGGCTGTTCAGCAGCGGACTTCTACAGGCTGATGATGTTGAGATGTTTTTTGTTAGCTCGGTAAAGAAAAGCAAAGCGTATGCACAATAATACAGATTGTGAGCGTTTTTTGCTTTAGGTACATTATGGAACAAAGTAGACGACGGGAACCGAAAAATTACTATAGGACTAATATACCGTACTTGGTCGGGATACCACCCATTCACACCAAGCGCTTCGATTCATCATGCGAACCGCTAAGGAATGTCACTCAAAGGATGCTCTATCAATTGTAAAAAAAAAACACTGAGGATAGACAAGGCTCAACACTAGTAGTCTAACTCAATACATCATTTGATTTGATTTGATTTCATGTGTCCAGGCTTTTGATGATGAAAACGACGAAATATTCATATAAGTCTTGTGCGTCGTTCAGCTGTAGAATATGTATAGCCGCTTCATTGGCATAAGCTGTAAGCGCGGCTTCACTGGCTGCGATTATTTCCGGTGCCAACAGCTGATTGCTGTTTCTTGGCAGCGATCCGCTCCAGCTGGCTCCGCACTGCCAATTCTACTTAGTAGTTTTACGTTGCGCCGTTTGTTCACTCGCAGGCATATTATCCTAACTGCTATATATTTTGTCAAGTGGTTCTGACTCGGTAAGTTAGTGCTGTGCTAGCGGCAGTAACCAGTGTGGTGTGCTCGTCATTGTCAGCTACGTTCATGTTAATTCATTATATATATTTAAGAACGTAATGCGTTAAGTCAGGCATGAAGTTTTCTCTATTTATGTTACAACAACTATTAATAATTGCTACTTTCACAGTCATTATATTTCACACTAATCGGTGGATGAAAACAATGTAATTCTACAAGGCTATTGATGATGATGATATTTCACGCTAAGGGTTGGCCTACCTTGCATCGCATTTCTACGTCAATACATAGACGTGTAGGTAGGTATAGGATGGCTAGGATCATCACATCCAATAATACATCCACGTGCTATTTTCAAATGCTATAATACCCGACTCATGTGATGACAACTGCAAAGCAATGAAGGGAAGAATACAAACACGTGTATTATTCCCAAAATCACCATTAAGCTACTACGCTATGGGGATTGAAAGAACCTACATGAAATGCCACAGTTTGCTACTCCATGCGTCAGAACATCGATACAACGAGCAACAGTTATACAACCCAACGCTGCAATACCTACGGAGTGATTCGACAATCGACTTTACGCTCTACATTCTAACACCGACTGATCTTATTAAACTTGTGTGTTTTCAAATTCTAAATGTAGTTCGTGACTGTCGATTGTGATACTTCGAATCGACTGTCGATAATGTACAGGAAGTTTTGGGACAAAGCAGGGACGACATCGAGACTCACCGTTTGATTTTGTTAGTGGACCTACTTAGCCCGACGTTATATCTGGAGAATCTGGAACAAGTCGCAAACGGCGCTAAGCTCCACTGTGCGTGTTACGTACGATTGCCGAGCTCAAACTGTGGCAAGAGAAAATGATTCTGATAGCAGCACCCCTACCAACTTTGATAGACTGCATTATATATATGTCTATTCTGAAACTATGACTATTTTGAGTCTAATATCAGACAGCCTTTAGTATCAGAACTCAAAATACTTTACAACCAAAAAGTTCGATATGAGGTCTTGAAATATTTCTTATATTTTTGTAATTTGTATTTAGTACCTAGTTACCTCCTTATTTTTTTTTCAACCCATCCTGACTTAAAACTGGCGTTATTTTGACACTTCAAAATCACGACTAAATTGATTTTTTGTACATGAAAGCGTAAAATTGTTTTCCAGTGTTTCGTTTTACGTTCTCATTTGATTATTGAATGAGTGTCAACACAATTACAATGCAAACTCCCGATGATCATGGGATTACCGGGAACCGCTGATCCGTGCATAATAATGATCGGGCGAGCTAACAGACTAATTAACAACGTATCGTGACGTCGTCGACCGAAGTAATTACAACTAATTATAATTTGACATCACGTATTTGTCATTAACTACCGCAGACATACATTGAAGTAGATACCGTAAATAAATGTAACATTTAGTAACCGAAAGGACATGTATATTTACTGGAATACATTAGTCAATATTAGTCAATTATAATTTTTGTTCAAATCAAACCCATATATCTGTGTCAAGAGATCAAACCTTTTGTAATCTATTTTATCTAAAAACAAATTTAATCATAATCATATTTAAGGTTTTGTTGAAACTCAAGATATCCCAAAATAAAAATGAGATTCACGCGGGCAAAGTCGCGGGTAAAAGTTGGTATAATACTGTATGGAAACATTTTTGATATGTATTTATAGAAATAATGCGTTGCACTACTACTTATAGGACTACAAATTCGTATAAAACTAAATGTGCCACATAACCATACTTCTAGTATCAAAAACCTGTAGTATATGTAATTATATTCTTCAATATCTAGATATAAGCAGCTAGATATGCTAACGACTGCTATCGCAGATTACTTAGCGTATCTAGCTGCTGAATATATTATGTAATTGCGTTCTCTAAGCACCTAGGTACATTGTAATGAGCTGTAATGCTGTAACGTTCACCAGAGCCTCGCTTCATCAGGGCAATTACAAGGTTTTCGGCTCCACGAACAATTACCGATAGACACACCAACCAGCCAGTAAACCAACCTGTTCTTAGAACAACATCAATAATGAAAACTAGTCTATACTAATATTATAAAGAGGAAAGATTTGATTGTTTGTTTGTTTGTTTGCATTGAATAGGCTCCGAAGCTACTGGACCGATTTGAAAAATTATTTCACCGTTGGGAAGCTACACTAACCCATTGAATTGCATTGGAATGCAGTTGTAATAAACAATGATACCCCATCAACATCAGGTAGGCATTTTACGTGAGTCCCCCGCCTTTACAAGAAGGCAGATAAAACACCAGCTGAGCTTCAGGATACACTTAGCCTTAAGCTCGTAAATCTCAGAGTCGTTATTAATCATGGAGAATGAATCACTCTTTTATTGCAAGAGGAATTATTTCTTGGCCACGGATTAAATATTAATTATCCTCTGAGGCTTAGAGTCTAAGCAGAATAATATATTTTTCCACTGGCCTTACAGCATCGTTAGTAGTAGACTGCAAATATTCATTTATTTATTTTAGTTATTTGATATTTTCTATGACATAGAGTCATAGCTGAGGTTTACTAATATCTAAATGTGTTACACTATATTTTTGTGTCGTACCAAAATTTTCTAGTACTAGCATGATACTTATAACCCAGTCCCAGAATTAACTCTTACAGAATAAATAAAAAACCATTTCAAAAACCATCGTCATCATTAACAACCTGTAGAAGTCCACAACTGGACATAGGCCATACGTTTTCAGGAAGAACGATCTTGAGCCTTGTCCACCCATCGACTTCGATCCTAACAAATTCCATCAGTCCATCAGCAAAAAAAATGTTCGCTACAGAAATCAAACCTGAACCTTTTGTGATCTGTGCAGTGTGCGCCACGGTAGTTATACTACCACTAACTGTTACTAATCACGTAAAGATATCAAATGTATACAGTGCTGAAAACTCAAAGCTATCGGTTGAAGCTCTGGGCTTCGGAACCGATCGGTACACTTTAAATCGCAAATTGGTTTCTTATTACGCCCCAGTTGTGTACAGCAAGCGGTACCTACAGGTACACAAAGGAACGCGCCCACTCCAATGTACACTAGTTGAGAGTGTATCCGAAGCGCCCTTGTTTGAGCTCCGTGTAGCGTGTCAAAGCAATCTGCTTTGGAATCCGAAAGCTCCCTTGTTGCTTGCGGGTGCGGAGGGGGGACGGGTACACTCCTAACATACCGGGAACTGGAGGCCAATTTAATTTGAAACGACAATGCTAAGGCCAAGCCACTAACGTATACAAACATTCGTACGTTTTCGTTTCATAATTTTTAACAATGGCAACCAAAAACTTTCCATTTGAACTTAAAACTCATTTGAAATGAGCATTGGGAGCCTCTGGCATGCGAGAGTATTACGACTGAGTGGGAAGGTTAGCGGGAACCAGTTCCCCTGGCGAAGGAATGCCACTGGAAGGCAATAAGGCGTTGTCATGGCAACCACTCTCAGCATCTAATGAAGCCGTTGCCTTTGTATGTTGAGAGCAAGTTTCGAATTCGGATACTAATTGAAATTGGAAGTGACATTGTTTCAATTGAACATTTATAGGTAGTACAAGCAATCAGGGTTCTATAATCATTTACTAAGATCAAGAAAAGTTTAATTAAAATGCCAAACTAAGCTGAGCATGACAAAAACAACCAAGATCAGAGAAACCGATATTTCTTTGGAGGTATCATTTAATTAAACGTTTAAAACAGAAAAAGCATAGACGTCGAACTCGTGAGGGCTCCAAAACTTTTCCCCCTTATTACAAAATGTCCTTTTAAATTGTACTATCGGTTTGATACCAATTCCCATGGTTTTCTAGCAATAGGGTGGCAGAAACCGAATGTAATTACGTTTAGTATTAAGGAGCTTGGGATCTAAACCCCAAGAACCAATCAATTACTGCTCTCTCACAAACTTTATGTTTGAAATCTTAACTACGTACCTACTTACTACCTATATTTGGTAATACCTGTTCCCCTATGAGTGGGTGGGATATATATACACAGAAGCCACGTAATTGGACCCCATCTTCAGGTACCTCCTAACTTTACCCACGTTTAATAATAACCGGTGGGTGGGTACATCAAAGTAATTGCATAATACCATTTGCAATATCAAAATTCAACGCGAAAATTATGCAAATGGTTATGAATAAGAAAGCTTTGGGCATTCATTAAGGAAGTTCGCGGCCTTCCAGCGCCGCGGGACAAGCCTGGAGAGTGGGACTCTCACTATGGACCAACAAACCGTCCTTGATTTTGTACCATTGTGGTCGGAGTGCTCTACAAGCTCCCTGAATAGGAGGACGCAAAGTGTTTCACTCAGGATACCCATGTACCCACATACAAAATACCAAAATTATGCACAAAATAAAAGCTCCACCTCGTGACCGCCACACCGAGCGTGATGGCTGAGAGAAATTTAAATTGCTCCTTCATTTACGAGCGGCGCTATACGCGGCGTACCTACTCATGTATACGTCACGTGACTAAACTGTTATAAATGATTATGCAAAAAGGTGAAATTTTATTTCCCTGCGTAGAAAAAACAGGTGTAATTATTTTCGGTCGAGGTGCTGTTGAAAATAAAGAAGAGAAAAACAAAAATGGTTGTTGGGATATTTTGGAAATTCAGAATATTATTCAGGATTGTGAGCGCCGTTTTCTTTCGAAAGCATCTCATTGAAACAAATCTCTTTGTAAAACTTCAGAGACTGTATCAACCTCGGAAACAACAATTGTAAGGTCCTGTTCTCTAAAGTTCTCCTAATGTTTTCTATCAACTGTAATTCCTTTCAAACTTGAGACAAGCCAAGTCGGTTATATCATTAGCATACCGAGTCAGTGAGCCGGTGCTTGTATACAAATAGCTGATTACAAACGGTCCGGGGAGCCGCGGGGCAGCGCACAGGCGCAGCCTCCGACGGCCGAGACGGAATTGGCTTTTTATTTGTTTTAATGTAATTGACATGCGATCTAAGGTGCACGCCGTTGATTGGCTGCCAGATCGCCTGTCGAATATTTTACTGTAATATTTTAGAAATTATAATTTCAAGCCTTCAGTTTCAGTGATTTAGGCTGTGCGTTGTCTATATGTCAGTCAGTCAGGACTAAGATTCTTATAATTGTTATCGATTGACAGATATTTTAAACAACGCGGTCTGGCCCCAAACTAAACCAAGTCTGTACAATGGGAACCAGAGTTGTCTCGTTGTGGAAAGAATACCTTAATACTTTTGCTGTTAATGCAAGTTTTGAATATAATAAATTACTCAGATACATAACAAATCACTATAGTCATCACACTAATGGTCAACTGGCAATTAGGAAATAAAAGACCATGCATTGAATTGAACCAGCACCTCTTTCCGCCCAAACCTTGCCCGACAGAGGTCATTATGATATAATGGAACACACATCATCATTACAAAAGAGAGCACCGGTGGTTTAGTGGGAGCCACCCCGCCTGATCGTGGGTTCCTAATCCGATCACGCACCAATGGATTTTATTATTCGAAAAAATATGTGCGCAATGTTAGTGCTCTCAAACGGTGCAAGCAAACATTGCGAGGAACCCAGTTAGTATTCTGGCAGCGGCAATGGGCTTGCAGCCTGTCATTTACGGCATACTAACTATAGCAAAATGTGGGTATCTGCCAAATTTAATATCTGGAAGAACCTCTAACTACACCTATTAGACATAATCAAAACGATAATCGTACCTAAAGTGAGTCGACCGCAAGATATTGTGTACTCCTAATCCTGGTTCCAGACACAAAGAAAATGAAAAAACCTTGATTAATAACATTGAGATCTGGATGCTCAGCAAACTGATTGAACGATGAATAAATTTAAATTTCCCCTTTCATCTATCACAACAGCTACCTTCAGGCTGATGATCTAACCGAGCTTCTAAATAACGCATAATGATATCGCATTTGAATAAACTCCGCGAGGGGGAGGAATGGGGGGGGGGGGAGGAAGGAGGAGCGACGTGACGGTCTGCGAGCTCCAGTGCCATTACAATAAAATATAGAGAAGTAAAGCTTGTAATTTGTCGCGGCGAAGGTTGGTATAATTAAGCGTCTACGGAAATTAACAGAAAATCTTTTCTCGTGAGAAATGCAATACATTTTAGGAGAAAACATCATTTTCAGTTTATATTATTTGTTTTTTTCAGGCGCACTTAATCGAACACTGAGTTTAGGATATGATAATATTACCATTTACTATATTTATAGCAAGTTCTATTAAATAAGCAGTTTAATTTTTACCACACTGGTAATTTGTTAACTTATAATATCAAAACGCCTGAAATTTTAAAATAACGAATTAAATTTAAAATAATAGCTTAAAGTATCTGGAATAGCTGCATGAGGCCATTTTTGCACAGCCCATTCAGATATGGACTGTAATGTGTAGTATAACCTCATCTCGACTGGCACATCGGTCCCAACTCTAACAGTCGCTAGGTAAGCCGTGATAGAAAGCTATGAGGGACCTATAGAGTTGGGCACTAGCTCATACAAAGGTTAGTAGTAGTAGAGCTTTTAAGAAGAGCTTGTCCGGGAAAGTATTAACACCATGCTTTTTTCTGCCTTCAAGGAGCTTGCTGTGCTTCGGTTTTGAGAGTGTGGTTGTCAGAGATATTACAGACACATGAGGCTTGACACCTGTATGCCTCAGGATGGTGGACGCAGGATTGTGCATGGCACGTAACTAACGTGCGTGACTATAAGGCAATGCTTCGTTAAAGGTGATGGTAACCACTCAACATCAGGTAGTTGCTTGTTCCACAAGCCACCACCACCACTGGAACCACTTAAGATCAGTCCTCTAATTGCGTATAGAATAGAATAGAATAGACGTCATTTATTCAGCCACCACATAACAAAACTTAAAATCAAAAAAATTACGTATCTTCTGTTGCTAACAAACTCCTGTTGTACGTGTCAAATATGACATATCCATATTTTGGATAGTAACGGGATATTTACCATGATTTTTTGAGTTTGATTGTTTCCCGATGTTTCCCTAGTTTCCATCCCGTTTCTATCCAAAGTATTGATCAAAACCGATAGTTTAAAAAGTTATATGACATATCCGCCGTAGAAAATCTGTCATATTTGACACTTCACAATCAGGCCCGTTGGTCCGCATCAGCAGACGGTAGGTATAAAGAGTAAGTAAGTAAGTAAGTGAGGTACCTCTCCCTCTGGAACTTGAGGCTGTGCAGGCGCTGCGGGCTCTTGACGTTGCGGAAGATCCAGAGATGCAGGTGGTCGTCGGCGGTGGCGGTGACGAGCGCGCCCTCGTTCACGCGGAACTTGACGTGCAGCACCGCCTCGCCCGCCTCGTGCCGCACGTGCGCGTCCACGCCCGGCCCGCCCACACTGACCAATCACATCAAGGAACATATCCCACACACACATACATATTATTTATTATTATTTTATTATTATTTTTCAGTCAGTATTGTCCCACTGCAGGGCAAAGGCCTCCCCTACCTCCTTCTACTCTTTGCGATCTAAATCACACGGTCACTGAGGATGTGTAGTGAACGTGTGTAGTGAGGTAATGAAACTGTTATAGGCAGAGGTAACCGCTCAACATTGGGTGTAATATCAGCCTAGTCTTCACTTTTTCTGTTAAAAAATAGAGTCATGTAATCTCCTGGCACGGTAGACATCCCCTCAGACATTACGGCACTTACAAATGGGAATGTTTAATATAATTTAGGTAGTATCGTGAATAACTTAATCAAACGCTAAAGTAACCAACTGTAACCGGTTAGGTGAACTTAAGGCATACGGAAACTTTGCCGCACCGCGAGCACATTTAAACTATTATTTTCGGGGCGTGAAATCAACTTCCCACACAATATACTCCCAAGACTTCTTAAACTATTTAGTACATCCCACCTCCCTCCACGAACCCTCCCCCCTATGAGTATTAAGGCCACAAAGCACACAGAAGTACCCACAAATATTTAAGTTCACGAAAGAGATACAGTCAGCGACAATAATATACGTACAGTGTCGGTACTTAGTTACAATCCTTTCTTTTTAGTAAAATAAATGGTGACTTCAGTTTGCATTTACTTGACATTCATGGCTGCTTTTGGTTAAAATATTGATCAAAATGTGCTGATACCAATAATATTTGAAGTTTGCAAAGAGAAATGTGACTAATCTGTCCGCCTCAGGTAATTAAAGCTAAAGCTATGTCTAACAAGGATAGCGGTTTCAGATAAGTAATACCTAACTGTTTAATATACCCATTGTTGAGTAAATGCCTCCGCCGGTTCGTCTAGATTTAAGTAAAACCCCTCTTAGTAGTATTTGCGCTCCACAAACCTTCGCATTTCGAGCAGTCCATTGTGAAAAGAACATTGAATTATATTTCCTTGAGAAAATAGCGCATAAATTACATCGTTATCACGCCGTCTGTCATCGCAGCCGCAGGAATAATAGACAGGTCGGCCATATTGAAAGAGAATTCAGTGGCGTTCACATTATTGAATCGCGGACAAACTCATCGCAAACATCACTCGACGTCATCATTTCACTCAGTATTCATGATATTCACAAAATGTACTCAATTTACATTTACATAAAATCATGGCTATAATTTATGTTAATAAAATAAGCAGAAAAAATGTAATCTGTAATAAGTAAAAAATGGTTAAATGGCAAGTGGAATAGAAGGTACCGACTACGGACAAGAAAAATAATACGGTAGAAGAAAATGTTGTTAAGTCACCCTGATTTAATGATGTCTGCCTCTAGCCAATGCCAAGAGTATAGTATTATCTGTTTAGGCTGTATTAATTCAGAGTGATAACGAATGCAGAAATATAACCACTTGGACGTTGGCATCGGCTACGGCCGCTTGTCTAAAATTTGACTGGTCGCGAAAAGACACTGACATATTGCTTTATTATATTTCACTGCTTCATTATTCGTATATGATTACAACAAGTAGTATCCTTCTACATGCTAGGTAATATCGCACCTTTTTTAAAGATTAAAAAACTAAATTCAAACGCATTCTCTGTCATCTCAACCCTAGACCACTGTCATGGTATTTTCTCATTCCTTTTTTGTGCGCGGTGAAAATCGCACGAATCTTCCAGCATGCCAAAAAGAAATGCGCATCGGAAAATTGAGAGATACGCAAGAAAATTTAGAAAGCTTGAAGAAAAGGAGATGAGACGGAGAATTATTTCTCCTATCGATTCTTCGTCGAGTGATGAAGGTTAGTAAAGCCATACTTTATAGTATTGGATGGTCGTAAGAGTATTTTTTCGCAAGAAGCGAAATGGTAATGCAATGACATTGACTGCGAGTCTCTAACTTTGACATTTTCCAAAGCTGTATAAGCTATTACTCACGACTATGGCATCGGGGTTGACTGCGAGTCTCCAACGATGACCTAAGCAGAAAATGTGTTCAGTCTAAAAAGATGTTCACTGCCCTGCAAAATTACTGAAGAATTTTTCTTCTAAATTGGTTCCCCAAAGTAACATCAAATTTGTTATTTTCACAACCTAAATTATAAAAAGTATTTTTAGGTAACGAAAATCAAACTCATGACTATGAATGGCATCGGGGTTGACTGCGAGTCTCCAACGATGACTTAAGCAGAAAATGCGTTCAGTCTAAAAAGATGTTCACTGCCCTGCAAAATTAATGACGAATTTTTCTTCTAAATTGGTTCCCCAAAGTAACCTCAAATTTGTTATTTTCACAACCTATATTGCAAATTGTATTTTTAGGTACCGAAAATGAAGATCAAGTGGAAGGGAGCTGTCACAAGATCGCGGAGTCAACGCGAGCTGCGTTAGATGATGCAGGGCCGGAATCTCTCATTAACCTGAATGAAGGGGGATCTGGTCCTTTTGCGGAAGCCACTACCTCCATAGAACCTGATTTCGACCCTGAGCTACTCTCTGCTCTTGGAGAGGCCACATCCGACTCACCTGGTTATGGTGAAAATATACATGACAATTTGTCAAAACTGTGGGTTCCTTTGCTGAAGAAAGGAATGCCTAAGGAATAGAAAGATAGATTGCTCAAGGACTACCTAGTGCCAGAAACCGGAAATTGACTTGTTTGCATCTCGGGACAACGCGAAATGTACCAAATTTGTTTCTTGGAAACAAGATCCTGACGCAGTGGCTGTTGATGCATTTACGATGAACTGGAACTTAGCTTATTTTTACGCGTTTCCACCATTTTCCTTAATTCTCAAATGCCTTAGGAAAATTATTGAAGTGTATCCTCACTGGCCATCACAACCATGGTTTCCACTATTACAAAACTTGATAGTTTCAGACGTATACTGTTTAAGCCCCAATAAAAACCTTTTGCAATCTCATTTCAGGGATCATCATCCCTTGCACAGGAACCTTTCCCTGGGTGTCGCGAGGCTCTGCGGCAGTCGTTCGTCCGCAGGGGGACCTGTGCAGACGCGTCGACATTGATGTTATCATCGCTCTCTGACGGTACAATTAAACAATATAGCACTACACTTAAGCTTTGGTGGCAATACTGCCACATCAACAACATTGATATGTTTGAGCCTGCCAAGACATGTATACTTTCATTTCTAACAGCACAATTTAACAATGGTTGTGCGTACGGCAGTCTCAATTCTCATCGTTCAGCATTGTCAGTGTTTATAGGCAATAATATCGGTTCTGATGATTGCGTGAAACGCGTCCTTAAAGGTGCATATAAATTAAGGCCTACGAGGCCCAGGTATTCTAGCACTTGGGATCCTCAAGTGGTATTAAATCTCGTTTCAACATGGTTTCCTAATGCTGAACTATCACTCGAAAGGATCACAAAAAAACTAGTGATCTTGCTAGCACTTTGTACTGCTCACAGGGTCCAG
Source organism: Electrophaes corylata (assembly GCA_947095575.1). Lineage (NCBI taxonomy): Eukaryota > Metazoa > Arthropoda > Insecta > Lepidoptera > Geometridae > Electrophaes > Electrophaes corylata. The sequence goes on along the minus strand of OX352708.1, from coordinate 12,718,843 downwards.
ACGTTTTCCCTTGTCAAACTAGGCAGTATATTATCCTCAGACAATGGTATTACCATTATTATAACAGATATTATCAAGACATCGGCTCCGGGTAGAAGTCAGCCAGTGTTATTCCTGCCTTTTTTTTTTTTTTTTTTAGAGAAAATATAAGTATTTGTCCGGTTACAGTTCTCTCTGATTATATTTCCGTAACTAAGAATATAAGACCCGAAAGAATAGATAATCTATTGATAACGCACAAGCGGCCTTACAAGGCTGCTACATCGCAGACCATCAGCAGATGGATTAAACAAGTTCTGTCAGAGAGCGGTATTGACATCAGTGTATTTGGTGCTCACAGTACACGGCACGCGTCTACTTCGGCCGCGAGCTCTGCTTGTGTCAGTATAGAAACTATTCGCGAAACTGCAGGCTGGTCTAATTCATCCAACTTGTTTGCTCGTTTCTATAATAGAACTGTTCTAGATGAAGGGGCATTCGCCCGGTCTGTGTGTTTGTCATAGTAAGGTGAATAATTAATGATTGTTGTTACATAAATAAAGCTATAACTTCGTTTACTATGAGTTTAATTTCAAAACTTTCTGCTCTTAACATCTACTTGTTGTAATCATATACGAATAATGAAGCAGTGAAATATAATATATGATCAAACGAACTTCCAAGTGAAGTTCGATCATTATTATATGAATTGCTTCATTAGAGTATATGATCACCCACCCACCCTGGCACATAGCGTGTCCCATTCAATCATGGAAAGTTTTGTTAAGGCTACTAGTACTCTGAAAGAATGAGAAAATACCATGACAGTGGTCTAGGGTTGAGATGACAGAGAATGCGTTTGAATTTAGTTTTTTAATCTTTAAAAAAGGTGCGATATTACCTAGCATGTAGAAGGATACTACTTGTTGTAATCATATACGAATAATGAAGCAATTCATATAATAATGATCGAACTTCACTTGGAAGTTCGTTTGATCATATATTTCGTCATACTCTTCTTTGACAACGTCGACAAAGAAATTCACTGCTCATGTATAATGTCAACAAAGCTACGACCTTCTCTGTTATATTTGATACAAACGTCACCAACGTGTTTGTGTCTCTAATGAGAGATTCAACAAATATAAATTTCAAAGCGCTACGTCCTGAATTCAAATGTAATTAGAATCACAATACACACATGTCTCCGGCGACAGTTGTGTTTACTTGCTTGTCTGTTTGTTTGTTTCGACCGCACCGCACATCCGAGACAAGAACAAAGGTGAATTTACGGTAAAAATAAACAATTATACGAAATACTCTCAAATGTCGTGGTATAATGTAGAAATGTTATGTAAATGAGGAATATTTCGAGAGAACGAAGATGTACAAAAAAGGTGAACGCGAACTAAACATGGATATTTCAATGTAATTTATTAAAGCGATGTTATTTCAGACTCTGCAGAGTAATTCTGTTTGAAACGTTCAGAGGTTACAGTGATATAAGAGGGTACATGCTGACAGACGGTTAATTATATTCGAGAGACTTGCTTTAGACATTTACTTTCCTCCATTTTGGAAATGTCCAAGTATTTATTTAGGCGAATTATGTCACATCATTGACTGACTACGCCATATTTGGGTGGTTAACCGTAGTCATGATGCTCGGCAGGCGGATTTTTGGCAGCACTATCGGTGTTTAGTCCTCAGGATATGGCTCATCTCCTGGAGCGTTCCCTTACTCGCCTCTTACGACATCCACGAGGTAATAGAGAGGGCATATTCTAAGCCGAGGCCATCACAGCTAATCTCTATTAAGCTATTAACTACTAACTTTTTTATTGAGCTGTATTGAATTAAGTAAACAGTAACATATTATTAGTTGATATATTAGTAGAAAAATTTACTCAATAAACAACGTTCACATTTTGGTCTATCTTTTGCTGTAACTTTGGAGTAACACAGTTGCTGTCAAAGATTGAGTGAGCTTCAAATTGTCTCGAGTAACCTAAGATACTAAATCTAAGAGCTATTCTTCTAAAGTGCCTTTGAGGGGTCACTATGAGCTCAGTTCAGTCAAGTGTGATCGAGCACCGCCCGCAGTCTCAATAACGCCCAAATCATTATTATTAGCCCCTTTTTTGGTCAAAAGGTGCGAAAATAACCTTTTAGGGCAAGAAAAGGTTTGATGGTTTATGTATCTAAAAGTTGAAAGCTTTGAAGAAATTTATTAACTAAACGAAACAGTTGTTTAAATTACGAAATCCATTGCTTGGTAAAATACCAAAAAAAGGATAGTCAATGAATTGTTGACGATATAATAATTCATCAACATACTAACTTCTCAACTGACAATCGAATTGTTATTTTCATCCTAGAATGTGATCTTCCGTGACTGTATGGAAGTCCATCAACGGACTCCGGACCCAAATCCCTCGCTGTAGGGCACGGATGTCCTTGTGGGCTACCACGACGCGGCTCAGATCCACTCAAAGTCAAAGTTATTCCATGGAGTCAATAATATCACTTAGAATACTCTTACAGCTAAATAGTGCTAGGCGCCAGATTATTGCTACCAAGCCTTGAGGAACAAAGTTACGGCTTGGTTCCTATTGTTTTTGGGTGTTCCTTTTTACAAAATAAATGTGAATGTGGGTTCCTCGTATAACGATATAATCAATAAGGTAAGTATTAGTAGTCCCTAGGCGGGCTTTCCTATCCCACACCTAATGAGAAAAGGTCTACAAGGGTGGATAATTTAATAAAATTGAATAGAGACCTTAATTTTCTTATGTAAATATCCCAAATCTAGGGTGTGTTGTCGAAGGAAGGGATGATTGGAACGGTAAATTAATACCTTTCGATTGTCAACGTTTTAGGTATAACCACACTGAATTACCTATTCATATTGTGTCTACAAAACAAGTTTAGATAAAACATTTTAAAAGTCGACGGTACATAATGAGTACCAGCGAGGTATCAACCAGTACATGATCTACGTAAGAACGTTCTAAAGATGTCAAATGATGCAAATAAATGAAAAAAAAGTCAGAGGATACAAAAAGGACGACGAGTAATAAAACGCGATGACTATAATAATAATTGTAGCTTGTAATTTGTATATTACTCAAGCTATGGGCAAATATTCTTCGACGCCCGGTTAGGCTGTGTCTATATGTCATTCAGGACTCAGAGCCAAGATTCTTCGAAACATATGGTGTATAACAAGATTATAAGTGACCCAAAGTGGCTGCCGTTTGGAACATACCTAACCTTATTAAATATAAACAAGGCACTAGATAGAAGTAATTCCTGAAATTTTTCATCTGTACTCATTAAAATGAGAACTACTCGTAATTATAAAGTTATTTCTTGCGCCAAACAAGTTAGGTAGCTAATTGGTCTGGTAGCCATCACGTTTTTAATTATTGCGAACTCTTCGTGTTGATTAGTCTTTTTGAATAAATAAAATGATGACATTATGCATTCAATCAAAGTTCATAATGAGTATTTTAATACAATTCCGAATTCAGTCAACTGGATCATGGTTCCACCTACCTGATTAATTTACTGTATATTTTGTAGGTAATGGGACCACTCGCAATATGTCTAAAAAATATATTGTTTAATCCGCATTCTAACACATCTAGTACCTATATAATATCTGAGCTATAAAAAAAAAAGATAGACAGCCGTCACAACTCAGATTGTGGGTTCAATTCCCATCGAAAACAAACATTTGTGTAATAAACATAGATGTTTGTTCTGTCTGTGTGTTGTTCGTATTCTATGTAATGTATTTAACAAATGAAAAGTATATTCTTATCCTATCAGTCATTTGGTTTCCATAGCACAAGCTTTGCTTAGTTTGGGGCTATATGGCGTTCTATCAAATGTATAAAAGTATTTATTATTATTTTAATGAAATTAGTATTCCCAGTGTAGGTGTATAAATTGATTAAAATTGGAGCACAAAATAGAAATCTATCTTCATGGTTTACCCCCATGATCTCCAGGGAGATAAATAAATGATTGTGTCCCTCGCCCGCATCGAGTGAAAATTTTCAATTAAATTACGGCTGGCTCTAATAACAATTTCGTGAAAAAACTCTATGAAAGAACAATTTAGCCTGTGTCCATAAATCAGGAAGTTGAGGCGTATTTCGCGAGCGAACCGCGCTAGTAACTGCTGCTTATACTGTGGAAGGAGGAAATCGGTCCAGCGTGAGACGAATAACTGACATAAGCTTTCTGACTTTCTGAACCCTTACAAATTAAGTAAGGGTTTGTTTGAAAAGAAATATGAACTGTTATTTCTATAAGATTGTTAAGATCGCGGAAAGTCGGTGGGTGAAAATGGCTCAAAATCATCCTCCCTGAAACCGTATATTTTATGGGAGTCCTTTGTCCAACAGTTGACTTCTACAGGCTGATGATGATTTAAATTAGCTTGGGCATTATTCCTTTGGAAGTAGATTATGACAGGAGGAACGGGATAGGAAAACTGTACAGCATGTAGGGAAGGCCTTTGCCCGGCATTGGGAAAATAGGATGAATAAAAAAATATATAAGACTTGGCCAAGTGAGTTTTCATTAGTAAACCGACCTATGGAGGGGCCGATGGCAGGACGATGCGGCTACTGAAAAATGTGTTAGACGCCTAATGTAATGTAAGGACATGCCTTTGACTACCCCTTGTCTACCGGACTTTATAGAGGAATGAAGTCGTGAGTGCTTATTTCACCTCGAAATCACCCTAGCGTCACGTACTCGGGACGGTACCATAGAAAATTACATTATTTAAGTAAAAATGTGAAGAAAAACATGTTGTAAGAAAGCTCATTATAATGTAGCGCCAATCTAAATATGCAAATGGGAAGTGATTCGTTCATTTTGTAACCGCCATTGTCTGCGGCGCGGCGACATAATCATATAATAATATTCTTATTTCCATACTTCAATTAACAGTTTATGATAAATAGGTACTTTCAGTAAACACATCACTGGGTTCTCCTGTGGAACCCTGGCTCATTTGAGTTATCAGAAGAACCCATACACTCATACTCCACACCACACGTACATTCATAATACACAACATTTTTAAACACTATACTAACACACACACTACTACGAGTAGTAAACTATAGGTACACATATTTTACATATTTTTACATTAGACATATTTTTGGATTTATATAAAATCTCTGCATAGACACAGTCAGTAATATCAAAGATAAGCACCGTACATCTCCTGAGTACCGAACACCGACACTACGGTCGTCTGCCAAGCGTGCTGACTACAGTAATCCCCCCTCCCAAGCATGGGGGGAGGCCTATATCCAACAGTGGAGTTCTCTAGGCTGGTGGTTTTGACTTTATATTTGTATTGAGTGTTGTTTATTTATCATTCATTAGTGAGTCAGCACCGGTGGAGATGTAGCTTTACTTTCATTATCAAACTTTTTAACTAAGAAACTCTTGTAAAAAGTTTGAATGAAAGGCATTTTTGAAAAATTGAATGAGAAATATTATAAAAGTTCCTTCGAGCGTGTTGAGGCGTGTGATTGCTTTGCAAATTCCACTTTTTGAAAAGCCAAACTTTTAACAGTGTTTTTGCTCCGATAAGCAGATATAATTGATTGATATCGATTGCGCAAGGCCCGGGCTTGCTTGCAAACTTTCACAAGAAACCAAATACTTTTAAACGTGCTCCAGTTTACGCCAATAGGGTGAGTTGAGTGACAACTTGTTGATGTAAAAAGAGGTTGCAGTAGATATATCTTTAAACAATATATTTTTGAATTGCGCGTCTCTATAGTATTGATGGCGTCTAAATGCCACGGTAACCGCTTGCCATCCGGTGGGCTACAAAACTGCTAAAAATAAAAGAGTACCCATTGAAAGACTGTACAATTATCGAATCCTAATAAAATATCTGAAATTGATAACCTACTTTATACAGGAAAAGAAATAGTGCTGATTTGTCGTACAATCTCCTCGCCCTCGGGCTTCTATATATTCCCTGGAGGCACCCGGACTCGCCACAACGAGCACCGACATCAAATCTCTGTTCCTTCCCTTCCAACTACAGAAACACCGTTATCAGGACGAAGATCAAAAACATCTAGAAAAGACTAAAAACGAACTAAAATTTAAAATGTTTAAAAAATCTGACTTTCATATTTAGTAGGCCTTTGGTTTATATCGGTAACTGTTTTGTAACAAAAGGTTTTTTCGTTTATTTATAACCAGTTATCAATCAATCGGCTACACTAAGCTGTTTCTAATTTTATATCACAGGTTTCACATTTGATTAAAAATCTATATTTGCACAATCTGTAATTACAGGCACAAGAGGATTAGCACCTGCATACCTCAGGTTGATGGACGCAGAGCACTTCAGTAGGGCACGTTACAAACGGATGCGAGCTGCAAAGCAATGCTTTGTTATAGGTGATCTACTTAGGTGTGCCATATACTTGTAGGTACAATCAGCGAGTTGTATTCAAATATGTTTTTTTTTTAAGTTTTAAGTATGTATTTACGAATTGAATCTGTACATTTTAGTGTACTTGGTGTTGAACCCACTATATTGCGTATCTCGGTAAACTAGTAATTGTCGCCCTGCAGTTCCACCTGCTGGCGTGTTGCCAGCGCTAGCGGCGGCGCGGGGCTCGCCATCACGCTGGCCGACTGCCTAATTGCTCGGAGACAGTTTGCATCTCTTCAAATACGAGTTCTCGAGCTTCTACGAATAAATAATGCCTCTGGAAACTATGCAACAGTAGACTGCAAGTGAAACGTTTGCGACCTTGCCCACGTGTGGGCATTATAGTTGGATGTGCTTGTGACTGCCGTCCCAGGCCTGCAGCTATGTATATAGAGATGAGAAGATGCTAGATATTGAGAATATCTATGTAGCTGCGGGCCTGGGACGGCAGAATTATGATGAGCACCTTCTAGGTAAGTATATCCAGAGATTTGAGGGGATTATTCTGTCGTCAGTCTATTGAATACAGAGTGTTCTAATATAATATAATAGGAACCTAGTAATATAATAATATTGACAGGCAGGAAATACAAGCAGTAACGCAAGTGAGAGAAGTGCTGTCCCTGGATGTCTGCCAGCACAGGCGTTGTCACTGCCCTATTATTCATTGTTAATCATAGGACTATAGCCCTTAACACTACAGCATAGAATTTTAGACAGTGTTTTAAAAGCTAAATCAACTTAAATCAACAGGTGATTTAATTGCATTTTAATTAGAATAGTGTGAATACTTTTACAATCATTGCAAAACCACCAGTCACCACAGAAAACGTGAAAGTGAAAACGCAGAGCTAAAGCTCATTATTATCACATGTGATAAAGATGTGCGGCTATAATTAAGGTTAATCGAGAAAAAGGAAAATACCAGGTAAACAAGCCTTCCTAAAACCTACGAGCTTGCCAAAAGATACTCCCTATCCAATTTAACTTCAGCACCCACCTGCTCCTATAGTTTGCAGCATTGCCCTCTCGTCTCCATAATCGTGTAAAAGCTGGCCGAGGAAGGCGGTGAAACCGAGCCGGCTTGGGCCCGCGCCAGGGCCGAGCGGCCCGATCTACTGACGTGTACAAATGGGCCAAAACGCCCCTGAGACCGCGTCACACCAAACGGATGCCGACTATATTCCTATAACGATATTTGATGACAGATGACATTTTTATGGAACTACTGGTTTATTAAATGCCTTTGCACCTATTCCCTTCATTATCTTGAACGTTATTATGCTTCGTAGATCTTAAGTATAAACAAATAAACAAGAAATTCTAAGCGAAGCAGTGTTGGTCCCAACTTTGAACCCCTCCATTATTTCCCATGGATGTTGTAAGAGGCGAGTAAGGGAATGTTCCAGGAGATGGGCAGCACCATCTCCTGACGACTATACCGAAACTATACGTTCACCAATCCACCATCCGATTGTGGTCACTATAGCTACCCTCCCTAAATTTGGGGGGCGCCTATGTCAAGCAATAGATGATGTAACGTAATGTTAAATGGTGTAGGAAAACATCGCGAGAGAACCCACGGCTTATGTCTTTCCTGTGGATAAAACCGACTAGGTTGAGTAGCAGTAGGTATAGTGCAGTTGTTACTGGGCACTGGGCAGACTATTTTTTAGATCCGAATCAATTTAAATACAATCAACAGAAAGTTTATCTGTACCTACTTGTGATAACAACAATGTAACTTAATATAACATTTTGGTACGTTTGTTGTTTTTACGGCAGCCGGCGCAGTGTGTTGCACTCGGCGACTAGATAACGTGTCATGTGTACTTGCCTGAACTATACTCAATAAATAACAAGGTCTTCAAGTACATATCCTACTAATATTATAAACGCGAAAGTTTGTAAGTATGGATAGATAGATGGATGTTTGTTACTCTTTCACGCTCTAACCAGTAGACCGATTTGGATGAAATTTGAAACAAACATAGATTATAACTTGGATTAACATAAAGGCATTTTTATCTCGAAAAAATAACGGGAACGGGAAAAAAACTGCCACGTGGGCGAAGCTGCGAGCGGCCGCTAGTTTTATCATAAAAAAGAGTTTAGTGCATTTTTTGTAATATAGCTACAATCTACATGCACGAATTCACCCCTACAATGTAACTATGTATTAATTTTAAAGTAAAAGCTCGAAAGTAATGCCCGGGTGGCGCCTAAGCCTGGGTAATGTTGAACCCGGATATCCGGCCCTCTGCTCCTCCGCTCCCTCGGCACTCGGAGGAACTATACTCTTATCCGGAAATAGGCTGTAGCGGATTCATAAAAACAAGAAAGCGCACGGCTCTTAACTACGACGAGGAAAAAGCTGCTGTTGATATTATCAAAAGAATATATGAGTTTGTTTCATCTTGTCTCTAAATCACCGCAATCTCACCAGATGCTAAGTGCGTTTTGACTGTTACATCCCTAATAACCAAATACTAACTGAAATTACTTATACCCCAAAAATATCACATTTGAGGTTGTAATTTTTTTTTTAACAAGTTTTATTTTCTTTCTTGAGTGTTTGGTTGTGGTACCGAGAGATATTTACCATGACCTGCCTTTGCATATTTCATGTTGCATAGAGCTTACTAAGTTGGATTGTTACACACTACAACATCATGTGATGTCAAAATATAATTTTGTAAAACAAATCACACAAAAAACGTAGAAACCAAACCGCAAGTTTGCTGTTCTTTTAAAGGTTTGGTCGCTTGGAACTGCAGGCGCCTAGTATAACCTAGCTAAGTGGTTTACTTTGACTTGATTTTTATCAATTCTACGAAGTTAAACAATCAATTATTATTCCGACAAGGTTTATTATATAACCGAGCATAGCCTTTGAGTAGGTAATTAAATTATGTTGCGTCAGCCCTTCAGCAATATACGCACTAACTAGGTAATCATTTTCCATACAAGTCGATCATGTACAGTCAGCAACAAAAGTAGCTTAACACCTGTAGTTTTTATTAATCACGACCGCGTGAAGTTAATTTTATGGTTCCTTAGGGTTCAATTTCTGGAATTCCATTAATACTACACCTGAACGCATCAAGATGAATATTCCCCAAAAATTTAAATAAAATTTAAAATAAAAGTTTCTATGACCAGAGATTTTTGAGACTTTTCAAACAACACTATCTAGTAAGTTTGTACTATAGGAATTAGTTGATTGAGAGAATACTTATTTTTTTTATAAATACATACTTAACCCACTTAGAATACATAACATTACCCAGACTAAGAACAAACATCTATGTTCATCACAAAACCTTCGATCAAAAGCTAGTTTGAGAAATATTTGAACATTACGCAACAGAACTATTCATCGTCTGTCGCCGACTGTCCCTATATTAATTTCTAACAATGTAATTTAGCACAGTTCAAGCGAATACTCTCTCAACTACGCAGTTAATTACGCCAGCGTCCTCAGTACATAGTTGAGCTTACAATCCTCCTCAAGGTAATTCCTTTGTAAGCAGCCTTTGGCAGCGAACAGTCACATCCGGTTATTATATCCGGTCCGGAAGGTCTGCACCAGAGTAATTAATAAGTAAAACGAAGCCTTCTCATCACCGCTGCGCAAAACTAATGTTGAAATACAAGCACTGCCGAGTGCAAGCAACATGTGTTATCACCAGCAACCTGGCTATGAGAAAATTCTTCAAGAATATTATTGCTTCATATATTATTGCTTCATGAAAATACAAGATCTAGATAGTTCTTTTAAATTAGAACCATATTCTTTAGCTGAGTTAGATCTTGGTTGGATCTGATGAGTTGGTGCTGCTAACAAGATCCTTAGTTTCATTTGTACAAAATACGAAATAAAAAACCAACTCATAACGCTAGCAGGTTAAATGTGGACATACGTAGTGATTGCGGCCAACCCCCGTAAATAAAGGCATATAGCCAGAAAAATCCATCGGTGCACGACCGGATTTGAACCCACGACCTTAGGATCAGAAGGCAGGGTCCTTAATTGACCATCGGTGCAAAATTCCCATTCAAGTATTGATCTGTCCTGTTCGTTATAACCTCGAGCAGGTACTTGCCTTTGAAGTTAGCAGCTCTTTGAAATGGTACCTGATACTCAGGCTGAGCGTCTCCCGCACAATGTGTTTCACATTCAAGATGTTGCTTACAAACTGGCTGGTATTGCCCATTGAATGCTCTCAATTGCCGATCTGTGTAACGGCGTTCGATATAACGTAACATGGCAAATTATATTACAGGTTTGCTATTGAGATCTTGATTCAAGTTATCGAATATATTAGTGGGTTCATTTATTCTATACGTACGCTTCGCATAATGAAAAAATACATTTATTTCGGAATTTCAAGGATGAGGTGCAGACACAGTAAAATTAGTGTGGTGTGTCTGGACCCCGGAGGAGAAGTTTGTAAAGAGTCTCACTTAAGACCAAAACATCAATTTTTTATATTTGTATGATGAACATTACATGATGTTTGTTCTTTGTCTAACTTTAATAGCCACACCATGTTTTGTGTGAACTTCATGACAGTGCAAAAGGCATGGTGTAACTATTTGAATGTTACGCCAAGATTATTAGTACCTGGGTACGTATGTATCTAAAAAGGTATATAAGCTTTCTATCAGACATCTGGTTCCCATAGGAAAAGTTTTGCTTATTTTGGGTTCTAAGTTTTAGTTTACTAAAGTTCGGAACTACAGCTGTGGTTGCCTTTAGCGGGATAAGCACAGGACGGGATATTGTTTTGTTTGTTTGTTTGTGTTTAGTCTTAAGTTTTGTGTATTATTCCTCGGCGGTCCTTAGTAAATAAACAAGCCAAACTAATTCTGTGCAAAATGTAACCCCAATCAAATTCCAAACGCCCATAAAAGTAACAATCGGCACACATGGACACGGCGGCGGCGGCAGCGCGGTGCAGACGTGTAAAATCCGCCAATACAGTCACAGGTTGCAAAGCCTCGGGTTACAATTAAATACCAACATCAAATCCGCTTAAACATTCAATTGAATCGCGGCCGGACAAAGTGGCGCGAGCTTTTCTATATCCGGATTTTACAAATACGGATAATGAGCTCCCGTACCAAGTCGGAAAATGCATATATTATCTATGTAATGGTGTTCCTTTTACTCGTTTAGGTACGATACTTTTTAAATCATTGAAATCGTTCCATTGGTTGCGAAGATATTACACATTTTGTACCAGTCAACCGCGGGGCGGCCGAATAGCTCATGTGACGTCACGAAATCTTTTCCGCCCGCGGGCGCGCTCTCCGCAATTCATTTATTAGAGTTCACTCGATCTGCGCGGGTCGTGTTGTGGTTTTTACGTGAATATGCCGAACTATAAGTACTGTATAGTACCGAAGTGTACTAATACTTCAGTTAGTACACCTAAAAAACTATTTTTCAATGTGCCAAAGGTCCCGAAAGTGCGCAAAAAATGGTGCACTATCATGAAGAGGGATGACAAAATTCCGCTTTCGTGCCAAACTTCAAGATTTTGTTGCGAGGATCATTTTGATGTACTTACATACATCAAAATGACCTATAATCAAAAAGACCTACTTACATCAAAATGATCCTCAATCATTACTCGTGTGGTAAACAGGTGCGTAGGTAGCTTAGTAAAGCTTGTTTACGAATGTTAAAGAAAAATACAGGGTCGTACCTACTAGGTATATTTCAATGAGTAAGTAAATGATAAAAAATGTAAGTAGTGAAGTTTCTAATAACCCTTCCTCGGTAGTCGGGTTAAAACCAGGGTCGTACTCAGGTCTAACTACAATAAAATGTGCCGTTCCCGGTAATATTCCCCAATGCGGGAATATCCCACAAGTTTCCCGGGATATCGGGGATCATTTTGGGATTATAGAGGAATATTTCCGTCTTGGGGAATATATATCTATCTCATCATCATCATCATCATCAGCCTGTAGAAGTCCACTGCTGGACATAGGCCTCCCCCACACGTTTCCTCCTGGAAAGAACGATTCTGAGCCCTTTCCATCCATCGACTTCCCGCGGTCCTAACAATGTCGTCAGTCCATCGGGTAGGAGGACGTCCTACGCTTCGTCTTCCGGTTCGTGGTCGCCATTCGAGAACCTTTATTCCCCAACGGTTGTCGGTTCTACGAGCTTTATGGCCTGCCCATTGCCACTTTAACTTGCTGATTCTGAGAGCTGTCGGTGACCTTGGTTCTTCTACGGATTTCCTCATTTCTGATTCTACCTCGCAGTGAAACTCCCAGCATCGCTCTCTCCATAGCTCGTTGTGCGACTTTAAGCTTGTGTATGAGACCAATAGTTAGCGACCACGTCTCAGTGCCATAAGTCATCACTGGTAACACACACTGATTATAGACTTTCGTCTTGAGGCTTTACGGTAACTGTGATGAGAAGATGTGCCGTAATTTCCCGAACGCTGCCCATCCGAGTTGGATTCGTCGGCTGACCTCCAACATATACCGGTACGGGTGCGACATGAGCATTTGACATAAGTTTCGTCTTACTCATGTTCATTTTAAGACCCACCTGTTGGGAGACAATATTGAGGTCTCTAAGCCTTGTTTCTAGGTCTTCCAGCGATTCCGCCATTATGACTATATCGTCGGCAAATCGAAGGTGACTTAAGTGTTCGCCATTGATATTGATGCCATACCTATTCCAGGACACGAGCTTGAAAATATCCTCCAGTGCAGACGTGAACAGTTTCGGAGAAATTACATCTCCCTGTCTCACTCCTTTTTGCAACTGGATAGGATTTGTACTCTGGTCCTGGAGTCGGATAGTCATGGTGGCATTACTATATAGGCCTTTCAACACTTCGATGTACCGATAGTCAATTTGACACCGCTGGAGTGACCGTAACACTGCCCAGGTTTCGACTGAATCGAAGGCTTTTTCATAGTCCACAAACGCTAAACAAAGTGGCTGGTTATACTCTTCGGTCTTCTGTATAACCTGCCGGAGCGTATGAATGTGGTCTATGGTACTGAAGCCTTTTCGGGACCCGGCTTGTTCGGGAGGCTGGAAGTCGTCTAGCCTACGAGCGAGACGATTAGTAACTACTCTCCTTCAAAAGGGTGTTATCACCTTTCTTAAAGAACAGTACCACCACACTCCTGCTCCATGCCTCTGGCGTCGTACCCTCGAGGATGAGGATATCTATCTATACATGTAATAAAACTGTAGCCAAAGTGAATGAAAAAGAAGTACGTAAATCTAAGCGCGAACGAAGTTTCGAGCAAAAGTGATATATAATAAAAAAGAAAAAATATATACCTGAATTTATTATATTTTTAGGTGGAAGCTGATAATAATAATGCTGAACAATCCACACAGCATCATCTAGCCCCAAGCTAAGCAGAGCTTGTGTTATGGGTACTAGATGACTGATATACTTAATACAATACATTACATGCATACATATTTTTTATTATACATAGAAAACACCCAGAACACCCGGACGGAATAAATATTAGCAGATCGTACAAACATTAATCCCAAGGCGGGAATCGAACCCGCAACCTCCGCGTCGCAGGCGGACATTCGCCAGCCGCGCCACATCGGTCGTCATATGGAGAACTACGTCAAGTATAGGCTTGTGGGAGGAATGCTTAGATTGAAGAAGGAAGTATTGCATTCCTGTATTGTATTCCTGACCTTGATTATTTATTGTATAATTTTTAAATAAATCTGGGTAGGTATAACCTACGACAAAATATAATTTAAATTCTTAGGGCTTATTTTAAACTTAACATACCTAACGCTTTCGTTTATTCATAGCTCTAAATTACGTGTCCAAAGAACTTAGGTAGGTACATTCCTGTCAAATTAAGTATTTAAGTCTAATTTTATCTATTTTATACCTACATAATATTTTCCTTTAAACCTTTAAGTTTCTACATACTTATCTACATACCAATGTTGAAAATAACAGCGTAGGTAGTTACAACAACAAACACAACTTCCCTGGCTGACTAACCTAAAACTTTTAGGTATTTTATAGGCTAGTCCAAGTATGTGTACTTACCTACATATTATCCTGTTATTCTGATTAGGTTGATAATGAGATTTGTTTACCTCTGAAGTTTCCAACCATGAATTTCAGCGCTTGTGTAATTTAAATGATTACTAAGATAATCAAATACCATGAAGGTATCAACTTTAGGTAGATTATCGGATTGCGCTTGCTCAAAACCGATATCTACCTTATTTCTTATACTCATTTGTTATATTAAAATAACAACCTTCTAATAAAAACCTAATCAAATCACTTGGTGACGTTACGCTCCGTGTCGGACGAGTATCGCGAACAGAAACGCGGGGCGCGCAGTGGTTTGGCGGCTAGCGCTGGGCCATTGTGACGTCATCGCTTCCGTTTGCGCGGTCAGTGAATCTCGTTCGGTATTTTGCCCATAACTTAGTCAGTTTTGGCCGTAGAAAAAAAAATTTTGCATTTTATGTTTTAGTTTCTCAAGGCCTATAAAACTGCATTCATAGAAAAAACTGTGACGGGTCCCCATTGAACTATTCAATAGTAATTTATAAAGCGTGAACCGATATTACGTACAACTTGACTCATACACAAATATGAATACACTAGTGAAATTTAAAGATTCAGTTAGTTTCAGCTAGTACGCACCAAGGCAAATATACCTTCAAAATGTATGCGACCAACGGTATAGGCTGCATGATGTCTATAAGTCAATCGAACCCACAACCTACAGCACAGTAGGTAAACAGAGGCTGGTCAATTTATCAAAAATTAAAATTAAAGCTATTGTTATTCATTGATATTACTCTAGTTATCGGGAATAATAATGTAAATGAATCGGTTCTTAATGAAGTAAACTGTACCCTTTTGTGCGTCGACCATTGAACGAGCTGAGATATTGAACGCTGACGACGACCGCCATTGAGGCCGCCCATACAACCGGATTGTTATTGAAAAGCAATACAATATCGTTACCGGCTTACCCGCGGCCCAGAACTTAATACTAATGTCCTAAAAAGGTGAGCCTTTGGGCAGCCCTGTAGTAACGCCCCCCGAACAAGGGCTGTAAAGGATACTTTGCAAATAACGAGGGTTGTTAACATATTAAATTTAATCATTTTGATATCAAAGGTAAAATATAATTGTTATGTGATGGACCAAATAGATATTAAATAAAAAAAAACAACTACAGCAAAATAGGGATATGTGCCAAATGTAATATTTGGACGTACCTCTGTCTGCCCTCTTAGATATCATCAAAGAATCTTGACTAGGTAAGTATTTCATACTAAAGATATGATTGGATATCTACCGGGCCTGGGAATGAAAGTCGCAGCTCTATTTTTTTTTATGTTTTATTATAGTAAAAAAGGAACGAGTTTGCATGTACTAGTGGTTAAGTCTGGTGATGGGGGTTTTAGACAGCCTTAAGGCCTCGTCATGAGGCCTTTTTGCTTGTATGCCAACCTATCTACCTCTTTTAAATGTAATTTTCCTTATGTGTATGTGTGTCAAATAAACGTATATTACGTATTCTATTCTATTTTATTCATGACTTCATGTCTGTAAAACCGAGACCGGCAGCTGAACGAGCCCTTAAAAGCACAGAGGCTTAAACGTAAAAACCACTACCGGTCACCCATTAAATGTTGAGCTCGCAAAACGTTGCTAACTGAGATAATCAGTTACAAACGACCAAGCAAGCTACACAAACTAAGAGAAAATAACGCGTAAGAGTTAAAAATACTTCCCTATTTCAATGTAAATTGGATAATTTAGTTCAAAGAGAATACATGACAACATTTAAGCATTTGAAATGAAACAAGTTACTGACATTCTGTTCAGTAACGAGATAGAGCCCTCCCAAATGAATTACAATCACACAAACACTCAAATCTTAAGCAGGGAAGGTAAACCTTTCAAAGGAGATACAGTAAACCTTTTAGAGAGACGCAGAAGGTAAACCTTTTAGAAATATTCGTGGGGCAGACCAAAGACGGAATTGCCAGAGTAAAACGAAATAACTAGACATGCATTGTTATAGCTAAGTATTTACCTACTTTAACTTCTGGATGAGTGCATGTTTGCAAATAACCAGCAGTATAAACCAGATTAATTTTTTTTTTTTTTTCATTTACAATACAATTACGTCTGAAATACATTTGTAAGTAAAATTAAGGTTAGGCATAATCGATTTATTAGTATACCTTGAAATGTCGGTAACATTGATTAGGTTTTTAGAAATAAGTAATTATATTTTAATATAATTATATTTAGGTCATAGTTTCGTTGAGTTATTTTTCAGATATTATAAGGAAAGTAACGTTTATGCAAGTTGCATGAAGTTATGGAAAAAATTATGTATATTAGTGGGTTCGGGCAGAGACAAGTGTCATTGCACTTTCTCACGATTGCTTACTTATAATAAACATCGTATGTTTTTTCGATTACACACATAACAACAATATTTGTTTATCTCAACTTTTTAATGTATTTTATAAGTAGTGTTTCTTATCTTTTGTGTAATTTGTTTTCAAATACATGTAAAAATTATTAAATACTACTGAACTAAGATAATGGCAACAAAATAATGAAAAAGACTTTGAATAAAAAACGTCGAAAGTTGGATATATGTATATCGAATAAGTACTATATGTACTAATGTATATAGTACTAGCGAAACGCACGTGACTTCGTCCGCGCGTTTTTTTTTTTAATACAATTTGTTTATGGAACAAGCTTATGGCCCCACCTGATGTTAAGTGGTTACCATCGCCTATAACAAAATACTGCCTTGTCGGTCACGTTCGTTAGGAATGTAACCTACAATACAGTGCTCTGCGTCCATCAACCTGAGGCATACAGGTGTTAAACCTCGTGTGCCTGTAATTACACCGGCACCCACACTCTTCAAAACAGAACACAGCAAGCTGCTTCATACACAAATTTCAACCCCCGCCTGTTAAATTTCGTAAATTCCTTTCTTAGTACACCTTTATGCACCAAGACAAATATACCCTGAAAAATTCCATTCTCTACGAGCAGTGGTTTAGGCTGAGCGTTGTCTATATATCAGTCAGTCGGGACAAATATTCTTATAATTAGTATATATATTTATCTATTTGTCGTGGAATATTAATATATTTTGATTTATGAATTTAACGTTATCGGAAGGGCAGTGTTTGTAAACAATATGAACTACAATAATATGATTGACATTTATTACGAGTTATTAGTTTTATTATAGAGATAGTATAATGGATAAATAAACATATTTTTCTCAGTTTCACCTCAATCACTAACGCCTGTTGCTGATGCCTTATTTGCCAAGTGTGAGTTAAACTACACATTAGGTTTTTTTTTACTTTTGTAAAAAACATTCGATGTGGTTAGTAATAGAAGAATAGACAAAGATGTTTGTAGGCTTAGTTGCAAGGAACTGGTGCCTAAATCCATCTAGTTTATACGACCCGACCGGCGTAGCGTGTTAGTTTTATTAATAATAACTTCAAACTGTACCTTTTTAGGGGTTGAACCAGGGGAATTCCTTTCTTAGTACACCTCTACACCAAGATGAATATATCCTTAAAATTTCAAGTAAACCACTACAGCGGCACTGCACTGCACCTGCATATTATATATATATTTGGTATCGATTGACCGTGTTTTTACAGGATTTCTATCTACCACACACATTTCTCTTGAGCTTAAGTAAATGAACAAAACAACTGTGTTTGCTTGAATATCTATAACTATTATACAATAATAGTGAAATGACGACTAGTATAGGTATTATATCGTAATGTTATAATTACAAAATATAGCAATTTGCAGCAACATATACTTTCAAACGTTGCTACAACATTCATAGCCACCAAACTATCCTAAATCTCATTTTGCGAGCACCGGGAACATTACGTTACTTGCCTATCGGGTTCACAGCTAAAATACTTTTTTATTGCGAATAAATACTATCTGCTCCAGGAGAGGCTGGCAGGGAAGATAACTCTACTGAACCACAGTACGGTCAAATACAGCTAAAATTAAACATTTTACCAATTATAAGAATCTTTGACTGACTGACATTTAAACAACGCACAGCCTAACTGAACAGAACCGTACAAGTCATTTGTGAAATGAGTAAAGATGACAGCTAAGGAAAAAATAAATTTGAATCAAAGTTTTTGCTTCGAAAAGCTTGTAGGGTTTTTTCGTGTTTTTAATGGTGGTTCATTATTGTGCGCGTGTTTGAAGAGCCCTGTAGCAGTACTAATGATATTGATCTATCTAACCCAGTGTTATTGGATGTTGACCGTCCAATCACGTTTCGAATTAACTCGCCTAATCTCCTAATCAAAGTTACTCTGAACTAATCAAGGAGTCGTCAGGGTTCTATGTTTAAGCTGAGATTGGACAACAGATGAACCCAACTCACAGTTCTAATTGATAAATTGACTAAGATATTAGTTTGAAATGCGAGGTAAGTTTCCTACTACAAGTCAATTAATTTTGATCAGTGATTTAACGGTTTACAACCACACTTTGAGCCGAGCTACTACTAGCAGGACTAGCTAATTTGTCGTTTGTGGCGATAGCGTATCGTACCGACATCCGAATTACACTCCGCGGCATCCAGTCATCACTCCCATAGTGTGTTATCGATGCTATGCAATTTAACTCAAAATTTATTCATGCTAGGTCCCCTGAAGTCAATACACATCGTATAATTTTTTAAATACGTTTTTAATACGTATAAAATTATAATAGAACAAGCAGAAGATCTATCAGATGTTGAGCGGTTACTTCGGGTTATAATAGTTACATTACCCCATTGAACACATTCACCGATGATGTGCCCTATGTGCTTCCATTTTTGTGCATGAATTTAATTTATGCACATAAACTATATAATAATTCGTGCGACTCTAAACTAGTACTTACCAAAGTAAGAGAGGCGTTGAATGGGGATAAAAGGCTGATAAAAGTGTGTTTTTTTAATTGGAGTGGTAGTTTCAGACGATGGTGGTTAGTAAAAGGATACATTCTGATATTGCCGCCCTTGTCGCCCACTGCCAACAGCTTCTGGATGGGATCCCACGCCAGCGCCGTCGGAGAGAACGGGAAGCCATGCCGGAATGTCTGAGGACAAATAAAACTATACGTTAGACTGTTAAAGTATTTAAATATTATTTTATTTGAATAACACATGAAATGATTTTATTTGTAGTTTAGCCAAATTTAATGAAGATCAAATTTGTACCAATTATTATTATAAGAATCTTTGTCCTGACTGACTGACATAGAGGTGCGTAGAGGTGTAGTAAGACAATAAGAACACAGCACTGTAAGTTGTTGGTTCAACTCCACCGAGAACACACATTTATAATATTAGAATAGATGTTTGTACCGCGTCTGGGTATTTTATTTGTTTTCTAGAATAAATGTATTTATAAAAAAAAAAATGTATTCTATCAGCCATCTGGTTCTCATAGTGCAAGCTTTGTTTAGTTTGGGGCTGGCGGTGTTGTGTGTAAAGTCCACAAATATGTAAATTTATTTGTTACTAGCGAAACGTCCGCGACTTCGTCCGTGTTAAGGTAAGTAAAGTAAAGTAAAAAAGTCTTTATTTGGGAAGTTATTTTCATTTAAACTTCAAATCCCGCTGTACCCGTTTAGGGGTTGCATTTCTGGAATAACTTTCTTAGTAGGATCAACTTCCAAGTGAAAGTAGTCGGCGCAAACGCAGGTGCCGGTGCAAATGATCATATAATCTTGGGCGTAGAAACACCTCTAGGTAGGTCAATGCAGTATTATTGATATTTTGTGAAAATGTAAATAATCATTGATAAAAGAACCCAAAACAGCTAACATTGTTGAATTGCTGATACTGGCTTACCTACTTGCGTCATTATGACATAATTTTTACAAAAACACTAATTCGTCCCTGATGAGACTACATCTAGATGGTAATAACGCACATACATTTTTCAAACAGAAAAATCCATTTTGCCCGAACCCACGACGTTATGATCAGAAGGTGGGGTCAACTCTGCTAGTCCACCGGTACTCTTCAAGACTTATGTAATGTTTGAAAAAAACTACGCCAAGTAGCACATAAACATGCTTGAATTAATAGTTGACATCATTTTTTTTAATCAGAAAACTTATGAACCAGCAGGGATTCGAACCTACGACCATTCCTTGGTATAGGGGTTTATCAATTCCGCTACTGATTCTTACTTCTTACCCGGCGGATAACTTTTAAGGGAATTTAAGCAAAATACCTCTACCTACACAGTTTGGATAAAATAATCTTATTAAAGCGTAGCAACCTATCTTTTTATTTGTGGTAGAGATCTTTGTGAAGGGCAGTACTACCATCATGCCTATCACCACGGAGCTGTGTTTCCGCTTGAGCCAAGCACAATGAGGTAGCCTTTGAAATTACAGTAATCTGAGGCTGAGGCTGAGGCATACATGTGTTAACATGTATGCAATGCTTCGTAGAGCACGTTCCTTAACGACGATATACTAACGACCCAAGAAAATCTCATGACACCCGTAAGTACTACCCATAATATTTCCAGAAGGATGGAGCCGTGGATCGTAGTGCTTCAGAGGTTATTGTCTCTGACCCCTCACCTGATAGCCACTAATCTGTTACAAACTGTTCAATAGCCTGTGGTCTAGGGACCCGATAAGTCTGTCGTTTTCTTTACAAACTAAAAACCTCATCTGTGACCTTACGGAGCTGATAACTGCATTGTCGTCAAGGGAACTATTGCACTATCTATGGTCCAGAAACCGTATAAAAGCCCCGGAGAAAGCCGAGGAAGGCACATTCCAGCATCTCCGGTGCACTGGTCATCATGAAGTTGCTATTGGTAGCGGCCTTCCTGGCTGCGGCTTCGGCCACCGTCCTCAAGGACGACAACTTCATGAACGTTATCATCGGCAAGGAGAGTTTGGGTAAGCATTTTTTTATTTTAATTCTTTTTAATCTTACTTTCAATATAACATTTAAAGAACTCAGTACAAAATTTTCTTTGCTCAATAAACGATTCATCATTATCTCTTTCAACTTAAAAAAATTCCCTGCTTGGCACTGGGCATAAATTCTCAATAAAAGATTATTTTCCACGGATTTCCACTTACAACCATCCTGACATACGTTTTTGCATCATTCACTCTCATAACATGAATGAAAATAGCTCAGGACTGCAATCTGAGGAGTGAACATTCCTTTAGATTCTGAGATCCATGAGAGATTCCGATTGAATCTAACAAAATATGTTTCAACAGTGAATGTGGACGTGAAGTTGAAGGAGCTATGCATCCTGAAGCTGCTGAACCACATCCTGCAGCCGACCATGTACGACGACATCCGCGAGGTGGCGCGCGAGTACGTGCTCGAGGAGAACGTTGACAAATACCTGGTAAGTCTTCTGTCTCTGAATTCTCGGCAGTTTGCAGATTTGAAGAAAAGGCGATTTTGTCTGTGAAAAGAAGGTATTCTCAAAGATTTTTTTGTATGGAATATATACCAAATGTATTATTTAAATGTACCTGACTACCTCCATTAGACATCCTTAAAGAATCTCGAATGGGTACTTGGTACCAGGAGATCAGAGGGTTTATCTACCGTGCCTGGAGATAAAAGTCGTGAAACTATTTCTTTTCTTTTTATACTTTGTAACCTTTTAACTTTATAGTTTTGATTTGTTACAGAAAGTGGACGTAGTCAAGGACTTTATCGACATATTCAAGTACGGCATGCTTCCCCGCGGTGAAGTCTTTGTCCACACCAACGAACTGCACCTCGACCAAGCCATCAAGGTTTTCAAGATCTTGTACTTTGCCAAAGACTTCGACACCTTCATCAAGACTGCGTGCTGGCTGCGTGAGCGCATCAACGGAGGCATGTTCGTCTATGCCCTCACTTGCGCGTGCTTCCACAGAATTGACTGTGTCGGCATCACTATTCCCGCCCCGTACGAAATCTACCCCTACTTCTTCGTCGACAGCCACGTCATCAACAAGGCTTTCATGATGAAGATGACTAAGGCCGTCACTGACCCTGTCCTGCTTAACTACTACGGCATCCAAGTCACCGATAAGAACCTTGTTGTCATCGACTGGCGCAAAGGAGTTCGTCACTCGTTGACAGAGTTCGACAAGATAAACTACTTCACTGAAGATGTTGACCTTAACACGTACATGTACTACCTGCACATGAACTACCCGTTCTGGATGACAGACGATGTATACAACCTAAACAAGGAACGTCGTGGAGAGATCCTGATGTACGCTAACATGCAGCTGCTGGCTAGGTACAGGCTGGAGCGTTTGTCTCACGGTATGTGCGACATCAAGCCGTTGATGCTGAACGAGCCCTTGAAGGTTGGTTACTGGCCTAAAATTCGCCTGCACACCGGAGACGAGATGCCCGTGCGACTAAACAACATGATCGTCGTCACCCACGATAACATCAAGTACAAACGCCAATTGGAAGACGTTGAGCGATTCATCCGGGACGGTATCCTAACTGGCAAAGTTGAGCTCGTAAGTTTTCCCTTTTCTGATATTTTCTTTGTTATTTTCAGTGTAAAACAAGCAAAATTTAATATTTATTTTTAATTTGCAGCGTGATGGAACCATCATCAACCTAAAGAAACCCGAAGACATTGAGAGCTTGGCACGTCTGCTGCTCGGCGGTATCGGCATCATCAGAGACGATGCTAAGGTTCTCCTGGTCACGAACCTGCTCAGGAAACTCCTCGGCTACGGAATTTACAACCGCGAGAAGTAAGTTTGAAAAGCTATAAGGTTTTTTTATTCGATTGCGGATAGAACGTGAATTCATTCTTTAAAGTTAATATCTACTTTATTTTTAAAAGGATTTTGTAAGTCAAAACTATGATTTCTGTCTTTAAATGAATTGTACTTTTCCAGGTACACCTACGTGCCTACCGCTCTGGATATGTACTCTACGTGTCTCCGCGACCCAGTCTTCTGGATGATCATGAAGCGCATCGTTGACACCTGCAACCTTTTCAAGAAGACCCTGCCTTACTACACCCGCGAAGAGTTTGGCTTCCAAGGCGTCAAGATCGAGCACCTGTCCACTGACAAGCTAGTCACCTTCATGGATGAATATGATATTGACATCACTAACGCTGTTTACCTCGACAAGGTTGAGTTACAAAAGAAGCGCTCAGACAACATTATGGTGGCTCGCATGCGTCGTCTTAACCACCACAACTTCAAGGTGACCGTCGATGTCGTCTCCGATAAGGCCGTCGATGCCGTCGTTCGCATTTTCCTTGGGCCCAAATACGACTGCCTCGGCCGTCTGATCACCGTCAACGATGTGCGCTTGGACATGGTTGAAATCGACAGCTTCCTCTACAAACTCGAAACTGGAAAGAACACCATTGTCCGCAACTCCCTGGAGATGCACGGCGTCATTGAACAGAGGCCTTGGACTCGCAGCATCCTGAACCGCGATTTAGACACGACTGGTTCCGGAATGAAGACCATTGAGAATTGGTGGTACAAGGCTCGTCTTGGATTCCCTCACAGACTGCTTCTGCCTCTGGGTAGTCGCGGCGGTCTTCCTCTGCAGATGTTCGTGATCGTCACTCCGGTGCGCACCGGCCTGCTCCACCCAGACATCAGCTTGGACACCATGAAGCAGCGCCACGCTTGCCGCTGGACTTCTTGTATTGACACCATGCCCTTGGGCTTCCCCTTCGATCGCAAGATCATGTTGACCAACTTCTTCACCACCAACATGAAGTTTGTCGATGTCTTGGTGTACAGGAAGGACTTGTCTATGATGAGCAACACCATCAAGGACATTGACACTTCTGACATGGTCATGAAGGTAGATGACCTGACGTGCTACGACACCGACATGCTCAGGAAGCGCTCCTACAAGGACGTCATGCTGATGAGCGTCGACAACATGATGCGTTTATAAATTAACAATGTTCTAGATATTTATTTAAATTGATATTAAAGCAATACAGGCATGAATTCAACGGCAATGCTTTTATTACCGCACCCCAAAAACAGTCACTCGAACACCAAAACAACAACAGGTAGGTAAACCATTACTTTTTCTCAAATTACAATGTAGGATGTAGAGCACGTATCGTAGTCGTCATCAGCCTAAATGAGTTAACATAAGTCTTCCCCGTATTTGGAGGGTTTGGCATAAGGAAGGAGATGGTGCTGCCCATCTTCTGGTGCATTCCCTTAGAATAAAAGGATCCTTTTTAAGGCCGGGATCGTTACGGCCAGGAGGAGGTAGATATACTAAATAAGTTATAGTAATATAGTATTTAAAATAAGTAATCAAAAAATGCATCAATCCTTTCTTTTCTACGAATGTGACGACTTCTTGCAAGATCTGTTTCTAACTTTGTGAATGCAAAGCGCCATAAAAGATAGCAGAAGTTTAATCGCCGACTTTCTCACAACTCCGGGCAAAGCGACTGAGTTCTAGATATTTGAACCCTAAACAAACAAAGTTACCGTCGCCGAGCCCCAGTTAGTCCCTTTCAAATGTTTTCTCATATTTCAGTTTGTCCTTTTATAAAATGAATGGACAAATATTAACTTTTATGTTAAGTTTTGTGGCTTTTGTATTCTACTGTGATATTTCTAGCATAGGATATTTTTTATTCGTCTAATGAGACAAATTGAGTATTTGACATTTATTTTTATAAATATTTATTGTATCACTGCGCTGTGAATTTTAAAGGTTACGAATTCTATACATTCTAGTACAGCTGACTGTACTTACTTATTGGAATATTCACAATTTAGCATTTATTATGCAACGGGGCTTTGGTCGCGTGACAAAAATAACCTATACTCAAATCAATACTGGTAGGAATAAATTTACAACTTGTATGTAAAACAGGTATTGCAACAAGTAAAAAGTAACCTAATACCAGCACCGGCATTGTACAGGTATTTGCAATTAGAAGCGCGCGCCGGATGAAACAATGTACGCAATGATCTGCTCATACAAGTCCTAAAACTCATTAAAATACCAATCGCATGTGCTGAGCGCCAACCCTCGCTAATTGAATTGTCTAGTTTTTTTTATTCGAGTATGTTAAATTGGCTGAAGCTAAAAAAACATTACAAAATCAAAAGCTTCATAAAGAAATGCTTTTCACATTTAAGTTAACCATTTACTATACTTGTCTTATGTCCCAGTCACATAAAAAAATTGAAATGATTCAGCGAACACATTAGAAATATAAAAAGCCACACAAACAGCTCTGTTCGTGATTATTATGCAAGAGAAAATCTTTCATGCAATTTTCCTGTGACAGATTTTTTTTTATTCCCTTACCTTAAATTTCCCGGAAAAATCTACCCCCAGGCTTGTAAGTTGTTCCGTCTGTCCGCGTCGGAGCGAAAAATCACGTTTCAAAATAAAACGACGAAGGTCTTTGTAAAATGATCCCAGAACGTCTCCCTTTGAGAGCTGAGCTTCATTCCTCTCGGCTGTAGCATCGTAGAATACCCTACTTAAGAAGGTACTTACCAGGTAAGTCTCCAGGGGCTTTTTTAGCGAAATCAATTCAAAGGCAAGTTTCTAAGAAGCTTCGTAGTAGTTTTCATAATAACAACGTACCTCGTTATTTTGTAATAATAGTTTTGAGAGAGCTTTACATGTTTTTACTATACTTTGGTTTCGATGTTTTAATCGAAATGAGGTCTAAGAACAGTTAGGTGTATTAATTTTCAGATATCTCACGTACCTGACCTACTCAGACACACGAGTAAGCTATGTGTTGAACAGGTATCACATTTTTGCTTAGAAGCTACTTATTCAACACCTACCTAATTATAAAAATCTGTAACAGGATTAACACTATTTAAACTTTATTTTTTTACTCTCTTATTTAAAGGTAATACAAACAGTGACCGAGCTAATTTTAAGCAATATTTAAATTTAAATAACCTTTATAAATATGATATTTAGTGCAATCATGTGCATCTCAAACGGTCAAGGAAAACATCGTGAGGAAACCAGTTAGTGTTCTAGCGGCGGTGATGAGCTTGCAATCTGTCAATCGTTATTATATTTGTATGATTGTGTAATAAGTTGCCCATAACGCTTTTTAGGTAGCTAGTATAATACCCTGCACTAGGGGTGACTAGAGCACTTAAAGGCAAAGGTTTTTTAAGTGTCGTTTATGCTGTTCAATGAAGAACTAAACTTACTTCCTTAGTTGTTATCAAACTTTAGGTAGACCCCCAAGGACCTATAGACTACTGCACTATTATTACAAAACTTGTACACTAACACAAGTACCTTATCCAAGTATTATACCCTAGACACGTCTTCACGCGAAACACAATTACAGCCCTCTGGTACACTGTCGCATTAACTTGACTGAACCACCCTTAGGTATTGTGCTTAAGATAGCTGTATGTAAGGGTGGTCACCACCCCTGGCAGGTATTGCTACTATGAACGCTATCTGCTCGCTGGCAGTGGCTTCAAATAAACAGAACGTGAAAGCTGAAAATGAGCAAGCTATGGAGTTGTGGAGTATGAACGATATCCTATCTAGGTATATAGGAGAGAGTTTCAATTTTAGTTTTACATATGTTTATGTTACTTTCAAGCTAAATATTGTTTTTTTGTTGGATGTCAAATAAAAATACGAGTTAAAACTGCTAGTAAAAAATTCGAGTTACATGCCAAAAAAGTTTAAGTCAATGTCACTATACATAGAAGAGCCAAAACAGAATCAATCCATTCAATATTTGCTAGTGGTTTAATTGAAGTATAAGTTTGCTTCAGTGTCTGGTGGAGTAATTAGTGACGAAAGGTAGCGATAGACGTAAATTGTGGTAATTTTGACAAACAACACTTTTTACTTGATGGAAAACTGAATTTCAGTTAGACAAAAAAAAAGCGATCTACCTAAAATAAAGCTTTTTGAAAGCATGATAATAGAATAGCACGATAGCGATAGATTTATTCAGTAAACGATCAACGAGACTCATTCTACTCATTGTTAATCTTTAGGTAATAGTTCTGTCGTTTGAATCACACAAGCTAGGAAACAACAGAGTTATGCTCTATAATGAGGTAGCTATCACTCCGCGGGACAGTGTAGATATGTGAGCGCCGGACACGTTTATAACGTCATTAATATTGTTGGTGATGTGAAGTATCAAAATGATAAATGATTATGAAAGCGCCACCCTTTGTGTTAATGTCGTATTGTGTAAAATACTACCGACGAAGCTAAATGGAAATGTTATTAACACAGATGGCAGAGATGTGGCTTTTAATTAACTAAGTGCTTTGTACTCTGTACTAGTGCGGGTGTTTTGTTACAAAGCTTTGCATAGTTTTGTGCTGTTATGCTGTGGACCAGTAACTAGGTATGCCTCTCATTTTCTAGGATGTAAACCCCGTCTGCTTCAACTCTATTCCATCTATAAAAATAAATAAAATTGAAGTGTCTGTTTGTAATATTGAAATAACCGCTTTTTACTACATGCATAGGAATGTATATAGGTACGATACATATACCAAAATAGCAATTTTAAAAAATTTTGTCCGACTGTCTGTCTGTTTGTTCCGGGGAATCTCTGGAACGGCTGGACCGATTTCGACGGGACTTTCACTGGCATATAGTTGATGTAACAAGGAGTAACTTAGGCTACTTTTTATCCCAAAAAAAGCCCAACGAAGTGGGCACGGGTCAGCTAGTATATATATATATATATATATATATATATTATATATATATATTATATAATGTAGTACTGGAAAGAAAGAAAAAAAATAGCATCACGACTTACAATAATTACTTTTTAGTTTATAGAGTAGGAGCCAGGAG
The DNA here is from genome assembly GCA_947095575.1 of Electrophaes corylata. Lineage (NCBI taxonomy): Eukaryota > Metazoa > Arthropoda > Insecta > Lepidoptera > Geometridae > Electrophaes > Electrophaes corylata. The sequence goes on along the minus strand of OX352708.1, from coordinate 12,690,447 downwards.
CTAGATCAATCCTTAGCTTTTCAGATAAATCAAGCACTTGGTACTAAGAGTTCGGAGAGGATATCCCCGAACCCTACTTGGGGATTAAGTCCTGGGGCTATTTTTTATAAATTAATAATAATGTAAATATTATCTACAGGTTACTTTAATGCAGGTAAGTGTGTATATAATGCTCTACAGGTTACGGTCTATTATTCGATTCAAGGTCTGAGGAGTTTATTGTACATATCTCGTTCCAGAGACGTAGCGCGCCACCCCTGCGTGGTACTGCTATGTAATCTGTCTGGATGTTTATCCTGGAGCGATCGGCAACTGACAGATAGGAAATTGATTGGCGATGTCTGCCAGCCGACCGCGACAGCGACGGCGACATACCAGCTTTTGATTCCGCCTTAAGCTTGTTAACAGAACTTGCTAACTTCGATTCGAGGAAATGGATATAACTGAAGATAAAACTCAAAGTCAAAGCCAAATTAGAAAGATGTTAAATAAAATAAATTAACAAATAACGAATTTAATTTCCTGTTTAAAAATAGGCAGAGTTTTGGCGGAATGAGCTTCGTCTACAGACACCGCCCCCGCGACCGCCTGCGTCCGCGACATTAACTAACACGGTGCAGACAATTTTAATTTCTATGGGCCGTAGATTAAGATAAAATATCATCATGCCACTTTATCTAGTGTTGCCTGCAGTAAAATGTATTATAAATACATATTGGTTCATTTTTTCACACATCGCTATCCAGCCCCGAACTCAGCAAAGCTTGCACCATACATTTGACCTATTCATTTTTTAAGTTTAACTGTTCTGCCAAAGTAACTTTATAATGATAGCAATTGATATTAGTTCAACAGGTACAGTCAGCTGCACTAGAATGTATACAATTTGTAACTTTCGAAATGGTTTCACAGGGGTGCTAAAAAATAATAACACTACAATTATTCAAAAAATAAGTGAGGCCATCAACTAATTTCATGGCTTTTTAGTTTTTGAGGTGTAAGAATTCATGGTTTTGCTGTAATACCGTTGTGAAAGTTACAAATTGTATACATTATAGTGCAGCTGACTGTACATAAACATGGTCACACAAAAAATGTAAAACCACCATAAAACTAAAGCAGAATCGCTTGTGAGGCAGCTCTTACACGAGTCCATCCATCATTCTCCATCACGAAATCGTACCGGCGCCGGCGCGCGAACAGCGGGACACAACCACATTAGCACGAGGGATAGCTTCATTTTCCTCACTCAGCGCTAGAATAACATTGTAGGATATGCGGCGCACGGGGAAACATATAGCACTAAGTGAATACCTGCGCGATAATACAGTGCACGGCGCATTGTGAACGCTACGTGTAGGTAATGGAGACAGATTAACCTTGCACCCCGAGCTTCACCTGCCTGATAGATGGCCTCGACCTGGCCGCCTTTGACATGTCGCTGCTACATATCGAGGTAACGTTTACAAACGATATATTGTGTTGTAAACTAAGTTAAAAGCAGCGGCCTATGTGGTAGCCACTCTGCTTACCGAACCAAGAAATTAAGGTTTGAATCTTTTATTCATTGAACAAAGTCATACATTGAAAACATTGAAGAAAGTCGCAGCTTAGTCAGCTCAAGTATATCAGGTGAGAATGGTATATTGAATGGTGCTGAGCAAGCCTACTCCATCAAAAACCTGTCCTAAGTACTTTGAAAATCAGAATCATTATTATAATAAAGGGCTGAATAGTAGTAGAGTTTTTACTTCAAAATGCGTGAACCTATATAACAGACTGAGTATAGCTCCGTCCCACAAATGTGATCCCTTTATACATCCCGAATACTGCAATGACATTTTAAACCGACATTGACATTCTACAAATCAGCCTTTTAAACAACTGTTTGTTTTATTATTTCATCTGCTTTGTAAATGAGCTGTAGCAACAGTCAGATAAGCAGCCTCATTCTCAGCACACAAAAGAGCAACTTTACTATCAACTCATGAGAATAATCTGGCCTATTTCTGCGACTGCCCACAGTCCGGACAGGCCGGACAGGCCGGACATGCCGGACAGGCCGGTCGGGCGGACGGTGCATTCATCTGCTCCACTTGTTGTGAATGGACTCCATCAGTTCAATTCTCTCGTTTCATTTGTAGCAACAATGATATGTGGTTGTTTTGCTTTATTGTGCAATTTTTATTCGTAGCTATTGTTTTTTAGATGAATGTTTTCATTCTAGCGCGAAATTTAATATATTTATCGTTTCAAAATTGTTTATTGATTTATGGTTACATGAATACTTTACACAATGCGTTTTTAGCTGCGGCACCAACCCTCGGTACGGTAAAAGAACCTCATATAGCTCGTAAAACCAACAACCGCTGGAGAATAAAGGTTCTCGAATTACCACAAACCGGTAGACGAAGCGTAAGACGTCCTTCTACTCGATGGACTGACGACATTGTTTGGATCGCGGGAAGTCGACGGATGGAAAGGGCTCAAAATCGTTCTTTCTGCATGGAAACGTATGAGGGAGGTCTATGTCTAGTAGTGGACTTCTACAGTCTGTTGATGCTGATGATGATGACAAACCCTCGCTTGCTTTAATTCAGTCGGAGCCTTTTACGACTACCTTTATGAGCGATTAATTATTACATTAAGCAGCGACTTAAACGCACGTTTAGCAATATAAGCAATGAAGATATAAACGCAACAATATGAATATGAAAGATGTCATAGCAGGCCAAAGGTGGGTCATTCATTCCGCAAAATCTAAAAACATATAGCATCAAAACCTTCATCTATGTTAAGGCTTCACCGGTGATATTACTAAGCTGAAAGACGACTCCGCAAACTTGTGTATACCATTGAACGTTTCTCACAGCCAAAATCCGTTCGTACCAAGCGCCATTGAGCAAACAAACCTAATCATTCAAACCATTAAACCAATCCAAAACTAACTGTATCACCTAGAAAATAAGGTCTGTTCAGGTGTGAAGGCAGTAAGGCAGAATCGTCAAACAAACAATTGTGGAAGTTTGGGAAGCTTAGCAAACGATTGTGAGAGAAATTATTGTTGTTCTAACAAAGTGGGAAGTTACCGGTTAATGTAATGCCGACTGAAGTCTGCAGATAGATATTACGGATAGGTTTATTCAGTCAAACTTACTCTCTAAGTTTTGTAATTAATTTTGGGATTGTATTGTCTTAATTTGAAGTAGAAATGTGTAGAGAGAAAAGGTATGTAAGGTATTCAAAACTTTATCTCTTTTTAGGTAAATAATAATAAATATTTGTGGTGAAATATCCACAAATACTTGTTCAACACACCATCTAGCCCCAAACTAAGCAAAGTTTGCACTATGGGTACCAGACGACAGATAGGATACTATACTTTTTTTGTAAATGCATACTTAGTCTAATTATCATCCAATTCATCTTTCCATCATTCATTCAATTCATGCTTATGTATTTCAGCGTTAGTTGAAAGGCTAGCTGAAGATTGTCGGCAAGGTGGAGTTTCCTCTGTGGTTCTTATCTCTGTGATATGTTACCACGCTTTCAATCTTTTGCATCTTCGAGCCGTAAAGCAGCTTTATCTGCGAGCGAACCGTTTGTTACAATAATAGCTGTTTTATTCCTTTTGAATTGTACGTTATCGGTTTAGTTCGGAATTTGTAAAGTTAGTGCGAGTTGTACAACAATAAAAATCTTTTGTCCAGACGCATGGCTGTGCATGTCGTCAGTCATTTTGAAAGAAATATCATATAAAGAAGGGTAGTAACCAATCTTTGGGTGTTCTTCCATAAGCTGAGATGCATAAAACTGGTGCCTAAGTTCACCTAGCTTTTAAAAACGTGACAAAGTGATCCTTGTGTACTATTTAAATAAAAATCATTTCACTTTAACACCAGTCGCTTTGACCCCGCCATACAGGCTTTTTAGTTCTAATGTGTGGATCAGAGTTACCTAACGGTACTGTTCTTTCTAATACCTTTGAATATTTTTGTAACACTGAATCTATAAAATAAATGTTTTTATATTAATTTGGGGCGTTTCAGACCGCAGCATCAGTGGCCCTATTCTAGCCCTATATTATTGAGTCCGGCTATCAACTCTGAAACATTTACATGTCATCAAGTACCCGGCGCCTTATCACCGTGACGTAGCTTTAGCCGCTTATTCCACGGTCGGTTAACTACGACCGCCGGGACAAAGGGCACTGCTTACAAAGCATTTATCACATTGCGGTCGCCGGCGGTGGCGGTGGCGGAGGCGGCGCGGTGCCCTCTTTGACACTGGAAATGACTGACTTAGAGAAAGACAATTATTAATTTGAATAAAGTTATTAAGCTTTCCAAGAGAACAGCGCCCACGTGACGACCCAGACGGCGATTCCGGGATGAGCTGAGAAATAGTCTTTAACTTGGATTCTTTTAGGTAGAACATTCATTGGAGTTTTGAGTGGACTTTTCGCTGTCTACGGTATTTCAAAACATATTACTGAATTATTTTTTCTGAACTTAGCTACACTTTCAAACATACATAAAAATACACATAGTCAAACATAGAACCTCCTTAAGTCATCTTAGATGTTTATAGTTACAATTTTATCAATCGTCTAATTCTGTAAGTTTGAGTTTAGTCAATTCAAGAGAGTCAAACAAAAGAGAGCTTATTTGCCAGATATTTTCGTTTTCGCGAGCAATATGGTCTGCATATTGCCACTCTAACTTTGAGAGGCTTTTTCATATTATGCTACTCGTAAGTTACTGTCAGCGTCTCTATTCTTTTTCTTAGCTTGAGATCATATGAACCCGATCTAAATTCAAGTTCAGACCGAAGTCAAAATGTTTCTATTCAATTTATCTTAGATTACCTAGCTTTAACATACTCAAAAGAAAACTATCTTCAGCAACCTGAAGTAGGCCCTGCTCTTATATTCTTAGCAATACATATAACCACTAAATAACAAGTTTAAACGTAAAATGAAACCGTTGTAATAGCATAATTTATTGAAAGCCAACGTTTTTGCATTAAAATTCATCGGATAAATAACGAGAAAAGTTACAAAGCTGGACCATGAATCTGAGTATTATGGCTCGGATTACTAATAAATGAGCAACGTTAATAATATGACGGCATTCTTCTTCTTCTCTTTTCTATAGCATCGCTCAATTTTGCCAATGTTAAGTATTTTTAGTTAGTTTATTTAGTCGATTAGAGTCGGTAAAAAAAGTAAAATCGGGTTTCATTTGTTTTGAAGAAAAAATTGTGTCTCTAGGTCGAACAGGGAAGAAACATACGGTATTATGGCACTTTCTGAATTACCTATCAATTTTGCCATTTGCCACGAAGTCGACGGTCAGAAATTGGACTAAAAATAGAAAATGGATATAACCCTTAGCGTAGCGGTGAACTAAACATTTGCAGATATACTGTTACGTTTATGTTAACCGCTATTATAGCGGCTATACTATAGCCAAAGACATCGCTTCACAGAAAACTCTTTAGTGAAGAGTTTCGGATGTCAGTAATGTTGGAAATATGCAAAACGCAGATTACTTTAAAGAGGTTAACGATGGTAGTTGAGTCCATTAAAGTAAGTAAGAAATACCGTGGGATTACCAGTCGATGTACTTAGATTTTATGTAAATCTATGAACTCGTTATTCTGTTGAACGTTCATGAAAATGGTTTTACTTTATGAACTAAGCCAAATCTACCCTTATTATTAGGCATAAGGATAGTTTCGAAAATTGTGCTATTCTAAGTCACTTAAAACGAGGACAATTAAACTTTGAATTAAATATAAATTAAATTCATCAATTTATAATATTAAACAACTTTTATATACAGCTTGTCACGCGAATTTTCACATTTGTTTTATGAAATACCTACATTATTTTTTTTGTGTATAGTCTGTCCAAGCTACCTACTTATTATACGGAGTAATTGTGTATTTTTTACTGCCACGGAATTGATTAAAACAACAGATACGTGATCATCCCGCAACTAATCCTGGATGTCGATTCAGGTTATGCTTCCCATGTCTTGTGATGAATTATCTTCGGAATAACTGAACCACCGCACCGTGTAGAAACCATCTACCCCATAGGCCAAGATGAAGTGGTTCTAATTCTGCTAACAAGATTTGACCTAAACAAACAACTCTTACTTACTAACATTGAAAGTTAAATAAAGTTGGTAAAATGAGAAAGTCGACTATTTCCACAAGAGAGATAGCGAGCTTGTGTACCAACAAACCCCACATTGAACGCTGCAATCTTCCAGCTTCTTGTTTAGATGCTACAAATCTTATCCAGCGGAATACATTACGTCTTATCATTGAAATGGCTGCCGCACGCTTCCTCAGAACCCTAGGGTCCCTTATCTTCAAGCAATAACTTATAATAATACATCAGACGAAAAATTCAAGGACTTATTTTTATGGTACACTTTCTCGCAGAGAATACCTGCCTATGGACAAATTTTAATACTTCCTAAGCCGGTTTCGAGATAATAAAAGATTTTTGATGAAAAATATGACCTTTGTGAGACAGCGGGAGGCTGTACGACTGAGATTTGATTCCCGGGCGTGTTTGCATGTTCTGCGAATGTTTGTTCTGGATATGGATGAAAGGTAGCGGAAATATATATGTAGTAATTCTTTGATTTTTATTTGTATGGAACCATTTAATAGAAAATATCATCTGCAACTATTAATAAGGTTTTACTTATGGTGAGAGCTCCCGTCCTCGCAACAAGGCCCCTGCTGAACTCTTTTTACGTGATTTTAATGGTCTTACCTCTTCATCACCGTCACCAAGTGCTACTTAAGCTTCAATGGCCGACAAGTCTGCTACCATCTTTTAAATTTAGTTTATTTATTGATTCAAACACGAGGACCCATTGATATAAGTAGTAAATTAACACAGTTTGAGAAAATCAGACACTAAAGGTTTACATTCTTTACTGATGAAAGCGACAATGACAAAATATTCTCGTCTCTTTGAAATTTCAATAATATAGTATTCTAAGTACCCATATATTTACAGAAAAGTTTTTAAGTAATCTATCAGCAATCTGGTTTCCATGGTAAGTAGTAGCTTTGCTTAATTTGGGGCTTGTGCCATATAAATATATGTATTAATTTTTTTTATAAGATACGATACCCTACAAATAAAGTACTTTCAAATCAACGTACTTTTAAAATTAAACTTTATATACGTTTACGATAATGTTAACTAATATAAAGATCCTACTCAGATACTGAAAATTCATGTTAATAAAATAGCTGATAACTAAGTTAGTTTGTTGCGCAGCTTAGTTTTAATCTAGTTTTTTTAGTAAACTGGTTCTTAATGAGAAATAAATTCGTTATCCATTTACAGGTTTACACTAAGCAATACGAAACACTTTTCAAGTCTTATAAATTGGTTTTCTCAGAATATTATGTAGAACATCATCTAACTTGATATCCAATGGTTTTGTCACAAAAATGTGCCAAGCATTTGGATATTATTTTGTATAAAAGTACGTACCACAGGCGCTACTAAGCAGTCTAAATTAGCTTTGGATGAAAGCGGTTTGATGCCATAATTGAATAATTCCTACAATTCGTCTGAATAATCCATCAAAGCGTAATGTTATTACTTATGTGTGCTTCAGTGGAGTCTCTGAAATCTGACATTATATACACAATCTCATTTACTGCGAATGTTTCAGAATTTCAGTCGTATGTGCTTTCAATGTTTCTAAAGGAATTAAATAAATTAAAAGTAAGCATATTACTTACTCGTTCTACTCACTCGAAAACCTGGACGTTACTTATAACAGAATAAGTTGAAATTACAACACTTTTATCTCCAGTCGGTTTAAATAATCTAACATTCAACAAAAACTATAGAAATTGAATATATTGCTTCCAAACATGACCGGAAACGAACCCATAATGTTTGTATAAGTATGTGGGTAAATCATATTCCATTCACGTCATACGTGTGCTTAGAGTGTAATTTAAATAAAATCCAGCACAGAATATAAATACCGCAAGGCAGCGTCACGGCGGCGTCCCGGCGGCGTCACGGCGGCGTCCCGGCGAACGGAAATAAGACGCTCAACATGTCGCCGTCAAATCGACGTTGATTTAAAATGTAGGACTCCATCCCGGCTTTAGGTTATAATAACTGAGTGTAGGATATGTTGGTGTACCCACGCAGCCTGCTTTACTTTGCTTTTAATTAAAATATGGAAGCTGTGCGCGCTGAATCACTGACTACGCTGGCTCTTAAATATTTATAAACGTACTTATGTCGTCTCTTAAGCAATGAGTTATGACAAAAAAGTGATTGAAATATTCTATACGGTTGTAATCATAAATATCGGATTAAAGATTCAGAAAACCTATTTATCATTGTGTATGAACAAAACAGACTGATAAATGCTAACTTACAAATGTAATCTGACTCACTCTAGTTTTATCAGTTATTCTAAACAATTACTATACAGCCAATAAGTAGAGTGAAAAAGCAATAAGTAGGAGATTTAAAATACAAGCGCCAGCATTTTTGAACAAAATACAAAAATATTATATTATAAATAATTAATCTTTGGGTGAGTTCAAGTACAACTTTTAACATGAATATTACTCGTAAAACGTTATATTCTATAGGAAAGAGGTAAAGTAATCATTATCCTGTCAGGATTCATTTCCATACAGGATGTACGTATGATGTAAAATGTACTCCTCGGCTCTCGTGTTTTCAGAGCTGAAATATTACACATTCAGTAACAAGATGCCTCCATTATTGCTAATTTCCTTGATGTATGGCTCTATTATAAATTAAGCTCGTATTTCACAATAAAATACTGTGAGAAACGTTGTTTCTTAGTAAATTTGCTTTTACATTATAACGTGTGTTGGTAAGTGCCATACTCTACATGGACTACTGCCTATACGACCGGCCTTCAAGACTGTCGCATTGTGAGGAATCAAATGTTCTTACATAGTATATTATCCTCAAAGTCAATTCTGAACTGTTATTTTAAAATATTTATCTGTTCTGCCCTCGGCTCTCCACTAGAAGAAAGAAAACTTTTTGGACGCCTTCTTCAAGGACGAGCTATTATAAAAATATGTTTATTATTAGAGTTTGCGATATCTACAACTTGAGATTCACTCACATTGGTATCTTCCACTCGACGGCAGCTGAGTTCCGAAAGAGCATTATAAGCAGCATAACCAATGACTAAACCATTTTTTTTTTTGTTATTATGATTGTTTATATTTTATTGATATGTGTGTTTTGTCATTGTATGTAGTGTTTCTTTTAAATACCAGCCTGTTTACGCACTAAATGTATGATGTTACAGTGGAAACTTCGCTGGTTTATGTATTATCTCAAATAATCTATTATTTATTAATATTGTACCGTTTGTTTCCCAAATAAAATGAAATTTATTAATATACATTAAATTTATTCAAATGAACACAACAAAGTTTGAGATTGGCAACATTTTGCGATTCTTATATATTGTAACACTTCATTTATACTTCACAACTTTATTATAATTAGCACTCTGAAAAACAAACTTACATCACTGAATAGTTCAGTAAGAAGTTACAGCCGAATCAATGAATTTACCTGAAACAACAAAATTAAAATATTAAAATAATGTACACATAAAGTAAATGCAAATAAATCTACGCAGTCATCATTAGCCTAAATATAAATCCACAGCTGGACATAAGTCTCCCCCACGTTTAAGGGGAGTTACCGTAGTCACCAGGGTCAGGGGATTAGTGACCGTAGTGTCACTGATCAGTACTCAGTAGATGCGGCTGCCAATATCCTCTGATATCATTAGAGGCGTCCTGACAGAGAGAAAGAGAAAGAAAGAAAATACATTTATTCAGTAACATAAAACTTACATCAAAAACCAGTTCAATACTCAATAACAGACAATCTACAGTTTCCACCACTAGTAGACTATATAACGGTTCTATAATAATCATTCTGTCACTTTCATGTCCATAAAAAGAGATGGCAACAGACTTATCAGCCATTTTATTTAAAAAAACCGTACAGAGAGTATTAAGAATAAGCTTTCAAAGGCTATTTGTAAATGACAAAGCTACCGCACATAAAATAAGCATTGTTTAAATCGAAAAGCTATGTGAAACCATTCATTGACCACAAGGAGAAGCACCTCCGCCTCCCACCTCCATTCACAAAGTTAGCTGACTTTGTTCAACTTCGGAGTCGGGACTTTGAGTTGTTCAAGTTGAACTTACAAAAGGATTAAGGAGGTAAATACTTTCAATCGCATAAACGTGCCGCCTGTGTTGACTCTCGGATTCTCCTCAAGTTTCTTAAACTTTTTGATTAAAAGTTGCGCTTTTCAACGATACGGAGACTGCTGATATATATGAATAAATGAGAGGGAAAGTGGTAAGTTTTGTTTGGTATAATTTAATGAGAATACTCAGACTGTGCAACACAAGACAAATTCATTCTTATTCATAGAAGTTGTTTGATAACCCGGGATTAATAAATAAATTTAATAGGAAATTTGGTAGTAACAAATGGGGCTAGATGATGCTATAAAATTATGTTGGAAATACATTTTAAAAAAAGCTTGACAAACTAACTGTCATCTAGATAACGTACGACCAAACTGGTCAAAACGTCTTACTAATAAACTCGGCGTAACGTTGAAATATTTACACTGTGTTTTGTCTTTTGCATTGACAAGAAGATTCAAATTAGATCAAGAGAGACAAAACGCGGTGTAGCTACTTCGAGGTCACGACGCGTTTATTAGTAGTAAGGATATACATTTTGGGTATATTTTATATTGATGTGTAGGGAGTGAAAAAAGTGGTACTGAAAATATAATTTCTGAAATTCTACTTCTTAAAGAAGTGCAGCGGGGTTGAAGATTGTAAGAAAATACCTTTTCTAGTCGCGCGCGATCCTCTGGTATTACAACATCAAGATAATAAATAAATAGATAAATATAATAAATATTTGTGGACATTTTAACACAACATCATCTAGCACCAAACTAAGCACAAAAAATAATATAATAAAATTTTTTGTAAATACATACTTAGAATACTTTTGTAAATATAAAGAACAAATATTTATCACACAAACGTTTGTTCTAGGCGATTGAATCCACAACTTACAGCGCAGAAAGACTACCAACTGAGCTGTAAAGTAAGTCAAATTTTACTTAGTTTGGGGTTAGACGTTAAACGAACAAAAACAAACATCTTTCATGCGGTCACATTCCAACTTTTTCCACGCCTGTCTCGGATGTGGCACACAACACAATGGAACTATCACAAAATAACATGAATAGACACATTGACAATGAAACAGCAGTTGTGTAGGAAGTTAGACAAGTCAACAAGTTGGACAACAATAGCGAGTCGCGCGAGACGCTGCGCCCTCGGCAACTCGAGCTCACACAATACGGAGCCTGCACAATGCATTGGCTCACTATTCTCTACATGCCCATATGCCATCGCCCTTGGACGTCATACCCTACATTCCAAATGTCGCGAATGATGCCCCGTGGGTGTGTGTCAACTCTGTGCCTGCCAATGTATTGTTTGAACGTGCCTCTGGCTACCCTTCTTGAATAACTCTAAGGATCTTGAGTAGGTAAACGGTAAAATGACTTATCCCGATCAAAACAAAAACGTGACGGGGACCACGGGTTATTTTGAAACTTCTCACTGAGATGGGAATACACCGGTATTATAGGGTAAGTTCCAAAAGATGCTTATAGTACCTGGGATACATGTGAGCTTATTAGGTGTGCGTTAGCAAAGTCGTAGAATTGAAGCGAGTTTTTGTTTTGGTTCCCGAAATAAAGTGTTATTGCTATAACCGCTTCTTTCACAAGAACGTCGTCATGAATCCTCAACATAGTTAATGTTAAAGGTGAATAAAAGAGATTTATTGTGTGGCGATAATGGCGGAGTGGTGGCGCGGCCATTCGGACGCCGATAAACGACGCGACATGATTGAGGAAGAGACGCGACTACTCGTAAATCACAATATACAAAAATATGTTTGGAATCAAATATTTTAGAAACTTTTTCTAATATATTTTTCGATAATGATGATCCACTTGAGGCGGTTGAAGCCGCGCGCGTATCTCTAGTATCTCATAAAAACACGTCTAAAAATAAAGCACTTCATTCCAGCTTAACTCCTCGAACGAAATACGTCGTGAACTAATTTCTAAACCGTCGGCACACGTCTCCGATACCCATCTGCACCCTCGTCAGCTTACAAATAGACGGAACCCACACACACGCCGCAAGGCGCACTGCACACACGCGAACAAACAACGGACAAGGATGACGCACAAATCGTTGTCCATTACGTGTTGTCAAATGACATTATAGACAGAGGCGGCATAACATGGACTAGAAATAGATATACCGTCTGTTTCCTTCTCCGTTTCCTTTAGTCTGTTTAGTTGTGTCTGTTAGTGTCTAAGTCTGTTGTCATCTCTATTTGTTGACATGAAAGTGACAGAGACAATATGACTTTATAGACCCGTTTTACTGTCTGAGTTTTTATAAAACGGACCGTCCAACTTCGCGAACTGTTAAACGTCTTAAATTAAAAATTTAAAACGTGAAAATTAAAGGCAGGCATCAAAATAATATATAAATAAATCGTATCCACAATGCTCGTGGCGTCGCAGATGTCCACAACCTTGTGTGCAAAGCGCCTAAGCACTTTGCCGCAGAATTTCGTTTTTGCGAGTAGAAGTTTAAATTTACTGAAATGTTGGACGTTTTCGTTTTAAATAAGTTGATGATTATTATTTAGGTTTTAAAAAGAGATCAGATTTAATTATAATGGCCGATTGTAATCAACTAATGATTACAATCAACTAATGATAATGATAAAAATCAATTGATTGTAGTCAACAATATTGGTAATATATTTGTAGTTTCCATAAGGGTGGATAAGCATTATAAATTAAAAACCAACCGACAGGTATCCAGTCTTCGTAGTCATTATTTAATCATGTTATGTGTAAATCAGTCACAAGACATCGTGCAATAAATTAGCGGCGGAGCAAGATTTCCCGAAGGCCTCGCTGAAGCTGAGGAAGGCTTTCCGACTTCTAATACTTGTCCGAAATGAGCTCCACACTGCCGACAGTAAGTAATATATTGCGATAGGTACGTCCTTAACACTCAGGTATTTATATCTACGTTCTATCTTACTCCTAACAAAAAGAGGCGGGTATATTCCACAGCACCATGTAGCCCCAAATTAAGCTGAGCGAATACTCTAGTATTATGATTTGTATAATAATTAGATTAGATATATCACTGTGATCTAAAGTAGCATCTAGACTACATTTTATTACTGTATCACGAGAGCAAAGTCAAAGACGAAAACTAAATAAATGAGAGGAAAATATCCGGACATGATTAATTATTTCGTAGCCCGAAGCATAATCGTAGACGTCTGCGATTCAAGACTACGATCGTAGAGCTACGTAGAAGCTAGCTCGTAGAGGCATCTACGAAATGGAGCTACGATAACGTAGAAGCTAGTTCGTAGCGAACTCGTAGATATCTACGAAGCAGAGCTACGTAGGAGTTTGTTCGTATAATATGCAACATTATATAGTGTACTGGAATATTTAAAACGACTTTCATTGTAATTTCATAATAAAGGATGTTTGGACAAAAAGGTCTCATTATAATCCTAGGAATGATTGTAGGCGCCGCCCGTTCCACAGATGCGGGGTCTTGCCCGCACATTTTACAGCTTGCCATCCAAACTCTCCTCGGCGGCCTATAATGGTTGCTATCAAGTTTTAGAATTAAGTTCTTACATTTAATAATTTTGTCTGAACTATAAATTATGAAAATCTAAACCAAATACAGATACTTTTAAAATTGTGGTCACCTTAAAACTTTATAAATAAATACCTTTAGTCCGGTATCAGCACATAAGCACGGACATTGTTATTTACAAAGTTAAGCACACAAAGGTAAAATATCCATTTCCCGACTGCAGCTGGAAGTTGTCAAAGGATTTCCACAAACAGCACTACACAAACACAAACAGACAGGTAGTGCTACTGTTTGTATTGGATTGGTATTCGCGGAAAATGTTGGATATTGCGAATATCCCGCTCAGCTTTGACTTTTAATTATTTTCAATCCGATATCGTTGTTTTGCTGAAATATTTTCCTACACAAATTGGATGGTACAGATACCTTTTTTGTGAATATACTGTATACATTAAAATTGGTAAATATTTTATACATGGGCTACGTGTACAACCAAGTAAATCTCATAGTATGGATATAGATTACAAAATTATTTATTGTACTAAAGGAAGTACCTATATAGGCGAACTTAATGCTACTTAGCATTTTCTTTCAGTTACGTTTGTGTGATGTGGCGTGTGTGGTAGTGCTCTTTGATACAATATATCAAAAAAACGCCTAACTAGGTACTAGATAAATAACAAGCATTTACTTTGATACCTATAAAGAAAAATATATTGTAGGATATAGTATGGAAGCCAATAACTGATTCTTTGTGAAAAGGTTCATGGAAGTACCATAACAGGAACATGATGGTACTAGTGTAATCCCACATAGAGTCGAGGCTGAGGTAAATGCTCAACATCAAGTGGGTCTTCTACATTTTCCATTGTCTTTTTTTGTGTAAAGCTTAGATACGGTATAACTAATTTTGTTACATTATAATACAACCAACTGAGCTGTGAGTGAATACTCTATTGCTTTAATATGAAAACATTTGCGTTGAAAATGAACAGAGGTGAATGTATTATGGTAATATAAATAATAAAGATCTCGCAAGTGAGAGCTGTAATTTCTTGAAAATATACTAAATATTACTTTGCATTGTTTTTAAAAAATGCATTACATAGTGAAAAGAGATTTAATTTCATGAATATTATACTCCTAGTAGTGGAGTCATGCACGTCGTGCGTGTCTCGTGAACTCTATACTATAGGTACGTGTACACTTGTCTCTACGACGAATTTTTATTTTGTTAATTGTCTTCTTTATTTACATATTTTTATGTTCCATACACCGCACTAAGTTGGATTGCCACCACACACATTATAATATAATATGCTTGGCCGCGTGGAACTGACACCTAGTACCATGGAGCTGTAAAACGTTTCTAAGTGATTTTTATGATTCCACAGAAAAAAATCCACTAGACTTGACTTCTGGTTATGCCTGTTAGTCAGTCTGCACAAAGGATTTGTAAATGTCGTGAAAATCTATACCAATTATAAAAAAAAGATTTTCTGACTGACTGACATATAAACAAGGCACAGTCTAAACTACTAGTCGTAGAGACTTTCAGAGTATATTTTTGTCTTGTTGCGTAGAGGTGTACTAAAAAAAGGATTCTCAAAATTAGACCCCTAAACGGATACAGCTGAGGTTGAAATTTGTATAAAAATAACTTCATGCAGACAAAGTCGTGCGCGTTTCGCTAGTTATTAATTAACGTTATTTGGTTGTTACACAACTGGTTTTCTGAAATATGTTTAGCACATCAGAAGTTACAAATGATTCATTATTCAGAAACATGAAACTGCCAGCGCCACCTGTTAAAACTCAATTAAAACCCCAGCACCATCCAAAGGTTAATTTGCGGAACAAGTGAATGTTACTCGCATTACATCCGGTTTGGATCCGGAAACCGGATATGGAAGTACGTCCGGCGTTTGGGCGCAGGTCCGACTCGATAAGTAATTTAAGTTGTAATTAATTTGTGCATGCTCATTAAAATGATTGAATGCAGATTGAATGCAGATTGCGTTGGAATGAGATAGCTGGAGGCCATTTTATGATAATCAATTTAAATTTTGGTAAAATCATAATTTAAGTCAGAATGACAAATTAGTCAACGTTGCGTATGAAGGTGTTTTGTATAATATTTCGGAAAAACATTGTCGAATGACCCGTCCCAAGTGCCATTCGTAACTAAGGTTTGCAAGCCCATCACCGCCGCTAGATTACGACCGAATTTAAAGGAATTCCCAAAATTCAGCCACAAAATGGTTAGAGCGGGGGTTTGAAGTTGGCTATTTTATAATAAACTAGCTGACCCGTGCCCACTTCGTTGGGCGGTAAACATTTTTACTTACAAATCTTAACTAAGTAGTACTCGATGTTGCCAACAGATGGCGTTAATACGGCATAAAATAGCGGTCGTTTGCAGTATCGCCCGCGTGGCAGTTTTTTCCCGTTCCCGTTATTTTTCGGGATAAAAAGTAGCCTAAGTTACTCCTTGTTACATCAGCTTTCTGCCAGTGAAAGTCCCGTCGAAATCCGTCCAGCCGTTCCAGAGATTACCCGGAACAAATGGACAGACAGACAGACAGACAGACAAAATTTTAAAAAATGCTATTTTGGAATATGTATCGCATATACATTCATATGCATGTAGTAAAAAGCGGTTATTTTAATATTACAAACAGACACTTCAATTTTATTTATTTGTATAGATATAAAATGTATGTACGAAACTTTTAGTCAAATGTTGGAAATATAACTTGTAAACTGACGCCATTTAATTACATATAAAATTGTCTAACACGTTGTGGAGAGTTGACAGCTAACAGATACAAATATAACTACCCCATGAGTTTCGACATACCCACACCCATGCTAATTAAAATTAGTTATAGTTCAATGAGTCGTATGTGAGTTGGTTTCTAATTAACATACATCAGAATTCGAGAGCTGCGGTCATCTAGTTATGCTCATAGGTTAAGGTACGATCATATATTCCACGCGCTTTTTTGCGATGAGCATGAAATACGACCCTATATAGTATTTAATCATATAATAATGTGTATTTGAGAACGGTAAGATCAGTTTAATATACATGAAAAAACGTAAAATACGTCCACACCCAAATCTCATCGTCAGTATAAAAAAGTGTTTTTAAAAAAGGTGAATGAATACAGTGCAGTGCGGGCAGCATGCTGGCGACGGCGGCGCCGCTAATTGGGACCCCTCTATACAGACTACAATGTATTCTGTGAACTGACCGTTGCCATGACGACGGCGCGCTCCGCTGAACCGCGACACTCGATCACTGATTAACGCGGGTCGCGTGACCGAATTTTACAGAAAATTGTTAAAATTTTTGGTTGAAAATTAAGAAATCTAATTACACTAAACAAACATAGGGTGGCTCCACGCCCCACGCCCCACGCCCGATGAACCAACAACTTGAAGAATGTGGAAAGGGAATGATGAAGAGCGCTTGAACGGAGTAATACTGTCCATAAGGGGGAGGTTTATATCTTGCAGAAGACTTTCTCAGTGACATGTCAACCGTCACAGCTAAGTCGGCTGTAGGTTGTGGGTTCGATTTCCATCAAGAACAACAATTTGTGTGATAAACATAGGATGTTTGTTCTGTGTTTGAGCGTTATATTATATTCTAAGTGTGTATTTACTAAAAAAAGAACCTAAGTATTTTTTTCTTCTATCAGTTATCGTGGAAATCCGACGCCGTACGAAAGTCGTAGACGTAGGTATGCGAATCACAAGCCTGAAGTGGAGATGGGCAGGACATGTGGTAAGAAGGAATGATGGAAGATGGACAACAACAATTACCGAATGGTGGCCGAGAGACGCTCAGAGACCACGAGGCAGACCACCCGCCCGATGGTCGGATGATATCGTCGCAGTAGTTGGCCAGCAATGGAGAAGACTCGCACAAGACCGGAGAGAATGGCGTTTAAAAGAGGAGGCCTATACCCAGCAGTGGGTGCATACGGGCTAAATAGATAGATAGATAGATAGATAGATCAGTTATCTGGTTTCCATACTACAAGCTTTGCTTAGTTAGGGATAATATGGCGCTGTGTCAAATACATGTAAATATTTATTTATTATGATGATGATGGTAATGTGGTTGTTACTAAACCGACTCATAAGGGCGCAGAAACCATAAGGCCTAAAAACATGGAACTAGCACCTCGCAAACGAAGTCGCGGTATTCGCTAGTAACATATACACGATAATCGTAGTAAGAGACAGAAACTAAACCAATCAGCGAGGGTAAACGAAGAAGCAATACTTCATTAGTGGTCAAATGACTTGTAATCGGAGCTCGCTCTTTGAAATATATAAGAGGTCTATAAAATGAATAGCCGTACGGCGGGTATCAGTAATGAGAGGATTCTACCCTTGTTCGTTAATTAATTTCAAAAACAAGCAGAAGGTGTTTCGAGGTGAAAATTGAAATTAATATTAACAGCGAGAATAAGCAACCAATTAAAATTGTCCGCTTTCTTGTTGAAAATTATTTTCACTTGTTTATTATACACCTAACATAATAAAATAATTAAAACTTGTCTCATAAAATACGTCGTTATTTTTGTGCTACATTGGTGAAAACGTTTTGCAGTTCGTCATGAAATAAAACTAGAGTTGCCGAACTAACTAGTTAAAAAAAACTACACGAAGAATGAAATCATTTTGTTTGTGTTTTTTCAGGCTTGATTTAAGGCAGAAAAACAAAATAAAAAACAGAGTATATTTTCCTCAGAGCCTTGGTGGCTGGGTTTGATTTTTTGGTTTTTTAAGTCACCGGCTTAGCAGGTGGCTCACCAATAATAAGAATCCCTAGGGATTTTTATACAAATCCCAGCCCCCGGCAATCCTTTAAGGACTAAATTTGAGGAGTTCTTTTCTTAGACGAATATATCCTGAAAAGGTGAAGTTTCTACGACTAGTGGTTTAGGCTGTGCGTCGTCTACATGTCAGTCAGTCAGGACAAAAATTCTTGCAAAATAAAATATGATTAATACTAAACCAACAGTAATGTATTGCGTGAGGTAAATATTCTCGAGTTCAAACAAAGCCTTCAAAAATCCCGGTCGTAAAAAATTTGCAAAACTTTTTAAAGTTTTTATATTCCTCAAACAACAAAGCCATTTAATAAACGCAAGAACATAAATGGAGCTCACCAAAGCATAATCCGAGATAAGGGCCCGTACACACCGACACAAAGGCATGTTCTGTTCCAGAGCTTTGAGGTACCACACACGCACGCATAACATTATGCAGTGCCGCCGCGGGTGGTACATAGGGTTGCTACATGGGACCGGACCGATTGGCAACATCAAAAAAATAGTCAAAATATGATAAAAACGAAAATTACTCGGTAGCTATTCTCTCAAATTCGGATCTCTTGACATATAGAACTGTGGTAACACTTTTGATGTTTGAGTAACATTTTGTGTTTAGTAGTAGAGCTCTTAGTGAAGGGCTCGTCCGGGAAAGTGCTACCACTATGCTTACTTCTGCCGCCAAGAAGCGCAGCGTGTTCCATTTTGAACACTTGCTTAACGCTCGTATGCTTCATGTTGATGGACATAGAGCGGTGCACGTTACTAACGAACGTGCTCTGCAAGGCAATGCTTTATTGATGGTAACATCAGGTAGTCATGTGTTTGTTCGTTTCATCATAAGTATGAGGGTGGAATGGAGAACAGGGTAGAGGGTACCTACAGGGTACAGCCCTGTGTTCATCCCAAATGTCTGCGGGGGGCAATGCTCTCATGCAGTAATTAATGTTGCTGTAATCACTCCCCCAATATGAATTGCTTATTATGAAAGTCCCTATTCGTTTCATTAATATTTTAAAGCTAAATTTTATTACAAGAACCTTTATTGCATGGAGTGGAAATTATGTATACATGAGTCTGAACAAAAGCATTACAGAATGCTATAAAAATTTTACATCTACAAGTAAGTCTTCCCGGAAGGTGAAGCGTAGGACGTCCTCCTACCCGATGGACTGACGACATTGTTAGGAACGCGGAAAGTCGATGGATGAAAAGGACTCAGAATTGTTCTTCCTGAAAACGTGTGGAGGAGGCCTATATCTGTGTGGACTTCTACAGCCTGTTAATGATGATGACTAAGTAAGTAATGAAGCGTACACCCCACCTTATGGAAAGCGATTACCGTTGTGTTTAGACGTATGCAACGCAACTGCAACATAACAATATATGCTGTATTTGCTGTTAAAAATTTACCCAGTTTTAAAACTCTTCAGAGCTATAGTCTCTTCAGAGAGGGCGCTTAGACTTACCTAGATTTAAGACGTTTTAAAATGATCCCTGCGGATTTTGCTGAATAAATGCTTTTTGACTTTGGAGTGATTTGGCTTTCCGATTTTGAGACTTCATGCGATTTGAGAAATAAAGCTATCCTGACAGTTTTCTTTTACTTGTTTCGATTCGAGCAGCGAGCACTGAACGCTCTTATTACTTTAAAAGATAACATCTTCAAAAGCACGCCTCGTATATTGTTGCCTTAAAGCTCCTCATTGGAGTAAAGTGCGCGGGTAAGTTGGGCAGCGAGGCTCTCGCACTAAACTCACGACTTAACACGGTGGAGCGACAATTTGCTTCAAGAAATATCACTATTGTGGCCCTCTGACGTTCCGTAAGCGATTCCATTTCCGCTTCCGTGAAAGTCCCACAAGCAATAACTAAAAGGAACAAAAAATAAGCTCACGGCTGTGACAGGTACGGTAGATATCTCAGATATTTTGATACTAACCTATAACTTTCAGAGATATTACATTTAGTTTACCCATATTTTGACAGCTGTAATAATGGTTTGCCGGTTTGCCTATTACAATGGTGACATATGCAGTCTCTCATATATCAAGTCTACGAATCGTTTTTGAGTACGAAAGAATAAAGATTTTTGTAATTTTTATTTGACTGAAAAACGGTGCTGAAAACATAATGAAGTACCAAAAGAGTGAATAACAGTTTTATTTTTTCATTGTGATTTCAACGACACAACTGAATTACAAATATAAAGCTACTGAAAGAAAATGTCAACACATTTATGAAATTCCATCCTCGTACAAAATGCAATTCTTGTACAAAATATTCAGTTTTCAATTCAAAGCGCGTCCGTTGTGCAATTTCATATTCTATTTCAATAAATCTAGAGTTCTGTTTCATGTGTGTTGTATAATAGTTGTTAGGTTTTTGTGTCGACATGGTGCCACAGTGCAAGTGATAGTAGAGCCTTCATTCGTGACGTCACCACGTCGTGTGCATGTTCGTTGTTTTAAATACTTTTTGTACGACACACAGACATGCAGATAAATCAAATGCGATAAGCTATTTTTATGTTTTTTTTTAAACCATTATGCGTACCTTTTTTAATAACATACCAGTGTTTTATTTGTAAAGAACACCGGGGGCTTAGTAAGAATGACCCTGCCTTCTGATCCCAAGGTCATGGGTTCCCAATGCAATATTTGGACGTACCTCTGACTACCCCCATTAGAGACCCTACTAAGATATCTGAGGGGATATCTACCGTGCTTAGGAATTAAAGTGAAGCTATTTCATTTTTTCTTTTTTCGAATATTTTTGTTTAGTTTAGTTTCGTATTTGTCACAGATTATCCCCTATACCTTACTTGGTACGGAAAATAGCGAAGCCGCCTGGGACTCTACGTTTTGTTTATAACAACGCACGCAAACACCCTTTATGAAAACTACCTAACTTTATACATATCTCCTCTCCCAGTAGATAAGCCGGCTAAGCTGAAAAGGATGAGCCTCGAAACAAAGCGAGATAAATCGAGTTACACTCGCTCTGTCGCCTAATTCACACGACAAAGCAGTGTGCGCGACAATGGCGCGGGTTCGACCCTCGGCTATAATTGGAAGGACTCGAGAACCATGTAATTAATTGTTTGACGATTTGTTTTTGAAGCTGTTGAATTTGATGTTACTTTTGTTGTGGACCTGAATCTTTATTTAGTTTGGGCCGATCTTATTGCTTTTAGTTTTCAGGGTGTAGACTAATGAAGATACATGGCGTGTGGTTACGGATCGGATGCGGAAATCGAATAAAACTTTCAACCAATAAGAACCTTTGGCTTTATGCAAAGGGATACTAAGAAAAGAATTCCTAAAATTCACCCCCGAAAGAGATGCAGCGAGGGTTGAAGTTTGTATGAGAATAATTTTACACAGACGCAGTATTTGATACACAAGCATAGTAGGTTTTCAGTGGCGCCAGTTTTCTCCAAGTCATTACGAAAACAATTACCAACTTTTATCAGAATAAATCAAGTCATTTAACGTGACGTCAGCAAGTAATAAAAGCAACAATACATAGTCATTATGACGTCATGAGCAACAACCAGCCTATGTCACTCAAATGAGCTTTATTGTGCTGAATTTAAATTTATAAAAACTGTGCATGACACTGTGGGTTGCGTGAAATTGGTTTATAGAATCACTTGGGTTCTTAAACTAATAAGTTGAACCTTCCTAAGTTAACTCTAAATAGAGCGCATTAGTCATGCAACTGAAAATGAGTTTACTTGAGGTTTCTAGGCTAGCCACACCAACGCTCTCGTAAAAAATCTCGAGAAAAAGGGTTTTTTAGCAAATAAATAGTATTTGTCATACCGCAGTAGGTACACCGTGTAATTTGTGATTTGCACACGACAGCGGGCGGGCCCCGCGACATATCACGCCACGCGAAAATGCCATTTGTTACTACTTGTATACAACATTTTCGGTAGGTGGGTGTAGAAAGACAAGATTAGGGTCATATATTTTGTGATATGATGCTTGAAGCTGTTTATGTTGTTGTTACTAGAAATAAAAATAGCTATTTACTTATTTATTAAGATAACTAACAAAATCACGCAAAACTTAGATCATGTGAAGTTATTTGCCAACAAATTTCAACCCTCGTTGTAGCTCTGTAGGGGTTGAATTTCAGGCTTTGTTGTTTACCCTACCCGAACACAAATGTACGCCTAAATTTTCAAATTTCTACAACCAACGCCTTAGACTGACTGATACCTGCTACAAAGGTTACTTACAGTTATTTTTGTATCAGTCAGTCAGTCAGTCAGAACACACATTCTAAATGGCATAGATACTCTATCTATGTTATATGTTAATAATTTATTTAGTATTGATAAAATGTTGAATTTTTTATATATGCCCTACCAATAAATAAATAATCTCTTAGATACTTTAGTTTGTTTTCCTTTATATATTACTTATTAATTTTTACAAGTTATAAATGAAAATTCGTATAAGTAAAATTTTTATTTTAGAAATGTAAGTTCTGGTTCATATTAATGCCATTACCTTTCATGTTAGCTACGACCTACGCAATAAGTATCTTATGTATGTATCTAAACATTTATGTTAGTATTTAGTTTGACATTCTCGAGTTCAAAAATTCAAATTCAAAATGTATTTATTGGAACAGAAACAAATTTTACAAATAACATATGAAAAACGTTGACAACTGCAAAAGTTAAAAACTGAGTAGCAGTGACAGCGCCCTCCTCCAGAACAGAACGAAAAACAGTGTTCCACAATGTAGATTACATATAGATACCTATAATATTAATCTTTAACAATGAGTAAAATACCTATGCAACAATTTAGGGAAAAAACAAAAAAAGTAACAACAAACAAAAAGTGAGCTAAACATTAAGCAAAACTGTGATTGAAAAAGTATGTTAGAGAAAAGGTGTGGGTTTGTAATGTAAGTGGGGGTGTTGGGGTGGGGGTGTGCAAGTATGTATGTGCAAGATGTGAGTAGGCTTCCATGATTCCCCCAGTCTCTTAGGAGTCTGGTTATCACAGAGGGAAGCCTACAAGAGTTTGTGTTTGTGTGTGAGTGTGTGGGGTGTGGGGGGGTGAGGGGTTAAGTGGGAGTGTGGGGGTGTGTGCAGGGGGGTGAGTATGTGTATGTGTGTGGGGGGGGTGTGTAAGAGAGAATGTGTATATATATATTTTATGTTTAACATAAGGGTGCGATTAGTGGGGGGGGGGGGGGGGTAAAGTTACGGTGGATGATTTTAGGTTGGGGAGACTAATAGATTTTCAGTTTCATTGTATGAAAGAGTTCGAAGCCATTTGCGGCAATTCAGTTTGCATTTGCGAAGGGGTAGTGGGTATATATTAATTTCTTTGTTAACTCGATTGTACAGTTCTTTCTAACTGATATTTTTTTGCCTTGTAATATCACGTTTTTTTTAGAATGTACCCTACGATGCGATGGACTGATCTGCATCCATGAACCTGAGGCACACAGGTGCTAAGTCTCATGTGCCTGTAATGTCACTTGCACCCACACTCTTCAAACCGGAACACAGCAAACCGGGTTTGCGGCAAAATAGGTGATAATACTTTGCCAAACGAGCCCTTCATTAAGAGCTTTACTACACTTATCTTACGGTTTAAGAACCTGTTCGGACTAAGTTAGGAAAGAACTGACAACATTATATCAACACATACAGTAACTGATTGAACATTCTAGCAACTCTCTAAAATATGTATGATGTTTTTAAATCCGCAATAAATTAAACATTGGAGCATTTCCAATGAAACAGCACACAATATTATTTACCTCGTCTGCACAAACAGATGCACATAAAATGTACATAAACGTTGTAAATATGTATATTTCGACGGATATCATGAAATTCGAATATCAAATACAAGCTCGAATATGCCTTTACCGGTTCTGTGAAAGCCCGCCCTGTTTTCAGGACTGTTCAGTTTTGCAAAACCGCCCAATTCGTGGAACAGTGCGCCCGAGGCTGAAGTCTTACTCAAAATATTCCCTTTCTGTTCATTTCATAACCAAACTGCTATGAATATATACATTTCCCCGGTGCAGCTTGAAATAATTTCACCAAAAATTGTTTTAAATAACACCCAAGAGAACTCAGCATGTTTGAAAAATGTTATGAGAGTAAATAAACATACGATGCTTGTTAAATCTCTGCCATTAAAAACAAACCTTATATTTTTATGTGGTTTGTTTATTGAACAAACGGATGGACCACTTGATGTTAAGCCGTTACCATCACCGATCACAAAGCATTGCCTCGCAGGTGCACTGCTCTGCGTCCATTAACTCAAGGCATACATAGGTATTAAGCCTCATGTAGCAGTAATTTTTTTATCTTATATACCCTTCAAACCGGGACACAGTAAGCTATTTGGCGGTCGAAGTATGTATTTGATGTACAAAATGAATGTATGTTTATCGTACTTGATGTTTATTTTATATTACTTAGCACATTCAACCAAGAATATTGAATATCTTGTATGAAATAAGGCCAGTCAAATGAACTTGGCAACTTTTGCAATATCAATACTGAGCTCAGCGGAGTTTATTAAACAAATCAATTGATTGATGTGAATTGAAAACAGGAGTACTTATACCGAAAGGAAACTCCTACATCAAAGACGGGAAACTTTGATTTCCTCCAACATAAAGAGGCGGAAATTGAAAATATTGGAGCAAAAGCAACCTTTGAAAGTGCACCGTGCACTTCTCCACGTTATTTTCGAGCAGAAATTTATATTTTGAATAATAAATATACTAAAGGCACAAGTCAATCGTGAACGCGTTTTATTTGCAGTGAATTTGAGTTTGCAATCTCCAACTTGGATCACTTTATTATTTTCTTTGATCTATGCACATACCTACTTGCATCACGGTTTACCTCAAGTATTTTATTTGAATTTAGGAATATATTTACTCAAATAAATAACAAAGATGTAAAGGTAGACCTAGAAAAGATTGATGGATTGAGTAAAAGCTTCATAATAATAATATTATTACGTAAAAAGGATCATACAAAAAACCGTAGGAACCAAGCCGTAAGCTTTTCTGTTGTTCTTCTAGGCTTGGTCATGAGGAACTGGCACCTAGATTCGCCTAGTTATAGCACTACTCCAAGTGATCATTTTGATTCTATGGAATACTTGAGGGCCAGCCAACTTATGACTACAAATGTTGTAAAGATTAATATTATCATAGCTGAAACTAGAGAACAATCTCTAAGTTACACAGAGATAGTTTAATGTACCACTAAAACAGTTTAGCTTTCCTTAGTCAATACGAGTACATACAGTTTTATTGCGTAGTATAAAAGTTAACGTTCATTAGGAAACTAGTTTATAGCCAAGTGCCATTACTTTATTGACTGTTTTGATAACACTCGCACACTTAACACTAAGAAGAGCAGAAAACAGAAACAGCCTCACGATTTTAATCCATAGTCACAGTAGATATTCCCTCAGATCTCATAGTACCGAGTAATATGAAGTTGTATCAACTTATCTCTTTTTTGTGGATGTCTAAAATGAGTTAGAAGCACGTTCAAATATTACATTTGGTGTCGGTTGGCTAAAATACAAACAGGTTTCCTTACGATGTTTTTCTTCACCATTTGTGAGCACTAGCATCACGTACATAAGTTTCGAATGGGTACCTGAACCTTAGGGTCAGAAGGCGGGATCGCTCCCGCTAGACCACTGTTGCTCAACAAGAGTGGACAAAATTACACTACCCTCTTAGAATATTCTCGAAAAATCTCGAGTAGGCACTTGGTAATAAAAGATCTGAGGAGATAATGTAGGTACCGAGCTTGAGTACTGAAACGAAATGAAATGAAATGATTTATTTACTAGAAGTGTGGTTATATACAGGTGTTATTATATTTGTTTTCTCCTACGGGAAACTCGGCATGCCATTGTTAATAATCTCATAATAATAGTAGTGTTCTAAAATAATAGATTGTTGAAGCCGTGATGCTATTATGTACCTAGGGTACGTAGTACCTATATAAAAGCTTTGCTTGGCCTGACTCCTGGATTTAAAAATGTCTTATGTTCCTTTGTAATACTGTGTGCCATCATAAATAAAATCTTTTTCTTTCTATTTATATTTAATAAATTACACTAAAGTAAAGTAAAAATCATGATATAGCTCCAACGTTAGTAACCGTCCCGTATTACGAGCGTAATGAGTAGGAAGTTATTCACATTCGTGCTAACAAACGGAGTAGTCACGCAAATATACAGTATTCAGCATATAAATAGAAGTAGTTTACTTACTAAACGCCTGTTTGTAGAATATTGACTTTGTGTTTGAATACGCGCTCGCGGAATCTAAGCATAACCATGTTACTGAGATTTCTAACATTTAAATTCCCAGACTGCATAAGTGGTTTGAATAATGATGTTTTGTGCTTCCAGAGTTAAATTTAGAGTAAAGATACAATAGTAAGCTTAAATTTGGACTTACACAATAGCAAAATAGGTGTTTACTAGCCCCAAGCTAAGCAGAGCTTGTGTTATGGGTACTAGATGATTGATATACTACATACATAATTATTTTTTATTATGCATAGAAAATACCCAGAGCACCCGGAATAAATATTTGCAGATCGTACAAATAGGCGGGAATCGAACACGCAGCTTCCTGCTTCTCTTATGTAGCAATCCTTTAATTTTTGCTTTATTATTACAAAACTTGTTTTTCTTCCAATATATCGGTCGGCCGTATTTTATTACCGTTATATGGTATACTGGACCGATTTTCTTTCACCGTTGGGAAGTCACGGACCGCTAGTAGGTATATTATATGCATGCTCACATCTATAATAAATACTATTTATTATTAATAATAAAAGTATCTTTGCTTCATCTCGTAAGTAGGTACAGCTTCATTATCCAACACTTGCTTCATCTAACACCAACCTCAAAGTACGAAATTAAATCATAATTGAAAATTTTAATCAACACATTCTACATTTTAATTAATTAAGCTATGCTTCTTCAATTACTGAGAAAAACGACACCTTGAATTTCGACGCTGACGAAACTTTGCTCTCACTGGAATTTCGTTCTTATTTCTTCGAGTTAAGCTTCAGATTGGGTGTTAGTTATTTTGTTACAATTGGGTAATTCCTCAAGACTAACAAGGTCCAAATGGGCGATTAATAAATCTGTTAA
The DNA here is from genome assembly GCA_947095575.1 of Electrophaes corylata. Classification (NCBI taxonomy): domain Eukaryota; kingdom Metazoa; phylum Arthropoda; class Insecta; order Lepidoptera; family Geometridae; genus Electrophaes; species Electrophaes corylata. Next base: position 12,662,564 of record OX352708.1, on the reverse strand, counting down.
TTGGTGAATTAGCCGCTGCTGAAGGACTGGCGGTGGTCGTGCTCTATTAGATACGAATTTTGGGTCAAAATGTGGTTGTGGTTTGTCGGTGAAAGTTGTTTAAGTACTATTGGATTTATATCCGATGCCAATATCTTACGAGCATCTGTTAGCCTGACTAACAATCGTTGGTTGTGGAATTCACTTTCAACTTATTAGCTAATATTACATTGACAGATTACACTGGTCAATAGGGTGAGAGTTTATCCTGTCGTACTTGTAACAGACGATCGTAGGATATTGGAATCGTGTATTAGAAGATTTTACATCATTAAGAGTAATATCACCTAAATCTCAATTTTCACTATCGTTTCCGTATATATTAAAAGCTTTTAATACACATAATAAAAACATTAATTATTATTGCGAGGTACGATGCCACATACAGGCACGTTAAGCTTACAACAAACAAAGGGGCTGTTTGCGTCGGGGTTAATACAAATATAGTGTAACAGATAAAATCAAATGGAAATTTAAACCAATATTAAAATATTACTATTTCAACATTTTCATTTGATTTAGAAGCAGCTTCAACAAAAACAACCTAAAACAAAATGTTTCAAAAATATTAATCACTTTACCCCTCGTTTATAAAGTCAAAGTCAAAGTGTATTCATTGCCGAATTACATGTATAGATACAGATGTTGCAGTAAAAAAGTTGATGTTCAACAACATACTTATTATAGTACAGACAGAGCTTTAATTCCCAATAACACATTCACAATATTCACGCCCGACCTCCACCCTCTATCCCAATCAATATTAATTATCAAAGTTAATACGGGGAACGTGGGTATTTAATTAGTAACATAACAGCATGCTTAGCACCATTTTGTAACGTTATCGCGCTAAATATATTGATAATCATTTTAAAAACGCCTACTAAAGTATATGAATCTATGTATCAGTTATACACAATAAACTTATATGAACATACACGAAACGACTATTCAATAATTCATAATAAGTCAAAGTTAAAGTCAAAAATCATTTATTCAGTAATATTCGCAGGGATCATCTTGAAACGTCTTAAATCTAGGTGAATCTAAGCGCCAGTTCCTCGCGACCAAGCCGAGAAGAATACATAATGAATTTAATTTGAGTATTAAGTACTATCACCATGCCTATTTCTCTTCCACTAAGCAGATTACTGTGTTCTGGTTTGAAGGGTGGATGCCGGTGAAATTATAGGCACATAAGGCTTAACACCTACATGCTTCAGAAATACGTCGAGCTATGAACTATAGGGTTCGTTCCATGACGAACGTGACCTGCAAGGCAATACTTTTATACTTTTTGATAGATAAGAATAACCGCAGGAAGTTGTTTAAAAAACAGATATGCATTACCAACGAAAACGAGTGCTAAGGGTACAAGTACATATATCATAGTAATATGATATAATCCGCTTTGTTTTAAAATATTCAATGTAGTTTTCTGTATTTTCAATATTTTGCAACGCTTTTCTGTTTATACTAGTATCGTACGTGCTTTGTTCATGTACTTTCACGTGATGGGTATTATTTTACGAACCATTGTGTTTATCGGATTACATGCTATCGTTTTTTTATTGTGATTTTGGTTTTAAATTATTAAAGCAAAAATCACATTTAAAATTATGTAACAGAACGGGCGAATAACTTGAAAAGCAAAAGGAATCTTAGGTAGTTTACCAGATTTTATTAATTAACTCATTAGTACGAAATCCAAGAAAGGGAACAGGAAAATTAAGAAATTACGTCTGAAATTGACTTAATTGTGTCTTCAATTAGAGGATGCCGCAGTATACAATAATATAAACTCAACTAGACAGAATATAGTTTTTTAAGCTATAAAAATATACAAAAACGTAACACAAACGAATATTCATAACCAACTGACAACAACAATAAGAAATATAGGTTATTAGACATACAACTAATATAAGTCATAAGTTTTCATGACTTCATTATTCATTTCTTTTCTTTCTTTCTTTCTATAAATAAAGTTAGAAAATACCTGCTAGTAAATCAAATCTCTGTAAATTCGTCAAATCAAGTCTCGAGGACATCCACGGGGATTAGTCAGATGCACATCTAGATTTAATAGATTAACCAACAATATTATTTATCATCTATCTATATCTACACCAATTATAAGAATCTCTGTCCTGACTCACTGACTAACATATACATAACGTACATCCTAAACCACTGGTCGTAAACTTGAAACTTTTAGAGGAGAGATCCTTTGGAGGTAACTGCCTTGTCGTTCAGTCAGTTTTCAGTTTAATCTTGTGCGTAACCATCATCATCCACACAGCTGGCACGGGTCCGCGAGATGCTTCAGTGTTGTCCTTGTTGCTTGCGTCGGTATCAGGCCTGAAAGAGCCGCGTGTGTCTTATGATAGATTATCAGCCACACTACCAATAAGAGCACACGCAAGGCTCTCTCAGCGCCCTGATCTTATATTATCTTCTGTGTTGTGGTCCTTGTAGTAAATCCTAGAGTTTTCTACACCAGCCTACTATAAAATATCTAATTATATAGATGACTAGCTGACCGGTGCCCACTTCGTTGGGCGGTAAACATGTTTACTTACAAATCTTAACTGAAGTAGTACTCGATGTAACTCGGTGTTAATACGGCATAAAATAGCGGCCGTTCGCAGTTTCGCCAGCGTGGCAGTTTTTATCAGTTCCCGTTATTTTTTCGGGATAAAAAGTAGCCTAAGTTACTCCTTGTTACATTAGCTATCTGCCAGTGAAAGTCCCGTCGAAATCGGTCCAGCCGTTCCAGAGATTACACGGAACAAACAGACAGACAGACAGACAAAAATTTAAAAAAATGCTATTTCGGTGAGCATATGTATCGTATATACATTCCTATGCATGTAGTAAAAAGCGTTATTTTAATATTTCAAACAGACACTTCAATTTTATTTATTTGTATAGATTTTGTCATGAAACTATATTACATTATGAATTAATGTCCTTTTTATAAAACACCTGCGTAGGAAGCTGACCTCGCGTCGGAGCCGCGCGGGTACCTAACTCATAGATCTAAACTACTCCCTGCACGCGCACTCCCAACTTGGTGACGCTCACTTCGCAACGGGCCGTGCAGCAGAAAACGTAATATTTTAATTTCGCCATAACTTCAAAACCAAACGTCCAATTCTAATCATTTACAGACCAAATATTATCTACATGAACTGTACTTAGTGATAAAATAACTTATTTCGTTAAGGATTAATAGTATGAGTAAAATAAATGCGTTTAAATGTAGACAAAAAAAAATTGAAGATTTTTAAATAAAAAAATGGTTGTTGTGCCTTACTCGACATAGATAGGTATAGTGTGTCGCTGACTTTTTTGTAGATATTTATAAGATCTACAATTATGTAGAACATTTTATGGTTCTATCTTTTATAGTTTAGGCAGCGTACGCAAAATAAGTAACTTTTCTGGTTGATTTTTTACACCTTGTGTCTGAAAAACCCAAATATTTTACGGAACGCTATTTTTTTCCAAAATAAAATATAGCCTATGTTACTCAGTGATAATGTAGCTTTCTAATAAAAAAAGAATTATTAAAATCGGTCCAGTACTTTTTGAGTTTATTCATAACATACAAAAATACAAAAATACAAAAATACAAAGCTTTCCTCTTTATAATATTATATAAGTGTAGATAAAAAAGCTTAGGATTGTTTGTTAACTCATTTCTCCGTCAATGATGGACTAATTTTGCAAATGCTATTGTTTGAAAGGCTGCGGGGGTACTACAAACGTGGTCCTATAGAAATTTCCTCAAAATCAGTTCAGAAGAACTGGAAAAAATCACCCAAAATTATTTTTTCCACGTTTTAAGCTTAATTACAAACATAATATAAGTATAAAACAGAATTTGTTTACATTACATAAGTATCATAATAAAAAATAAAAATACTGGCACAAAATCTTGAATGAAATTAAAGTATTTATGACTAAAAGTTCACGTCAACAGAACTGAGGAGCGGATTCAAGTTTCAACCCCTTCTGAAATTCCTATTGAAGCCGCCAGCCGCGAGGTCGCGCCGACTCAGGCATGAGGAGGCCTAGAGGGTTCCACTTCACTCAAGTTTAATCGTTTGCGATCCAATGTGGAGCTCAAAGTCGATTAAACTTTTACATGTTTGTACAAAAATGCTTGTAACTTTTCAGAGTAACATTTAAATTTAATTGAGACGTTTTTATAAAACGACTTGCTTATGATACAAACTGATGGTCCATCCGATGTTCAGTAGATACTTTTAACAAAGCATTGTCTCGCAGGTCATGTTCGTTAGGAACGTTCGTTAGGTGTCTTATGATGCACTGCTCCGCGTCCATCAACTCAAGGCATACAGGAGTTGGTGGTACTACTCCAAACGACACTTCCACTGCAAGGCCTTTTTTATTTTAATACTAGCGGTCCGTCCCGGTTTCGCACGGGTTTTAGTAATAATCCCTATTGTTTTTAAATATATAATATAGCCTATGTCACGCGGGGATAGTGTAGTTTCCCAACGGTGAAAGAATTTTTCAAATCGGTCCAGTAGTTTCGAAGCTTATTCAATGCAAACAAACAAACAATCAAATCTTTCCTCTTTATAATATTTCCTCGTTATTAGTATATAGATAAATAATCATGGTGGTTCCGGCACATAATAAGACTACTCCACTACCTGCCGTAGGTATCGTAAAAGGTGACTAAGAGCGTGCATCTGGGTGTTCAGGGTGTTGGGCAGCAATGTCTTTTGAGTAGCTACACCGACAGCTGTCGACCTGCCAAGCAAGGTGACTACGGCCACTCAAGCATCGAGAAGGTCTATGTCAATGCGACCATTCAGACTAATGATGACGATCTGGATCAAATAAATTACAACCTTAATTTACTTCTTAGTCGCACGACTTATATTCGACTATTTTTATGACGATTCAATGTATTTCTTAAAGTCGTTAACTACCAATCGATTACGCTTTCTGATCTTTAGGTATCTTGTTATCTCCCTCTTTTTTATGATAGAACGAGACAAAAGACGCAAATTGAGATCAAAAGCAAGACTACATTTGTTCAAATATCTGATACTTATTTTATTATTCTAGAAAGGAACTTATAGCAACTAAAGTACTTATAAGTTTAGCAAGTGAAGAGTACCGCGTGTCTGGATACCACAGAGAATATCTCAAATAACTTTGTAACTATTCAACCGATATCGAAAACGGTATGCCAAAGTTTCAGTTCTGCGCATTGAATTTTAGATTTCGCCTTCATATTTTATAAAATATGTTATTTTACATCTTAATATCATAAATGGATAGCAAATATACATAGAATGAGGATTAAAATAAATTGTACGGTTAAAATACAACTATGCGCTATCTGCTTGTTGCGTTAGTTTTTATATCGAGAGTCGTTGAATAGTGTGCGCTTCTATGAAACTAACTTCGAATAAAAAAAATATTTATTTATTGATTTAGTTAGTTAATTAGAACGGCACAAAACACACCAATTACACTAATTAACAAAAATGCGAATTCATGCGAAGTTAGATAGAATAATTTCATAGAAGCTTCAACCTCACTGCACCTTTAGTAGTTGAATTACAAAAACCCCTTTCATAAAAAAAGGGGTTTTTGTAATTCACCACTACGCACTACGAGTGTCACACTCGTAAAACCCAAAAAATCGGCCAAGTGCGAGTCGGACTTGCGCACGAAGGGTTCCGTACCATTATCTATAATAAAAATGGCAAAAAAACACGTGTGCTATATAAGCCCCCTTATATATTTATTTTATTTTGATTTTTAGTATTTTTTGTTATAGGGGCAACAGAATTACATCATCTGTCAAAACTTCAACTCTTCGTCTTTTAGCTTAATATTATCCAGTTCCGCGTAACCTATCAATAAATATGGCTAATATATACACTCAAATACCACGCTGACTAGTATTATAGTAGGTACCCCTGAGTAGTAACTACTATTCAGTGATATTTCAGTCTGCTCTCGCTATAAATTGACCTCTAATAAATTGGTCCGCGGTCGGAGGATGGCTTAAACCTATTTGCAGCTGATCCGATTAGCAGCATCCTGCTGGTGCACTCTGATCTGATTTAAAGTCTATTCTTCCCTCATTCCAGGGCTGCCACTATTTTACAAAGTATTATTTTATATCTATCATGCTGAGAATAAAAGCACCTGTAAAAGTTGATGAACTTTATTTTCGATGTTATGAATTATTATAGTACCAACTGTATTTGTGTATCTACTTAATCTAATAGTGTAATTTTATACTGTATTTTTAACAGACTTTCAAGAATAGGTAACTCATAATTTCTTGGGATTCCAAAGGAAAGGAGAATTAGGACTTCAAATATAATGTATAAACAAAATTGTCGCACATCACAGTTGAATATTATATGTGAGATGTGAAAATCTCACCCCAGACATTCTGACATAAAGTATTTCGAAATGATCTTTAGGTGTTGGTAGCCCCGGTGATATTTCACGGATAATATTCTCGTGGGAATATCTCCAGTTATCTTTTTGCTCCTGTTTTCCGGACGGCCGCGCGGCCAACCCTCTGATTTATTGACGTTGACTCCGCTAATATCCGGTACATTTTACTTTATATGTATGGTTACTTTATACGGAGAAATTTAGTTGTGAGCTGGAATGTTACCTTCATTTTAGACAAACTTAGATCGATTGTCAAAAATTTAAACGAAAACAATCATACGGGTTGTATACGTACGTTTAGAAACAAGAAATATTTTATCTTATGAGAAAAGGTGATGGATCAAGCAGACGTCTCACCTGACGTTGAGCGGTATCTCTGCCTATAAAAATGGCATTCCCCTACTCTTACACGTCCGCTGTAGACGTGCTCTATACCACATGCACTTACATAAATCTTAGACCAAATATTAAGTCTCATATTTCTGTAATTGTAATTTTACTTTTTAAATCAGTACACTACTATGTTATTAGTACGCTGCGTCCCTCAAGCTGTACGAATACAAACAAAACACAAATCCTTATAATCCCACAAGTAAAGATGATCCAACACACTCGCGGAACAAAAACATGAAAAGCGACGTCTCAGTGAACGGATGAGAGAGCCATGAATAATGCACGCATTTCATTATTCACTGTGGGTTAATCTGCTGTTCTAATTCAACGTTGGCAACACTTGGCTTGCCAGCTTGCCGGCCTGAGCTGAGCATTTCGGAACTGCGAAAAGGATCATCATTATTTTGAATTAATAAATACTGAATCCGTCCAAAAGTCAGAAGGGCTTTTATTATAAAGATCACTTAGAATCGTTTTAAAGTAAAGTGAATCTAGGCGCGGGCACCACACGACCAAGTCAAGAACAAGTAAGAAATATACAGAGGCAATAGAAAATCAATATTCACACGGACAAACAGACAGACAGACGGACAGATAGCGGAGTCTTAGTAGTAAGGTCCCGTTTTACCCTTTGGGCACGGAACCCTAAAAAAATATAAATAAATGAGCAAGTTTAGTATTTTCATAACGCGAATATAAATAAGTTGTACTAAATAATTCAACAAGAAGCGAGCCAACGCTGTATACTTGTTTAAACTTACAATGTATTACTTCCTCCACAACACTTTGCTTAAGCTGGCAGAGTAATATGATTATTTTATATATCATCTTGCAAAAGAAAACTGTGTGTTTTTTATAGTTTAAGATACAAACTACTCGTGCTAGTACAAACTACTATTTTTCGAAATCCTCTAGAATGCTGAGTAAGGGAACTATGATAAATACATAACCTGTGAGGTAATTCTATTATCATAGAAAAGGTAGCCGCTTAACACCAGGGGGACCGTTTACTGGCTTCATTAAATAAAAAATTATATGAAAAAAAAACTATTTTGGCAACATATTCTTTTAATGTGTACTTGTAATGTTACTTTGTATGCAGTCTCAGGGAATTACATTCGTCAGCTAATTTCGTTTTGGAAACATCTGTTTTTGAAAGCTTAGGTCAAGATCATGACACATATAGGGCTTATACGGATTCTAAGTGGTTTCACGTCCCGTGTTCCCTGGGGAAATACTGGAGCCGACGCATTTGTCACAGAGCTTACACACAATTGGAAACAGTACTTCAGTTTCAGATTGGAATATCACAAAGGAAATACAGCAGTTAGTACCAATAACAATATCTTTATACGATTTGACCATAGGAATTCGTGTTCATGATTAACACTTCATACTTATAAACTATTATTTAAATTTAAATATTGCTTTCTAACCCCAAACTAAGCAAAGCTGGTACTATAGGAACCAGATACCGATTAAGTAATAGTATTTTATTAAGTTTAAAAAACTACAACTACAATCAGTCGTTCTTTGTTGATTTAACAAATTTCAATACCTGTTTCTCAATAGGTAGTATAAGTAGGTATCTATAAGACTCATTAAGATGACTAGCTGTTGGCAAACGGGTATACGTAGGTATGTGCCTGTAAAAGGTAGATTAATGAATAGTTGAGATTCGGTAGGCAGGTAAGTATTCAAGTTAATTTACGAGTAAATGGCTGAGCTTTAACTCCTAACCAAGTTTCCTTGTAGGTACTTAAAAAAAAACAACTTATATACTTTCTTTTAAAATATATACTTAAAATACATATAGCACCCAGACAAAGACGAAACTTCTATATTCGTTACACAAATATTTGTTCTCGGTGGGGATCAAACCCACCACCTACAGCGCAGAAATTTAAGCATTGTTTAACTTTTGACAATTTTTTATAAGTTAGTGAGTTTTACCATGAACTGCATAATTTTTTGTGATATGTTATTTTGCACAGAGCCTGCAGTAAACATTTTTATTACCTATTTAATATTTATATGGCTATTCAAATCTGCTAAGTTATTTATTTACGGGTTAATGTGTAAATAATTTATTATATGAATTCATTCTAAATATAAATCTTGTTTTAAAAGTTCACATAAAAGCCAGCGCAAGTAAAAATGTTGGCGATATTACAAAAGTCGTTCAGTTTGGGTACCTACTCGAGGCGGCCCGTGTGGCGTCGACTGTACTACTCGTAAATTGTACATTGAAGTACTCCGATACGCCTCTTCAACCCCTACTACTTGCCTCGAGTATTCAACTTCTCATATTTCACAACACAAAACGTGAACGCTTCCAGTAGGTACTATCGAAAAAGAGTAAAAATGTTGTAGCGGTGTTTGGAAAACGTTTAAAAATAAAGATAAAGGAAAGGTATTGCATATTGGTCAAGATAATTACTACCGACATTAGACCACGTGTAAAAATTGTACGGAATTAAAGCTTAGAGTTCTTGGGCAGGAAGGTGTTGGGTACTTTAACTCATCTATCTTAAAAAGTATGTGTTTTGAGGACGAATTTAATATAGCATGGCATACCACTGATAGAAAATATTAATTGTGTAATAAAAATGCATAAAATGAGATAAGAAATAGTCCAATAGACGAAGGTAACTAACGGATACTCGTAGAAACCGGCATAATCAGTCGATCCTTGTTGGTTTAACAAATTTCACCGCTAACACTACAGCTGTCGTACTATCAAATAAGTTTACTCAAATCCCAAAACGTAAACAATCATCAAACCGAAAACTCGAAAGGTAAAAATACTTTTTAAAGAAAGTTCGTGATTTCTAAAACTCCTGTTAGTGGTAGGTCGTTCGTAACTCACGTGAAATAAAGTCAATTGGATATTAATAGCGATGGATGGCCGACCCGGACTCGGCGACCTTACACGCTGAATCACACTTATTTATTACACATAAGACCTTTGACCTGCGGTATGCAACATTCACGATACAGCGCCACTGGCACTGGTTGGGCATTTCATTTTAGAAATAGCCTCTGAAATAATTAAATGAAATAGACCGTGTCGAACCTTTGCGTGTTGAAGGCTCGGTGGGAAATTGTTTCTTAAATTTCAATTTCTTATTAAATGAGAAGTAATTCTACAGATTCCTTACAAATTTAAATACATTTAAATTAATAGAATTAAATTAAGCACTTGACTAAATACTTCAAGATTACCTTCTGTTGAGTATATTTATTTTCTTCCTAGAAACGTGCATGGCTTATGTCCAGCAGTGGACTTCTACAGGCTGTTAATGATGAGGTATGAGGTATATGTACGAGTTGTACACTGCACTGCATAACCAGTGCTATAAGAGCTTTATTTCTTAATCTTTTATCTTTTTATTTTTTAAAGTAAGATTTTTGTGCCGAAAATAAACATTTTTCTATTTCTATACAAATTCCTGAGAGACCTCAATATTGTCTCCCAACAGGTGGGTCTTAAAATGAACATGAGTAAGACGAAACTTATGTCAAATGCTCATGTCGCACCCGTGCCGGTATATGTTGGGAGCGATATCATCGAAGTTGTAGACCACTATGTTTATTTGGGTCAGACGGTCCAACTAGGCAAGTCCAACTTCGACAAAGAGGTCAGCCGACGAATCCAACTCGGATGGGCAGCGTTCGGGAAATTACGGCACATCTTCTCGTCACAGTTACCGCAAAGCCTCAAGACGAAAGTCTTTAATCAGTGTGTGCTACCAGTGATGACTTATGGAACTGAGACGTGGTCGCTAACTATTGGTCTCATACACAAGCTCAAAGTCGCACAACGAGCTATGGAGAGAGCTATGCTGGGAGTTTCACTGCGAGATAGAATCAGAAATGAGGAAATCCGTAGAAGAACCAAGGTCACAGACATAGCTCTCAGAATCAGCAAGTTGAAGTGGCAGTGGGCAGGCCATATAGCTCGTAGAACCGATAACCGTTGGGGAATAAAGGTTCTCGAATGGCGACCACGAACCGGAAGACGAAGCGTAGGACGTCCTCCTACCCGATGGACTGACGACATTGTTAGGACCGCGGGAAGTCGATGGATGGAAAGGGCTCAGAATCGTTCTTCCTGGAAACGTGTGGGGGAGGCCTATGTCCAGCAGTGGACTTCTACAGGCTGATGATGATGATGATGATGATACAAATTCCGAAAAATATACAAAACAAAACGATCATAAAATGAAACAAAGAAAGGAATTTTGCTATTCCCAAAACAGAGTTTCTAATTTCTTGACCTAACAACTAAATAAAACCTCCCTCAGATACAATAAACAATCGACAGAGAGGAATAAAGGGTTGTAACAAAATGGAAGCCTATAAAAGATCAACCCTTTCTAACAAAAACTGGGTTCGCAAAAACTACTCACAAGAGAAACTATAAAAAGACGTTATCCAAGATTAGCATTCAAAGTCGCGTCCGAACGAAGGCTTTCGAGGAATCGCTTAGGGGAATCTACGGGACGCTAATTTAATCAACCCCGGGTTTCGATTGACTGCCGCTTTGCTGACTTAAGGATTTTTTTACATTTGTAGGTAGCGTGACGCCTTTGCTTTCGATTTTATTCAACATCAGGTGGGTCGCTTCAGCAGAAAGATACTGACTTGCGGACAACCGTAAGCAAGCCTATATATCTTTTAGAAAATAAATAAATTACTAGTTATTATTTATAATATAGCTGTATAAGTTTAGATGTTTAGATATAAATAAAACAATTCTAAAATCTATTTTCTTTGATCAGACTAAAATAAATTGAACAGAGAACGAAATGAGTAAAATATAATATTGTACAGACAAGCTATGAAACTCACCGGCTCTCCCGGGACCTAAAGTAGAAATTCCTTTCTCTCTGGCATCCAATATTTTAATTATTTAAAATGCAGTATATTATTATAAACAATAAGTCCAGCTGCCAATTGATTTACACTCGTTTCAAAATGTAACGTTGACTTGAAGAGTTAATGTGTTCACTGTGTGTTTGTGTTTAAAATAAATGTGTTTCAATTCGTTTCATTATTTGCTGCGTGTGGACTTCTTGATATTAAATTCCTTATCACATTCGTCATCACGACGAATCCAACAACACCTCATTTATCACCTAGAAACATTACCCTCCTTCTGGGGAGTTGGGTAAAAATTTAAACTGCTCATTGAATTATCCCAATGATTATCAACACCGCATATACCATATATAGATAAGCCATCTATAGATAATTATACTAGAGGCAAGTATGTTTCAACTCAACTGTAACTAATGTCTTTCGATTTCCACATTCGCTATAGCTCGAACAGTAATTAAGAGCGATAGCGAAATGTAGTAATGGAATCGCTTTGAAACGAAAAACATTAGATAAAAGCACTTCCGGAAACGATACATCATTGTTTTGAGGTTATTTATTATTTATGAACCTTTCCGGTTCATTTCATTGCCAACTTTGACTAAAGAAGCAAATAATACATCTCTTTTATATTTACTTCTATGTAAACGTATTTATTTGACGGTAAAACTCCAAGAGATTAAATTTAATACTAAAATTAATGATGTCTTACATAATGACTTAAATTTAACTTTATCCATTCTCTGAGTGCATTTTATGTGGCAACTTCTGCTATAAACCCTAAAACTTCCAAATCGGTTTTGGTTCGAGTGTATCCTTCTTTATTGGCTTATTAACATTAATACTAGTCGTGATAATAAGATTACCGACCACGGAAGTTTAATATGCCGGAGGCCTTAAAGTGGCCTAAAAATTTGGCCACTAACGCAAAAGAACGTACATTCACTGACATACTTCAGTCAATTGGTGGTATAATTTCGTGCTAAGCACAGTTATGAAAATCAAAACTGAGCAGACACATTATATCCAGCGGCCTAATAATATTTTGGATTCCTGAGACAACGCGCAAATCATTTTATCTACGTCTTGATCGTAGCGATTTGCAAGATGGCGGCACGAGGCGGCACGAGGCGGCACCATGAGGCCAGAGGCGACGCGCGACGCCGCCGAGGCGCCGAACCGAATTCCGAATAATGTGATGCTTTTATGAATGGGATATTTGAGGTCGGTTGAGACCAATCTGTGGAACGACACGATCACAATACGCTATTCTGTCGAGCGACAACCCAGAGGCTGTAGATAAAACTACACGATCGCTATCTCTATATTGGCTACCGCACTTTTTTTATATTCGTTGATAATAGACCAAACCGTAAAATAAAATAATATTCATCAATTTTTTTTATTTTTCAAATAAGGGGCGTTATGATAAAATGTCGTAACCGGTAAGTACGTCTATAACTTTGATGGAAAGCACCTGCGTCGGGATAATACTTACCGGGAATGTTGTAAGTATGATGTATGGTAGGCTTGACTGAGACTGTCACGTGACATGGAGACTCAACCTTACTCGAATAATGGTAATGTTACGCTTACGCGTGCACTCTTCTACGAATTTTTATATATTTGTAGTCTTATTATAATCTCTAAAAGACTAGTAGTAGTTAGAACTTAGGTACCATCGGGATAAGTGAATTCAAATCCCACTTTTAGGCGACCGCATTTGTTGGCACGTTTATGATCAATGCTCTTTTATAGGTAATGGTAACCACTTAACATCAGGTGTGCCATCTCCCAGCAACAAGTCACATAAAAAAAGAGGGTGCTATGCTTATGCTTACTGCTGATTTTTTACTATTTAACTTTCTCGTAGACAATGCTACGAAGTGCTACGGGGTGCGCTACGCTGCTACATCTTTATATGCTACGAAGCTACGAGCTGCTTCATAATAAATTCTATTAGTTAAAGAATGCAGCGTAGACGAAATTGCATACGTTCCGTATTTCAATAAGCCTCCGAGATGGTTTTGTAGGCTAACTCAGAGCTAGCATCAGATAAGAGGTTGAAAATATAGTGTCTTGATAAACAAGACCTGGTAAATGTATACGGTATTTTCTCATTCTCGGTTCAATTTTTTTTTCTATTATTGGATACAGTGATCAACGTATTTTAACAATCTCGTCATATTTTCAGCATCTCAAACTATAAAAAAATATTCAAATAGCATTTTTTATGGTTTCTACAATGAAACTTTATAACCTTTTTGTCCTGACAATTTGGACGTACCTTTGACAAACCCCTTTAGATATCATCAAATAATCTTAAGTGGGTACTTCTTGGCAGGCCTTAAAAAATCTCAGTTGTTTCTGTTTTTTGTTTGTCCATACAGTTCAGTTTTATAAATATTAATTACCATCGCTCAAAATATCCGATTTAACATCGTTTAGTCGTTCATATTAAAACAAAACTGAGTTTTTGATGAGAATAGCGTTTAGGAATTTTTAAATTCTGTCATGTTAGTCTGTCAGACTGCTTTAATATCATCTTAAATATTTAAATAGAACTCGTTTTGGACGCTACATTTATAATGTGAAATTTTTGAATATTTTCTATGAGCTGTGAGATAGCTATAACTTTTTTTATTATACTTTTGAGCGTGTTTAGACGACGCGAAAAACTTCGCGCGGTACATTTTCTGTTTTGAGAAACAGAAAGAGTACCTAAGTATTAAACATAGAAGTACTCGATTAAAGTAAGACGTTGGAATAATGGCTTAAAAAAGTCGCATACTTAATAAACTTAGTTTGAGGTGTATGAAATATCCTCGACCTACTTTATCTAACGTTTAATTTTTTACTAGGTATATAAAGGTACACTATATGCCGCAATCTCATCTTTTGTTAAGTAACATTCACTATTTTCTAGAAAACACCTAAATTACTTGTTTTAGTTTTTACGACTTCTGTAATTTTTAAAGTATGAAAATAATCTGAACGAAAATCACGTAACTAATAAAAAAGTTATATTAAGATTCATCCCACAGGAAGTCATTTCAAAACAAGGAAGCCTTAAAAATGTCGTAAACTCTAAAATACTTACTACTTTGGTGCATTGGCGTCGCGTCGCTCGCCACACGTCGTAAACACACAAAGTAGGGTAGCCACGCCAGTTACCACACTAGATATTGCAGCAGTCATCTCACTAGGGCTATGTACGAGTAGTGTATATGCCCTTATTTTCAAAACGTACTCATCAGTCTCTTTATTACAAGACAAAGTTTTCATTAATTCAATTTGTGTTGTCATCTCATTGAACGTTAATTGTTAACAATTTTGACAGGCTAACATATACATAAGTCGACTGCACCAGTAGTGTGAGGCGAGTAAAGCCGGGCGCTTACCTGCAACAAAGAGGCAACACGTCAATAAGGTAGCTTGGGTATTTACATAAGAATGGGAAGTTGAGGAGATTGAGGTGATTGAGGAGACAAGTACGCCACTCAGGTAGCCTTTGTGTTGTGTGGAATAATATTATAGATTGTCTACTTCATTCTTCATCTAGAATCACCTAATCGTAAGACCTTCCAAAGTGAACCTTGTGGTTTTATTAAACAAAGACAGTTTTGATATAACTTTAAAAAGGTCGTGGACCTGTTACTCCAAAAATCATTAATAAAAACTATATATCACAAATGTGTATCTTTAAGCATATTTTTTATCTGAATACCTAAAATGAGTGCAAAGACGCTAGGCTTTTAGGCGTCACTTTATCAGGCTGTAAAAAGCCCTAATCTGCCTGGCTGTGGATAAATCCACAGCTAGGTATAGAAGTCCCTCAAAACTAGCAAAGATTTACTAGTCACCACGTGGATTAGTGACCCCAGCACTCAGGAGATGCTGCTATTTATCCCATGGTACGTTCTCTTAGTTGCCTCTTACGGCATCTAAGGGAGGTGATGGAGAGTTCTTAATCCAAGCCGGGACCACCGCGGAAAACACATTTATCGACAACTAGAAAAAACGCGCGACTTATTCGCGTAGAATTCCGAAAATTATTTTCTTACATCTCCACGCACAAATGAATACACCCTGAAAACTTGAAATCTGTTCGACCAGCGGTTTAGGTTCTGCGTTGTCTATATCCAAGTCAGTCAGGACAAAGATTTTTAAAGTTAGTAAAAATTATCATTTATACAATTTATTTGGACAGCTAAATTGGATGCCAAAAATAACTTCTCGAATTCAGATTAACATTGAGATTAAAGAAAATGGCTCGATAATACAGGAGTTAGAGTTTTCTGATTTGTGGAATATGTGATTTGGGTATACCGGTACCCAAATCACATGTCTCTGTATTATCTGCCTATTCCTCTAATTCCTGTATTATCGAGCCATTTTCTGTAATCTCAATGTATCACGGAAATGTCTCGGATGCTTATCGAATTCTTTATTCGCTCCAAATCGAATCAGCCCTAAATATTCATAAATGAGACTCGATTTAGAAAAAACGTTCTCTAGCCACGATGTTGACCGAGATTTAGGGTTCCGTAAATTGAAAATAAGCATCTCATCTTTCAAATATGGTTCGAGTATTATTATTAGGTACTTAGATGTAACAAAAAAATAATCTCACAATGGATATGTCGTACAGAAAAAATCTGTTGGTAATAGATAATTATTTTAAGAAAGAACGATATTAAGTCCTCTCTTTCCACCCACTATCCACATCACAAAGAGACCTTCAGTTACTGAAACAATGTGGAAGCCGTCTTACGCCTTATGGCTTAGCTTACTTTAATAGATTATTGTTGAGATACGGAACCCTGACGGCACTTACTCAAACTTGTCCGTATTTATATTTTTACAAGCATGCCCCTGACGTTTGTGTTATAAGCCTGTTATGTGATGTAGCGATATTTCTGGACACCGCATAATATAAGGGATAAAGGGATAAATCCTGGAGGATGGTCAATGGCCGGTGAAGTGAAAAAGATTTAGGTGTTTTATGAATACATACACATTGAATAGGGTTTTTGGAACGAGAAATAACATTTTAGTTATGAGATTTTGTGATGAAACAGTTTGCTCATAAAAGACTCGTGAAAGAAATTAAATTTGAAGACTACGCATTTCTTATATAACAGTACAAAGAATTCCTTAAATTCAACTCTAAAACATGCATGTATTTTTAACGAGAGGTTTGAGGTTTTAAGGTTAAACGAGTCGGTACGTTGTCCATACAAACGCTGTAAGTGTTTAATGTCTACTATTTATTAACGTGCGTCCGAAGTTAAGTTTGGTACTGAATTATCTTGCCGTTATCTAGGTACGTTACCCTATATCTACAGTAAAATCAGATTACCTTGAAAGTTACAAGCGTTACAAGATTTAGTACTAATTCTTTCGACGCTTGTAACTTTCAAGGTAATCTGATTTTAATGTAGAATATAGGGTAACGTACCTAGATAACGGCAAGATAATTCAGTACCAAACTTAACTTCGGACGCACGTTAATAAATAGCAGACATTAAACACTTACAGCGTTTCTATGGACAACGTACCGACTAGTTTAACCTTAAGAAACTATCTTCTCTTTTCTTTCTTTCGGGAGAATGCTCTTTTTCCTCCTGTCTATGGTCACCATTTAAAAGGGCCGCGCGGTTGAGAAAATCAATACCGAGTATCCACCAAATATCGTCTCTGCATTCTAAGTGACAACGTTCCTGTCATGCAGACAAAAGCCGCGTAGTTGCCGCGCGGTTGGCCGCTTGACAGGAGTTTGAACGTTGGTACTTATCTTATAAAGACGATATTCAGTATTGATTTTCTCAGCGTTAGAAATCGTTTGCGGCATATAAACGCGTCCCTCTACCTACCCTCTACCTGCTTATTGCCAATACCGGCGGTTGTAAGAGTGGTCTCGACAGAAAATAAAATAGCACAAACGAAGTCATGAGTTTTCTCTAGATAATTCCAACAGGCAATAGCTAGTTGATGAAGCATCGAGCACCACCGCCCGCCTCGCTGGGCAGCGCGTGGCCAGCGCATCCGCTGACCCACTTGCCAATGCAATACGAACACTCGAATCATTCAAACGGTAAATTGAACTGCTGCTTGTATCGGTTCTAACTGGTCAATCAATGGGTTATTTTCAAACTGTATTTTTAATTACGTTGATTTATTAGCGTTATTTACGTTGGGTAAATACCCAACGTAAATAACGCTAATAAAACAACGCTTACGCTCTAAATAGAGCGTAAGAAGAAAATAAAATAGGCTATACTATTATTATATTTATAAAGTAACAACAAATTTTATAGATATAGCAGACAGTGGAGGATCTGTGGCACTGACTTTAAGAGACGACTAGCTCGTTGAAATTAAATGAAATATGTATTTGCTTGAAATATGGTGAGTAATCTAAGTACCTAGTGTCTCACGTTCCTTCGAAGGAAGGTTCGCTTTGAAACCAATTACATTGGCTAGGGGCGCTTTTTTGAAATTCCCTAAAGAAGATTTCAGTAGGTGTCGTTTTCTAGTAGAAAATGAAAAACATGTGTTTTATATTGTTCGTGGTGCGAAAAACTACACATTTGTTATTTTATGTTGGTAAATACGTAGGTATGTGCTTTTATAATGCTTTAGTTTATATAGATAAATGAATGGAACGAATATTTATTTTGGTGCGTAGAGGTGTACTAAAAAGGAATTCCACAAATTCAACCCCTAAACAGGTACAGCGGGGGTTGAAGTTTGCTAAGGGATGAAAAGAATTTCACTCGGACTAAGTCGCACGCGTTTTGTTAGTGTTCTGTATAAGCTTTGTTTTTATAAACTTCATATTAAATATCCACCATTTAGTCAGTACTATGTCTTGTAAGAAAATCATCGTCGTATTCCGTACTGCAAGGGGTAAAACTGTACATATTCTGGTCACGACCTGGGTAACCCGATATTAAAAATATATAGCGGGGGGGCTATAAATAAAGTGGAAAGGTTACATATAGGAGGGATCAGGCCAGGCTCCGTGCCCTTAAGGTAAAGTGTTGAGTTTAGAGGGATGAGGTGGTAAATGACACTACTCGTTTAAGGTGATATTCTTTGCGTGATCTGCATTTACTGACTCACACGAAGGATCATCATCATCATCCTGGGTGTCATGTTTCCAAAAAACGAGCAACGAAGTTTCGTGTTATCAGAGACAACTTACCTTAGGAGTTTGTCGCGCAGTGCAACTGAAAATGACAGTCCATAACTTTGTTTATCGCCTTCCGACCTGAATAATTACACGGCTGGACATGGGCTTGCTTCCGTGTAATGTTCTCAGTAACGGAGGCGTGACCTATTCTGTTCTTTTTTATTTAGTGACATCTATTCTTTGTACGCACACACATACACATACTTACTTAACATTCAAACACTAACGCAATATATTTTTTTAGTCATAAATATACATATCGTAATGTCATTTAGGACGCCATAAATCAACTAGTTAGTATTCAAGCAGTGGCGATGGGCTTTTAACACGTCTGGTGTAGAATACCAGCTACTGCTTACTCTGGGTATGTGCCATTAGACATCTTAAAGAACCTCGAGTCGATCCTACTTGGTACTAAGAGAGAGGTCTGAGCGGATATCTACCGTGCCTTGCGATTGAGGTCGACAAGTTATAGTTCTTTTTATTTACTATTATTTTGGTATCGGCCAATTGTTTCGGAACAAAATTAAAAATATCACGTTCGCCTGCCGCAATAACCGGTTCTCGTTGTGGTGCGGTCCGGCACGGTTGTTTAACTTCCTGTGTTGGGCGGGTTCAGGCCGGAAGTAAGCCTGTGCCGCAAGGAAACCGCGTGGCCGGTGGTTTCTTGATTTGCAAAGAGATCCCTTTGTGAGTTTGATAACAGAAAGGTTTAGATTTTAATGGTAATATTCTTTTTATCAGAAAACGTGCGAAAGGAGACCTTTTTGCACTTTTACAGTTCATGGTCCACCTTATGTAGAGTGAGTATCTAGTGCAGTTCAAATATTGACATTAAGCTCCAATAGCCAAAAGATTGAACTAACAAAGATTTTCAATTATCCTGTATCATGATCATCATCCATCATCGGGATGACCGTGGTTTTGAACACCTACCCCTCCCCGCCCTAAGACACAATCAAAGGTATTGCGTTATACATACAATTTGCAGTTAATAAATAATTTTGTGTGTTCAGAAGAGCTGAAAATATATTTAGTTATGCCAACTCATTATAAGCTAAAAGGCTAAGTAAGCACTAAGAGCGTTTAGCATTACAGCGTCAAACGGCACCTGCACCGTATTTTTACATAATCACTTAGCATCAGCCTTTCACTATTTACGAGTCTCGGTTAAGTTAAACAAGAAAACTTATAAATATTCAAGCAGCATAATTTCTTCTTCGAGCTCTACTTGATGTCATTTTACAATTTTCTAGAAAAAAGTATAAAAGTCAAAGTTTGTAGTTTTACTGCGGTTTCTTCTGAGAATATACAAAATTTGTAATGGAATTGTCGAGTGCAGTCGTTTGCGAAGTGAAATGTATGCTCGAATGCAACTTTGAACTCAAGGAGTCGTAGAAAATGTCTAGTTTTTTTTATTTCATAAGACGTCGGTATTATTTAAAACTTCCTCAAAGAGTATAATAAATTAACAATTTACTTTGATTTTTTTAAATAAACTTGCAACTAATTTGGTTTTAAATATCTTAAGTCAGTAAAATGTATGATGAAATACGTAATAGTTTTACCCAAGTCAGTCAAAATCTGACAAATCTGGGAAACATTTCCACAAAGTCATCAAACAGGAAACACTTTTGCTCAAATCAGAATGCCATATTACACTTTTACTTCCACTGCTCACACTTGTTCTAAGACCTGAAATAATGTTGGTTGAAATAGCACCGAAATTATACATCAAAGCTTAAAATAACACAGAAAAAGATTTTTGCTTCCAAAGATGACGAAAACCAATGCTCCTTTGACAAAGATAAATTTGAAATATATATAAACAAGGTAAACGTAAGTGCCAGTTCCACGCATCCAACGCTATAAAATAAATTAAGTGTGATTACATATTAATACAAAACACATTAACCACAGATAATAATCAGTGATTAAATTATCGGGAGCCATAACTAGAGTTGTCTAATTTCCATAGACAGTTTCATGCATAACCATGGATTAGTGACACTAATTGGACATTGGGAACGATCAGATATTACTACATCGGCGATTCTGCTAAAAGTGGACATGTGCCAATAACGTGCATTTGCCTATCTTCATTAGTCTTCCACAATAGTGGTTCTTTAAATTACCTTTTAGTATATATAGTTTAAGTGAAAGGATTATTTTTTTGGGAATCAAACAGGAAGGCAAAGAAAGTTGATGGATACACTCAAAATCTTTTTTTCTATAGAAACGCATACGGCAGTTTATGTCCAGCAATAAACTTGTACAGGTGGATGATGACGATAACTGGAAAGAGTTGAGAAGTGATTAAAATCAAGGAACACTTAGATATGAGAACAAGTTTTATGCTATTTACTGAAGCCTATAAGAAATATCGAATAAAAAGGGATCAGACACAAACTTTTGGATAAATAATTAATATAATATTGTAAATAATTATTTTAATACAATCTTATTTCAACAACATAAATCAACAAGCTAAGTATTTACGTAAATATGAATTTCCTCAGAAATAGGAGCCAAGTTTACCAATAACACTAATATTAATATCTGTGGGTTAATCGCCATAAGCCCTTACACAAATTACAACCAAGCCGACGCAACATCCAGATATTTCATATACACAGTGGAATTTCAACTTTAAGAACCGGCTATTAAGGTTCAGCCGGAATCGCTCCGTACTGTAAGATTCGATGAGCAAGCAATAATATTGCTTTAAAGGCGATCCGAGCGTTATTATCGCACGCGAGTTTAGAATTAAATGTTGTTTCAATATATACCACACAATGTCGTAAAGATTATTAATTTCTACACCTATATGTATGTACTTGTTTATGTAAGTACCTAATTGTTTTCTAAAAAGAAAACGATGTCAAAGTTTTAGTGTGTGGTTTTAAAGCGTTTTAATGTGTAAATCTACCATGTGACCTACAACACAGGGTAGTGCATTGTAGGGCACGTTCCTAAGGCGCGTAACCTGCGAGACAATACTTTTTTATTCATGACAGTTAATAGATAAAGTCAGGTGGACAATCTACATGTTTAAATCAGCAGCAAGAGGTATAAAAAAATAGAAAATATAGTTCTTCTGAAATAATGTAATATTATAATGCTACTTTAGAGGGTAATGTAAGATACTCGTAATTGCAAACACTTTGTATACTTAAGTTCAACAAAGAACTAACACATTACCATGTCTACCCTTGAAAGCTGCAAAGTTTCAAGACCGAGCATAATTACCTCTGTCTCATATTAATAAATAATATCCACCCTGTGGGATTACAGGGACGAAAAGCCGGGAAAATTACCCGTGTGTTTGGGGCAAATAAAAAATTCGCCGCGAGTATGTTTGCCCTGCAGGGGAAATCCCTAATTATGTATATAAGTACGCGTTTGTATGTAAGTACATATTGTTTAATACAAGCTGTGTTTGTGTGTAATCCTGCCCATGTTTAAATACGTTTTGATGTTTTTTTTGTTTGTGGAGGATGCGGGTTGGGGACGCAAGGGTTCTTAAACCTTATCTATTGCTGTTTGTTGGAGTTTTAACTAAATTTAATAAGCTTTATGGCGCGGTAAGCGGAGACGCAGGTTTGAATCCCGTTACCGCGTAAAACTTCACGCAGATAGGTTTTCCAGTTCAGGGTAGAGTCAAGTCAAAAGGTATTCATTGAAATCTTTAAGGTCATAATTTAAAAGCTAGATAAATCTAGGCGGCAGTTCCTCGCGGTCAAGCCTAAGGAAACAGCCAACAAACTTACGGCTCGGTGCCAACTGTTTTTTACACCTTTATTACAAAATAACTTTTATTTAAATATGTTTTTAATTTGCAGGTGTCATGTGGATTAATAAAAAAGGTAATTAAAAAGTTATAATAAAAAAAGTTTTAGTTAAGTGAAGTAAAAAAAGTAAAGTTGGCTGTGTTTATTTCTGTTAATGTTTTTTTAAAATAGGATGCAATATATTTCACACACTTTCACTCCAACTGTTCACACTTTGTGCTAATGGTTAAGTAAATCACTCGTTATTTGATACACAGTGGACAGTATCACAATCCGGTCCCATAGTTACGGTCACCGCACACTATTTGGTGAACAGCAGCTTCAAACAATACCTCGGCCATTGTCCAGATCTAATGAAACACAAACTGGTCTGTTATCACACGTGTGGGCCTTAATTAAGGCTATATGTAGGTACAGACACGTAGCGCTCGTTGTGTTGTCTTGATTGGAACATACAGAGCTAGTGCAGGTACAGTCTCGGCATCTTAATAAGTAATTTTTGACAGACTTGCAAAATTTATAGTAGAAGTAGTAGTAGAGCTCTTAGTCAAGGGTTTTCTGCCGCAAAGCAGTTTGCTCCGGTTTGAAGGGTGTGGGTGCCGGTGAGATTACAAGCAAATGACGTAGAGCAGTGCATTGCAGATCACGCAATGTAAAGCTTTGTTATAGGCGATGATAATCACTTAACATTAGGTGGGCCATGTTTGTTCCATCAGCAATTATATAAAAAAAATTATGAATCTTCCAAGACTATGTAACACATAATTATGGCAATAAATATACTGAAGTTTACTTCGGTGTATCATTAAAAAAACAGTCCAGTTCTACCAGGTTTAAAAGGGCATTTTCCTGAATCATTAAACCCTCATTTGTTACCGAAGCAATAAAAAAATGTTTTATTTATAAAAAGAAATTCTAAGACGGATTCGCAGCTGGTACAAATATTTCTGTACTCCTTACACTTCTTGCTTCAATGGGTTTCTTTTCTTATTCTTTTTTTTCATTACACTACCCCTAAAATACATCTGTCAAAAGTTATTTATTATAAGTACGAGTAGAGAATCACTAACTGCATATAGATTGGAAAAGTAATAAATGGTAATTGGATTAAAGGGTAGTTTTGTATTATCTCTAGTCTTGTCTGCTAGTGGTGATTTGAATAGTAGTCTAGACTAATACTAATACTTTTATTTAAACTGATGTTACGATATCAAGATTGTAATGACTGATTAACGAGGCAAATTTAAATAGTAAACTAGATTTTTTACTACAATGGTAGTGAATCTAGGCTTGGTCGCGAGGAACTGGCTCTAGATTTGACATTGACTTTGAATATAGGCAGTTAGTACTCAATAGTTTAACATTATTCAACACAAAACCAATTAAGAACATTTTTTCAAATATGTATATTTTAGTCATCAGTAGAGCAAATATATAATACTTTTGAAGATAACGTTAAGTAAATTGGCGTATACCTACTTAATAAAGGAAAGAGTTTTTTCATTTTATTTTTCAGCTTACAGTGTGCTTTTAAGATTTCAGTTTACAGTATCACTCGCGCGTTCACCTTCCACCGTATAATGGTACCCCAGCTTATAGTAAAAGCTTCAGGAGTAAACATTTCTGCGAAGAAACATCACACGTTCAAACGAATTAATACTTTAAAGGTACACACACATGTTTTATTTTGGTTTGGGATAGGTAACAGGTCAATATTTTTTGCAAAGTAATTTGTATTCTCGACGCGAAGTATATATGAGTCTTATAATATAATATAGATTTTGGAACAAGCGATCCGTGTAAGCTTTTCAGGTAAATTGCACTTTATTCCGAAGCAATAACTCTGATTTTAATTTCCCCAGGGTACGTTTAAGAAACAAGTGAGCCATGGAACGTGCTTACACGAGCTGAGCTGAGTGGCCGCCGTCAAAGAGAACTTTGGGCGGAAGTAATAAGTTTTTATTTTCGATCAGCAAATTACGTTACACAATATTCAATG
This sequence comes from Electrophaes corylata, assembly GCA_947095575.1. NCBI lineage: Eukaryota > Metazoa > Arthropoda > Insecta > Lepidoptera > Geometridae > Electrophaes > Electrophaes corylata. Next base: position 12,637,798 of record OX352708.1, on the reverse strand, counting down.
TTTCTTCGTCCGTTTTATTAGAGATCTATGCGTAATATCTAAAAAAACAAAATGCGAAAATAACAAAGGTATTAATTTTAATCTCAAGGTGACTTGAAATAGTCTAAAAGTTAGAGGAATCTAGATTCTAGTTCTTGCGACCGAGCCGTGCTTTGCTTCTTTTCTGTTTGTTTTCTTTTTACAAAACAATATAATATGAAGCTTCAGTGCCATTCCACTAAGTGAGATGTACGCAGGATAGAATATATAATTATAGGTACATAGAAATAAACGATTAACTTTTTTATACCCAGAGAAACAGTGCATAATTTAAATCGTCAACAAAATAACAGCCAACATCCTAAAAGTAATACATTAATGTTTTGCTCAAACGTATAAAGCATTAGCATAGTTCAAAACCCGCAATGCAGACTACACGATGTAAGCACTAGCGTCCTATAACTTTGCCTGTGACAGTCTGTCAGCTCGAGGCCTCCAGAGTAAATACGTTAGGTGCTACTCGGTTAGTAAGGCGACGCTTCTCTTCTAGTTCAACTTCTACTGTAAGTAGGTTTTGCTGTAGTTTAGTTTTAGATTGTATTTCAGTGTGCACGCCTGACCTACCTATGTTTTTTGGAAAGAACATTCTGATGGAACAAGCAGATTGCTCACCTGATGTTAAGTTATCATCGCCTATAAGAAGACATTGCATAGGTCATGCTTTTTAGAACCATGCCTTATATAGGTGCCAGACAAGCCTACTTCACCTAGAATCCTGCCCCAGGTACTACAGTATCCCATATATGGGAGCATGAGTAAATACATTGCATAAATAATCTTTCCTGTTTTTTTCATGTAATAACTGCACATTTTTAAACGAAACCCATTAATTTATACAATAGAAACAGTAAGCAATGACCATAAAACTCAGTTTGTTAGTTTACAACCCCACAAATAGTCGTGCGAGCCTCGAGCCCCGCGTCATAAAGCACAATGCACCCGATAAGGACAGACGCAGGTTTGATACCTGGCCGCGTGCCAGCATGTAGTACATACTGTGTATACTGTGGCTAAGCTGTGGTTGGCACGCACTCGCGAACTAAAACTTCCGACTGGTTGTAGTAAAATTATTGAACTTTTTGTGACATTGCCTGGATGTTTCGGAACACTATGGTGTGGTAAGTCCCCAAATCCCAATAGTAGATATAATTGAGAGCGGCGATAGGCTTTCTACCTGTCACATATATTAAGTTATATGTCGAGTATATTTCTTAGCGATCCCTAATAAAATAAATAAATAAAAGAGGTCTAAAGGTATATATGAACATCATACATTCACAGTCTTTGACACCTCAAACCACTCCGCTTTAAATTCCAATTCAATAACATAACCGTAAACAAAGTTCCGATAACGAAGAGTTAACACTTGCAACCTCAAAAGGGCACCTATCAACACCAAGTGTCCTCGGCTCGAGAGCCGCTGGCGATGAAACCTCTCCAAATATAACAACAATTATTTTTAAAAAGAAACATGGCATGTTATTTTTATAAATACAGCGGACCCAGTACCGGCTTTGGAATGAAATAATAAAAATAAATAAATAAAAAATAAATAAATAATGCCGGACGACCCACACAGCATCATCTAGTCCCAAGCTAAGCAGAGCTTGTGTTATGGGTACTAGATGACTGATATACTTAATACAATATTATATTACATACATAGATATTTTTTTTTTTTTTTGATTATACATAGAAAATACCCAGAACACCCGGAATAAATATTTGCAGATCGTACAAACATTTATCCCAAGGCGGGAATCGAACCCGCAACCTCTGCGTCACAGGCGGACATTCGCCCGCCGCGCCACATCGGTCGTCAAAAAATGAAATGAAATGTTTATTTGCGAAAAACATGGTAGATAGTACATTATTATAAAAAAAATATAGATAAGGTTTTCTTCACTCATCAAGGTTTAATATACTTATAAAACTACCTTCATTGTATTAGTGTCATAAAAGTTCATCTCTAGAAGCAACCTAGCCTTTGCATTTAAATTGTTTTCTAGTTTATTTTAAATCCTGTTGTGTAATTTCAGTGGCATTTTTACCAACATCACTTGTGGTTTTAGCGCAACGTGTTAGCAATTAGAATGAAAGTGTCTAAGTCAGAGTCAAAAATCATTTATTCAGTAATATCCGCAGGGATCATCTTGAAACGTCTTAAATCTAAGCGAATCTAAGCGCCAGTTCCTCGCGACCAAGCCTAGAAGAAGAGTGTATTGTGACATCCAGATTTGAATAAAAAACCTTTTTATTTTCAAAGCGAAATTCATGGAAATAGGTGAATGCAGATAAAGAATAACATTATTCTCCACCAGCCATTAACTCCTAACAGAAGGTTAGACTATTTGAACTGCATCAAAATACTGAATATTATTGCCATTACGGGTTTATTGATGCGGGAGGGTTGTAGGGTTGCCACTTTTAAATAATAGCTTTATTTAGTTAGGTGAACAAACATTTCTGGACTATGAAACATGTTAAAAATCATTAAAATAATAGAATGTAACTAGGGTAATAAATATTTGTACTGCGTTTGAAGGCGCACAAAGATTTAATTTAGTTCTTATAACAAAAATGATAGCGATTTCTTACTTCATAAATTCTGAAACCTGCCTAAGTCAAAACAAGTAAGAAAGAAAGAAAGCACGGTAGATATCCCCTTAGATCTCTTAGGACCTACCAAGTAGTACCAGAGAGGTAGGTACGTCTATTACATATTTCACATAGCCACATTTTGCAGTAGTTAGTATTTCATTCGTGACGGGTTCCAAGCCCATCGCTGTTGTTAGAATACTAAGGACAGTAGGTTATTTGATAAAACTATTAAAGTGACTACTCGTAAATGAAATGAAATTAATGTTTAAACTAGTTTGCGTACACTCTCAAACAACTTAACTCAAAGTTTTCAGTTACCCCAGAAACGTCTGACATACATATCAAAAGATGAACATCTGTTTCAAACTTGGCTAGAGTTAAGTTAGTTGAGGCACAGCGGTAGCGGCAGTGGCAGCCCTACACTCCTCGCGCTGTATAATTTTCTGTATGATTTATGTGTTGCGGCTTTTGACCAAATGGCCGATAATCCGACCCAATTGCTGCGACGTGCTCACTGTGCGTACCTACCTACTCCTACCTACTCTATTGGATTGCGACAATACTACTTTTTATTAATCGCATCAACATTCTGTAGAAGTCCAATGCTGGAAATAGGCCTCCCCCATTTCCAGAAAGAACGGGTTTGAGCCCTTTCCATCCACCGACATCCCGCGATTCTAATAATATATTTAGTCTACCGGGTGCAGCGTTCAGAAGTTCTACGTTTCGTCATCCGGTTCATGGTCATCATTTGAGAACCTTTATTTTTCCATATGGTTATCAGCCTTACAAGTTATATGCTATTTATTATTTTAGCACGAACAAATTTTACATTTGTGGTGTAACTGTATCGTGTTTACATTTGAATAACATTGTGTGGTTTCGATAGCTCAACTGCGGAATATTACTTGATCGTCGCGTAATGTAACTCGGATTTTGGAAATAATTTCCCAAAAATCCAAACTTTTGCATTTAGAATAATAAAGTCTAGCACGTTAGGACTGGCAGTACACTTTCTGAAGTATGTATAACTATATTATTCAGACGCATTTTTAAAAAGTCTCATAATTAATTCATCAAATACCCTTGCATAATACAAGCACCCAAGATATAGCATGTCTGAACCCACACACCCGCCAGTCGCCGCTCCATTACCCAAACTAAAAATAAACCAGCACGATATAAAATTAAAAGCAGACGTAACAAGCACCCTTATGTAGGCGAGTCGGTAGGCCCGGAGGAAACACTCACGTCCGTTTCCGACCGGAAGTCACTCCCTCAAAGGAGGGGGTAGGAAGGGGGATGTCCGAAATAACGCTAGACTCGCTAGGAATGTGGCGAGAAGCGTGTCGTGGTTACATTTCCCTTTCGCGTCCGTCTCGATGTCGTACGTTGTCTTTGACGAATATCTTGCACTGTGCTCTTGAATTCTTAGGCTTTGAAGGCTAAGTAGGCGAATCTTAATGTAATGTTTAATGAGTACCCGACTGACACGAAACATTGATGACAATGTTGGTATTAAGAGGTTTAACTATCCCACATTAAAAAAAAAAATAAGCTCACGAGTTGAACCTTTAGGTACGGTAGATCTTTTTGGTATCAAGAATCTTATACTAGACACTGTATACGTAAAAGGTTCCATTCATTGTTCCATACTAATGTTTTTTAAAGATTTTTGAGTGCTTTTGAGTCGTCTATTGAAGTCTATAGCTGGACATAACCCTCCCTCATATTAAAGAGGGTTTGCCATTGCCACCACGTTTCGAAGGCGGTCTCGTGATCGCAATACTGTCGGTATTATCTGCTTTGATAACGCTGTTGCCTATCTCCTGGGTTCTATTCTAAGCCGGGACCCACAGCTAGTAGCTTTTTTAAGTAAAATCAATTAAAACATCCTCTGCGTTTTTTGCCCATTTTAACCGCGATGCCATAAACGCGAGCCAGTTTAAACTTGAACAGCACGACATAACGGCAGAAGTTAGAGAATGCTCGCGGTGAAGTGCTAATCTGGGCTTAGAAAATTGTCTATTGCCCACATTTTCTCAACTCCACAAGTCTACTTATCTCAGAGCTACACAAAAAGGGATAAGGTCCTCTCAGCTGCGTCAGGATTTAAATAAGTGCTTACAGCTGAAGTCCTTAAAAGGGTGTTTACTGACGAACACAACCGTTCTAGCCGAGTAACTCCAAGGGCTAAACACGACTTAGCTGAAGGGCCCAATTTGTTACGTCAACAAGTTTGTAACTCTCCGTCTCTTGAATATTGTATCACCCTTGTTACAACACACTGAAACAACTACATTGACTTGCGCCTCACTTTTAATAGGTGAGGCCTCACTGAAGATGAACGCTCTTGAACTATACAGAATACAGATATATGTATGGTGCAGGTTTATTACAAAACAGTTCTTTTCAGTAAAGGTAATATAGCTAAAGATATATTTTTCAGTAAAGTTTAAATATGAATCATAAAACGTAAATAATGTTTTACTGACAAGAGGGAAAATAGTTTTATTATTGTACCATCAAATATAAAATAACTACTAGTTCTTAACTGAATAACAGCTTGAAATCCGAACCTTACCTCATTTTTCCTTATTTAAGTATACAATTCTTATCCGTAGGTATTTGAAAAGATTTCAGCACTCTGAATCGGTGACTTGAAAAGGCAGCTCGATCCATCAACCAGTGTGGCGTATACTGGGGGTTATCCATCACCGCGCATTCCAAAGCGTTACAAAGCAAACAAACCGTAACTACTTCACCGTTCATAAATATTTTAAAAACTTCTTTTTTTATTTTATTATTATTATTATTACTAACCCCCCGTGTACCACTGCTGGGCAATGGCCTTCCCCTATTTCTTCCACAGACATGGCCAGCCCAATACCACTTCAGATTAGCGGCTAAGCAAATGACTATTATAGTTACTGGCTAACTTTCTAATCTTTACCCATTATAAGATTTTTTCCTGACTGACTGATATATAGACAACGCACAGCCTAAACCACAGGTCATATAGAATTGAATTTTTTAGTGTATGTTCGTCTTGGTACTAAGAAAGGAATTCCCGAAATTCATACCCTAGACGAGTACAGCGTGGGTTGAGTTTGTGTGAAAATATTTTACTACGGACCAAGTAGGTAAAAGGAAATTACCACCAAAATATACTGTGAAAACGATTGCAAAGAATAAATAAGAATGCAAGGCTGCGAGTACACTTGGACACTGGACAGTAGGTATTTGTAGTGGAGAATATAACAGGGTGGTGCAATTATTGTGTGACACGTGTCAGAGTGATCGATTGTAGCCGTGAGAGCCTTCGTGTGCCTGTCGAATGGAGATCACATACATAATGCGGTGTGCGCTGAGCTCGTGTTACGTCACACAACACCACATGTCGAGAGTATTGTGGGTAAGCCTGTCACGCATGGAATACTAACTACTGCAACATACGGGTATGACATGTATCAAATGTATATTTGGGCGTACCTCTGACTACCCCTTAGACATCCTCACTTAGTACTCAAGAGATATCTACCGTGCTTTGGGATTGAAATTGTAAAGATATTTCTTTTTTTTATTTCGGTATACTGGCAAGGGTCGATGTAGTTTGAAATTATAGGCACATGAGATTTAACGGGCTGTTTCTAACGCACACGAGACAATGCATTGTTATAAGTGATCACTCAATATCAGGTGGACCGGCTTATTTTATCAGCAAGATGTATTTAAAAAAGGGTTTGAAAGGTTTATTGAGAAACAACTAAGCTGTTATCTATTCTATAGCTGTATAAGCATAATTTCAGTAGAATAGGAACATGAACTTATAAATAACAAATTGGTTATTAATGTCCGTCCATCACTTGCGAACAATAAATGCCAGTTAAGAGCCACATCCAATATAATGTCCTGTCCGAGGTGATAATTACTCGCCCAAACGAAATTACAGCTTTTAAACATACCTACCTACACGTAATATTACAATATCAATTATTCAAAAATCTATATTTAAATAGCACCTTTACTTATCTATTACCAACTATAAGAATCTTAGACTGACTCACTGACTGACATATAGCATAAACCACCGCTCGTAGAATCTTGAAATTTTCAAGGTACAGATGTACTAAGAAAGGAATTTCCGAAATTCATCCCCTACACGGATACAGTGGGAGTTGAAGTTTGTATGAAAATAACTTCATGCGGATGCGCGTTTTCTAAATATTCCTAAATTATAGTTGGCTAAATATTCTAAAATAAATTACAAATAGTATTTTGACCTTCATATTCTCCGTAAATTGAATTAGAAACTTTTTTCATTGTAATTTTGTAGCAAGCTGTCATAACAGAGACAAATTGGTAAAACATCCCTAAGGCTCATTTTTCCTAGATATGTTTTTCAGAGCGAAATTGCCAATAAATCTTGAAAGTACAATATTAATTTGATAATAAAAATATTGCTACAAGAATAACAAAGTAAATATGTACAGTCAGCTGCACTAGAATGTATACAATGTGTAACTTTCACAACGGTATTACAGCAAAATAATGAACTCTTACACCTCAAAAACTAAAAAGTCATGAAACTTGTTGATGACCTCACTTATTTTTTGAATAATTGTCGCTTAAACATTTTTAGCATAGTTGTGAAACCATTTCGAAAGTTACATATTGTATAAATTCTAGTGCAGCTGACTGTACGAGTACCTAGTCAAGTTATTTGATTATACTTTATTTGTATATAATTTTCTGCGGGTCTACCATAAAAAAATAAACAAAGGTTCGTAGTATTAACGTTTGAGTTACTCTGTCGGGTAACTAAGTTTTACCATTCTAGAGTCGAGTTAGCACTAACAATAAATAACATCAAAAATCTTTATTTAAATACATCAAAAATACATAAATCATTACATAAAATACAACTAATAAATAAATTATAGCATATTTAGATACAGTAAAAACAGTTTGCTATTGCAACAAGTAGATGACCCACCTGATGTTACGTGGTTACCATCACCTATTACAAAACATAGCAGGTCACGTTCATTAGAAACTAGCCTTACGATGCACTGCTCTCTGCCTCTTGTGCCTATAACTTTGCCGGCACCCACACCCTTCAAACCGAAACATAGCAAACTGCTTGGCGGCAGAAACATGCATAATGATAGTACTACCCCGGACGAATAAATTGCGAGTTGATGTTTTTAACCGTTTCTTACAAAAAGGCTATCTACCTACAGCACCTGCAATAAATCTCAACTAAAACCTGTAAGCGTAGCAACGTAAAAACACAATTATAATCTACAAAATTTAAGGGTTCGGTTTTTTATTCCAAAAGATCATTCCAAAAATGTTAAAGCAAAGCAAACATGTCCGTGAGCATGCTAAATCTGTTGATATACCGTTTTATATGTTTGGTTTTTATTGCAGCACTTGGTATCTGGCAGCGCGCCAGTTGCAGTGTTGCTCTATTGCCCAGCAATTGCCGTTGCTATCGCGAAGGCATCCCGCCAGTTGTAAAACAGCTTCGCTGCGGTAAGTTTTACTACTTGAGAACTGAGAATTCGCATTTGAAGTTGTTAGAAATAAATTCTTTAGTAGCGTTTGAAAAAATAAAATATTTTTTTCAAGTTATTCTGGTGTTATAAATAAATAATTGTGGACATTTTTAAACAACATCATCTAGGCCCAAACTAAGCATAGCTTTTACTATGGGAAGTAGATGACTGATAGAATATTTATAGACTTTTTTTGTAAATACTATAAAATGTAACGTGTGTAATGTTATTATAATGGATATTATGTGCTTTACAATTTATATTGACATAAAAATATCTGCATCAACTATTAAAAATCAACATAACTAATAAAATGTTTAAGTGTTACCCCTCCATTTTCTATGAAAAAAATCAATTATAATTTTACAAATTGAAGAAATTAATCAAAACTTCAGAGATAAAACACTGGCAAAACATTGACTTCACAGATGACCAGTATACGTGGACCTCATATGAGTACCTGCTCATGAAGTCATTTGGAAAGGCAGACAGATCAAGGTATTGTGGTACTGAAATGGAGCAAAAATTGAAACATTAAAACGAACACCATAAAACTGTCAAGCGGGAGTTTAATTGCCACATTACAACGCCCTGAATGGCCAGCTGTGTCAAACAACGCCCAGATGTGTTCAGACGCTCCCGAACACGCTGAATTTACGCAATTTACCGGTTATCTGGGCAATTCCAAATACAACCCTATCACAAAGATTCGATACATAAGATTTAAAGGGTCGCCATATAAATCGAGTAATTGACTAATAGCAATAAACAATGTTTACACTATTGCCACCTCTTATCAATGATAGAATTGTGTAAACAGTGACAGGAGATCCTTCTTCTTCTTCCTTGTATTTCCCTTGAAATTTGTTATACCTATATAATTCACCTATGCTCTCTAAGCTATAGGAACTAGTCAATGCTACGAAGCAACCTTCGTAATCGCCCTAACAACTATACATAGGTACTATTCTATATTCGTTGACAAGTTCGCCACGTCGTCACTTGGTGTACTGCCAAGGAATATAGAATAATATATATAGTAATTTAGGCGATAGTGAAGTTCACTTTGAAGCAAACGAACTTTGACTAGCCTCGCTGTTGTGCCGACCCTAGTAAACGTGGGATAAAGGCAGGGAGATGATGATGAAAGAAGTTTTGGTAACAGCAGTATATAAGAATAAGATATTGTCAAGTACGCTTAAGAACAAACCTCGATATGGAATACAATGTAAATCTGTTGTAATTTGCGATAACCAATATCACGATCGGGGGGTAGGATTACGTGATTGGTCGAAGGGTCTGAGGGTCCTATTGTCCTCCAGAGACATATTCGAGTGTAAACTCAGATCTGATAATAGTACTTATATGACACACGACAAATTAGAACCCTGGTATATACTGTAAGCGTATTCTGAAACATTGAAATTATAACTCACTAGCATTGTAAGGCACGCTCCCTACGTACAGGTGATGGTTACCACTAAGCATCAGGTAGACCATCTGCTCATTCCATCAACAAGAAAAAAAAATATTTTGTATTTATTTGAAGGATTGTAAAATTCACAGATTTTTTTTATCAACAAATACAAAAGATCATAATTTCTTTTTTATAACATTAGGTAAGTGTAAATAATTTCAAGTACAAAAATGCTTGTACAAAAATGCTTTTACAAAAAACAACAGAACGAAAAACTTGCTTGTTGCGTATTCAGAACGTGTATGAATTAATTTTAACGACTACAGTTCGTGCAAACTTTATACACAAAAATAATGAATTATGAAAACTCTGATTTAATAATATTTTACCCGACAGACAGTGTGGATGGGTGGTGGAATCCTTTTTGAAAATCCCGACGTAAATAATATGAGTATACAGAATTTCTATTTAGAGGGTGTTATACCATTAGGTACGGACATTTGGCACATGCCCATATTTTATGTATGACCATTATTTATAGTATTTATTTTCTTGTTACAGCTTCAGGTTTGAAACGAGGTTAGAAAGCAAAGCAACAGCTTAAAATAACTGAACTAGGTCCAACCCGATACGCTTGCGTCCCGACACCTGCCTATTCTGCCTGTAGGAAATAGGGTTGACGGATAACGTGATACATTCATTAGTGCGCCCGGTGTGTGGCGGGCTCTCGGGGTAGATGAGAGGCAGTTAGATTATGTATATCAGGTTATATGTATAAATATGTATCAGGTTTGGGTTTTATGCATAAGATATTTTTTTCTTATTCCATGCAAAGACTTTACTAGAGAAATAGGCCAACTTGTATGGGATTTCTTGCAGGTAATTTTTACATATTTCTTTATCGGATAAGGTGAATAAACAGACAAATGATCCACCTAATGCTGAGCGGTTACCTTTAACTATAACAACTGTATTATCGCAGATTAAGTCACCTAAGGAAAGGGTGGCCCTAAACCGTGAAATGAACAGCTGAGAACTTTCATACTTCGAGTGACTACTACCTACCTACTTGTTGAGTAAAGGTATTTTACCTTTTATTTTTTTTCCTAGTAACGATACATTTTTAAACATCAGTTTTTTAGATGATATTTATTTTGTTAACTTCTAGGCGCCAGTCTATAACTTAATTAAGGGATTTTATCGTGCAAAATCTGATTAAATCCAGACTCAGCTTTAGTAAGATAATCCGACAAGGGAATAATTTGTGTAACGTCTCGGCCGGGAAATCTGAGACGATCTGAATATTGAAGTCGATATTTTGAGAAAGGTTGGGTAATATTATTAACCCAATTTGGTACCAAGTGTTTTTTAGATATATTAAATTGACAATGCCTTTTTAACATTAAAACTCCTCAGATTTAACAAATAGCTTGCTCATAGCGACTACCGCTGCGGGAAAAGTTAATGTTATAAATTCATAAAAGGCGAAGCGTAGGAAGCCCCTAATAGCCTGACGACATTGTATTGTGATCGTATTTTTTATATTTGAGGTAAAGTTTGTTTAATATTTTTATTACTCTTTATATATTTTTATTTTACAAATTGCAGCAGTGAGGTAACCTACGTTGGGCCCTACTGAAAACTAGCGCAGCTTCACCCTAGGTGAAGCAGCTTTATGCTGAGTAGAGCCCTTTTTGACTCATTAATGCTGGTTGGCATCCACAACGTTTAGGTAGTTTTTTTTTTTAAATTGGGTAGGTAGGTAAGTAGGTACCTACTTAATTAGATAACTTGTTAATTTGTTCTTTTTACGTTTATGTGTTATACTTACTGTGCCCATCTGTTTAGTTTAATTTCTTTCTTTTTCTATTTTGGTGTATCTGTGTTGTGTATCCAGTGTTAATGTATCAAATAAATCATATTCTATTTCTATTTCTATTGTAAATATCGCGGGAAGTGGTTGGGAAGAGCTCAAAATCGGTCTTCCTGAAATGTGTGGAGGAGGCTTATCAGCACGAACTTATTCAAACTGAAGATGGATTAAATCTATCTATACCAATTACAAGAATCTTTGTCCTGACTGACTGACTGACTGAGATACAGACAACGCATCGCCTGAACCATTGTTCGTATAGACATAAAACTTTCAGGGTATATTCGACTTAGTGCGTAGAGGTGTACTAATAAATAAATAAATAATAAATAATGCTGGACAATCTACACAGCATCATCTAGCCCCAAGCTAAGCAGAGCTTGTGTTATGGGTACTAGATGACTGATATACATAATACAATACTATATTACATACATAAATATTTTTTATTATACATAGAAAATACCCAGAACACCCGGAATAAATATTTGCAGATCGTACAAACATTTATCCCAAGGCGGGAATCGAACCCGCAACCTCCTGCGTCGCAGGCGGACAATTGCCCGCCGCACCACATCGGTCGTCCGATCATCACCAAGAAGATCATCACTAAGAAAAGAATTCTAGAGATCAACGCATAAGAATATGTATGCAGTTGTTGTATAACACTAGAATATGTTAAAATTAATCTAAACGCTATTTCTGTTACCATAATATTGTGTGTTGTTCTATACACATCATGATATAGAATCAAATATTAATTATCTCAAACAACTTGGAGTGAATGTGTAAACAATAGAACTCATCAGCTAGACAAACTGTACAAATGAATTGAACAAGCTGTCGCTAGTTCGACATTACCTCCGACCATTCGAGGGTCATTTATATTAAATGACTTATCGAGAAATAAAAAAGTTCCGTCGACGAGATTGAAAAAGTCGCGAGCAAAACTTGGATCTGGGAGAGAAAAAGGCTACCCAACGTTTTACCTTCGAATGGAACGATTATGGTTGCTAGCGTTAGTGACGTAGGAAATGTCTCCAACACACACTTTTACATAATTTGTGGATGGGCCTACTTAATGTTAAGTGGTTACTATCACCGACAAAAAATATTGGATATGACGCAGTGCTTCGCATCCACCAATAAACAACACAAGCGGTTGCTCGTTGAGACATAATTTTTAGGCTAAGTTAGGAGTAGTAAGAAAGGAATTTCCGAAATTCAACACTTATAGTAGTACAACAAGGGTTGAAGTTTGAATGAAAATAGTTTCACGCGTACGAAATCGCAGGTGTTTCCACTACAGCAATAACAGTAATAACTTACCAAAAGTTTGTAAAAACTTGCTTCATTAATTGAATTTTGAAGATATTAGGTTTCTTAATCCATCGTGGCATGGACATATTTGATAAGAACTTGTTCACAGCTTCCAAAGATCTTCTAGGTCTTCTAACTTTAGTAGGCATGTTTACTTGTTACAATTATTTGTGAATAAATTAAATTTTGATAATTTAAGTTGAATTTTACCAACGTTAATATAATGTGCTAGTGTGGGCCAACGAGTTAATGATTATAGCTATGTGATGTGTACTTATATTTATAGTAACTAGTACAGTCAGCCACAAAAGCTAAATCATAATTGATAGATAGATAGATAACACTTTATTGTACACCAGGTTAATTTGTTAAAAACAGATCAAGTTAACAAAGTACAATAGGCGACCTAATCGCTGAAAGTGATTTCTTCCAGGCAACCTTGGGATGGAGAGTAATGAGTGAAGCGGTAAGGCACGGTAATGCACAGAGCGATAATAAAAATTATAGTAAAAAGTAACAATATTAAGAACTACATGGTTATAAATACATATAACCAATACTAACACTTAAATAAAATAAAATAAAATGAAAAATTGATGTAATTTATGAAACATAATGTAATTCGCTGCATCCTCTTCTCCTTTTTTCACCTCACAGTATACGTAAAGTGGAGTGCTTGTTCCATCAGAAAGTTGTATAAAAAATTCTTCTTTTGTCGTTGACATTGTACATGACAAACGTGTACTCGTGGAAGCGCGATAAGAACAGTGGTAATAACAACTATTGATAAGGACAATCTATAATATTAATTAGTTACAAGGAAAAAATCGATGGCATTGTGATGACGATAAACATTATTTTTTTATAATAATTAGGGAGACCACCGGTGGTCTAGTGGGAGTGAACCTGCCTTCTGATCAAGATCGTGGGTTCTAATCCGGTCTTACACCAATGGATTTTTCCGTTCGAAAAATTTACGCGCGCAATGCTAGTGCTCTCAGACGGTGAAGGAAAACATCGTGACGAAACCAGTTAGTATTCTAGCAGCGGCAATGGGCTTGCAACCTGTCACGTATGGAATACTAACTACAGCAAAATGTGGGTATGTACCAAATATACTAACTGGACATACCTCTGACTACCCCCCTTTGACATCCTCGAAGAATTTCAAGTAGGTACTAAGAAATCGGAAGGGATATCTACCGTGCTTGGGGAATAAAGTTGTGATGATATTTTTTTTTTTATAATTAGAAATACGAACTGTGTTTTGAAAATTGATCAAGAATTCATTTAAATTGAATATTAAATACAATAGTAACATACTATTTTCCTATTTTCTTATAACACGCAAACACGTAGAAGATCAACTCGCAAATCTTAGTAGATGCTACGCCTGTAGCAATCACCTACGGCGTAGACGTTCGTAGACACGTGCTACGAAGTTACCGCTCTATTGGATGTCGCCGGCTTGATTTGATGCATGCAAATTTTCAGCATATCATGGCCAGATTGGAAACCCGATGTTGCAGGGAATAGCTAGGATATAGTCAACATATTTTACATATATTTCTTTCGAAAATGTTAAAAAAAAAAGGTCGCGTAGGCTGAGATCTAATTTGCAAATCGGTTCAAAATGAACCTTACCTTACCTTGAATGGGCTCTCACTCATTAAATCTTGAATGAAACAAAGATCATTGGATTTATTCCCTTGTTTCAACTTGTGTAAGACATTTTTAAACAACATCATCTATCCCCAAACAAAGCATAGCTTGTACTATGGGAACATACTAAGAATGCAGTATAGCCTGGGATAACTTAAATACATTATCAAACTAGTTTTATTTTTGACATTTTATAATATCAGTTCTTTTAGTTAACTTTGACATGTGATTTGGTATATTCTCTATTATTTTTGAAATCTATTATTGTTGTATCTAATTGTATTGTTGATGTAATCTATTTTTATTTAATCTATTGTTTTGGTATAATTTTAATTTGAATTGTTTATAATAATAATAATATGACATTGCAATGCCCATCAGGGTGCATATACTTGACATAAGCTATCTATAATAACTAAGCTAATAACGTACATGTAAGCAATTAATAAATGAAATGAAATGAAATGAAACTTGAATAATCTCCAGATACTTCGAACATAACTCTCATAGACATCCAAAAAATATTGTGTGCCTATATATCTGAGAGTGTCTACCGTGCCTGGAAATAACATTAACTCAACTTATTTTATTCTTCTTCCCATAAATAACTTATTGCATAAAAAAACTTCCCTGAACTAACATTGACGACCGATGTGGCGCGGCGGGCAAATGTCCGCCTGCGACGCAGGAGGTTGCGAGCTCGATTCCCACCTTGGGACAAATGTTTGTACGATCTGCAAGTATTTATTCCGGGTGTTTTGGGTATTTTCTATGCATAGTACTCATAACACAAGCTCTGTTTAGCTTGGGGTTAGATGATGCTGTGTGTCCTTACAAAAACTAAGCAGTAAAAACCCTGCCTACTGTTTCGCAAAGCTCGCTCGTCGGCACCGTTTAAAAACAACCTCGTTGTTGTTTGGAAAGCTATCAAACTGCAAAAACCTGTGGAAATAGCGGCATTAGCCGGCGCCGGACAAATATTAGCGGCGCACAAGCAACGTAAGCGAAGCGGACGAGCCTTATGAATATTCAAAAGACAAGCCCCCCCCCCCCCCTCCCGCGCCCCGCGTCCCGCGTCCTGCCGCCGACTGGACAATAACTTATGAATAATTTCATAACATTTTTTCAGCGATAAAGTTTAATGAGTTCAGTCAAATTATTCTAATAGCTGTTTTGTTGCTGGGAAGCTTGTCTAAAGCCCCTAGGCGTACAGCGTCCCGTAAGTAAGGGTATAAGTCAAATACATTTATATTTATTTTTAAGAAACTTCATCAGCATCAGCATCAGCCTGTAGAAGTCCACTGCTGGATTATTATTAATTATCTCTGATTATTTACCTAGTAGATATTTATTCGAGAAGATGTCTTAGGGGGTAATCAAAGGTACGTCCAAATAGTACATCTAGCACTCATAAACATTTTGCATTGGTATACCATACGTAACAGGTTCCAAGGCCATTGTGGCTATATTCCGCTTACGCTTTATACATATAACAAGCAAAAAACCTCCGAAGCTGGTTGGTATTCGTTTAATTAGTATTCTGCAGGTAAGGGATGCTTCCCCTTTCCAACAAGAAGCAAAAGGTGAGCATTGAATTATTTTGCTAATTAACTTTAGATAAAATTGGAACAGAGCAGCAGGAAATTTCAATGTGCATACAACACTGATCTTAGCAAAAAAGAAAAATTAACACATAGGTGCTTTTGAAAATTGCTTGTTTCTATCAGCATATCGCACAGGTAAAATAAAAATGTTTCATTTGGAAGCAAAGCGCGTTTACCTAAAAACTATTAAAAAAAGTTGGGACACAGAATTTCTCGTGGTTACACTTCCATCCATCCATCCATCCATCAATACTTACAAATTTTCACGTTTGTAATATTGGTAGGATACTGCGTCACGGGTAACTTTTCATTTATGCCCTTGTATAGGAGATGCTATAGTACCTGAGACATAATTTCAGATGAGGTAGGCTTACCAGCGCCTATACCATCGTCACAGCTTAGCAAGCCTCATCCACAGGAAAGACAATAAATACGTGCAGAGCCGACTAACCCGCAAATTATGTAAAACCCTAATACATCGCACAATCTTATAGAATCAACAAGATTATGTAAATAGAGCCTTATCTAAAAAACAACACAACCTGTATCTTAATGTAAAATATTGGAGGGAAGCAAAATGTTTACTCGAACCTGCAGGAAAGTTACCACCAGTTTAGCTATTACAAAAAAGCTGATTCAGTTTTATTTAAATTACGTTTTCCGTTTATCCTTCCGTTTTTAACTTTATCCATTTTACTTATGGAATAAAAAGCGGTAAAGGTTTTTTCACCTAAATGTATCTCTGATTATCTTAGACCTTAGATCCTACATAGATGTACCGTATATCGGACTTACAATTGTAATCATAAATAATTTCAGTCTCATTCTGTTTATAATAGTTGTTTTTTAACATTGTGGAGAGAATTTACTAAGAATTAGATTTACAAGAAAACGGTGGTCTAGTCGGAGTGACCCCGTCTTCTGATCCTAGGCTGTGGGTTCAGTTCCAGTCGTGCACCAATGAATTTTTCCGTTCAAAAAATTAATGTGCGCAATACCAGTGCTCTGAAACGGTGAAGGCACGTAACAGGTTGCAAGCCCATTGTCATTGCTAGAATACTAACCGGTTTCCTCACAATGTTTTCCTTTACCCTTTGAAATAGTGGCATTACAAAAATTCAATAATTCCTATACGATCGAATTCGAATCCATAACCTTAGGATCAGAAGGCGGCATCCTTCCAACTACACCACCAGCGCTCTCGTGTTACAAAGTAAAGAAATAGGCCCTTCGACCCCATATGTAAGCCAGGGCCCTAACAAAAACGGGCATGACCTTAATTCTCGCAAATAGTGGTCCTATCTACGTTGTTTATCTGGACTTGACGATGGGATAATGGGGAAATTGCTCTAAGTGGGTATCGAAAATTGCATTTCGCCGTGTAAGTGATTGGGGTACTCTTGTCAGATAAGGCATCAGTAAAACTTTGTTTCTGTAACATCCTACCCACGGGGAATTGAAATTGCTTTTCAGGACAACACTATGCCATTTTATCAGCAGCAAATATCTTTAAAAATTAGGTGTGAGGCAGTCAACTGAGGAAGCACTGCGTGGGAATCAAACCACATCCTCAAATGCTTGCTACCTCATCCTTATTACAAAAAAACCTATTTATTTACTAAAAAAATATATACGTTGTCAGGGACATAGCGTCGCGTTCGCCAGGAAAGACTAGAACGCGGGGTCCGGGGAGAGAGGAAGCTGCCTCAGCGCCGACCTGCGCCGGACAACACAACTCAAAATCCACGGACCCGAATAGACGCGCTTACTTAATTGTTTTGAATAGAACCAGTTCAGTGATGAAATATAAACATTTCTGTTTTATGTTATTTTTTTAGCAACAAATTTTTTTTTTTATTATTATTTCTCTCGTGTTTATTAACCATTTAATTGCTACCATTTTTTTTCAAGATAAATTTAATGAAAGCGCATTGGACTGGCTTGACACGTTTGACTGACTTGGCTGTTTTTTAAAAACTCATTATGACTCGACTCTGCCCAGATTATCTATCGAATGACATAAATAAGGGAAAAAGAAGACAAATGACAAAGTTTTTGCAGCTATAAACGCGATAAATAAAAAATCCCGAATAAAGAAGATAAATCACGCTCAATGTACGTGATTTGGAACAAAGAGCGGTGTCATGAAAGCGTCGGTAATGGCAATAAGCACACCCTTATCTGTGTGTCCACTGACGCAGACTCAATACTGACCGAAATAAAAGACGACGCGAAAATCCACAGATTTATAGCTCGAGATTTATAACTCTAGGGTTGGGGCCAGGGAGGGGGTCAACCCTCTGGGATATAGGGTTTTGCTAAATTTAATTTAATATAAAGGTAATATTGAAGATTGGGGAACAAATACAAAAATCAACACGCATTTCCGTTATTACGTTTTTATTTCGTCTCAGTTTTGTATGTTTCTTGTTAATAAAAATGTATTTTGTGTGTAGTAGCTGACGTAGTAAATAGTTTTTGTATAAAAGTAATGTTAAGTACTCTCACCACCTCAATTTCGATTTATGCAGCTACTAACAAAAACTTAAACACGCGAAACGCGTTTGGCGTACAGACGGCGGTTGAAACGGGGTGAATTCACATTGAGTACGGCTTCTTTGCTAAGCTTAACGGCCTCTATTCCCAGAAGGCCGCGCTTTTGTGATTTTTAAAAGCATCTGAGACATAGAAAATAGTGTTTAAAATTTTGAAAAAAATATATTTAATACTTAAGGATCTGGTCTAGTCAAATTCGTATTCGGTTACAAGATCTGATGAACTTCACTCGATAAAAAAAAACCCCAAAGTTACCCCATTTTCAAATGTTTTTTCAACATGAAAACTAAACTACTGATATTTTGAATTTTTTTTTTGTACTGATTTAAAGACACAAAATATATCTAAACAAATTCGTAGATTTTGACTTGTTAAAATTATTTTCATAATCACTATGTTTAAATAACCACAAAATGCACAAGCCCGGCGGCGATCAGTCGCGCGCTGGCGCTTACAGACGACGGACTTGTGTCAATTTTTTCCGCGACGAATTTAGTGCACCAATCAATAAGTTTTTGACGAATTTATATAATTATTGCAAGTTTCATAATGTGCAATAAACAACGCCAGCGAAAAAAGTCATTTATAAGCATAAAAATAATAAATTAAAAGAATGCACTATAAAAATATAAGAAAGTAAGTAAATATGATATGATCTGTTGCGGTCATAGTGCCATAGTATAAGAATACTAGTAGGTATAACTAATGAATATCGCTGTCCGATTTTTATATTTTGTCTATATCCTACCTCTGCGTGCCATGTGCTGCATTGACCATTTGCACTATAAATAAAAAATATAATTGGTGTTTACATCATGCATGAGTTCAAAAACGTATATAAACAACAACTGACGACCGATGTGGCGCGGCGGGCGAGTGTCCGCCTGCGACGCAGGAGGTTGCGGGTTCGATTCCCGCCTTGGGATAAATGTTTGTACGATCTGCAAATATTTATTCCGGGTGTTCTGGGTATTTTCTATGTATAATAAAAAATATCTATGTTTGTCATGTATTGTGTTAAGTATATCAGTCATCTAGTACCCATAACACAAGCTTTGCTTAGCTTGGGGCTAGATGATGCTGTGTGAACTGTCCAGCATTATTATTATTATTGACCGAGCGAGCGAAGCGAGCGAAGTGTCCAGTTTCCAGATAGGGCAAAAATGCTTTTGCCCGGTTGTCTGTTTTCGCCTACAGGTCGCAGTTTTCCACCGATTTTGACAAAAATTGGCACACATATTCCTTGAGCTAAAGGATTTTTTTTGTCGATTGCGATTTTTGATTGGATGTAAAAAAAGGGGGAAAAGGAGGAAAGTTTACTGTAGCGTTATTTATCAACAGATTTTAATTAAATTTGAGAGATACAATAATTTTCATAAGATGTTACAAAAATAATTCCAGAAAACGGGAGTGGAGGGGGTAAAACAGTACAAAGTTTGCTAATGTTCATTTCTGTCAGTGTATAAGTGGACACAGATATTGTCGTCACGTACGCCTACGATTCTATATGTGTGTGAGTTTCGCGACGTTGCCAGCTCGCGGCAATCGCGGGTCGTGGGTTATTGCCGCTCTTCTCCGTGTTTTCATAATGAGTTCGGCCGTCATACCTCAGTTCGTGGTAGCTTTCTGCGCTGTAGGTGGTGGGTTGGACCCCCACCGTATACAAACATTTGTGTGATAAACGTACCTAGATGTTTGTTCTGTGTCTGGATGTCATGTTGTATTTACAAAAAATACATAGGTATACAAGTATTCTATCAGTCATCTGGTTTCTATAGTACAACCTATGCTTAGTTTGGGGCTAAATACGAATATCTGGTCAGATTTGAAATTCAAAATGGCGGGTGCAAATGATGGTACAAAAAACTGACATAGGTGTCGTTTTCGACTAATTTGGGGGTGCTGATTACGAATATCTGGTCAAATTTGAAATTCAAAATGGCGGATACAAATCATGATACAAAAAACTGACATGGGTGTCGTTTTCTACTGATTTGGGGGTGCTGATTACGAATATCTGGTCAGATTTGAAATTCAAAATGGCGGATACAAATCATGATACAAAAAACTGACATGGGTGTCGTTTTCTACTAATTTGGGGGTGCTGATAACGAATATCTGGTCAGATTTGAAATTCAAAATGGCGGATACAAATCATGATACAAAAAACTGACATGGGTGTCGTTTTCTACTAATTTGGGGGTGCTGATTACGAATATCTGGTCAAATTTGAAATTCAAAATGGCGGGTGCAAATGATGGTACAAAAAACTGACATGGGTGTCGTTTTCTACTGATTTGGGGGTGCTGATTACGAATATCTGGTCAGATTTGAAATTCAAAATGGCGGATACAAATCATGATACAAAAAACTGACATGGGTGTCGTTTTCTACTAATTTGGGGGTGCTGATTACGAATATCTAGTCAAATTTGAAATTCAAAATGGCGGATACAAATCATGATACAAAAAACTGACATGGGTGTCGTTTTCCACTAATTTGGGGGTGCTGATTACGAATATCTGGTCAGATTTGAAATTCAAAATGGCGGATACAAATCATGATACAAAAAACTGACATGGGTGTCGTTTTCCACTAATTTGGGGGTGCTGATTACGAATATCTGGTTAGATTTGAAATTCAAAATGGCGGATACAAATCATGATACAAAAAACTGACATGGGTGTCGTTTTCCACTAATTTGGGGGTGCTGATTACGAATATCTGGTCAGATTTGAAATTCAAAATGGCGGATACAAATCATGATACAAAAAACTGACATGGGTGTCGTTTTCCACTAATTTGGGGGTGCTGATTACGAATATCTGGTCAGATTTGAAATTCAAAATGGCGGATACAAATCATGATACAAAAAACTGACATGGGTGTCGTTTTCCACTAATTTGGAGGTGCTGATTACGAATATCTGGTTAGATTTGAAATTCAAAATGGCGGGTGCAAATGATGGTACAAAAAACTGACATGGGTGTCGTTTTCGACTGATTTGAGGGTGCTGATTACGAATATCTGGTCAGATTTGAAATTCAAAATGGCGGGTACAAATCATGGGACAAAAAACTGACATGGGTGTCGTTTTCGACTACTTTGGGGGTGCTGATTACGAAAATCTGGTCAGATTTGACATTCAAAGTGGCGGGGTGTAAATAATGGTCGTAGTCAGCACCTCCAAATCAGTCGAAAACGACACCCCCATGTCAGTTTTTTGTACCCGCCATTTTGAATTTTAAATCTGACCAAATATTCGTAATCAGCACCCTCAAATTAGTCGAAAATGACACCCATGTCAGTTTTTTGTATCATGATTTGTATCCGCCATTTTGAATTTCAAATCTGACCAGATATTCGTAATCAGCACCCTCAAATCAGTAGAAAACGACACCCATGTCAGTTTTTTGTATCATGATTTGTATCCGCCATTTTGAATTTCAAATTTGACCAGATATTCGTAATCAGCACCCCCAAATTAGTCGAAAACGACACCCATGTCAGTTTTTTGTACCATCATTTGCACCCGCCATTTTGAATTTCAAATCTAACCAGATATTCGTAATCAGCACCCCCAAATTAGTCGAAAACGACACCCATATCAGTTTTAGTACTATGATCTGTACCCGCCATTTTGAATTGAAAACCTGACCACATATTCGTATTTAGCCCCAAACTAAGCATAGGTTGTACTATAGAAACCAGATAACTGATAGAATACTTGTATACCTATGTATTTTTTTGTAAATACAACATAACATCCAGACACAGAACAAACATCTAGGTACGTTTATCACACAAATGTTTGTACACGGTGGGGGTCCAACCCACCACTTACAGCGCAGAAAGCTACTACGAACTGAGGTATGACGGCTGCCCTAACGGATGGATGTCTACTGTGCCTGGGGATTACAGTCAAGAGTCCTTTTGATATGTACCTCATAATAATAAAGTTATTACTATGGTTCGTAATAAAATGTTTTCCCATAATTATCCGAAACTTATTATGTTGGCAATACATGTTCAATCCTCCAAAGTTAGTTTTTTAAGCCGAACTTATTATGAAAACACGAAGAAGAGCGGCAATAACCCAAGACCCGCGATTGCCGCGAGCTGGCAACGTCGCGAAACTCACACATATAGAATCGCAGTCGTAAGTGACGACACTATCTGTGTCCACATAAACACTGACAGACATGAACTAAAATTTCGATGCTAGTTTTGCTATTACTCTTCTGTTTTCTTTAATAAAATATAATTTCACGCAACTGAAAACCACTAAAAACACCAACAATATTTATAACAATGTGAAATTATACTACCTTAGCCTACAATTGGTAAAATACATTTGTATGGAAATCGAACCACCTTAATACTAAAAATATTTCAATTTATAAAATAATCAGAAAAAATCTTCTCCTGTAAAGTTGACTTTTTACAGTTATGCCCCTGTTTCTAAGATACGACGAAATAACCAAATAAAGAAGACTAAATAGAGAATATTACAAACGTAGCTAGACTTTACTTTATTATAGGCAATAGCTGCACTTAACATCAGGTGGGCAACTTGCTTGTTCCGTCTTCATATTGTTTACAAAATTAATAATTTAAAAATATAGTGCTGGACAACCCACACAGCATCACCTAGCCCCAAGCTAAGCAGAGCTTGTGTTATGGGTATACTATTACACATAATATAATACATTACACAGATATATATATTTTATCATGCATAGAAAATACCCAGAACAGCCGGAGCAAATATTTACAGATCCTACAATCATTTGTCCCAAGGCGGGAATCGAATCCACAACCACAACCACATTCAGCGCTAAAAAACCGGCAAAATAATACCTTATTATGCTTAGAAAACAAAAATAGGGAGGTTCCTTCATTTATTTACGAAACTATTACTTTACTATAAACAAAGTTTGATCACAAAAGATGAATTTCTAAAGTCAAATAAAATGATCCTACTGCTAATTGCTATACTATGTCGCTGGCGGGGGCATACGAGTTCACTGCCGCTGCGTCCGCGCTACGTATTTCGCGTGCGGCCCGAGACAGCGCTAAATGCCTAAAGTTGCAGGAATACCAAGCCTTAATGCAAGTTCAAATACATTAGGTATCCGGTAGTGTTTGATGAAGAAAACTATTACTTTCCTGTCGGAAAATGGAAATGAAAAATACGCGAGATTTGTAAATAGCACTTTTAGATTTTCTGAGGTTTGAAAAATTTGAGAATGAAATTTACTGGGTATTTTCGTGAGTAGAATATATTATCTTTGTTACTTACAGTGTAATCTTACTTTGTTGTTTTATTTTATGTAATAGGATTCCTGCTCGCTGCTCATTTGAGAAAGTAGCCGACCCTGGTGACGACGAGGTTTCGAATTCAAAAGCTCTCGACGTAGCATCGTCCTACTAGCGGTCAACCATCAAACCATCCAGTGACTGAACGTTACTTAACTTAATCGGTACAACGCGGCTAAGCCACGGGCAAAGTAACTAATAACTAATTAGTCATTGTTATAACAAGTTTCAAACGAACTAAAGCACTTAATCGAGACTACTCAGAAGCTTCAAACTTTGAAGTTAATTACTATCCATCAAGCTTTTAAATAGAATCTCTTAGCTAGTAACAAGATATTAAAACGTTTTACTATAATCACTACTAATAAACTGATAGACACTGACTGAGTTTGCTTTTGCGCAGAAATAAACTTAACGCCCGCGCGATAAAGTTGAAACTAGTTTGATTACCTGCGGCAACTTGGGTCGTTATAGTTGTGAGACGTGCTGAAGCTGCCTTGCGGTTCATTACCTGAAAAAGGAAAAATAAAAAGTTTATATCGAGGTTAAACTACACCAAACTCAAGTTAAGCTCGTAAAAAAACTATGATAATGTATTCTATAATTTATTTTTCTATGTTATATTTTAAAAATAAAAAATCATGACACATAAACACCAAAAATTTAAGAATCTTTCACTCAGTGCCATCTTAGCCCAGATAAAGACTGATAACTTAAGGTAAGTAAGGTAGGTAGTCATTTATACTTTTTTAAATACATACCTACTTATTATAACATAATATAATACAGAATACACTATAACACCAAGGTACAGGATAAAAATCTATACTCATACCAAAAATTTTTGAACCCACAAATTACAACGCAGAAGGCAAAGTTGCTACCAACTATACTGTGTAGCCAGTAAATAAAATTGGTAATCAGTATATTGCTTTAGGATAAACCCAAAAAAAAGTTAATTCTCATTGGTCATTTCAAATATCCGTAGAGAACGTGTAACCGGACAGTAGGTAATGCTGGTAGCATTCAGGAGTCAGCGGTCACGAGAATTACGATTCAGGAGATGCC
This sequence comes from Electrophaes corylata, assembly GCA_947095575.1. Taxonomy (NCBI): domain Eukaryota; kingdom Metazoa; phylum Arthropoda; class Insecta; order Lepidoptera; family Geometridae; genus Electrophaes; species Electrophaes corylata. The sequence continues at coordinate 12,612,778 of OX352708.1, read as the reverse complement.
GCTGTCAGCCAAGGGAATGACACGCTTAACGTGACTGCCATTTTAACTCCAGTCCACGTTTGGTATTGGTTTCTACTCAAACGTCGATACACGCCCGTCGGAATGAAACCCGTTTTTAAATAAACGTAGGTACACATTTTCTCCGGTGTTCTGGGATTAGTATAAATCTATGGTTTCGGATTTATTGCTATACGAGTTTTATTTCAAAATGGTGTCATCATAGATATAGAGATGAAAAAGTACTTGTTTTTTCCATGTGTCATGGTGCATCCTTGCTATATGGCCTGGGGCCCAATTCTCGTATTTTTTGGAGCTGAGACGAGATTGAAACTATAATTTGGTCTCTGTTTGCTACATGTTTAAATACATCCAAAAACTATAGAAAACCCTGAAATGTACTCGTATTCAGTAAAAAGTTCCTAAACGTCATGTCATTTCCCTGTCAAATGTCAGTTGTTTGTGGAGGCATAATTATAACATGGTAAGTAGTACTCTGATTAGTTTAATTAAAGAGAGTAATTTGTATAGGTAATTGAATCAGAACTTTAATTTCATTTCGAAAACGTTTTCGTGACACGCAAATTACAAGCAATTTATTCTAATTTTGACTGTTTATTTTGTCTTTCCTTCAGGCGTAGTCTTTACAGGAAAATTCTAACATAAGCGTAAACTATGTTTTCAAAAGAATGAAACCCAAGAACTAGTTTAGATAAGTATTTAAAACTACAATGGTTATTATAATGAGATAGCAGTCTTCGGGCGGGCGGCGGGCGCGCACAAAGCGCTTCGTTTGCCTTATTTTGTAACTTTGTAGTGACGTGTTTTATTCAAAAATTAGTACAACAGACAAAAGCAAAATACTAAGTAAATAATTTATTGTCAACTAGCGAAACGCGGCGACTTCTTTCACGCCAAGTATCGTTTATAGTCCGGTCAATTTAGACATAAGAATAGTGGTCAAATAACAAAAATTCCCGGAAAGCCAAATATTGGTGGAGAGCTGGGGTTTACCATTACAAATAAAGTTTTTAAAATCCCCATCGATCCTATATGTGCACCAAAAGTTATTCGGGGTCAAAGGTCAAAATTTGAGGTTTTCTCGAAATCGGTAAGTTCATCGTCGAAGGATGTCGTAAAAAGCAACATCTCGTGAGGACCTACATTACACCGACACTGCGGTACCCAATCCGCCCGCTAAGTGTGGTAACTACGACAAACCCCCCAAATATGGGGGAGGCTCTCCAGCTGTCAACTTTTTTGAGCTGAGTTTAGATTTAACAATTTGATTGTCAAAATTAGGCCTGACTGAAATGTCACTTTCAAAGAATACCATTCGGAGTCTGACACGATAGAAACTTTTTGACGATATTTTAAATTAGGCCCCGTTAGAATTGGGCCCCAGATAACTGATAGAATACTTATATACTTTTTTGAGTTTACTTTATAAAATAAAAACGTATACGTTTAAAAAAATAGGAATGTCTTATTTATCACTGAACTACTGTAGTATTGTACCTAACAAACAGCACAAGATTATCATCACGCAACTCAATTAAACCAGGTATTCATTAATATTCAAGTGATCCCCCACACGACCGCACTAAGAGCACTCAATTGAAACTGTTTAAATCATTTAATATGTAAATAGTCTCCTCCAGATAGTTGAGTAATTATTAAAAGACAAGAAAAGAAATAGCATCACGACTTTAATCCCCAAGCATGGTAGATATCCCCCCCGATCTAAGTGCTTAAAGTGCTTCATATAGTTTTGGTCCTAAACTCCAAAAAGACCATAGTACTAAACACTAAAGAGGCATAAGCCTTATTTTTGAAGTAGTTTTCAAATCTTTATTATTCAATTGAATACGTAGGTGCATTTCAAGTGCGAGTGTGACCTACAAGGCAATACGTGTTATAGGCGATGGTAACCACTTAGCATCAGGTGAGGCATCTGCTTGTTCCATCAGCAAGTTGTATAAAAGAAAAAAGGTCGCTACAGTGTAAAGCAGTCATGTTATTGTGGAAAAGGCCTTTGAGCTAACAAGTTTATACAAAATTACTTAGTCAATCGCCGGAGATGTGACGTCGCTGAGTGCGGGCTACAGTGCAATATTAATAGGCTGGCAAGTTGGTGTAACTAAGCTGCTTGTTTTAAGCCAGCGTAACGTAATCCGATTAACAACGAACAGACAGGCTTACTGGGACCACAAGGAGTTGGGACCGCAGTCCAAGTCATCCATTAGCGTTTTCGAAACAGTCGACTGGGACCACAAACCGCATCACCAAATAAACACTCACTAGAAAAATTTACGACTCATGCAAGATTACCGTTGAGTAAAAGTTTGTACCAAGACAAGATATTATAATACGAACTATCCTAATGAACCCTATGAATTTTCGTGTAATCCCATGAGATATCGACCAAATGGAGTGATTTTAATACAAACTTCAACCTCCGCTGCTGGCCCTTTGGATTTTGAATAATCCCTTTTCGCCATACCTATCATACTACCATCGTAACATATTCTCCAAATTATTATTATTATTATTATGTTCTAGCCGACCGTACCTCTGACTAACCCCTTTAGACATCCTCGAAGAATCTCGAGAAGGTACTTGGTACTAGGAGATCGAAGGGGATATCTACCGTGTTTGGGGATTAAAGTCGTGATGCTATTTCTTTTATATTATTTGTAAGATACTTTACTTAATTTAAATTCAACAATAAAGTTACTTTTTATTCCTATTGCGAGCGGTCCCAGTCGCCTGAAAAATAATCAACAATATCTGTAAGCCCAATTTCGAAGCAGGTAGTCGCCAGGTGCCTAACTAATATCTAGGTAACACCATCCATTTAACAATCATTAGGATTATAGATCAGGTTTTGATAGAATGCGATCAGACATACCCTAAGTCTGAATCCAGCTTTATTCTCAAAATCAATAAAGTCCAAGTTACTTCATCTAAAAAAGGAACTGAAAGCAATTCCGTATCTCGTTTCTCGTACAAAGTGTATCATGAAGTAGGACATATCAAGCGTTGTTTTCCGAATGGGGTCGCAATATACCGTCCCAGCAGCCGCCTCCGCCTCCGCCTCCGCCTTCGCCTCCGCCGCGCCGGTATACAAACAAAAACTTGGGAACCTGCACTAAATAAAACAAAACTACTCGGGAGTGTGGTACAAGGCATACACTACTATCTTCATGATTATTTACGAATAGCAAAACACGGGCAACTTCGTCCGCGTGAAGTTATTTTTATAAAAACTTCAACCCATTTAGGCTTCGATCAATGATACTCCTAAATGACGGGTCATATACAAAACCATAGCTAAAAGTTGTCCGCGTGAATACTTAGACAGCTACATTTGTTTACTAACGAGGTGAGAAAAAATTATAGGTAGTTTTAAGTTCAAGCTAATTACAACCATGTTACCTAGTAGGTAATCTGAATATAAAAACGTCTTGAGTAGGTAAAGAAGCAATTTAAATCAATGACTTTACTTTAAGTTGCTATAGTCAATGGCCTACCTGATGTTAAGTGGTTATCATCACCTATAAAGCAATTCTCCGCAGGTTATGTTCGTTAAGAACGTGTCCTACGGTGCACTGCTCTGCGTCCATCAGCCTGAGTCATACTACACCTATACCTACACCCTTAAAACGGGAACACAGCAAGCTGTTTGGCGGCAGAAATAGGTAGGTGGTAGTACATCCCCGGACGAGCTCTTCACTAAAAGCTCTACTACTACTAAAGCGCATCTTCTCTTAATACGCTTGTAGCTTACAGAGTTAGCATAAATACATAAGTAGTGCACTATATCACTCGTCGGTATACAACACCTGCTCGCATTGCGCTAAAGCACCCACTCCAGGCTAGTGCCTGCTAGTGTGCCAACAGACAAGCTTTTACTAAATACTGCGGATAATTGGTTTAAACGAGATGTTTCTAAAACGTTATTTTCACTAAAGTAGTTTTTTATTGGTGACCTACCTGAGATTTAGCACACTTAAACGATAATCGATTGGTAAAACAGTTTAGTTGGTAAATGGTCTGCTTTGAACTCTGTAGGTTTTTCATCGAGAGTCATATATATTTCCTATACGTTTTATAATTTCATATCATAACAAGTTGTAGGTTCTTTTATAAGAGAACCACGCGAGTAAACCCGCCGGCGAAAACGTAACTCTTTATTTATTAAATAAGTAACTTGAATTATAGCAGCTTATAAAAGCTTTGAATACATTTCAAAAGTGCTCTGGACTGAAACTGGCCCGTGGTAAAGTTTAAACCCAAATCATAAAATGAAAGTAGTGTCCGTAACTCGTCACGTCAAAGAGCATTAACTAAGTAACGTCCCTGTAAGGCCAGTGAGCCGACATACGCGAGGCGAGGAGTACGAGGAATAGGCGACCGCCCACGCCCACTAAACTACTTGCTCACCACCACAAAAGGCCATAAACCTTGTATTCAAATAGGTGAATATGAAAACATAGCAACTAATATTTCACGAGTATTTTATGCGGCTCTATTAATATTTTAGTAACACGCCTTTTTCGTACCGCAGCAGGTCGAAACTCAGGAAAATTTAGGAGGTCTTTGTTGTCTAGATAAGATATATTTTTTGGACAATTTGGAGGCATTTTTTTCAGCATTGTGTAATCTATTACGGCGTGAAAGTTGCTTGAAAAATGCTTCTTCCTTTAACTATTTATATTTTCAATTTTTTTGTGACAAAAGTATGTATGTAAGTAGAAGTGTAATTTCCAATTAAATAGAGTGGACTATTTTATCTGCCAATAACGACGACGCCAAGACTTCAGTTCGACCTGTAATTATGGTGCATGCAACTGTGCCAAAATATCGGATACCATCAAAAACCATGATAAATTTGAATCAAAACATTAAAAGTCTGTAGCATATTCAAATCCTCTCAAAGGAAATCCATGTTGAAGTCCTGGATATGTGGTTGTGGTTACTGGTTCCTCTAGATTGCGGTCGGTAACCAGCAAAGATCAGTAATTAATTGTCGGACGCGGTGCACTCGGATGCAATTTATTAGCGCGGTAACTGGTTACCGCTCGTTAAACATCGCCTTGTCTAGATTTGAATAGTTGCCCTCGTTAGCCCTTGCTGTCTCGGCTTAATTGGAATTTGTTGTGGTAAATGGTTTGGCTACTTGCTAGCAAATAGTATTTATATGTATCTACTTCTCTCATATGCTTAGCCTAGCATTTACCCCCAGCGTTCAATTCGTATTTTGTAACTGATTAATTCGAAAAGAAAGAAAAATTAAGTACATGTTATGTAATGGTGACCTATTTTTATTTATTCTTAAACCCCTAATTTAATTAAATCATTGCCAGTTCCCAGAGACACAAAACAATCTGCGTATCGACATAATTTTAAAATCCTTCTAAAATATAATGATTAGTGTATTTTTGTATGTTTCGTAAGTTCCACGGCAATTAGTGAGCTAATCGAATCTCTTTTACAAGTTACAAGTACAGTGCAAAAGTGCGCCATTTAAAAGTGCAATAAAAGCTAAAGGCCATTGCGAACTACCCATTGCAAACTAATCTCATTCGGACGCTGCGTCCGAGTAGTGAACCACAGATAATGTAACTTCTTTATTGCTTACAGTTCGAGCCGTACTTTAATGTCGCTGAACCTAAAATTTTCACGAGCGATAATCTTAATCCTCGAAACACAGTTTCCAACTAATATTGAGTTTATTTTATTATTTTGAAATAACTATTAGGAATACTTTTTGCAATGACCATACCAGTTTCTGTCATCTAGCAGTGCTGCTGTGTTCCAATGTAAAAGGTGCCATACCTATTTATTTATTTATTTAATGAATTTTAACACCTCTACCTACGTCTCTGAGTGATAGACGCACATTACAGGCACATGAGGTTTAATACATACACCTCAGGATGATGGATGCAGAGCATGTACGGTTACATCTTAGGGTACGTTCCTATTGAGGCAATGCTATACTAAACATCAGGTTGGCCATCAACATCAGGTATTATAAAAAAAGAATCCTACCCAGGGTTTGTCTTCAATGGACGTATAAAAATTGAATGTAATTGTTATAGCCAAAGGTAACCAGTTTTAAAGTTGCTGTTGCAGTTTTAAAAATGGTGATAAAGTAACTACAGTACCTCGACTTATCTATTAATTAACCCTATATTATGGCCATCGAGGAACTAATGATGCCATTTCTTTTCGCTTCACTATCAGCTGCTATCTTTTCTTTCACATTTTTCAATGCTGGCACGACTTATCAGATAATTCAAGTAGCTGCTTCTTTCAAGATGGAAAACGCTGTCTTAATCAAAGCAACGCATTTCTTTTAATAGTTTTTACAAACGCTAACTTTAAAAGAGACGCTTGTCCGTAGCCGAAAGACCGCAATGCGAAATGGAGAAAAACGTTACCAGCGTAAAAAATAAAAAACAAATAGCTGGAAAGGTGACAGTGATTGAGAGTACTTGCCGTATCGCCCAGGTACGTGAACAGATTAAGCGAAAGACGGTTTATTTTCCCTGCAAAAAGCTAGCTAGAATCTCTTGAGATCCTACCTACACAAACTTTAAAATGCTGTTTTTCAACATAATGAAAGTTTCTGAGACTATTGGTTATTGAGAAAATAAGTTATGAAAACATGAATTGCCATATAAAATCTGTCAAATGATAATCAATATAATAAAAGTATGTTTATGTCTATATTTAAAGTACTGATATCTTTTATTATTTGGAAATGACAAACAGTGACAGAACTTTACATTATTGTTAATTTGTAACAGGATCATACAAAAAAATGGTAGAAACCAAGCTGTAAGTTTCTTTCCGGTTCTTCTAGGCTTGGTCGCGAGGCGCTTCTGGCGCTTAGATTCACCTAGATTTAAGACGTTACAAGATGATCCCTGCACTGAATAAATGATTTTTTACTTTGACTTTGACTTAAGCCTGTATCGTGTGCGCGAACTATTTCGTTTTCAATATTAAAATTCAAGAAGCTTGGTTTGCCTGTCGGTTGTTTCCTGTGAAGATTGGTTCAATTTGGCACGGGATCGAAATAAGTGGAAGAAAAAGGGGCAGGCTTTTGCCCAGCAGTGGGTCACAATGGGCTGATAAAAAAAACGTCTATGAGTATAGTGGTAAATATTTTTTTGTAAATGTGCATGTTGGAGTTTTTAGGCCACTAAGGTCTCTCTACCAAGGCTGAACTGGCTGAACTTTAGTTGGCTTGTTAGTAAAACTCCAAGTTTCATATTTTAGGAAAAATTTTAACATAAAAAATAAAATAGACTCAAGATTTCCATCCCCGGGGCAGAGAAGACATTCATTTTTATGATATATTTCACTCGTTCATCTTAATTAACTATCGAATAAAAATATACAAAGAACATAAAATAAAGCCAGTAAATGAGGTTGCGAAGATTTTTGTTGTCATTTCAGTCGGCGAAGTAACTCGAGACGTTTAATGTTTTGTGTTTCTTTTTATATTTCTCGAACAAGAGATCATCAACGTTGCCTTTTGCCGCTTGTTCTCACTCGGACATATTTCTTTACAAAAGACTACGGAATTTCGGTTATTGTGGGCATTTTCTTCCAAAAACGAACGATAATTTCTTTTACGGTTTATTTGCTTTGTTAGAACTGAATAGAATAAAATTTGATTTACTTAGCACAGTATGCACACAGAGATAACGTCACAAACAAACAATACACAAATACCATAAATCTTACTTACCATAAAACACCTTTTAGTATTTTTATACGAGCAATTTCGTTTACATGTTATTTAAATCAAAACAGACGTAAAATGTACCAATTGCAAATAACAAAGAAATATTTAATATTTTATAAAATTAAGTCGAAGTCTGAGTCAATAGCCTTATGACTAGGCAAATCTAAGTGCCAGTTCCTTGCAACCAAGCCTAGAACAACATGCAAAAAACTTACGGTTTGGTTCCTACGGTACACCGTTTTACTGTGTGATTCTTACTAAAAAATAATGTTATAATATGAAGCCCAGTATGGTGACAACTGGTATCATTTTGATTTAATAAAACCAGGAGAATCTATGAGCTAGTACTATGATAGTAGTAGTAGTGATATACTAGAAGTAGATAGAAAAGTAGATAGTGATCCTAGAAGCCCTGAACCTTCATAAAAACTAGGTTATTCTCAGCTAGTTTCACACTACCAGATTATTTCACATACACATTTCAAACACAGCTTCGCATTTTCAAATTGGTACCTATGGTATTTGGCAAAATCTACACAGATTGTTAAATTCAGTTGAGAGCACAGAACATTTGGGTATACTCTCGAGTAATGTGCTCACAAACATTTCGAAAGTAAATGTAAGACCCTCTAAATGCATCAAGTTAATTTAACTTTCCAAGTTAAACAGGGAGCGTACCTCGACCCGCCCCCGAGGTATTCCCTAAATTAAATAAAAGAGCATTGACCACGCGCACGTACAACGGCCATTAAGTTTGAACGTGATTTTAATAATTTAAAACAGCACTAGACGCTTTTAAACATAGACATAAAACTAATATAATTAATTAACTAGTATAATAATAATTTATTTATTATTAAGTAGTATATATAGTTAGGTTATAGTTTGGTCATATTATATTATTTTTATGTATTATATTTGGTTATATTATATTTAGTTAGATTATGTTTAATATGTTATAAATATGTTATATAATATATATATGTTATGTATGATTATGTAGGTAATCTAGGCACTTATCTTTAAGTTTATTTTTAAGTTAGCACGCCAACCTTTGTTAAACTACCTTTAAGGTTGGCAGGTAGAAAATGCTCACAGCATTAAGCCCGCCTTTTGTACACTTATTTATAGTAGGTAATTGTGCAATAAAGTGTTAAATAAATAAATAAATATACTAGACTGACGAACATACTAAATTTATGGCTACTTCGAGTGCTCTGGCGGAAGAAAACTTTTGTTTTTATCCTACCGCTGGTAGAACTAGCATATGGCCCACCTGATGTTAAGTGGTACCCATCACTTATACCAAAGGGTTGCCTTGTAGGCCACGTTATGTACGTGCTGAACGATGAACTGCGTCCACCAACCTGAGGCATACTGGTGACCCCATGTGCCTGTAATTTCACCGGCACCCACACCCCTTTAAACCGGAACACAGCAATGCGCGCATCACTGCTTAGCGGCAGAAATAGGCACAGTGGTAGTACTTCCCCGGACGAACCCTTTCACAAAGAGCTCTACTACTAAGAGACACTTTATGTTTAAGCAATAAATAAGTTGACAAGTATGGAAGTTATTGTAGAATGCTTGTCACCCCAGCTTTATGGCAGCGCGTTCAAACACAAATAAAGTTGTTGGTATGTAACCGCTTTGCAAAGGCAGATCTCTAGAGACAAAGATGGCACCAGAACCGATTCAGAGCAATTCAAGTAAATAGGTTTCGCGTAAAGCTCTTATGAGATGCCAATTCGGAACTTATGACTCTATCTGTTCGCCTTCCGCGCGCCGCCCGAATTTGCATTACCCTGATCGAGTTCGTGTGGATTTGCTTCAATGCTATTTGCTAAAACCGTGGTCTCTAACAAGCGGCTGATATACCTTAAATACAAAGAAAAACAAAAGCATCACGACTTTAATTCCCAAGCACGGTAGATATCCCCTCCGATCTCTTAGTACCAAGTCGCCTACTCGCGATTCTTCGAGGATGTCTAAGATGGAGTCAGAGGTACGTCCAGACCTGTACATTTGGTAGATACCCACATTTTGCAGTAGTTAGTATTTCATGCGCGACAGGTTGCAAGCTTCAATGAAAATATATATTATTTTCTATTTTCTATGACACAATTTACGTTTGACTCGTTACAATGCAACAGACTTTCAAATGTATTAATGCTAAAAATAAATGATTTTTTTGCTTCGAGTAGAAAGCTTACGACGCCACTACAAATAAAAACAATGATCACTGTTAAGACCTGGTAATTACAACATTCACTTTATTTTCTTTTTTTTTACAGCTTTCAACAAAACTTTCTACATTTTATCTGCCAAGAGTGTTACAACCAAGGAGAAGAAGAAGAAAACGGTAAGCTGTCAATGATCTTTTTAATTCCAAGTGTTTCCATCCGTCATATAACGGATATCGTTTTTTTACAAACCAATCCTTCACCATGTTCTTGGTAATAAGTGTGATCCAAACTGCACTGCGAGCGGAACGATATCCAATTTAGACTTTGCGCTGTCATAAAAATTACAGTTGTAACATGCCTGGAACGGTGACCAAGAATAAATCAGTGATACGCCAGACGAATGAAAAAGAAGGCAAACCGGGAAAGAACTGATGAACTGGGAGAATGACGACCGATGTGGCGCGGCGGGCGAATGTCCGCCTGCGACGCAGAGGTTGCGGGTTCGATTCCCGCCTTGGGATAAATGTTTGTACGATCTGCAAATATTTATTCCGGGTGTTCTGGGTGTTTTCTATGTATAATAAAAAATATCTATCTATGTAATGTATTGTATTATATATATCAGTCATCTAGTACCCATAACACAAGCTCTGCTTAGCTTGGGGCTAGATGATGTTGTGTGGATTGTTCAGCATTATTATTATTATTATTAACTACCACCATGCCTAATTCTTACGCCAAGCAGCTTGCTGTGTTCTGGTTTAAAGGGTGTGGGTGCCGGTGAAATTACAGGCACATGAGACTTAACATCTGTATGCCTCAGGTTGATGGGAGACTAAGCAGTGCATCGTAGAGTACGTTCCTAATGAGCGTGACCTACAAGGCAATTCTTTATCAAAGACGATGGTAACCACTTAACATCAGGTGGGCCATCTATTTGTTCCATCAATAAGTTGTAAAAAAAAACTAATTAATGAATTCATTAAATTTAACCAATCTATACCAATTTTATGAATTATTTGTCCTGACTGACTGACATATTATAGACAACGCACAGCCTACACCACTGCTCGTAGAGACGACACATTTTCAAGGTATATTCTTCTTGTGTGTTTAAAGGCATACCTTTGGAAAGTAACTATCGAAATTAACCCCTAAAAGAGTACAGTGGGGGTTGAAGTTTGTATAAAAATATTATAAGTTTTTCTAGTCATAAACACTATCCACTATTTGTTTAAAATGTGATAGCAAATAACTAGCAAACATTATAAAAATAAGATTTCTTACTTTACAATAAAACAAGCGTACATACAAGTTCACTGAGACAAGGTCACTGGAAAGCAATTTCCTTTGAGCAGAGAGCAATACGCTTACAGTAAAAGCGAGTACACTCTTGAATAATGCAAAGCAAAGTACGATGGCAACTAGTTCTTATTAACAAACTTGCTATTCACGCTAAACTTAACTTAAGGCTTGGTATTCCTGCAACTTTAGGCATTTAGCGCTGTCTCGGGCCGCACGCGAAGTACGTAGCGCGGACGCAGCGGCAGTGAACTCGTATGCCCCCGCCAGCGACATAGTATAGCAATTAGCAGTAGGATCATTTTATTTGACTTTAGAAATTCATCTTTTGTGATCAAACTTTGTTTATAGTAAAGTAATAGTTTCGTAAATAAATGAAGGAACCTCCCTATTTTTGTTTTCTAAGCATAATAAGGTATTATTTTGCCGGTTTTTTAGCGCTGAATGTGGTTGTGGTTGTGGATTCGATTCCCGCCTTGGGACAAATGATTGTAGGATCTGTAAATATTTGCTCCGGCTGTTCTGGGTATTTTCTATGCATGATAAAATATATATATCTATGTAATGTATTATATTATGTGTAATAGTATACCCATAACACAAGCTCTGCTTAGCTTGGGGCTAGGTGATGCTGTGTGGGTTGTCCAGCACTATATTTTTAAATTATTAATTTTGTAAACAATATGAAGACGGAACAAGCAAGTTGCCCACCAGATGTTAAGTGCAGCTATTGCCTATAATAAAGTAAAGTCTAGCTACGTTTGTAATATTCTCTATTTGGTCTTCTTTATTTGGTTATTTCGTCGTATCTTAGAAACAGGGGCATAACTGTAAAAAGTCAACTTTACAGGAGAAGATTTTTTCTGATTATTTTATAAATTGAAATATTTTTAGTATTAAGGTGGTTCGATTTCCATACAAATGTATTTTACCAATTGTAGGCTAAGGTAGTATAATTTCACATTGTTATAAATATTGTTGGTGTTTTTAGTGGTTTTCATTTGCGTGAAATTATATTTTATTAAAGAAAACAGAAGAGTAATAGCAAAACTAGCATCGAAATTTTAGTTCATGTCTGTCAGTGTTTATGTGGACACAGATAGTGTCGTCACTTACGACTACGATTCTATATGTGTGAGTTTCGCGACGTTGCCAGCTCGCGGCAATCGCGGGTCGTGGGTTATTGCCGCTCTTCTCCGTGTTTTCATAATAAGTTCGGCTTAAAAAACTAACTTTGGAGGATTGAACATGTATTGCCAACATAATAAGTTTCGGATAATTATGGGAAAACATTTCATTACGAACCATAGTAATAACTTTATTATTATGAGGTACATATCAAAAGGACTCTCGACTGTAATCCCCAGGCACAGTAGACATCCATCCGTTAGGGCAGCCGTCATACCTCAGTTCGTAGTAGCTTTCTGCGCTGTAAGTGGTGGGTTGGACCCCCACCGTGTACAAACATTTGTATGATAAACGTACCTAGATGTTTGTTCTGTGTCTGGATGTTATGTTGTATTTACAAAAAAATACATAGGTATACAAGTATTCTATCAGTCATCTGGTTTCTATAGTACAACCTATGCTTAGTTTGGGGCTAAATACGAATATGTGGTCAGGTTTTCAATTCAAAATGGCGGGTACAGATCATAGTACTAAAACTGATATGGGTGTCGTTTTCGACTAATTTGGGGGTGCTGATTACGAATATCTGGTTAGATTTGAAATTCAAAATGGCAGGTGCAAATGATGGTACAAAAAACTGACATGGGTGTCGTTTTCGACTAACTTGGGGGTGCTGATTACGAATATCTGGTCAAATTTGAAATTCAAAATGGCGGATACAAATCATGATACAAAAAACTGACATGGGTGTCGTTTTCTACTGATTTGAGGGTGCTGATTACGAATATCTGGTCAGATTTGAAATTCAAAATGGCAGATACAAATCATGATACAAAAAACTGACATGGGTGTCATTTTCGACTAATTTGAGGGTGCTGATTACGAATATTTGGTCAGATTTAAAATTCAAAATGGCGGGTACAAAAAACTGACATGGGGGTGTCGTTTTCGACTGATTTGGAGGTGCTGCTGACTACGAATATCTGATCAGATTTGAAATTCAAAATGATGGGTTCAATGGCGGGCATCAGCAAACTCAAATCAGTTACAAACGACACCCATGTCAGTTTTTTGTACCATTATTTACACCCGCCACTTTGAATGTCAAATCTGACCAGATTTTCGTAATCAGCACCCCCAAATTAGTCGAAAACGACACCCATGTCAGTTTTTTGTCCCATGATTTGTGACCGCCATTTTGAATTTCAAATCTGACCAGATATTCGTAATCAGCACCCTCAAATCAGTAGAAAACGACACCCATGTCAGTTTTTTGTATCATGATTTATATCCGCCATTTTGAATTTCAAATTTGACCAGATATTCGTAATCAGCACCCCCAAATTAGTCGAAAACGACACCCATGTCAGTTTTTTGTACCATCGTTTGCACCCGCCATTTTGAATTTCAAATCTGACCAGATTTTCGTAATCAGCACCCCCAAATTAGTCGAAAACGACACCCATGTCAGTTTTTTGTATCATGATTTGTATCCGCCATTTTGAATTTCAAATTTGACCAGATATTCGTAATCAGCACCCCCAAATTAGTAGAAAACGACACCCATGTCAGATTTTTGTATCATGATTTGTATCCGCCATTTTGAATTTCAAATCTGACCAGATATTCGTAATCAGCACCCCCAAATTAGTCGAAAACGACACCCATGTCAGTTTTTTGTATCATGATTTGTATCCGCCATTTTGAATTTCAAATTTGACCAGATATTCGTAATCAGCACCCCCAAATTAGTAGAAAACGACACCCATGTCAGTTTTTTGTATCATGATTTGTATCCGCCATTTTGAATTTCAAATTTGACCAGATATTCGTAATCAGCACCCCCAAATTAGTAGAAAACGACACCCATGTCAGATTTTTGTATCATGATTTGTATCCGCCATTTTGAATTTCAAATCTGACCAGATATTCGTAATCAGCACCCCCAAATCAGTAGAAAACGACACCCATGTCAGTTTTTTGTATCATGATTTGTATCCGCCATTTTGAATTTCAAATTTGACCAGATATTCGTAATCAGCACCCCCAAATTAGTCGAAAACGACACCCATGTCAGTTTTTTGTACCATCATTTGCACCCGCCATTTTGAATTTCAAATCTAACCAGATATTCGTAATCAGCACCCCCAAATTAGTCGAAAACGACACCCATGTCAGTTTTTTGTATCATGATTTGTATCCGCCATTTTGAATTTCAAATTTGACCAGATATTCGTAATCAGCACCCCCAAATTAGTAGAAAACGACACCCATGTCAGTTTTTTGTATCATGATTTGTATCCGCCATTTTGAATTTCAAATTGGACCAGATATTCGTAATCAGCACCCCCAAATTAGTCGAAAACGACACCTATGTCAGTTTTTTGTACCATCATTTGCACCCGCCATTTTGAATTTCAAATCTGACCAGATATTCGTATTTAGCCCCAAACTAAGCATAGGTTGTACTATAGAAACCAGATGACTGATAGAATACTTGTATACCTATGTATTTTTTTGTAAATACAACATGACATCCAGACACAGAACAAACATCTAGGTACGTTTATCACACAAATGTTTGTATACGGTGGGGGTCCAACCCACCACCTACAGCGCAGAAAGCTACCACGAACTGAGGTATGACGGCCAAACTCATTATGAAAACACAGAGAAGAGCGGCAATAACCCACGACCCGCGATTGCCGCGAGCTGGCAACGTCGCGAAACTCACACACATAGAATCGTAGGCGTACGTGACGACAATATCTGTGTCCACTTATACACTGACAGAAATGAACATTAGCAAACTTTGTACTGTTTTACCCCCTCCACTCCCGTTTTCTGGAATTATTTTTGTAACATCTTATGAAAAATAAAGTCCTTATTGTATCTCTCAAATTTAATTTAAATCTGTCGATAAATAACGCTACAGTAAACTTCCCTCCTTTTCCCCCTTTTTTTACATCCAATCAAAAATCGCAATCGACAAAAAAAATCCTTTAGCTCAAGGAATATGTGTGCCAATTTTTGTCAAAATCGGTGGAAAACTGCGACCTGTAGGCGAAAACAGACAACCGGGCAAAAGCATTTTTGCCCTATCTGGAAACTGGACACTTTGCTCGCTTCGCTCGCTCGGTCAATAATAATAATAATAATAATAATGCTGGACAGTCCACACAGCATCATCTAGCCCCAAGCTAAGCAGAGCTTGTGTTATGGGTACTAGATACTTAACACAATACATTACATACATAGATATTTTTTATTATACATAGAAAATACCCAGAACACCCGGAATAAATATTTGCAGATCGTACAAACATTTATCCCAAGGCGGGAATCGAACCCGCAACCTCCTGCGTCGCAGGCGGACACTCGCCCGCCGCGCCACATCGGTCGTCAGTTGTTGCTTATATACGTTTTTGAACTCATGCATGATGTAAACACCAATTATATTTTTTATTTATAGTGCAAATGGTCAATGCAGCACATGGCACGCAGAGGTAGGATATAGACAAAATATAAAAATCGGACAGCGATATTCATTAGTTATACCTACTAGTATTCTTATACTATGGCAGTATGACTGCAACAGATCATATCATATTTACTTACTTTCTTATATTTTTATAGTGCATTCTTTTAATTTATTATTTTTATGCCTGTAAACGACTTTTTTACGACTGTAAACGACATTATGAAACTTGCAATAATTATATAAATTCGTCAAAAACTTATTGATTGGTGCACTAAATTCGCCGCGGAAAAAATTGACACAGGTCCGTCGTCTGTAAGCGCCAGTGCGCGACTGATCGCCGCCGGGCTTGTGCATTTTGTGGTTATTTAAACATAGTGATTATGAAAATAATTTTAACAAGTCAAAATCTACGAATTTGTTTAGATATATTTTGTGTCTTTAAATCAGTACAAAAAAAAAATTCAAAATATCAGTAGTTTAGTTTTCATGTTAAAAAAACATTTGAAAATGGGGTAACTTTGGGGTTTTTTTTTATCGAGTGAAGTTCATCAGATCTTGTAACCGAATACGAATTTGACTAGACCAGATCCTTAAGTATTAAATATATTTTTTTCAAAATTTTAAACACTATTTTCTATGTCTCAGATGGTTTTAAAAATCACAAAAGCGCGGCCTTCTGGGAATAGAGGCCGTTAAGAATTTTAAGCTTTTACAAGTTTTATCTTCAAAAATAGTTTTTGTACAGCTAACAAGTTTTAATAAGTAAATAAATATATTATTTAGTATATAAACCATGTTTGTAATACATCCCAACCAATTTGTATATGCGAAAGTGGGTATGTTTGTTCGTAATGTTTTCACAGCTAAACTACCGAACCTACAACTGTGTGTGAGTGTGTCTGTTTGCTAAAAATAATGTATTTAAGTATTATCGTGTCAGAAACAGTGTGGAACACATGTGTAGGTGGGGTAGGTTCACTAGAAAGTAATAATACTGTCTAAAACTAACGCCACTCGTAGAAACTTCATCAATACAAATCTAATAAAGAGAATACTATCTAAAATAGTATATCTATAGAGACTTAGCTTTGCAACATTTGGCAAGTTTCTAGACTTGATAGATCAGAAAGGAACGCTTCAAAACTCTTTAGATCTTTGATAGTAAGTTGGAGAGCAGAGACAATACACAAAGCGGCCGCCCCGTCATATCAAAGGAAGTTGCCAAGCGCTCGACAGTTAAAAAGGAAAGTTGCGCCACATCTAGTTAAATTAGTTTTGTATCCGTGATTTTAATAGATTGCCACTTCACCGGGTGCATAAACATAATTCAACTTAGTTTGGTTTAGTTAAGTGGGCCATCTGCTTGTTCCATCAACAAGTTGTCTAAAAAAAAAAGTTTATGAAATATCAAAGTCACACACACACAGATGCTTGATAGAATCACAAGAATGACTTTAGAAAATAAAACTTAGAACTCTTAGTATCAAGTAAATACTTGAGATTCACTAAAGATTATTAAGAGGGGTAGTCAGAGGTACGTTCAAATATTACATTTGGTACATACCCACATTTTGCAGTATCTAGATATTTCATACGTGACAAGTAGCAAGCCCATCGCTTTTGTTATAATAACAGGTTTCCTCACGATTTTTTCCTTCACCGGTTAAGAACACTAGCATTGGGCACATACAATTTTTCAATAGAAAGATCTATTGGTGCCTGACCGGGTTCAAACCCATGACTTTAAGATCAAAAGGCGGGGTCACTCCCATTAGAAAACCGATGCTCGTACTTAGAAATGTTTCTTGATTTAGTAATTTAGAATGATGACTTTAGAACATATTATTAAACCGAAATTTGGTCGTTACTCAAGTAAGCCGAGTAGAAATATTTGAGTGAGAAAATTTAAATCCATTTAGACTTTACGTCAACAAATTGAATTTCCAAGCAAAGAAATTCAGTGCCAAGTTTCCAACAGATGCTGTCAATATTATTACAAACTTAGCTTTGAAATATTTTATCTTGAAATATGTACTTTTTCTTAGTTGAATGCTAACAAATATTGAATTTGGATGCAACGTCTTTTTAATAGGTTTATTCGTCTTAAAAACTTCTATCGAATATTTTTAGTTTACAAAGTTGCTTATAAATTCCATTTAAAGTCATAAAATTATTCGACTTTTCACATAACAATCTAGCTCCAAACTAAGCAGGATTTGCACTATGGGAACCAAATAACTGATATAATACACATGTTTATATTTGTTGATAATACATACTCACATTACAAACAAAGAACAAACATCTACGTTCGTCACACAAATGTGTTATCCTCGGTGGGGATCGAACCCACAACCTACCACGCAGCTACTACCAATCGAACGGTGAGGTTATAAAGGTAATCAGATCACTCTCACTAATGACGCTTGTAAACAAGTATCTTATTTCAGCATTTCTTAAATCCAATAACTCCCTCACTTACCAAAATAACGAAAACAGCAAGAAATTGCCACAACACACTTATACCAACTACATCTCTGTTTGAAATATAAAACAATAAATAGCGTTATTATTTTAAAATTAAAAAATATTTCTCAAACTCACAATCGTGTGCCTGTAATTACAGCCTTAACACCTGTACGCCTCAGAAGTAGATCAGTGCATTGTAAGCGCACGTTTATAACGAGCGTGACCTGCGAAGCAATGCTTTGTTATAGGTAATAATAACCATTTAAAATCAGGTGGACCATCTGCTTCAACAAGTCACAAAAAAACAGCAAAATTTCAAATTAAACAAACAAAAACGTTCTATATTTAAAATTGAGAGAACCTTTAATAAACCACTTTCATAACATAGAAGAAGTAGCACAATGTAACACGTACGAGAATTCTCCGCGAGCACGCCAACATGCATCTACATCTACGAGTAAGACACGAGCTCCGGAATTGAGTACTTTCAAAAAGGATACTTCAAGAGCGCATCCGAGTTATATTGCCACTGCAAAGATGGTTCAGTATGAGACGAATGCCGGTTAAAAACAAAAAAAAAGAAAACTGTTAATTCGATTTAGTTTTTCGTTTTCCAACTTCCCCTAACTTCTGAAAAAACATCTGAAAGTAACGTAAAAAGAGAAGCAATTACAAAGTTTCTCATCCTCCACTGATTCTGCTGTCTCCAGATATAAAGAATGAGAAAAGACATCAAAAAACTATCCAGATAAAACGTTTTCATTAGAGCCGGGTCGTACGAACATTCTTACTTTAGGTAGGTGCTGTGAAGCTTGGGGTTCCTAACAAGTGTCTTCCGACCAGCATAGCGGAGTTCTAAACGGAACAATAACTAAAACCCTTTGTACTCGTATAAATAATAAATAAAAATTATTTATACGAGCAAATATTCGCACAACGCCCTCTAGCTCCAAACTAAGTAAAACTTGCACTATGGGAACCAGATAGAATATTTAAATACTTATTATTTGTAAATACACACATTGTATAGAATATAACACCCAGACACTGAACAAATCAGTTCATTACACAAAATGTTTGTTCATGGTCTGGATCGAACCTACAACATACAGCGCAGAAGACAGAGTTACTTCCAACACAGCTGAAGAATACCTCAGACGCTATGCAAAATTATAGGGTGATTACTAATGGTACGGGGAAGTACTACCACCATGGCTATTTCTGCCGCCAACCTTGCTGAGTTCTGGTTTGAGGGGGGTGGGTGGGGGTGAAATTACAGGCACATGAGGCTTAACACCTGTATGCCTCAACTTGATGGACGCTGAGTAGTGTATCGTAGGGCACGTTCCTAACGAGCGTGATCTATGAGACAATACTTTCTTACATACGATGGTAACCACTTAACATCAGGTGGACCATGTGCTTGTATCATCAGCGAGTTACATAAAAAAACAAACAAATGTATAGCGGGCGTGTTATGACGGCCACTGGTTTTAGAAAACTAAGTGAAATAGTTAGAGACGTTTTAATCCCACGGTCCGGCTGGCCAGCTTCAGAGCTCAACAACCACCTCTACTTTAACTATGAGAGTTATCATATTTTTATGAGAAAAAGTGACTAGATTCTTCACCTGATGTTGAACAGTTATCTCTGCAAATAACAAATGCATTAAATAATAGAGCACTACTTTGTAACCAAGTTTTTTTTTTTACTTTTTGATACCTAAGCGTTTGACTGCCATCACACCTGATGGAAAGTGTAGATGCAGCCTAAGGTGGAGCACGCTTAGCTATAATCCACTTGTTCACTCTTGACTTGAAAACTCCCAAGTTATACCGTGTTATAAGTTATAAGTAAATAAGTAATAAGTGGTAGTTAAAAGTGGGGTTTGACAGCAGTTCTCATACGACTTGTTAATGGAACAAGCTTATGGCCCACCTGATGTTAAGTGGTTACCATCACCTATAACTAAGCATAACCTTGCAGTGTCTATCAACCTGATATTAAGCGTCACGTGCCTGTAATTTCACCGTCAATCACACCTTCAATACAGCAAGTCGAGGATTATCGCAAACCTATTGCAAATTACGTCATAAGTAAGCCGGTTAGTAGGACAATGTTAAACATCGTTAAACAATTAGTAACACTAGTTAGTATATATTGTGTCTAATTGAGACGAAGCATCCTTGTAACATAACGCGTGTTTAGTGATAGCGCCCGGCTACCCGAACATACTAACCACAGTTTAGTTAGTTAGTCGTGTACTAACTCATATACGATAGTTTCAACTTTGCTTTATTCTACAGACCGCTAGTTACATAGCGCGCTCGCCTGTGGTTACATGAACTACATAGTAGTGTTTTACCGCGGCCTCGATTGTGTATTTTATGAATTAAACCTTAAAAAATTTGGTTAGCTGGTAGAACTAATAAGAGAAAAATCTAAATTATGTAAGTAATCGTATTCAATATTAATTTATTTAATAAAACTTAGCAATTTAATAAATGAATGGCCTAAATGGAAGTTTAAAAAAAATCATTCTCTAGAGCTTCATGCGAGTCAGATTTATCGTAAAAATATTTAAGAGCAAAGATTCCAGTGGATTTATCGAGATTGAACTCAGGCCGAGGTTGAGTATCCATTACTCATCTTGTTTTGAATCTCCACTATCCATCTTCAAATAGAAAATCATTATTCACAGAACAAACGTATAGTGCCGCTGCGGCTCACTGGGTCACACCAACACTGCTCAAATCTAGATAACATTATTTATAGAATGTCAAATATCAAAACCTCAAAACTAAGCCATAGCAGCTTTTAGTGAAGGGCTCGTGGGAGGAAGAACTACCGCCATGCTTATTTCTCCTGCCAAGCAGCTTGCTGTGTTCCGGTTTGAAGGGTGTGGGTGTCGGTGACATTACAGGCACCCGAGGCTTCTGTATACCTCAGTATTGATGCACGTAAAGCATATTCCTAACGGTCGTGATCTAAACATGAGGTGAATATTACCGAAGAATAAAAACATGTATATACTCATACATTCAATGAACTATAACAAAAGAATGAAAAGAATAAACATAAATATATATTAAACCACAAAATATGTTTTTCCTAAATAATACCAATAAATATCATTGAAAACTTGCCAACATTTTTGAAATTATTCAAAAACTAGCCTTAGAAACATTAAACTTAAAACTTTCATCATAAATTACCACATCTGCAGAGGGAATCTAACAAACTACGAGAAAAGTGCACGTTAAAAGATGCAAGCGGATGGATGTGAGTTGGCAGCCACAAGCGGGGAAATCCTTCATCTCCATTCCAGAGTTCTTCCAGGTTCTGCAGAGTGCAGTGACAAACGACGCAAGTACGCGAGATATGTCACTGAACATTTTATGTTCTAATTTATAACATGACATATGTAATGCCGGTTACAGACCTACCGAGACAAAAAGAATGTGGAATGGCCCAAATTAACGCTGTCGGCCGCGGTCCAAAGCCCCAGTGTGCGTCAGGGCTATGACTAAAAAGTAACCAGTAGTAATTGCAATTAAATAATTCGTTGCTTCTAGTCAAAAAGCAAAAAAGTTATAACAGCTATCACAGCTCAGTTCGTGGGGTTCGATCCCCACCGAGGACACACATTTGTGTAACGATCATACATAGTTATATCTGGGTGTTATCTGGTTCTGGTAATTTGGTTCCCATAGTACCTACAATTTTGGCTTACTTTGAGGCTAGATGATCTCGTGTGAAAATGTCCACAAGAATATATATAATAGTTTTACCTTGCTCAAGGGCAAAGTCCCTAGCTAACCCGTCGCTTACTTTATTTTGTAGGTCTGTACCCAGCATTAGATATGTCATGTTATAAATTAGAACACTTTATTAGACAAATGCGATGCTGGAGATGTTTGTAAACGCTGCGAGCACCTGCTTTTAGTAAAACATATCTGTCTTAAATGTGGGGATTCATCAGACTACGCAAACTTTAGCTTGAATCTAGTTAAATATTAATGTACCTTTCAAAGAAAGTTAGTAAACAGGCATTTACATCTATTGTAGATGGTTTATACAGCGTCAGGGGTCACTTTTTCTCTCAGACCCCTATTTACGGGACGCTGTAGTGCCAGGGACAGAGTTTTTAGATGAAGTAGACTTGGCCATTCCCTATCAAAGAAAACTTGTCTGTTCGTTTTACTACTAGATACTAAGTCTGATTGTGTAGATTTTAAAGAAAAAAAAGATATAATATTTAAAAACTGGTGAAACATTGGATGTAATGAATAATAATCAGAATTCTCCCGATTTCTGATGAACAAAATATTCAAACATGCAAAAAATATTCATAATATTTGATCACACTACTGCGACCCCGAATTCATGGAACAAGTTATTCAAGTGGGTCTCTGCAGAGCGGCATGTCCGCATTGCCATTTTAAGTAACACTGCGCGATATGTGGGGCATCGACAATAATACCAAGAAGTGACCGTGCAGTGTAAATCTAAAACTGTACCAATTATAAGAATCTTTGATATAGACAACTCATAACCTAAACCACTGGTCGTAAAGGCTTGAAAATTTCAGAGTATATTTGTCTTACTGTACAGATGTACTAAGAAAGAAATTCCCAAAATTCAACCTTTAAATGAGTACAGTGTGAGTTGAAGTTTGTATGAAAATGACTTAACGCGGACGAAGTCGCGCGCATTTTGCTATAGTAGACCTTCTATAGTTTTAAGGAGTAGACCCCCAGGTATTTAATAAACTGCACTCTAATATTAATAGTTTCAGACGGATTACTTTTGAACTGAAAGTAGCCGCTCTTTCAAACAAGAATATTAAATACCGTCCCGAGGGATGGCATGTTAATGCTGGGTACACCGATGTTGAGCTTTAATGCAAGTTTGACTAAGTTGTTTGTACGAAAGTTACAAATCTACATAATTAGTTAAATGAAGAGGGAACGACAGAAGCCGCATAGCTTGTAGAACCGGTAACCGTTAGTTTCAAAGTCAAAGTCAAAAAGTTGACGGACCCCCGATGGATCGACTGACTGGATGACTTTGTCGTTCCTGATATTTACGGCCTTATTTTTAGCTGTTTTTTTTATACGATTTTTTACGATTGAACAAGCAGATGGCCTACCTGATGTTAAGTGGTCACGTTCGTTAGGAACCTGCGTCCATCAACATGAAGCATAGAGGTAGTAAATTTATGTACCTGTAATTTCACCGGCACCCACACCCTTCAAACGGGAATACGCTGCGCTGCTTGGCGGCAGAAATAGTCATGGTGGTAGTACTTCCCGGACGAGCCATTCACTAAAAGCTACACTACTGTATCATAAGTGGCGCCTTATCATGCAAGCTAATGGCAACAAGCCTGTGCAGACACACACGCGGCGGCGGCGGCGGCGGCGGCGGTTCATTAGGAGCGGCGCACTCAGTGAATTACCGCGTAATTGCCCGGCCGGCCGCTATTGGCTTCGACCCTATTCGCGAGGGTAGGCGACATACCGCAATATTTTAATTTTGTATTTTCTATGTATTTTTTCAGCTTTTTATTGTCACTAGTTACCTACCTATTTATGTCTTTTCTCCAACATTAATTCGTATCCTATTTGTAATATTTGGTATTGGTTACGCCATCTGTTAGAACTTGTGTCACTTAAGACGAAATAAACATATTTTTTTTTTTTGTTAGAACTGTTTGCTAATAAATAAAAAAAGAGAAGTTGTGTGTGGATGCGGATCTAATTGTTTTCTGTGATGTGAGAAGTCATCGCTTAAAAGACAAAACGCGGCTTCCTAGTACAAATCCAAATGTTTTCGAAATTACACGCCCAACTTTGTTTTGTTAGATCGATATGATGAATAGTGTAGATGCAGCCTAAGGTTGAGCACGTTAAGAATTCACCTGCTCACTCTTGACTTAAAAATTTTTCAGCTAGGTATTTTCAGGAATACTTTACTTTTTTTTACCCTTTGATGGCTGCCATGAATGCACAATACACAATGTTTTAAAACTATACTTTATATCTAAATTACTCGTATATCATCTGGGAAGGAATCAAGGTGAATATCGGGCGACCGTGAAAAGGCAAGCCGTCTACATCTTTCTCTCCGTGCGTATTTAATTCCACACCGTTGGACGTATAGGTTGACAACCACAACATGAGGAAGCATGCTTACGTATAAAGTCGAAGCTTTAGACAGCTACGCTCGCAGTTTTATCTACTTTCATATTTTTCCATGTCTCTTTAGTAAACTTATTACTTACTTCTACATTTTCTTGTTTGAAACAAAGCTATATAAAAACTGAACAAAAGCAAAATATACAAATGCTTAGTAATTTGTTTTGGTCACAGTCTGTGGCATTCCCGACACTTTTCTTTTGTGTTTGTTATTTCTTTGTCATTTGAACTAGTCCTCTGACAGGATTGTAATTCAGAAACCAGAAACAACTTTTTGGTTTTAGTCTTAGGTACAGTCGCTTGCATTAGAAAAATAACAAACCGGGTACGTTTCTTTAAATTAGAATCTTAGAAACACAGAGATGTGTGATACTAAAAGTATATTAGTAAAACTATAGTGAACTATAGCGTATTACTTGTTTTTTTTTTGTTCGTAAGATAATTGTTGTGCCGTGTACAGTTTGTAAAAATAAATGTTTCTCTCTTTAGCTTTTATTTACTAAATTAATAAATTTTGGACCACATTTCACACAGTAGGTACTATCAACTCTTATCTAACATAGGTTAAACCCTAAGCCCTCATTTAGGTTAGTTTTTTTATTAATCTTTGAATTGAAATTAAAATTATTTTTATTTTTCCAAACATTACAGTTACATAGAACCGCCTTCATCCCCCGCCCTTCCGCGATCCTAACAACATCGTCGTACAGTCCTACGCTTCGTAGAACAGTCGCCACCTGGGAACCTTTATTCCCCTGCGGTTATCGGTTCTAATATTAAAAAACCACGATGCTAGAGGCACGCCCGACTTGTATAGATGTACAATAGATGTGAAAGCCTGTTTAAAGACAAGTGCTAGAGTATCACCGCGTAAATAATTTGTCAAAATGTAGGCAGTTTCATAAGGTTCCTTTGCACGTCATTGCTAGATTACGTTAATTTTTTTTACTATAAAGCATACTATACCCCAGATAGCTACATTAAGGCGACGCGGTCGTGTGATCAGCACCTGTTTATTATGTTAAAACAACATATTCATGTATTTTTTTAAATTGAATATTACATTTAAAAGGACCATCTATATTTCGGAGCGACCAGAAACATGTGCATGCCTCCAGCTTCCTCATATGGAAAATGCAGATTCTGAAGATGCCAATATTTAGTTCATATTTAGTACCATCATAGATTACAACCATAATTTAGGTGCCAAAAAAACAACGACGCTACAAGCCTTTGAAGGTGTGTTAGCTGAAGTAACATGCCACCAGCTTCCTCATTCAGTGTGGGCAAACGAGTGCTGATAGAGCTATAGAATAAACGCTAGCATTTAGTACCAGATTGGTGCACTAGGTAGCAAAATTTCCAAACCTGCAGCTAAAAAACTCTCGGAGTTATAAGACTTCATCAACGTGTAAGCTGACGTACCGTTATTTCAGCACGCACATGCTGGTTCTCGGAAACGGCTGCAGCTATAGACACGGTTGATATCTCCAGATGCAGTGCACAATTGGTGCCAAAGGTACCAAATATTTGAGGCTTCTAGGTTCAAAACTCTTTGAACTACAGGCTTTTAGCAACGTGTAAGCTGGAGAAACGTTTCTCCAGCTGACACATGCTGGATCTCAGAAACGGTAAGACATAGAGATTCGGTTGATATCTCCAGATGTCAATATGAATTAGTGCACTTGGCACCAAAATTTTGGAGTCTCTAGGACCAATAGTTACATCACAAGAAGCAAAAAACCATTTAACGGTCAACAAATTCAAACCAGTTTTCGCTTCTATAAAAGCGCGGCGTTGCCGCTCTGCACGCTACAATAGCGAGCGAACATTATGCTTGTTCTCTGTCTGTTTTTATATCTGTCTCTGGATACAACGTGTGTTGCCAGTTCAGTTTTAGTAGGTCGATAGTTTTATTCGAGTCTTGTCAGAACAGGTATTATAGGTACGAGGTACTACTAAATAGGTACTTTATTTTGTCTAGTTTAACCAAATAAAATAGGAACCTAATTAGGAAATTGGGTTTGTATGTACTCAAATAGTTGATTTGACGACCGATATGACGCAGCGGCCTGTGACGCAGAAGTTTGCGGGTTCGATTCTCGCCTTGGAATAAAATGTTTAAACGATCTGCAAATAATGAATCCGGGTGTTCTGGGTATTTTCTATGTTTAGTAAAAAATATGTATGTATTTTTGTAACGTCAGATTTGGAATTCAAAATGGCGGGTGCAAATGATGGTACAAAAAACTGACATGGGTGTCTTTTTCGACTAATTTGGGGGTGCTGATTACGAATATCTGGTCAAATTTGAAATTCAAAATGGCGGGTACAAAAAATGGTACAAAAAACTGACATGGGTGTCTTTTTCGACTAATTTGAGGGTGCTGATTACGAATATCTGGTCAAATTTGAAATTCAAAATGGCGGGTACAAAAAATGGTACAAAAAACTGACATGGGTGTCTTTTTCGACTAATTTGGGGGTGCTGATTACGAATATCTGGTCAAATTTGAAATTCAAAATGGCGGGTACAAAAATGGTACAAAAAACTGACATGGGTGTCTTTCTCGACTAATTTGGGGGTGCTGATTACGAATATCTGGTCAAATTTGAAATTCAAAATGGCGGGTACAAAAATGGTACAAAAAACTGACATGGGTGTCTTTTTCGACTAATTTGGGGATGCTGATTACGAATATCTGGTCAAATTTGAAATCCAAAATGGCGGGTACAAAAATGGTACAAAAAACTGACATGGGTGTCTTTTTCGACTAATTTGGGGGTGCTGATTACGAATATCTGGTCAAATTTGAAATTCAAAATGGCGGGTACAAAAATGGTACAAAAAACTGACATGGGTGTCTTTTTCGACTAATTTGGGGGTGCTGATTACGAATATCTGGTCAAATTTGTAATTCAAAATGGCGGGTACAAAAATGGTACAAAAAACTGACATGGGTGTCTTTTTCGACTAATTTGGGGGTGCTGATTACGAATATCTGGTCAAATTTGAAATCCAAAATGACGGGTACAAAAATGGTACAAAAAACTGACATGGGTGTCTTTTTTGACTAATTTGGGGGTGCTGATTACGAATATCTGGTCAAATTTGAAATTCAAAATGGCGGGTACAAAAATGGTACAAAAAACTGACATGGGTGTCTTTCTCGACTAATTTGGGGGTGCTGATTACGAATATCTGGTCAGATTCTAAATTCAAAATGGCGGGTACAAAAATGGTACAAAAAACTGACATGGGTGTCTTTTTCGACTAATTTGGGGGTGC
Organism: Electrophaes corylata; assembly: GCA_947095575.1. Taxonomy (NCBI): domain Eukaryota; kingdom Metazoa; phylum Arthropoda; class Insecta; order Lepidoptera; family Geometridae; genus Electrophaes; species Electrophaes corylata. Next base: position 12,584,961 of record OX352708.1, on the reverse strand, counting down.
TGATTACGAATATCTGGTCAAATTTGAAATTCAAAATGGCGGGTACAAAAAATGGTACAAAAAACTGACATGGGTGTCTTTTTCGACTAATTTGGGGGTGCTGATTACGAATATCTGGTCAAATTTGAAATTCAAAATGGCGGGTACAAAAATGGTACAAAAAACTGACATGGGTGTCTTTTTCGACTAATTTGGGGGTGCTGATTACGAATATCTGGTCAAATTTGAAATTCAAAATGGCGGGTACAAAAAATGGTACAAAAAACTGACATGGGTGTCTTTTTCGACTAATTTGGGGGTGCTGATTACGAATATCTGGTCAAATTTGAAATTCAAAATGGCGGGTACAAAAAATGGTACAAAAAACTGACATGGGTGTCTTTTTCGACTAATTTGGGGGTGCCGATTACGAATATCTGGTCAAATTCGAAATTCAAAATGGCGGGTACAAAAAATGGTACAAAAAATTTGAAATTCCCCCAAAAATAGACCCCATGTAAATTTTTTGCACCATCAGTTGCACCGTCATTTTGAATTTCAAATCTGACCAGATATTCGTAATCAGCACCCCCAAATTAGTCGAAAAAAACATCCATGTCAGTTTTTTGTACCATTTTTTGTACCCGCCATTTTGAATTTCAAATTTGACCAGATATTCGTAATCAGCACCCCCAAATTAGTCGAAAAAGACACCCATGTCAGTTTTTTGTACCATCATTTGCACCCGCCATTTTGAATTCCAAATCTGACGTTACAAAAATACATACATATTTTTTACTAAACATAGAAAATACCCAGAACACCCGGATTCATTATTTGCAGATCGTTTAAACATTTTATTCCAAGGCGAGAATCGAACCCGCAAACTTCTGCGTCACAGGCCGCTGCGTCATATCGGTCGTCAAATCAACTATTTGAGTACATACAAACCCAATTTCCTAATTAGGTTCCTATTTTATTTGGTTAAACTAGACAAAATAAAGTACCTATTTAGTAGTACCTCGTACCTATAATACCTGTTCTGACAAGACTCGAATAAAACTATCGACCTACTAAAACTGAACTGGCAACACACGTTGTATCCAGAGACAGATATTAAAACAGACAGAGAACAAGCATAATGTTCGCTCGCTATTGTAGCGTGCAGAGCGGCAACGCCGCGCTTTTATAGAAGCGAAAACTGGTTTGAATTTGTTGACCGTTAAATGGTTTTTTGCTTCTTGTGATGTAACTATTGGTCCTAGAGACTCCAAAATTTTGGTGCCAAGTGCACTAATTCATATTGACATCTGGAGATATAAACCGAATCTCTATGTCTTACCGTTTCTGAGATCCAGCATGTGTCAGCTGGAGAAACGTTTCTCCAGCTTACACGTTGCTAAAAGCCTGTAGTTCAAAGAGTTTTGGACCTAGAAGCCTCAAATATTTGGTACCTTTGGCACCAATTGTGCACTGAATCTGGAGATATCAACCGTGTCTATAGCTGCAGCCGTTTCAGAGAACCAGCATGTGCGTGCTGAAATAACGGTACGTCAGCTTACACGTTGATGAAGTCTTATAACTCCGAGAGTTTTTTAGCTGCAGGTTTGGAAATTTTGCTACCTAGTGCACCAATCTGGTACTAAATGCTAGCGTTTATTCTATAGCTCTATCAGCACTCGTTTGCCCACACTGAATGAGGAAGCTGGTGGCATGTTACTTCAGCTAACACACCTTCAAAGGCTTGTAGCGTCGTTGTTTTTTTGGCACCTAAATTATGGTTGTAATCTATGATGGTACTAAATATGAACTAAATATTGGCATTTTCAGAATCTGCATTTTCCATATGAGGAAGCTGGAGGCATGCACATACCAGAAACACTCTTGATTCCATTGAGTTCGATAAAAGTTTACACAAAGTTTTACTAAAATCTCTGGCCTACCGACTACACCGAGGGTGATTTATTCGATTGTTAATCGAGATATTCCAACGATTTTTCTGTTCATGTGTTCCTTAAAAGATACGTAATCGTGTGCCGGAGTAATTTTTTTGTTAGCTAGCTTACTTTTTTATAAAAATAGTAGATAGCCTAAAATATAAATACGCGAGACGTACCTATACAAGCTCAGTAGCGCTTTGGCGCTTCAGGAGGCAGGGTCCACGTCAAAAGTCGTTCCGAGCAACTATACATTATTCTGTGGCTCGTTTGACAGTGATAATCACATAGTTACTATAGGTGTCATTTATTTGTCACAGTCAATACAAATACAACAAGACACAGTGTAACGAAATTACGGTTGGGTCATAAAATATCAACATCATCGTGTGGAAGAAGTCCATTAGTCTTAGGCGTTCTTTATCATAAGATACAAGCGATCGTCGGTTCCAAGGTTTGAACACATCAATCCTTGAATAATGTACTAGCGAAACACGTGTGACTCCGTCCGCGTGACGTTATTTTCATATGAACTTCAATCCCTGCTGTACCCCGTGTAGGAGTTAAATTTCAGGAATTTATTTCTTAGTCTCTTAGTTCCTTGGTCTTTTCACCCAATAAGACAAATATACCCAAAAATTTCAATTCTCTTCGACCAGTGTTTTAGGCTGCACGTTGTCTTATGTTCGTCAGTTAGTCAGGATGAAGATTATTACTAAGTAGTGGTTCTATGAGTAGTAGTAGAGCTCTTTGTGAAGGGCTCGTCCGGGGCAGTACTACTACCTATTTCTGTTGCCAAGCAGCTTGCTGTGTTCCATTTTGAAGGGTGTGGGTGCCGGTGTAGTTACAGGCACATGAGGCTTAACACCTGTATGCCTCAGGTTGAGGGACGCTGAGTAGTGCATCGTAGGTGACGTTCCTAACGAGCGTGGCCTACGAGGCAATGCTTTGTTATAGGTGATGGTAACCATTTAACATCAGGTGGGCCATCTGCTTGCTCCATCAAAAAAGCAGTAGGTATAAATCGAAAAATGCGACCTGTAGGCGAAAACAGACCGACTGACACACGGACAAATGCATTTTTTTACTAATCTCGAAACTAAGACGCTTCGCTCGCTTGATCAATAATTGGTATATATTTATACTGGCTGTATAAGGTTACCAAGTAACTATGCCCCTTGTTGTCAAAATGTCAAATTCATATAATTTTTGAATCTATCTGAACTCATTACTGTTCATCGAAGCTAAAATTGACATAAAACTTGCATCAGTATAGATAAGGTTGAGATTTCTTTAACACCCCCATTTACTAGTGTTTTCGCTTAGATAACAATCGAAAACAGTCGCGAGTTGTATTCTAAGTATGTGTTTACAATAAAAAGTACATAAGTTTTCTGTCAGCTAGTTTAGTACGGTGATAAGCACTCCAAAGGCGATAGGGCACTTTATTCCATCTACTTTTCTTAGTTGTTCCGTAAACATAATAATCTTATACCTTCCTTTGCAATCTGACACTGCCGATAATTTTTTTAGATCTGTTTTCTATCCAATCTAACCAAAAAAACAAAATTTTTAATGAACACCTATTTTGAGTTAGTGTTGAGATTTGTCTTGGAATACGAGCGTTGGTTTCAATTTGACATTTTAGATTGACAGAACATTGTCCAAAAAGTTCAGTTTGTGTAAGTGTGTACAATACTCTGTGGTACAATATTTCATAATACTTATGTAAAGATAAAATTTAATTTATCCATATTTTCAATATAAATCTATATATATAAAAATTAATTGATGTTTGTTAGTCTTACAAAAACTCGAGAACGACTGAACCGATTTGCCTAGTTTTTGATTTAAAGTATATGTAGAAGTCCAAAAAAGATTTAAAAGGTGAGAATAGTATTTTATATATTATTTTAAAATTTTACTATTACCATCATCACCCTGAAGACATAATCCACTGCAGAAAGACCAATGGGGGTTTTGAATTTTTTTTTTGCGGTAATTGAAAGGTCATATATGTTTTATTTTTTTTACAATAATTCAAAAGTTATTTCAAAATAAAAATATTTTTTGAATCCAGTACCGAAAACACGCCGGCAGCTCCCGAACAAACCCGAGCGGTTTTCACTCATTGCAATAGCCGCGCACGCTGTACTGTTATTAGATAGCTATAACATAATGACGTCACTATGTAACAACAACTATGGTGATCAATCATGGCGCGTTTATAGTCACGTGATTTTTTTCTAAATTTTATCAATTTTTAATTGTCTATTATTAGTTTTTTTTTTTAAGTTTTTTGCATTAAATATCAATATTATTAATAATAATGTATTAAAATACATAAAAAAAAACATTTTTTTTTTCAAAACCCCAATTGTGAAACTTTTTATCCTCCGACTTCCCGTGATCCTAGCAAAGTATCGGATGGAAGAGCGTCCTACGCTTCGTCTTCCTGTTCATGGCCGACAATCGAGAGCTTTTATTCATCTGTAGTTTGCGGTTCTACGAGCTATGTCTGTCTGTTGCCACTTCAACTTGCTGATTGTGAGAGCTATGTCGGTGATCGTGGTTATTTTTCAGATTTGTTTATTTCTTATTCAAACCTATTGTAAGTTAAATTGTTGCTTTAGTTGTGGACACTCTCCGATTAAGCACATGAAACCCAAGTATAAATAACTAATAAAACTATACTCTTCCATATTTAATAATTAGGTTCCAGTCAGCATACGTATATGTATATACATATATGTAATTACAGGCACATGAGGCTAAACACCCGTATGCCTCAGGTTGATGGACGCAGAGCAGTGTATTGTAGGGCACGTTCCTTACTAACGTGACCTACAAGACAATGCTTTGTTATAGGCTATGATAACCACTTAACATCAGGTGGGCCATATGCTTGATCCATCAGCAAATTGTATACATAAAAAAAAAACAAACGAAAACTAAAATATGTGTCAGATATTTTTCAATAACATACACAGGAGTGCATTATTGAAAACCTTACGTATTTTTGACATCTCTAAAACTATGATTCTGATTCCCGTTCTGGAAGATGTTCTATAATCTGTGACATTTATTCTATCATATTACTTTCTTATATTTCATTTTCCAAGTGAAAATTTCAGTCATGTAGGTACATTAAATACATAGTGACATAAGTCAAACTTCAAGTCGATATACCACAGAAGATGTATTATTACCTGCTTTTATATTGTGAATTCTAACAACAATGTAAGAAAACATATTTTAGTAAACAAAATTATTGTTTATCGACTTTTACGAATGACGTGTGCATTCGCATCGAAAGTCAGAACCGCCGAAGTGATTTTGGTAGTGTTTGTCCACCGTCACGGAGAGAGAGAGAAAAAAGTTCATTTCACCTAATAATAATCCTACAAATCTTTATCAATGCCAACATTATAAAATATTATAAGAAAGCTGTACAGTCATATTCCGAAGCACAAAAACTCCTAATTTGGTTCAAATTCTTCAATTTGAGTTCAATTCGAATACCGACTTTTAGACACGTTTGAAAAGTTGATTCTGAATGGTTTGTCACTGACGTAATTTTTTAAATATGCTTCAGTCTAGAAGTAATTATCCAACATGAACTTCTTACAGTAAAATAAACGTTACCTTGTAATAAACTGAAATCAAACTCTCACTCACTCACCCATTACTCATGGTTCGGATCCGAATCGGATCACCCGATCCACGTGATCCTTAAAGACACGACAAAATATTGGACCGGAACTGGACAAAATAATATAGCGTACCAGAATATGAACCGGATGTGACGTAGCATAGCGCACAATTCAAGCACAGAATAAGTAATACTTAGTATCAAATACGTGAATTTCCAACTTACGTCAGGCAATGCCATCTCTGTTTTGAATTTGTTAAACTTTCGAACCTGTTTTTGACACAATTCTCTGAATGGGTAGGACCTTAATGATAAATCTGCGTGGTCAGATGTTCCGATCGCTCTACCCATCGACAGCTAAGATATAGTTTTGCAATGTCTGTGCTATTCTCTTATTTGAATTCATTAGACTGTAAGCATTACTATTAGTTGAAGCGTATATAGCGTGTGCTGTCTTTTGAACTTCTGTTGCATATTAAGTTATTAGGTATGGCATGCTTTCTGTCTTGCATTCAGTTAGATTCGCACCACACTGGAGCTTCATTATTTACATTATTATTATTTTGTAACAGGATCATACAAAAAAACGGTAAGAACCAAACCGTAAGTTTCGTAAGCGAATTTTACTGAATAAACGCTTTTTGACTTTGACTTTGTGCTTTTTAACTTTGACTTTGATCGACATTAAGCCTAGTTACGAGTTTCGCAAGCGAAATACCAAACCATTCATTCGGAAACCATAAATGTGTGTATTGTGGAGTATTGGCAGGAAGTGTCACCCGCCGCAGCCTTCGCATCCATCACAGGATTATCAGTTGGATTCCGGAGCCCGTGGCTCATGTCCACAGATTATAATCACCTGAACAGTTTCACCGTTCAAAAACATGAGACTATCTGAATATTTATTCACACGGCACGACTGTTTGTATGTGCTCGTAAGTTCGGATAGATAAAAGTTTTATTCGAAAAATCACAAAGACCTTTTGAACCAAATATAAATATTATAAGGCCGCCCATTGTGCCTTCCATTTTATAACTGTTCTTTTATTTTGTTTTATATTACTAGTGTCTGGTGTGTGTACAATAAAGTATTTTTCATTCATATATTAATTTATTATATCTAGTCATGCCTGTAGATATGTCTCACTTAATAAAGGTAATATTCAAAAGGTAGGTAGATAGGTAGGGTAGGTATAGGTATAAAGGTATTAGGTCCAGTACCCATAACACAAGCTCTGCTTAGCTTGGGGCTAGATGATGCTGTGTGGATTGTCCAGCATTATTATTTATTATTATTATTATATTAAGTGATATAGAAAAGGTTATTTATTTTTCAGCGATTTGAAAAATATAGAAGTAGAATAACCGGATAAAACTAAAATGTAATGGAATCCGTTGATGACTTTGCTTATATTTTATTTCAATTTTTTTTATGTATCATTGACAAACAAGCAGCTGGCACCTGATGTTAAATGGTAACCATTACCTATAGCAAAGCATTAACTCGCTAATCACGTTCGTTAGAAACGTGCTCTATAATGTATTGCTCTGCATCCATATATAACCTGAGGCATATTGGTGTTTAGCCTCATGTGCCTGTAATTTCACCGGCACCCACACCCATCAGACTGACTACTCCTAAAAGTAAATGCTCTACATATGTCTCTACTAGCTGCCGCTCGCAGCGTCGCCCGCGTGGCAGTTTTTTTCCCGTTCCCGTTATTTTTTTTGGGATAAAAAGTAGCCTATATGTTAATCCAAGTTATAACCTATGTTTATTCCAAATTTTATCCAAATCGGTCTACTGGTTAGAGCGTGAAAGAGTAACAAACATCCATCCATCCATCCATACATCCATCCATTCTTACAAACTTTTGCGTTTATAATATTAGTAGGATAATGCTGTAACCATTTTGAAAACTGCACCAACCTTCGATCATCGATCGAAGGCACCTATATATTATCTTTCTTTTAGCAATGAAACAGATTATCGCAACGCTTCGTCGAAGCGAAAGTAGACCATCAAGATCCTATCACAACACAGGCAGGCGCTGACGAACTGGATCCAATTAAAAGCGACCACCTTATAAAGAATCTCTATCTACCAACGCTTAGTTTCCAATAAAACTGTAACCGTCTTAGAACAATAGTGATAGAGTGCGTCCGTTGGCCGCGGTGATCTCAGCATAGTAAAGGACCCCTCTTGTGGATTTTGTGAGACACCAGACTATGGGCAGCAGCATCTAACATGACATAACTGAGGCCACCAATCCGTGGGTTTGCCGTAGTCAACACTCTTGGCTTGCCAAGGGTTAATTACTAATGGCTTTTGTCCAGCAGTGGACTTATTCAGGTTGATAATGATATCTGACTGATGGAGTGAAATTAATGATGATAATAGATTAATAGAATTAGGGATTCATAGCTATCATATTACGGTCTACGCTATTTGAGAAACTGGACTAAAGGGGTTAATGCATCACTCTGGGTATAATCGTGTGGGTATGTGAGACCCCGATACTGTAATGAGTTATAGGTCTATTCGACCTGCTGTGTTTTCTCTCACATTGCAATTAATTTAACTGAATTAATTTTGTCATGGGTTATCTTCCAAGGTCCTGACAACAGGTAAACCTTTCAAATATAAAAGCTGATACTCTGCACTAAAATACTCTGAAAATGTATGTTTGTAAATTACCATGAGTTTTTTACAATTTACAGGCAAACGTTTGTCCGCAATCTCACCTGATGTTAAATGATGATGCGGTTGATGGTGTGGCACGTTTACCTAGAAGATTCCTACCTTTTTACTCTTCTTTTGAAAATAACCAAATTATAGATATTCTGAAAAACAGGCTTCTATTCACTCTTCTCTAAATTATAAGTGTTAGAAAAACAGACTGTATAAAAGCGCAAATCGCTTCATTTTTGAGAAAAATCATCAATTTCTAATGGTGAAAGTACGTAATAATGAAAGATCCACACTCCGCAGTGAGAGATGCAACTGTGACAAGAATGTTTTAAAGTAGGTAGATAGAAGTCCTTTCATGGAGATAGTTTAAATTCGGAGACCGCACACCGAAAACTTTTCCAACTGCAACTTGTAAGATCTTGGATACATGCAATGGAGGGTTTGGTCATACTGTGAGCTTTTTTATTGTTAAACGATAGGTTTTATTGACCGAGCGACCGAAGCGTCTCAGTTTCGAAATTGGCCCAAAAATGCGTTTGTTCTCGCCTACAGGCCGCATCTTTCAACTCATTTTTTCAGCCCGAATTTAACATTCTTACGCCCGAATATTCGGTCGTAACGGTAATTAAATTTAAGTTACGTTTGAGCATTCGAGCGTTTGTATTTAATTTTAAACGAAGTAAAATTATCCCTAAGGAACATTTCAGGACAATCAATCAGTTTGTTAAATCGACCTCTTTAGTATAATTCTGATTCAGTCACGTTCAACCTAGATTTATGATTTAACTGGAATGAGTCATGGTTAGTGAGATAATACTCTTGGTCATAGATCATGCAAATTTTAACAGTTTCGATTCCAGCGAAGGAACACATCCAGAGAGGAAACAAGGTTGTAATTAATTATATTCTATGTATTATTATATCCCGGAGCATAACCATATTACGTACTAGCGAAACGCGCGCGACTTCGCCCGCGTGAAGCTATTTTGATATAAACTTCAACCCCCCGCTGTACACGTTTAGAAGTTGAATTTCGGGAATTCTTTTCTTAATACACCTTTACACACCAAGACAAATATACTCTGAAAATTTCAAATCTCTACGATCAGTGGCTAAGGTTGTGCGTTGCCTATATCCCAGTCAGTCATTTAGGACAAATATTCTTATAATTGGCATAGATAATGTGTGAATAATGAATAGGCATCCCCTATTAATAATTCACACCATACTACGAATTATTAAAGTGGTGAACCTATTCAGTTTTCATTTCTAAATCGCGTCCGCTACACCCGCTACTCGCGGACAGTAGCACCCTACTTCAAAAAGAGCCAAGCCAGGACTTACAAAGTGCTTGTGGAAAAGTTGTCAGATAGCGCAAGTTTACGCTTCTCTGTGAATGGTAATAAAGTGGTACTCAAACTGTTCTACCAAACGTCTTTTTACGACAAGTTCGTTTTAATTGATTAACGGCGCGGCGGTTCTGTTTAGGGGGGTTTTATTCGTTGCTTTTATTGGTGTTACTAAATGAAACATTCGAATTATTTTAGTGCTGTCGAAATATTTTTTACGTTTAAATAATTCATCATTACTAAATAGTTAGGGTCTAAAATCCTACATGACTATATTCTCAAAACCCCTTGAGTTGAGTACTTGGTACCAAAGATATCTGAAGGGTTATGTACCGTGCCTGAAGTTTAAAACCTCAAGCCAAAATTATTTCGATAGATAAATGCCTTATTGACTTTGAATATGTTAGTATTTTTTAAACTTTCGCGATCGGAACACATATTGAAAACTTAAATTACACGGGTATTTATCGCGTATTACCTTTTTTATTTATTTTCCTGTTAGTGACTTAAATTCTGTTTTTTACCTATAGTGAAGACCCGCACTTTACTATAGGTAGAAAAAGTAATGATAAAATATGTAGATATAAGATAGATAGTTTAAATATTTAAACTTTTATTTACAAAGAAAATTATGACTAATACAAGTATTTATAATTGGTATGTACAAAATACATTTGAAACAGTTGAGCTATCTAAAGACCGTTGCAAACGATCTATTAAATTTTAAGTATTAGATGTAAAATATTTGTATATACTAAATTACTTCCGTTTTTCCTGTTTGAATATGTTGTTGTTCTTGATCACCACATTGTTGATTTAACACCACAAAGGCAAATGCCTTACAAAGCAATTTCCAACACACGAGCGAGCTAGTGTATAATAGCAAAAAACGATCATAGTAGTACAAAATCACCAAATCTATATGTTTTTTTAATAGCACAAGTTCAATAACGCTAAATATACAATATCGAGCACAAAAGCGACTAGAGAGGCAAGTCGTAAAACTATTGACGACGCGACACGAGGACGTTACAACCCCGATTGTAAAACATATGCAAGTATTTTTGTAGCATAAAACTGTTTTAACATGAACAAGTTAAGAACTATAATATGTCTACAAAAGCAAGATAAGAAGGCAAAGATAAAGAAGATATGAAGAAGAAAGACATCACAGGCCTCACTACTCAGTTACTAGTAGCTCTGCCTTCTGTGCTGTAGGTTGTGGGTTCGATCCCCACCGGACAAATATTTGTGTAATGAACACAGATGTTTGTTCTCTTTCTGGGTGTTATGTTGATTTACAATAAAAACGTATATAAGTATTCTATATTCTCTGATTCCCATAGAAAAAGCTATGCATAGTTTGGGGCATGATGATAGTGTGTAAAAATGTCCACAAATAATTGTTGATTTAACCTGCCTTTGAACATCCTGTGTAATAAGATCGCCGGCCTGATTGGGGCCAATGGAGTTGACCTCATGAACTCATTCAATCAGAGTGATGAAGAAAGTGTCTTTTATACAGTCTAGATAGATAAAGTAAGCGCTTCTCGCCGTGGTCCACCTACGTGGTTCACCTAGGTGGACCACTGGTTTTATACCCGTACCCGTGGAACACCCAGGAGTATGGGTCATTTAGGAATGGAGGTTATTATCAAAGTTTACAAAAGTCAAAAACATTACATTTCGTAAATTTTTGTAGTAGTGCCAAGTAGTATGGAGTGCCAAGAGGTGCCAAAAGGACAGTATTCCCAAACAGTAGAACAGGTAAAAAGTTTTTCCACACTAAGATACCATGCTTTATGGAAGCTGTGGTATTACAGCACTCCGACTAGGAATATACGTTTACGGACCATGGAAATATTAGACTAACCTCACAGCTCAGTTGGAACTCTGCCTTCTGCGCTGTAAACGCCATAAAAAAATGATCTGAATGCCATCGTACTAGCTTAGTTTAAAGTCAGATAACATATTTTTTTTTTATTTATTTATTTATTTGTCCCGTCTTGAGAATCGAACCCCGTTGCGTAGCAGAACTCACCAAAATAACTGCACTAATAAAATAAAGTTAGTTGTATAAAGCCACGCCACTAAACTCGGTGGTAACACGGTACATCTGGAATAGCGTATAACTCCACCAAATTACCTACTTTACGTCCAAATTAAAGTAAACCAACAAATTAAGAGGATCCATGTCCACAAAAACGACTCATTCAAGCCGCTTAGAGGCAGCGCCGCCCTAGGCTTCGCTTAAGCACTAACTTAACGAGCACTTGGGCGGAGCCAGAGGTCACATCTTCATTCCGAAGTGAGGGCAGTAATCACCATATTTTTGGGCTTAAGTTCCAATTTAGAGGGATATGGGATTCTAAGGTTTAGAACTTTGCGGACTTTGGATAGGTTTTACGCAGTTAGCTTTTCTGACCCAAATTAATCACAATACGTATTCCTTTCAGTTTGAAACGAGAAAAGTTATAAATATTCAGTATTATAACGATATTATCACACGAAATCTAACTCAAATTTAATATACAAATCTGATATATAACTGGATGTCCTAAAAAACATTCAACACGATGTTTGAGTAAATAAATCGCTTTAACAACTCTATGAAGGCTGCATTTCTATAGTTCGTTATGTGTCCATTGACAGCGTCCATATCAAGATTGACTTCGCTTGAAGCCTCGGATTTTCCATCAAAAAACATTGAACGATACTTTGAAAATCGCCGGCAAATCCGGATCATCTCACTCGTGGCCTCACAGCTCAGTTAGTATTAGCTCTGCTCTCTGTGCTGTAGGTCGTGCATTCGATCCCCACCAAGGGCAAACATTTGTGTGGTGAACATAGATGTTTGTTTTCTGTCTGGGAGTTATATTATAATCTATTTTACAAAAAAACCATATATATTATATATACACATAGTTTTTTGTATTCTATCAGACATCTGGTTCACATAGTACAAGCTATGCTTAATTTAGGGCTAGATGATGTTGTGTAATTATTATCTACAAATTACTTGTGACAGGAGTTTTATGAATATCTTTTTTTCTAACCCATATCGTCCCTCTACTAACCAAATATCTTGTTAACATCTTACATTAGCCACAGCTGTTACAAAATAGCTGATGTATGATTACGTGTTTTCTAGAAATAGTAAAAAACTTTATGTTTCATCATTTACTCATTCGCTTTTATGTTGCGTCTGTTCGCGAGCAGTACAAAATGTATTTCCCTGTACATCCGAGAGCTTTTCACTAAAAGGTATTAAAAAACTACAGGCAGCAGGGATTAGCTTCTGAGCAGCGTGCATAGGGAATGAGCAATAACCTTGCCAAAGGTACGCGTATGTACGTAGGTGCCTATATGTAGGTGGATTAGCACGAAGCCCAGTCCAGTGAATTTACGATGGACATTTAGAAACTAGCACTTTTTCGCCCAATTTGCGTTGGCTCAACATTTTCGTCGTGTCCAAACGTCGGGCTTGTCGGGACTTTTCCGGGGTTTTACCCCGGCTTCCGGAGCTATTTTCTGGTAATAATTTTTCGACTCGGGTGGTAAATTAAAGATACTTTGAGAAGGACATAAACTTGCTTCGTTTATGACGCGATCAATACAGAATTTTACGGCCGATAAAATCATCTTTCCGACCCTTTGCATCGATGGATTTCCTCCACATACTCTATATTTCATGATCTATCAATTTTAAATAGGAATAGGTGATGTATATATACCCAGCACTTAGGAAGAACAGTTTTAGAATAAATAAAACAAATACTGGCATGTATGCATGTCAGTATTTGTAACATAACGGCATCTGGCCCCGAACTAAGCGAAGTGTGTACTATGGGTACCAGATAACACCTAGATACAGAACAAACCTGTGTTCATCACACAAATGTTTGTTCTCGGTGGAGCGCATAGCTAGTCCCAACTAAGATGTGACGGCTGTCATAAGTATTGATATTAATATCATATTAATAATAGTTGTACCTATGATGTTATTTAATTTACTTCAAGTTCAGGTACAACTTTCTAGATAATTGTGCCACTCTTACTAAAGAACGGTTAGAAACCCTATCATAAGTTTATTTTATTTAGTTACTTTATTTTTTAGTTTATGTTATTTTTTAGTTACTTGTATGTTCTTCTAGGTGTGCTGGTCGCGAAGATCTGGTGACTAGATTTACCTAGTTTATAAGACGTTTCAAAATAATTCAGATTTGATTAAGTAAACCCTTTAACTTTATTCAAACCAACCCCTTACCCCAAAGACAATAACTCAGCATGTGTATACAGGAGAAGGGATGAAGCCGATCAGTCAATGCTAGTACCCTAATACATCGTCCATCCCTCTGGGACAATATTTACAATGTTATCTCGCGAACACCGTTAGTCTATTCATTTATAACTGTACACATTTTATAGGCGCTGAGCTTGCAACTTGTCACGTTTGTAATACCATCAGCATCATTAGCCTGAAGAAATCTGCTGCTGGATATAAGGGACTATTTATTTCCGGATTTTGAGCCTTCTAGACATCGACTTCCTGCTATCCTGACAATATCGTCGGTCCTACAGTACAGTACAGGTATCGGGTGTCCTACAGTTCGTCTTTTGGTTGACCAACGAAATACCAACTACTGCAAAATGTGTATTTGGACGTACTTCAGACTACTTCCTTCAGACCGCCTCAGTCTTGTTGGGAAACTTGGTAGCATTAGATATGAGGGGATATTTACCGTACCTGAGGATTTATTTTCATATTGTATCTCATTGGCCTTTTTTTTCTAGGCTATCTCGTCCCACAGCTGGGCAAAAGGCTCCTCGAAAAACATCCAGTTCTCCCTTTCCCAAGCCTCCTCCCACCATCTCTTTTCAAATGCGTTCAGATCGTCTCGCCAACGTTTTCTCGTCCGACCCCGAGACCGCCGTTCATAGTTAAACTTAATTTAAAGTGGCATTACAAATTTTATGGACATAATTAAAGACATAATAACAGTATGAACTCGTTAACTTAAATTAGTATTTCGATTTGATTTTCATTATGATGAAACTTACGATTGAAAACTTCAAGAGGATTTAAATAGTTAGTAAACTAAGTAAGATGTTAAAACTAGTTCATTTGTTTTTATAGTGCTTACCTGCACTTAAGGAAATCACAAAAAAATTTATATTATCCCAAAAATTATTTTCCTCGAGTAGGATTTGAACCCACGACCTTCCCCTTGATACTAAAACCTTTACCTAACCCTTAAACCTTGATGTTAAAACTATTTAATATTAATAATTTTAAGTTGAATAATAATAATTCTCCCCTCCAAACAAAGGGGAGGACTATTTCAGCAGCAGATATTACTCTGATGACGAATTAAATAACTGAAAAGGAATAAAATTACACTGTCGAGACCATGTCACCCCTCGTTTGCAGGTTACCATAAAAAGTTACCGAAAATTAAAAGCTCTCACGCTTCGTCAGCTCCCGCCCAACCCTGTGTAGGTAAACAGGCTTTAACTAGACCGCCTCCCCCCGGCCCCCGCTAGCGGCTGTGCGTGACATTGTAAACAAATTTACGAGGAGCGACGCCGTCAGCTGTGCTCTGACTGCGACATAAATCTGTTATGACAGACAGTTCGACCTACATCAGCACCTTGATTATGTATCTGGCGACATTCTTAGCCCTCGACCGCCCTCAATCGCGCCGAACACGCAGCCTTGTAGTCAATGTAAATTCTGTATTCAATTCTGTTAAAAGCCATTTTTGTAGAACATGCTGATTGATCATAAGCTTGATCTATCATAGACATAAAACTAGGCCCAACCGGTCGGGTTACGCACGAGTATATTACCAAAACTAGGCCCAACCGGTCCGGTTACGTACGAGTATTATACCAAAACTAGGCCCAACCGGTCGGGTTACGTACGAGTATTATACCAAAACTAGGCCCAACCGGTCGGGTTACGTACGAGTATTATACCAAAACTAGGCCCAACCGGTCGGGTTACGTACGAGTATTATACCAAAACAGTACAAAAAGAGCAAACATGCATTATTACCGCTTGTTGTAGATTTGTCACAAGATACGTAATCAAGAACAGAGTTCAGTGCAGAGGGCTTACACTAATTTCTACAAACTGTTGGTGTGTTGTTTTAGACTTCATTTAGACCGATTAATTATGTATGTCTGTCAGATTTATTCGGCTTGGCTTGGAAATAAAACTATTTCAACCAGACGAGATAGAAGAGCCACTGGTTTAAAAAATCTAATATAATTTAATGTAACGATTTTGTAAGATATAAAAAATACAAAATGAGTTGATGTTTGTTTTTCACAATTTCAAGTTATTCTGGTACAAAACTAGCGTTTAGATCGGGAAAGTGTCTTGTAATCGAAGGCAAAGTTTTTTGAAAAATTTGTGAGATTTGCCAAGATAGTAAATATTGCGGGAAAACAAAGTCGCGAGTAACCACAAGTGAAGTAATAATAAAACAGAATATTATAAAGATTTTTGTAATAACGTTGAAAATCTTCATCTTACTTTGTAATGGATTTAATAATGTTGGTTTATTCCGCGCTGGCGGAATGTTGAGAGAATATCTCAACTCGTCAAAGCCTGCGCCTCTAATATACGATCCTAATCTGGAACCTGATGAAAAGGTGGTCGTTGAAGCGTTCAAGAACAAGCTCTTGCTTTGTGACGAGGTCTTAGGCTTAAATAGATCTTAGTTAGGTACTGTCAGCGACGTAAAATTGATTAATTATTTATTTTATAACGTAGATCTATTAGTCTATATCTTTACAAATATTCAATTCTATTGAATCGTGCAAACAGTTTGTGAAAATTCTGAATAGAACATCTATTTTGCTGCATTTTTTTTTCCAAAGAACTACTTTGTTTCCTGCATACATTTTCTATTATCTTTTTGCATTCATTGAGTTTATAACTTAATTTTTTTAAGAAAAAAAATGGTTCTTATAAATTCAAGCAACTATATCTCTTTTTTTTTAGTAGTCAAGTTTTATAGTGTCAATTCTATTATTGCACAACATCATTTAATAAAAACTGTACCAAAGAAAATAACAGCTACAGTTGTAATTCCCAATAGTACGTACGTTATATAACTAGGAACGCAATACAACCTCCAGGGAGGCGTTCTTATTTATCTTCCTTTGTGGTCGAGATAGTTGGTTTCTAACAAAAAGCCTTACTGCGACTGTAACTACTTCCTTTTTCTAAGTGAAAGATAATTACATTTACGAAGAGGATATACCGTAGTACTTACTGTATGCAAGCGTTCGTCATGGCTTTATTAACGTGGGTATTGACCGGCAGGGTTACGGGGTGTAATTTAACATGTTACAAAGCGAGCAAAAGCTTAGGCGATGGTAACCACTTAACATCAGGTCGGTCATCTGCTTGTTCCACGGTTCCACAGGTAAGCGTATCCCCGTTGCAACGGGAGGGGGAGAGAGAGCTCCCACTCGAAGACATTCTGGGATAATATAAAATAAATACTAATAAATATTCTAACATGCTTTTTTAATGCCTTGTAAAACTTAGTTCTCATATTTTGTCCAGAACATGTTTTGATAGCAAGAACCGGCAACTTCGCTCATAACGCCAAAGTATTGCTTTTCTAAAATCCGTCCGCGCGTTCATTTTGAACTTTCGCGTGGACGGCAAGTTGCGCCCTGCTAACTTAGTTTGTTTATTGTTACTTCCTGCGACACACAAACAGGTACAGTTTAAATTGTTGACGATAAAATCGATGTAGTGAAATAATCGTTTTACTGAAACTTCAGGATGCGAAATTGCGTAACAATACCCAGAATAATCTAAATCCGTAATCGGAAGCGTTTTCAAAACGCTGGCTGCATTGCCACCCGCAATGCTGATGCTGACTGTAACCAGAGACTGCTAAAAAGTTGGTATACTTAGCTACCAACAGAACGCAAACAAACTGAGTAAATACCATTTGCATTCCATCCATCAACAATACACAAAAGCAAAAAATAAGTAATGCTTGACAAATGGTATTGTCATTGAACGATTGACAAGCGATCAGGATTTTTCGTCCGTAACCGCTAAGCTCTAACCACGGTTACAAGAACTTTGTTATACCGTAGTAAGATATAAATTCGTGCAGCAAAAGGGTCATGTTTAGTTGGCTGATACAATCCTAGACATAGCGTCTTGGCAAGAAATGGGATATATCATTTTCCGTTGATTTGTGACGACTGACGAAGTATGCGATGAATTCGCACTTTCATATGAAAAGAACGCACGTTTTACTTTATCGTTCTCGTTAAGAACAAGGAAGAAATACCATTTTCATTTGTAAACCACAATTTCAGCGTGAGAGGTAAAAAAATATCATAAAAACGTCATGAAATTTTCCAAGATAAAAGTGCGTTAGCAGAATGTAGGCATACTTAATACTACGTTATTTTTTTTCGAGCACCGATAGCGGGAGTGATTTTTTGGCTTTTTGATCTTAAGGTCATGGGTTCAAATCCGGTCGTGCACCAATGGATTTTTCCGCTCGAAAAATGTATGTGCGCAATGCAAGTTCTCTCAAACGGTGAAAAGAAAAACATCGTGAGGAAACCAGTTAGTATTCTAGCAGCGGCGATGTGCTTGTAACCTGTCACGTCACGAAATACTAACTACTGCAAAATGTGGGTATATACCAAATGTACTATCTGGACGTACCCCTGACTACTCCCCTTAGACTTAAATTAAATTAGTTTGTTATCCTGATATAAAATGCAGCAAAGTTATCAAAAGATCGTCGTAATCATTATCTATTAGGGAGCTGTTGCAGTCGTATTACAATGAATGTAACACGAGTGTAAAAGCTCAGTAATAGATTCACAAGCAGCACAGTGGCGACAAGTGATATCACTTCACGCGCTGTCACTTGTCAGTCAAGTGTCAAGTGGTGACAGCAGCAGGCGACGTTGCCGCCGCGTGTCGAGCAATGTACGACATAAGTACAATGAATTCTTTTGAAAGCAACCTCTATTGTTTTCTTTGTAGATTATTCAATTCAAACTTTTATTTAGTCACTTATTAGTTAATTATTAATTAAAACGGTGCGATTACCAATGACACTAATAAATTATAATTATATAAAAACAATGACACTGTCTCCGACTTGGCTTACTATTAGCAGACAAGTAAATTTCATGACCGTTCTTCTAGACTTAAGACGTTTCAATTCTTGTGATTAATAAATGACTTTGACATTTTACTATGGTCCAGGGTCATAAGCCTTCAAACAAATTTTCAACAGCCACACATCTGCACCTTTAAATATTATAGTACCAGTAAGAATTGTTATGTTTATTTAGAAAGAAAAGTATTTATAATTGGTATGTACAAAATACATATGAAACAGTTCAGCTATCCACAGGCCGTTGCAAACGATCTAGAGATAGCTAACTGATCAAGATCAGTGCCAATCGGAAGCGTCCCCAAAACACTGGCTGCATTGCCGCACTGAACGGCAATGCTGAGCTACGCGTCGCTTCAATCAGTCGCCGAGACAGAATTTTGAAAGACCTTGTACCCCACGGACCTAGAGTTGTAAGTTCATTTGATAGATGGGTTATTAAACTGCGTCGTGACTTCAACCGATCGACAAAATACCATTAATCGTATATCGTCAAATTTCCTGAATGATAAATGAATAGTTGAATACGGTTATTAGTCTTTCACATGAATGCTCAATCACGGCAGAAGCAGAGGCGCACACGCAAACCCCACGATTGATGACGAACATCACTAATCAAACAATACCACATCAATACAAGCCGATTGACGAGAAACACAAATGGATCATGTCATTTATATTTCATGAGTTTTTGCGAAAAGGTCCGCTCCGCTAACAGGTGGACATTTAAGTGCTTTTCAGCTGATAGCTAAAGTTCTGAACAATTTTAGCTTATGTACATTCAAACACAAAAGCTTTATTCTTTTTGTTTATGAGACATTACCTTTTTATTGCTATTTCAAGATTACATCGTTATTTTTTAGGGGAGGCAAGTAATTTACGCCTTGCATGTATTTACTTACGACTAAGAATCAGCACAGACAAAAATAATCCATTTCCGTAAACATACTTACTTCTACTGAAACTGACTACTGAAATTTAATATTTATTTGATTAAATACTGAATACTTAATGAAATTATAGGCACATGAGGCTTAACACCGTATGCCTCAAGTTAATGGACGTAGATCGGTGCATCGTAGGGCACGTGCCTGACGAGCTTAACCTGCGAGGCAATGCTTTGTTATATAGGTGATAATACCACTTAGCATTAGGTGGGCCATCTGCTTGTTCTATCAATGAGTTGTATACTTACTTAGTTACTCCGTTGGCTCAACGACCCAAAGTGAGTCTTGGCCTCCGATAAGAGCGCTCGCCATTTTTCCCTGTCGTGCGCTAGTTCTTGCCAGTTTCCGGCTTGAGTTGTATAAATAAAAAAAAAACCCAGTAGCCCAGCTCAATGCCCATGCAGTAAGCTTCAAGGCAAGGTGATTAGGCGTCGGTTCCACGCGACCAAGCCTAAAAGAAACTCGGCAAGGCATTTGGTCCTTTCATAAAATGGCAGCCACTATTCTCGTAAGCCGGATTTTTGTCGCTGACTGTACGTTTCTATACGCTTGCTAGAGCAAAAGTGAATGATCGTCGGACCGAATTTTATATTTATCGTTGTCCATCTAACAAATGGACTGCAATTTAGATCCTATAAACTGTGAGTAGCCAATTTATGGGATGTTTTTGTAACATTGAGATAAAAAGTTGTGTCGGTTTTTTTTCTAATATTTTATAGACGGTTAAATTATGGGAGCTTCAGTGTTTGAAATAATAACATGAAATAATAATACTATTTTAGATGATTGAAAAGCTACGATTGAAGTAGCCTGTCTTCCGTAATCTCAAAAGATCGTTACTCGACTTTTGGTAATTATAGTTGACAAAACTACCTCTAATTTACCAGGGCACCTTTTTTTTACGGTTGAACAAGTATAATGGTGGCCCACCTGATGTCAAGTGGGAAAATCACCCATGACAAAGCATTGCCTTGAAGGTCACGCACGTTAGGTACGTGCCCTACGATGCACTACCCTGCATCCACCAACCATACCCTGCATCACTCAGCCCATTCCTAATGCATTGGCTGTGTTCCAATTTGAATAAGTACACATGAGCCTTTACTTCAACATGACCACGTCTCATAATGATGCACCCATGCCCCGTGCCGTGTGTGACTTGTTCTGTGAGGCAATGCGATTGGTAATACATTAAGGGTGCCAGTAAAATGACTCGCCCATGAAGCTAAATACCATAAGGACGTATGGTAGTGTATAGGGCACGTTCCTTACTTGCAAAATCTACTAGGTTATGTTTTGTTATTGGATATGGTTACCACTTAACATCAGGTGGGTCGTCAGCTTGTTTTAACCGCAACTAGTAAAAAAAATTAGTCTTTATATTTTCTTTAGCTTAATACTCGTTTATCTCCACAAGTTTGTACAATGCCCTAATGATTTTCAAAATGACAATACTCGTTCCCCTAGGACTGGTAGTTACAAATTGGGCCCCATGTTCAAGTTACCGTCGTTCACTCGACGGGATAATAGGGAACATTTTTCTGGTTATTGTAACGTATCTTCAAGGGGTAGAATGAATTAAAGCCTTAATAAATTACCCTCTCGATTCTCATGTAATACCTTATTACAGATAAAATGAATTTGTATCCACATTTACAGTCACGGTTAACACAATTTAAAAACACACCCCGCCCCCAAGGACCCCTATTACGGGTTATATGTGTCCTATTTCTACTGTTCCATACAAATTTTGCTATAAGGTACAAATGTTTATTGACACGTATATAATAATATTGTATGTATATTGCGTACTTAAAATTTGTGTGGGAATTCTTTTATTTTAACCTTGGCAAAGTGCATTATTCAACCCTCTTTGCTACGGCGTAGACCCTCTACGCCGTAGCGTAGTACCGTTAGTACGTTACTGCTTTATTATATTAATATTTTTCTTGTATGATTTTCATTTTACTTTTAATTGAGTAAAACACTAAATACTATGCATAAATTTAGACGTAATTTACTTAGAAAAGGCACTTTTACTTTCTCTGAGAACCACGAGACTCAAGCGTCACTAACATTCTTTCTTTCAGACTTGTTACAAATGAAAACTGTTAAAGACACCTACTTATCCACCATCCCGTCCCGTCAATAATACAATCACAACATTCAATCCTTCACGATTAAACATTCCTTAGAATTCGCACGGAAATAATGTTAGTGAACATCCCGCAATTTGTAGAACGCAAAATCTGTTTTCCGAAACAGACAGTTCACGAAACACTTATAGGTCTTACTTACCCGCATCCGAAACCTCAGCAGATAACGTTTCAAACAGGAAGACTAGATACCTGGAACAACAGGAAACACATCAGATAAGCCTGGAGCATGTTTACGTTAGTCTCAGCGGATGCTAAGCCCTTTAGATAACAAGAATAAAAGTTTTATAAAAGTCTGAAACTGCTCATTTAATGGAGGTGATAAGAAATTTTTGTTGGGACATCAAAACGTAATGTGGAAAAGTTTTTTGTTGCGGGTAGTTTAAGGTTTTAGGGGGAATTGAGGCTGTACTGTCTTCTTACGTTATAACATTGATTCTGCGGAATTTCTTTAGCCATATTATTTTGAAACAGTTTTTATGAAACACTTAATACTATATTTTTATCCGCCATCCTGAAGGGTAATTTGAATTTTATGAAAATGATTTTTTTATATTTACGCGTTGAGTATAAAATGTGCCCTAAGATTACAAAACTTGAATCTGTAAGGGTGTGAAGGGAGATGCTAAGTACCTGCCTGTAGTAAGGTTGAGTGCGGCTCCTTCCAGTAAATAGGTTCAGATACTTAACGATCCATTTATTGTCACACACCACTAATTACAATATAAATGCAAAGCACAAGCAAGAGGAATGATATAATCGCAAGCGAACACAGTGCCAGAAGTAGGTATTTTGCGAACAAGCGAGCGTGCGTCTGCCGTGGTGACGCGCAGCAGACTGAGGAGCGGGCGGCGCCCGCGCATCCATTGTTCTCAGCGTGGCTGCTGGCGGGTCCCTTGAGGCGCGCTGACTCGGTACGACACGACCGGAGGTGGCGCGACCATTTTACATTGCGATTATCGCAACAGGTAAGTATTGTATGTTTTTGTTATGTGTATTTAGTGTAGGATATAAATAATTATCATATATATATATTTATCATAAGTAATTAGTTTTAAGTATGTAATAAAATATATAATAGTATAGTGGCTACGCCACAAATCTTTTGCGGATTTCAAACGGATTTTACTTAGAAAACTAAAATATGTTTACAATATTTTTTTAGACAGCTTGCAGATGAAACCGTCAGATGGCCAACCTGATGTTAAGTGGTAAACATCGCATAAGACAAAGTATTGTCTCGCAAGTCACGCACCTTGAATGTAACGTACTCTACGATGCACTTTCCTGCATATATTCGTATTACCTTGCAAAACCTCTAAGTCTAGGAGATATAATCCTCCTATACACATTCCTGTAGTTAGTACCAACTACAGGCAAAACTCATTTCTGTGGCGAGCGAGTGCAAACTTCAATAAGCTGAATAAGCATCTAGATTTAGATGTATTCTGCACGAGTGTTGGTTCAGCTAGACAGCGACTGAACAGTGAATTCTTCAATAGCGAATAAAATATGTATATTTATTAGTAGGTAGGTAACACTAGCAATCTTTCATCATGTTTAACTTGTTTTTTCATCATGTTGTAGATTTCAATAGGACTTTCACAGTAGCAATTGTATTATAACCAAATTCTATACGTAAAAACCTTTAAGTTAGTATAAGCTGTTGGTTTTCCAAGAAATAAATAAAATAAATAAATAAAAATAATTACAAAAATACAGTAAACCTTCTGTATAGATATCAAGTTTCTAACAGACAGGTAGTAAGCATTTATCTTAAACTGCTTACAGTTGAGTGGGATTACACGAAGCGGCCCCGGCCTTCACGAAGCCTTACAGTACTGAGACCTTGGAATTGAGCACTTGTGTAATTCTTTATATGTCTAGTCTATATACTCGTGTTTCATTCATTATCACGCACATACAGAAGACCATTGCTGGACTAATTTTGATTTATAGGCCTCCGCCATATCTTTTCTAAGCGTTTTCATATCCGCTCCATTCACTGACTTCCTGGTTCATCAATATCAATACAGTACCCATAAATAATAGTAAACACTGGCTATATAGTGGACATGTCCAGAGCTATGCCAAATATATGGAAGGATTTGGCTCAGCCACGCTTGATAGGCGGATTGGTAACCGCAGTGTGTTAAGTACACAAGATTCTGTTGCCCATCCTCAGACGCGTTTCCATAGTCGCCTCTAATGACATCCATGGAAGGTAATAATGGAAGGGTGAATTCTAAGTCAGGACAGGTTTTTTTTTTAAACAACTTGTTGATGGAACAAGCAGATGGTCCACCTGATGTTAAGTGGTTACTATCGCCTAGAACAAATGATTGCATCGTAGGTCACGTTCTTTAGAAACGTGCCCTGCGATGCACTACGAAGCGTCCATCAACCTGAGGCATACAGGTGTTAAGCCTCATGTGCCTGTAATATCACCGGCACCCACCCCCTTCAAACCGGAACACGCTGCGCTGCTTGGCGGCAGGAATGGGCATGGTGGCAGTACTTCCCCGGACGAGCCTTTCACTAAAAGCTCTACTACTACTAAACCTAGTCAGGTGATTAACTAAAAACAGAAAATTACTTAATAGACTAACAACAATAAAGAGATACATCAACAAACACAACAAATGATCAAATCACTTTCAAAACCGTTGAGATTCAAGAGATTATCCTTTTGTTATATTTCGTTTCGCAATCAATTCAAGAGTTAATTGAGACTACTTTAGTTATTGTTCAGTGAAAACTTAAAAACAATAAGATATCTACAGTCTTGATTAATAGTTAAGCGTCGTTTCAATACGGACCAAGAAGAGCGATACAACAAATACTAAGCACGCACAAACACAACAGTAATGTGAAATCTTCAATACAAAACAATACTGATAAATACAAAAATAACAGCAATAAAAAAACATGCCCCAAGCTAAGAGTAAGTAGCTGTAGTAAGCAGTAATTGCCCCCTACTTCCGGCCGTATCATCTGAACTTCCGCTTAGAGGAAATCTAATTGGCCGTATGCATCCGTATGGTCGTACTTATAGCGATTCTGCACGTTTCCGGTGGGTTTCACTCAGAACTTACTTGGAAAACAAATGGATCAACTTGCCGGGTATCCTCAGGGCTCGAAGCTATTAATTCTTTCTTTTTTTTGTAAACAAATGAACTTTATGCTGAATTGTTTACCGAAACATTGAAATTAACATTTAGGGGATAGTGTACATTAAGAGATTAGATAAGAGAGAGATTAAAGATAAAAGCCAAGCTCGTGAAACTTGTACTTTCAGATATTTCGTAACGACGGTTTAGGTTAGTAAAGAGACGTAGGTACACGCGACTACTTTTACGGTACTAGAATTGGGCACATATTTTTTTAGAACAAAAATTTGATATATGCACAATATACGTATTTAAACCCGGTACCCCAGGATCGGTAGGCGAAGTTGCTACCACTAGATCACCAATGCTCTCTCACCTACCTACAGTAAGTTGTTTAATAAATTTAGCTGCAACTCGGGCCAAGCCCCGCCGCAGTATTCGTCGCTTTGTCTTTATTACGATATTCTTCTTTGTATTATGAACATTCCAATTTCCTTATTTTCAACTTAAAATAAGAATGAACCAAGTTGTTTGTTTAGCAAACGTTTTTGCTTTTTTAATTAACCATTGTGCTTGCGACCCTCGAAGGAAAACACCATTTAGAGTAAACTAGTTATAGTAGCGTAGCGGCTTAATAATAAAATAATAACCACTACAAATTAAATAAATAAACTCTTTTCTACAGTCATTTTATTTGTTAAGTAAAGTAAAAAAATTACCATGAGAATATGAATTACCATAGAACGCTCTCGCAAGGAGTAACGCCATTTCATTTTATAAAGGCTTGTATGGCCCGTTTTTGCAATACAAATATAGTTTGTAAATCAGCAGCTTTCCCCCAAAGAAATATACCATACGCCATTACACTATGGAACTCGCCAATGATCTTGAACTGTCCTATTGTCATTTCATACCAATGGGTAAACAGGCTATTTTTATGCCAAAGTTTACATTTATTGTCTGACTGTAAATATAAATAGTCTGTGCGTGCCTAAAGCATCAAGACTCGAACCTCTAATTTGAACTAGTTGTGTCACCTTACTGACCCCATAACCATTAGCCAACCTTTGTCATAACACCCTATAACCCGACATAACGCACGTAGTCATTACTATTTATTCTATGGCATTACGGTCAAATATCTATAAACATCGCTAATCGCCAGCTAGAGAGCGCAATACGAGCACTTATCCTGCTTTATATAACTTTTGGGGAACGCTAGGATATCATGCTGTTAGGGAACGTAAACGACCGGACTCGGGTCATAAGGCTAGTTCGAGCCCAGATCTTGAATCTAATTCTGCTTGAACGGACGTGTCAAATGTACGCAGTGCGTGTTTTCAAATTATGCGGAAAATCGCAACTTCGCATTTCGTTGGAAAACCATCCCTAACATTACTAGCTGTAAGTTTAATATCAAAGATCGACATAGACGTAAAATTCTCGGTATATCCCTAATTGGTAAAAAAACATGATTCTGTAATACAACATTATCTATAATGATCGAGTAACTTCTAACTGGGCCTAGGTAACTAATATTTTATTTATTTTTGGTTAGAATCTGAATAATACGGATCATCATCAACAGCCTGTAGACGTTCACTACTGGTCATAGGCATCCTCTATACGTTTCCAAAAAAAACGATTTCAAACCTTTTTTTAAGTTCCTTGGTCACATTAAAAAGATTGCTTTGGTATCACTGAATAAATGCCTGTTTTGACAGGACATAATTTACATTTACTTCGCCTGCACTTTCACGTAACGCCATCTAGCCCCAAACTAAGCAAAGGTACGAATTACTTCCATAGTACAGTGAACCGGATGACCGATATGACAACATGACATGACAACCAAATTCAGGGTTGATACCTACCCTTTGATTAAACCGATTGGTGCAGCCGGTTGAGAAACTGGTGTCATAAGGATATCTTGTTATCACATCCATGCTTTATGTAGTCCATGAAGAAGTCCCCAGCCATCAAAACCTCCTGCTTAACTACCCTACGTAATTATACCTATGGGGTGAACCCTCAAAACTAGGTCAAATTATTTTAGGGAAGACATGAGGGTTGTTAATTTCGTGGCGTTTATTGAACTTAAATTGACAGTTTCAATCCACCTTAATATGATTAGTAGGGACACGATCATTTGTTTGTTAACCTCTACTAACTATTAACTCTCTACTAATTATTATAAGTTTGGGGGATAGTTAACGTAGTTTTAGATTTCAGGTAACTGAAACTTTCTGAAACAATGCCCTATGTCTAAAATAATTAAAAGGTAAAAGAATGATTTATTTATTTAATTCTACGCGTTATGTCGGTACTATATAGTACTTATAATTACAAATAAGACCATAGAGGATACTGTACTATTGAACGACATAAGTTTAATACAACTAGATATAATCAACGTACAAATCGTGCCTCGAGGGCAGCCCTCGGGACGAATTCTAGCAACTAAATACCTTATCTTAGTCACAACTTACCAACTGGAGGTAGACCAAACACTCCCCCAAGGTGTACTTATCTAGATATTTGGGTTTATTCGGAGTCTGAGCACAACTATACTTGTTTCAAAGATTAAAGTTTATTTTGTGTAAGTCCTCTCCTCATATTTACCTTTTTTTAAACCGACTTCAAAAAAGGAGGAGGTTCTCAATTCGTCTGTATTTTTTTTATACATATTTGTTACCTCAGAACTTTCGACTGGGTGAACCGATGGCCTAGTTCTGACAATGGCATCCATGAAATATTTAAGTCGGTTTTTTTTTGTTAAAATTGTATTTAATGCCTTAGCTGGTCGGCTGCCGCAGTGGCACTGTTTAGTACCTACTCATTAAAGAAAAAATATCTATGTTCACCACACAAATGTTTGTTTTAGGTGGGGATCGTGATCACAAGCTACAGCTTTTTTATTTTACTTATAAATACAAAAGCTTCAGTTTTTTAGTCAGTATCAAAACCATGTTTTGTATCTGTTGCTTATTTTTTTAATTATACCGCTACAGTGAGCTTATCCCCTAAGGGTCTGCTTTTAGGTATTCCTGACTCCTGAGCCTAATACTTATGTATTTTGATACAAAAGTACCTAAGGCTAACTTTGCACTTAACCCCATAATATACTTGAAATCAAAGTTTCCAAATTCTTGAAACTAAAGCCGACGCGTCTAGATATTTTAGGATCCTAGCAGGTTTCCCAAACAAATAAAAGTTTAGCACTAACACCATATTTATAGTCATGAAGTTTATATTTCGCGACGAAAGAAATGAGAACGTACTCTTTACTGTTACGTGGGGCTTTAAGTAGCGCGATAAACAAGCCCCTTACGCTGATTGCCTAAAGAACGAACTTTTCTGAGAGAATTTACGGGAAATATGTGATAAAGTTTGTAAACAAGAAAGTAAAAACTAACCTTTAATACGAAGTTTAACTTTATTTTATCACAAACTCGTGACCTTGTGGTGTAGTGCGACTGAGGTGGCATTATGGCGCACTTTGAACTTTTGATTCCCACGTAGATTTTCCTACAGTCAAATCGTACTCACATAAAGAAGAATCTAGGAAAGTCCCAATTATTTTTATAGAATATCAAACAATGGCTGCTGTATCAGCGTTTTTATTTTCATTATAGTTGGCTATTCGCTTATCGCATAGCGGTAACCCCCCCGGCATTGTTCTCTATGCCGGCTGGGGAATTACATTGCCGCTGTAAACAGCCTGAGGAAATAACTAGGCGACACTCGTAAGGCTTTTATTATTGCGAAACCGGATCTCACAATATTCGCAGTGGAAATAAAGTTCAAACTAAAATTTGTCAAGAAACAAGTTCAACTTTTTATTATACTTTAGCTTGTAGAAAATTTATGAAACGTTAGTGCACTGAAAAGGAGAAAAATATCCTGATGAAATCCGCAGCTTAAACAGCTCCACATGCATCTTTACAGCATGCATCCAGGTCCTCCTGTGGATTACGTCGACTCAGTTGAGTGGATGGTGAAGATTCTAGACCAGCCTAATCCATCTCAAATCCTGTTCTAATAACCACATCGTCCCATAAATGGGACATGAGTAATATGGTATGGTGGTTTATGTGGTAAAAAATTCATTAAATAAGGTTTTGTTTCAGCGTATACCGAAGAAAATTATTATAATAATTAATAAATATTTGTGGACATTTTTACACAACAACATCTAACCCCAGATTAAGCATAGCTTATTCTATGGGAATCAGATGACTGATTGAATACTTATATTCTTTTTTTTTTAATACATACATAAAATACAATATAACACCCAGACACAGAACAAACATCTATGCTCATCACACAAATGTTTGTTCTCGGTGGGGATCGAACCCACCACCTACAGCGCACAAGGCAAAGCTACTACGAACTGAGCTGGGATGGTTAAAAATATAGGTAGTATACGTTTACTTATTCATTAGTAGATAGAAAGCTTACACTTTGCACCAAAATACTTACTATCTCAGTTAAAAATAACTTAAAAAAAGCTTTTTTATGTTATAAATGATACTACTT
Organism: Electrophaes corylata; assembly: GCA_947095575.1. Taxonomy (NCBI): domain Eukaryota; kingdom Metazoa; phylum Arthropoda; class Insecta; order Lepidoptera; family Geometridae; genus Electrophaes; species Electrophaes corylata. The sequence continues at coordinate 12,555,418 of OX352708.1, read as the reverse complement.
AGATTATATTACTTAGAAGATGTCGATATGGATTTCTAGACAAATAAATTGATAAGAGTTTACGTTAGGTACTTTGATAAATAGATATTTCCGTTTCTAGGAGTAATTACCTTTCTCATCAGTTCAGAAAACTTTAGAGTGTATCTTTGATTTTATTTGCGCGTCTTGGCAGACAGACACTAATGCTAGTTGGGAAGCGGAACGTGCACGGAAGCCAGGATTAAGAAGCTCTGGATGCTACAGGAAATAGTGAAATATTGAGCAAGCGAAACTAAGAGTTTTCCAATTTTCAGATTTCATTTTATAGAACTCAGGTAGATCACTTTATTTACTTGGATCTTATTGATATCTGCTAAATGTATTATGGAGATAAAAGCTTTTACCAAAGCATGTCTTGGGTTATATAGAATTGGTTAGAATACCTATATAGTTACTTTTTTTTAAATACATACAAAGAATATAATATAACACCCATTCATCACACAAATGTTTAGCTTCGGTGGGGCTCCTCGAACCCACAACCTACAGCGCTAAAGGCAAGGCTACTTGCAACTGCGCTAGAAGGGCAAGGGATAGTAAACAATAATCCACTAAGAAAGATACCAATACAAATACAAAATTTATTTATTACCTAAAAAGAATTACAAAGTTTAATAATTGCTAGTGGTCCCCGCACTAGGACGAGCCTGTATCGCGGGAGGCAGAGTACCATCACGATTTCGAGGGAATATCATAATACAATAAACAGATTCACAGAAGCAAGGCAAGACAGAGAAAAACTAAATACTTACAAAGTTAAAATATAAGAAAAAGAAAGAACACGACAACCATAAGGGTGAATGTGTGTGAAGGTGTGAGTGGGGGGGGTGTAGGGGTGTGTCAGGGGTGTGTATGCGTGTGTGCGAGGGGGTGTGAGGAGGGTGGGGGGTAGTGTGTGTGAGAGAGTTGGAGAGGGGCATACGAATCCATGACAATGGGAGTCAAACCAGAATTTTTAGGATGCTTTCCGTTCCGTCGTCGTCTAACGTGAGAAGCCACCTTCTTATTTTTTCTTTAACACCGAAAAGAGAGCAGTTAAGGTTACAGTGCTTATAAACGCAGCGATAGATGAATGGGACTGGTACTTTTAACTTAACCCGCCCTAAGATGACTTAAATATATAAGTATTGGATTTGGAAAGTATTTTTAAGACTAGCGTTAAAATAAACCGCTAAATACTTTGGAAAATATTAGCTATCTGCTTCAAGAAACTTCTGAACTAAGTAGATATTACAAAATAAAATTCTTGAATAGTAATATTCTTGCTACGGAATTAAATTTCCGTACGAAAAGTTTTCCCATGTTTTCAAGACTGAACAAGCTATTCAAAAGTTCAGATTCAAGCAGGGAGATTATTTTATTAACAGTGAATAGTTTAAATATTCACCTTTTTATATAGTTAACTTTATTTACTCACGAAGAAAATGGTTACTAGTATTACCGTAATGCCTACATAGATAAAATACAGTTTATAGTACAACTGGAATAGTATCGGTAGAAATTCTGCGCAACATATAATAGTTTGAATACAAGGCTAGTTTTCAGTCTATTCTGATAACACTGGCTTGCTGAAACCGCAAGATCCTTAAAACATGTAAATACGAACTTCTAAATTCTGCAGTGTACTGCATAAACATTAAATAATTCACTTTTACAGCCCGAAGACGGAGCATTTTTATTACGGTTGAATTTTACGATAGTACAATGATTATAATAATGTAGTTTTCATTCGTTAGTGGTAAGTCCGTAGCAGCCAGAAGTTCATGAATACAAGCTGTTGGAGACATAGTTTACATACTAGTATGTTAGTCTACTGAAGGGCGTATGTTTTTCTGCTCTCATCCATTGTCACTCCATTTTGTCGCAGGGAGAAACACAATACACTTGTATAAACAAAGTCAAGTCAGTCAGGATCTAGACTCAGGTATTCGTTTGCTCCAACTACAAGTAGGACCTCGTTCGCTGGAATTATGTTCATACAAACTTCAACCCCTACTGTAAGCGTTCAGAAGAAGAATTCGGGAATTATTTTCTTAATACACCTTTACGTACCAAGACGAATATACCAGGAAAAATTCAAGTTTCTACGACCACCGGTTCAGATTGAGCGTTGTCAGTCAGACAGGACAAACATTCTTATAATTGGTATAGACGATGAACATAATTTCAAGCACCTTGGTTCTCCGTCGGATATATTATATATAATTTATTGCTAAACAATTATTTTAGAATCTTATTAAGTAGTTTCCTACGTTACGGGCGTTCATCTGAATGTTGGCATGATAAATCCTATTTGAAGTACTATTTCAGTTTACACTCTTGTAAACTAGAATAGCGATTCAGATGGAATTTGTTCCACTTGAAATCACCCACATTCATGCTTTGTATGGTAACTCAGTTGGAAATTTCATTGGTAATGAAACTATGGACTGAATTAACTAATTTAATTATGTTTTACAAGTGGAATTTGTTTCACGAAATATTTTTGAACCAAAACTTAATGAGATTACGCTTCACGACTTTAATCCTCAGGCACGGTAGATATCTCTTCTTAATCTCAGTATCGATTAGTACAGACTCATGATTCTTTGAGGATATCTAATGAGGGTAGTTAGAGGTACGTCCAAATGGTGTTCCCTACAGCCCATCACCGCTGCTAGAATACTAACTAGTTTCGTCACGATGTTTTCGTTTACCGTATTCGAGTATCGTTTGTAGTATAAGTTAGTTGGCTAAAAATGCACCTCGTTTATTTTCACTGCAATTGTGGTAAAATAAACATAGGACATGTTCAAAGAGTTTAGAAACTGCGATCATATCTGGGATACCTACGTGTAGTACAAACCCTAAACCCTTTAACATATAAACTGCATCATCTTTGCTTGTACTTTCTGTTTAAATTACAGACACATGAGGCTTAACACCTGTATGTCTCAGGTTAATGAACGCAAATGTGCCCTACGATTTCTAACGAACGTGGACTGCGAGGTAATACTTTGTTATAGGTGATGGTAACCACTTAACATCAAGTGGGCCATATACTTGTTTCATCAGCAATCGCATAAAAAAAAAATATTCTCCCGCTTTTCAGATTTAAAGATTCCGTTGATTCCAGAATATAGGGAGAGTGAAAGGCAAAAGAAAATAGGTATTAATTATGCATTTCTCGGTCCAATGTCTTTACGTCTCCAAACTCAAGCCTCTCAAACGGTTTCCATCTTAATTTCGTGATAAAAATTCATTGAACTCATCACAGCTGCCATTTCCATGCACCCCATGATATGAAATTCTCCCCGGTCATAAATCTGTCTCCATGGCCTACTAACCTCGCATCAACATGTGTGGGTAGGGGTACTCTACTTTGTGGAAGACAATGTGTGGGTTTGAAAGGATTCCTACAGACACGAGTAGATAGGTCGTAAAGAAAATGTTTGTTTACAGACTGAAGGAGAAAATGGCACGTGTTAGAGGGCCTACCACAGAACACAGTCAAAACTTACGATTATAGTACTTATTTAATTAATTTCTGCTACGCGAGGCCGATAGCATGTGCCCTTTTATTTGTGTTTGAAGTTTACGCTTTCTGTAATAATCACGAACCACGATAGGCTTCCGCGAGTTTATGAGAGCCTTTACTGCTGCCTATATTTAACCTTTACTAACCCTTATGACTTTGATTACACCCAATGCAATTTTTTATTAATCGAAATAAGTTTATGCGTGGCGCACCTTCAACAAGCTGTTCTTACCAAAAAAAGCCTTTTGTCCAGTCATCCGCTAGGCAAAAATTGCTCTTAGCAATAAGACCTCCCATTACTATCTCCGTTTTTGCGATTGTAAATCTTATTGAAGTGTGCTGTAAAGTATTAACTATCTATTTACCTCATCTTGGTCATTGACCTAATATTTTATCAATAAGTTAATTACGTCAAAGTCAAAAGGAAAGTTTATTTCATAAAATCAAACTAATCATTTACAATTGTATTATAACTAGGTGAATCTACCAAATGTAGAAGAACACGATACATTTATAATAATATTAATCGTATGCTTTGCTCTTAATATATAACTATATGTAAACAATCTCTAAGCACAGCATGACTTATCTGCAAAACCTCGCATGTTTGCAAGACAATGCTTCGCAACGTTATTGGATCAATATCCACTTCGTATTCAAGCGAAGACGCGTGCAAAACAATTACTTTGCCGCCAGCAAGGCAAGGCTGGTGCAAAACGATTTTATTGCGAATGAACTATGAAGAAGCGGTCATATGTGAGGAGACTAAAAATAATATAGAAATTGGAAAAGGATCGTAACAATATAAATGAAATAGTTGACCGAGCGAGCGAAGCGAGTGATGTCCCAATTTCGAGATTGGTCAGCTTGCATTTTTCAACAGATTTTGACGAAAATTGGTACACAAGTTTGATTAATTTTTTTTTTTTTGTCGATCGCGATTTTTTATTGGTGGGAAAAGGGTGTAGGTTTGCTGTAGCGCTATTGACAGATTTCAATCAAATATGAGAGGTACACTAAGGACTTCATTCTACGCAAGATTAAGCGAAATAAACTTAAAAAGAGGGAGGAGGAGGAGAGAGTGAAGGGGGTAAGAGGGAGGGGAAGTTTTCTGTAACATTATTATGGCTCGCGAGCTCTGCTGTTCTCAAAGAACCACTAGTTTTAACATTTAATTCGTAGACATGGTAGTTCTCTCGATCCTAGACGACAATAATTTAGTTCGACAATATTCTTGTCCCAGAGGCAACCCTGGGATTGCTAGAAGCACTGAACTTCCAGCTAGATCGAGGCGGCTCTAGTTAAGTTGTAAGTTAGGTATCGCTCGGATGTCCTGAGTGCATCGACAATGTAAACTTAATCGAGTTTGACGCCGCGCGTTGTTTGCGTGTTTTAGAATAACCACTTGGTTAGTTCTTACTAGGGAGTTATACAGGTTGGCCTAAAATAACGTTGACAAGAGGTTTTATAAAATATTTTACACATAAGGTTACAAATTATAAAAATACGCTTTATTTTCTACGAAAATCCTTACTTGTCTTCAAAATAACCTCCTTTGTCGCGGATGCATAGAGCCAAACGCTTGGTAAAGTTTTCTACAATATTATGCAGTTCCCCCACCGATACTTTTCATCGTTCGTTCATCGATCGTTTACCCCTTTCGTTATGGTGATTATGAGCTTGTTCTATCGAAAATATTTTTTTGAGAATACGATTTTCCCAATTTAAAGCGTTGTTTTAACAAACGACATCTCTCAAACCGAACTTTTTTGTCTTTATCCGTAAGCAATTGTACATAATGTTTTACGATACGCTGTATGCTAGACCGACTAATCTTCAAGCCCCATTTGCCTCACCTTGGTCTGTGGATTACGGATTAATCTTTGTTTGACTAATTTGTCGGTTCCTATAAATTCTAACAGTCCTCTTGCGTCCTCTTGCAGGACGATCTCCGATGTTGCCGAGCTCGTTTAATTGCTGAAGAAACTACAACGAATTGGTGACGACTAACACACCATACGCTCATGCAATGAAATTAATATATGGTTCCACGTTGCACTGACATAGCGAAATAAATATAATTGTAACACTTTTTAACAGACAAAATTATTAAAGAAAATTAGTAATTGTTGAGCTTTCTTACTTATAAAGCTTTTTTTTTCGAATATAATATATCTTATCATACATACTTCTATAGTTAATTTAGTACCCAGATTTCATATGCCATATATTTGGACGTATTTCTGACTACTCTCAATTGCCTTGAGTACCATGATATCTGAGGGAATGGTTACCGTGTACTGTACAGGGCTGGGGATTACAGCTTAGGAGTCTTTTTTAATTATAAAACTGCTGGCGATTGTAAATATCCGAGCATCCTCGCTAGTAATAAGATCAATCATTCAATTACTTAGGCCCGGGATGCTGTTAACCAAATTAAAGCGTTCAACTTTTAACTAGCTCCGCAAGAATATTAACCAATTACTTACTTTTAAACAAAGCGGCTAAGGTTTCTATTTTACGACTTTGCAAATCGAATGGCGCCCTTTAAATGGCTGTTTTTAAAGAAAAATCTACCAGATTAATCTTACTCAGGGTTTTTAGGGTCCCCCAGGAAACGAAAACTAAGAAACAACTAACCTCACAACTGTCATCTCCGGAAACGGTATGTATCCCATTAGATCTCTTAGTACTAAGTATTGGAGTATTTAATGTCTAAGGAACCCTCCTTCATAGGTTCGTCCAAATATACATGCTCATATGTTTTGCTTGGTTATCCATACGTGATTTATTCTACAAGCGTTCGTTAGTAATACTAATCTGTCACTGTAACATAAGCCGATGAGATGAAGGTTATCCGATAAGCGACGATTGTTAGTAAAACTAACGAACGCTTTTAAGACACTGGAACCAGGCGTTACTCAATTGGTAAGAAATTACTCGCTATAAATACTCATATTATAACGTAGTGCATTTGAATATTTCTACAATACTACTAATTCCGTAGAGAAGTGCCCAATAAACATTTGCATATTAGTAATTGTTAGTTTGACTTTATGAATAGTAGAGTTGGTTGGTAATAAATAACGCTAGCGTGATAAACCCAAGCATAAGTACCCACCTTATGATACTTGCTAAGCAAATAACTACCGACTGGGGAACAAAGGTTTACGAATGGCGACCATGAACCAAAAGACGAAGCGTACAACGGCTTTATAGTAGTAAAGCTCTTAGTGAAGGGCTCGTCCGGGATATTACTACCACTCGTGTTCATCACGCAAGTGGTTATTCTAGTTGGCGATCGAATCCACAACCCACAGGTAGTAGAGCTTTTAGTGAAGGGCTCGTCTGGGGAGTACTACTACTATACCTATTCCTGCCGTCAAGTAGCTTGCTGTGTTCCGGTTTGCGGTAAAAAATGGTACCCAACACCAATACCAATTATTTATTTTATTTTTTATACCAAATGTGAAGTTTATGAAACTAAAACTTCATACATTAAATTCCAATTCATCCCAAAGTAAAGAAATTTAGCAGGCGCCCCACCTGCTGTTGAACGGTTATTTATAACGAAAGTCTGCCGAGGACGTTCCCTATGTATCTTCAAGTTGGTTAACATTGCCGTGATCTGATCTAAAGGACTTTGATGAGACTCAACACTGACTCGCATCATATTTCTGTCTATAATCATATTTGTTCTAAGCTTCCTTCTTTCCATTCTCGTTTCCCTCACCGCTCGAAAATACCTTCTGAAAAAGCGTCCGCCTAACTTTTAATATAATAACAGGATTATTTACGACAACGTGTGAGCAACTCAATTTCGAACAAAACATTTTCAATAGCGTAACTTCAAAAAGCTTTTAAATATCCATTTGGGAACGTCGAAGCTTTAACCGAAAGCTCACCATAAATCATCCAGGAATTACAGCGGCTCCTTACCTGGAACAAATTACAGACAGTTAGATAAACCACCCTGATAAATCCCGGATAAATTCGTTACCCTGGACACAGATAACACAAAACAGTTCAATTACAAATAGATCGGAACGTTTGCAACCTTTCTGGTTGCAACCAGAAATTTCAACTCTTTAACTATCGCGGTTGATGAGATACAGCATGGTGACAAATGGACGGACAGACAGACAGATATCGGTGCCTTAGTAATAGGGTCCCGTTTTGACGTTGATGCCGTAAAATAAGGTCATGATTATGATTGTTTAAAGTTAACGCGATTGGCACTCAGGGTTGTAAGACGACGTTTTAACAAACACGGCTGCTTTCACTGAAGCTGTGTCAGATACAATCATTTAATACCAATATCTGACAATATTTATGTGTGGATTATTATTATTTAGGCTGAAATCTTGTAAATCATACAAATAAATTTTGAGTTGGATTAAACGTTCCTGAAATTTCTTATACAAAAATTATTTGACTGGAATTTAATAAGCTAACCTTAGTGCAAAACAGTATAGAAATTAGTCAAAATCGTTTAACCTCTCGATAAAGGGACTCGGGATTTCAACATCGAATTTAAGTCGAAAGTTTTAAGACTAATTCGATTATTCCTTTGATTTGCTCGTTAATATCAAAGTTTCATAAATTATGGTAGAAGTTATTTTGTTACCTATATTTCAGTTCGGGATTAAGGATCTTTGTAATTTTACTGAAGAATTATTCAACCTTTAACTTTGAAAACACATTAATATGATGAATACACCGAAATACTAGCATTATATTGGAAGAAATCTTGAACAGATATAGCTGAAGAAAGATATGAACGATAGCTGTGGTGGTCCGCACTTAGAACAAGACCCTCCATCACCTCCCATAAGAGTAGCGGAACAGAGTAGGTACACCAATACCGAGGTTACAAACCTGCCCATCAAGCGTTGTGAACATTATACTGATATGGGGTATTAGGTCTATATACTCAACAATGAGCTTATTTATATATACACAGCTGACGACAACAAAAAGAGACGACAGGATTGTAACAAACGGAAACCCGTGGTGTTTGCCTACTTCTATCGGAAACAAACGCGTGATTTTATGTATGAATGTGTATGGCTTGTAGTATGGAGATGGAGTCCCTCAGAAAAACTGTATGCAGCTGAGCGAAGTATTGGATCAAAAGTTAGTTGTAAATTTACAAGCAATATGGTGACATTATATCTTGATAAATTCAAATAATCCACTAGTCTGCGGAAATACCGTGCACATGAGATATTAAGCCCATAAAACCCTCATTATCTACCCCTCTTCACAAGAGGGTGAGGTGCTACAAATTACCCACTCAAACAGAATCTTTATGCGACACATATATCAGAAAGGTTCATAATTGAACGCAGATAAGCACTCAACTAAAAGATTATAGGTGGCTGTGAAACCAGGTCTTGAACAAGTAGTATAACGTTGCAAGTAAGTATTATTTGTAGCGAGGGAGTTTAAGAGCCGAAGCTGTAAGCCTAACGTGCTCTTTCAAACTTAAAAATGCTGTTGAAAAACTGGTGCGACTGCGCATAACGTGTTTTTTGGTTAATTGGTAAGAAATAACCAAGCGATTATCGCCACAAACGCTAGACCCAGTGACTTTCTCGAAGTCTTCGACCTAGCTTCACAAAATACAAGTATGCGTGCACAACGTTGATAAACCAATAGCTAAACTTGCGATGAGCTCGACACGCAACACCATGAAACCGTGACCCTGACCCCGGAACTCTTCGACTTCATAACTCCCTGACTCCATTGGCACATCTCCAGTTCAATGGTGTCACATCTGGAGGCACTTTGTGGGACAATGAAGGTCAATAAACATAAGTTATGGTATGGCGGAGATATACAACCTTGTTGAGCTTATCTGCAGAACTTTTGGCAACTTCCTGTAAATTTTACGTATCGATTTGAATACTTAGCTAAAAAGTCTAACCCTGTTCCTAATATACTAGGCGTTACTTCGAAATAGTTTGTACCAAATAGTTAGTTGTTATAGTTTTAGTCGCTTTCGATTGAAAGTTCCTGTCAACAGTTTACGCAGGTTTTTAGTAACAGTAACAGGTTTTTTTTATTATTCAAGAGGAACTTCAAAACGTCTAGGCACTAGTTTTACGCAACCAAGCCTATAAGAACAAGAGGCAAGTTACGGCTTAATTTCTACCGTTCTTAGCTAACACGATCGCATTCTACTGTAAGAACGAGTTATACTTTGTTACTCCTGATTCTTTGAACTTGAATTCTTCGCATGCGAATTTGTTAGGATTAGCTATTTTATTTATGGTTAGACTAGCACAGGATCGTTGTATATGTGTGCCATTTAAAGGGACCTATTAGGAGGCCCAAATGGTAAAGTCAGAATAATGCTAATGAGATGAATTTATTTAGGATTCAACTCACACGCGTGAATCGTTGTAAATAGTTTAATGTTTCCGATAATTTGTGTATATTATCGAGCGCAGTTATTTTCATGCGACGTAAAATATTAATGCTTTTAGAAATTCAATCAAAATGAATAGAGACAATTCAATGAAAACCCTGTCGAAGACAGTGATCCAGGAGTAATTCAGGCAATTGATCTTTAAAGTCGATTAAATGCTAATTTTAATGTGTTCAGACTATTGAATTTATACGAAACAATTGAGTTTTTTACTTCATTTATACGTTTTCAATTAATTTAATTATCATATCGAATTACAAATTGTTTTACCAAATATACGGAGTTACTGAGTGGTACAGTACACCCATAACATGACATGTCCTTGACCAGACTGGCACTCCTCCAATTCTCATTCTTCATCACTGCGTAAGCTTCACGGATTGCCAACTGCCAAACCCTCAAGGCCTGAGGTCAGCGAACTTTACAAAGTATGTATACATGGTCTATTGAAGAGTTTATTTACAACCATGCGGCAAAAAAACAGCATGAATTATGACATAATCTAGTGTGTATTTTATTTTATTATCTTTGAAATTGGTAGCTGAAAAAAAGAACTAGTCAGAGGTAAATCCAAGTATTACATTCGGCACATGCCCACAGTTTGCAGAAGTTGGTATTCCATACGTGACAGCTTGCAAGCACATCACCGCTGCTAGAATACTAACTGGTCTCTTAATAATGTTTTCCTTTAATGTTTTAGAGTACTAGCATTGCGCACATAAATACTTCATATAGAAAAATCCATTGGTGCAAGACCGGATTTGAACCCACGACCTTAGGATCAGAAGGTCATTCCTATTAAACCACCGGCGCTCTGTGGTAACTGAAGTATAATCTAATCTCCATATAAACCTCTAATAGCTCAAACTGCTTTAAAAACTGTGCTTTTAACTTTTTGTAACATTAAACATTTCATTATATCTAATTAACTTTCACAATCAAAATAATTATTTTGTAATCAAAATACTCGTTAGTAAGTATTTGTATATTAGTTATTAACTGATTTTATAATGTAAAAATAACATTGATAATAGTGTTATCGGCTGTATGTTTACTGTTATAGTTTAGTTTGGGCCTAATGCCCACAAAAATGAACGTATTCCGAATGAGATGAATATCTCGTTTTTTATCTGTGGTTACGATTGTCCAAATTCAATTTACCAAGATCAATATTTACGCCGAGATCGACGCCGAATGAATAATGGACTTGTGGATCTAATCCGAGACAGAATATTTGCAATCGTGACGTCATTATTAGAAAGCTGATGTCACTGTCGCCAAGAATGGGTGCTCAAGTAGGTACCTAAGCATTCTGGTGACGTCATTAAGTAGACCCCTTCAGGCGATGGAGGGCGGCAATAAAGACTCGAGTGGAAATAAGACCTTCGGTATCTTGGATGGACTTTGCATTAAGTAACCGATATAGAAGTAATACGATGCAGAAACGTATTGTCCCATATGTCCTAACTTATGGGTAGGTTACGAGTATCTTCGGTGTAGAAGTCTTAGTGCGGCCGTCTCCGTCACCATAGTTATGATGACATGGTTATGATCGGAAAACTTACTTCTAAAGTAAGTTCGTATCTTAGGATACAATCATTTGAATATGCAATTGCATGTTCACGAGTAGATTGGAGGGCTGATTGTGTAAGTGTTGTTGCTAACAAAATCCTATTGCAAGTGTCAGATATGACAGATTTGTTATCTGACACGCCATATTTGACACGTGCAACAGAAGTTTGTTAGCAACAGAAGATACACAACCAGGGGGCAGGACAAACGAAACTAAAGGAGCACCGAGGTGGTACTGCGGCGCGGTGGTATCGATCGGCGATGCGCCACCTGCCACGCTCCTGCCGTGACCATCTACCATCACTGAATACTGATGGCAAGACCATCCTCTACCTAATTACCTCCCTTTAAATTGTCTACTTAAATAAAGATAAAACTAAGTGGTTAGAGGAAGTAATTATTTAGATTATTGTTATTTTGTAAAAGGATCACACATAAATACTGTAGGAACCGTACGTTTTTTGTCTGTTCTTCTAGGCTTGGTCGTGAGGAACTAGTGATTAGATTCACCTAGCTTTAAGATGTTTCAAGATGGATATTACTGAATAAATGCTTTTGACTTTGATTTTGAAGCTCTAGGCACAGGACACAGATTCAAGACATAAATACGACCGAGAAAACAAAATGAGGTTTGCTTGTCGAGCCCTTGATTTTTTTTTTTGGGCCTTCCGTACCTACAGCACCCAGTGCAGTGACCTAGAAATGTACCAATGACCACTGGTGAAAGAATCAGCATGGTCAAAAGATTAAATTGCGTCTCAAAGATTAAAGAAAATTCACAAAGAAAAATTTTTCCGTATCTACTCGTTTTAATCGGACATTCAAGCTTTTATCATACCACATGCTACAAGATAAGCTTGCTTTGAAGAATACGAACGTTAGTAACGTACGCTTCGATACACACCCTTCAAATCGAAACACTGCAACGCTACTTCACGCCAAAAATAGTAGTACTGCTCTGAAAAGGCTTAGAAATGCTCCCACACTAGAAAATACAGATTAACAAATGCAAAGTTTAGCCAATAAAAGTTATTATTAGTTGCAAATGTAGAATCCAGTACAAATGATAAACCAGGTATTACGCAAACTGCAGTTAACGGCTCCAGTAGCGCGATGCGAGTTGTTAATATCCGTGTAATGGAGTTATGCCCAAACCTGTGCAGGTCAAGGGCGGGTCGACGAGTGACAACACAGTCTGTACAATGCAGGAGACTATCAACACGTTGAGATTCATGCAAATGTGGGTGTACCGCTGATGACTGTAATCCTTATAATTTAATAGTTTTATAGTAATTGCCTGTACTTAAGGTTTACAAAGGTTTATATACCATATACTAGCGGCCGCTCGCAGCTTCGCCCGCGTGGCAGTTTATTTTTTTGGGATAAAAAGTAACCTATATGTTAATCTAAATTATAATCCATCTAAGTTTATTCCAAATTTCATCTAAATCGGTCTGCTGGTTAGAGCGTGAAAGAGTAACAAACATCCATCCATCCATCCATTCATCCATCCAGCCATCCATACCTTCAAACTTTCGCGTTTATAATATTAGTAGGATGGGAAAATACGGATTTAATATTTTCCCAATAGTTATGCTCCGAGTGCGATTTGAACCCACGCACCACCGGAGCCTAATCCCACTCGACGAAATACTACTAACGATATTTTTATACGGTACTTTAGCGGCCGTTGGCCACATTTACATCCTCAGCGTGTTGGATGCTTATGATGTTGGATGCTTGGACGTTAGATAATTCAATTGTTACATTTGTTTATAAATTGTTAATTCGATTGTTTAGTTCTACAGGGATGGTTACCAGCTTGGGATGAACCTGGCCTAGGGTACTTAAAAAAACTAGCAACGAACTCAATGCCTTACGGACTAAGTACGATCTTCAAATACGTCAAGTACTAAAATTGAGGCATTTATCACATTAATTAGAGGCATATAACAGTGACGGGAAGAAAAAAATTGTGCCGTGCCTTAGACAAACATGTTTTGCAATGCGATAGTCATTCATCTACCTATCATAATATAGGAAGAAAATAGAGGACAGAGTTTTCGAATTTTCTTACTAATTTACGACATTTGTATAAAATGTGGTGAATGAATCAGGAATCTCACTTGTGACTAACTTTTTAAAAGACGATGTATTTAAACGATCTACAGTAACCGTTTGCTTTCACTAAAGTAAAAGCACTATTTCAAAAACACTCCATTTTACAATAATTCATCAAAAAAATACCTTTCTCGAATCTACTGCGTTCATTTGCGCTGTAAGCTTCATTTTGGCCGGCGGCGGCCACGGTATCATCAGTTCTACTCGTGTGTGCACAAAGGGAATCAGATATTCGAACCAAATTTGTTTCTAAACTGGACCAATTCGCTTCGGAATAGTTAATCAATTTAGCATTTACAAAATAAGTTATGTTTTCTAGTAATTTTATTATATAAAAAAATTTTGACTACGCATTCGTAAACCTAAGCAAAACAAAAATAACTGAACCCAAAAAAGAAAAGTAAATAGGGTATTAAAATTGTAATTCTATTGTCGTAGTGTACGTGTAAACCGTTCGTTAAGTAAGAAGTAGGTAACAAGCAACCCCCACATAATCAGGGCGGTGACAGCCCTCTGTTATTACCTAGCGACTAGTATTTCCTCGGTGATTAAAGGGCGTCACTACTTATTACCCTACTCGATGTTTTGGTTTATTACTCTTGTTTTATAAACATATAGGTAGGTATGAATATTTGAGTACGGTTAAATAAGGCTAGGAAAAAGATCCTTCAATGGAAAAGATAAAGAGAAATTACTTAAATGCCCATAAAACTGATTCAAAAGTCAAAAGTCAAAAAGCATTTATTCAGTAATATCCGCAGGGATCATCTTGAAACGTCTTAAATCTAGGTGAATCTAAGCGCCAATTCATCTATATCTTTGTAGGTGGATACTTGTAATCTAGTTAAAGTGAAATTGTTTATGTTTTTAATTCACTCACAAGGAACTTCTTATAAGATGGATAAATTTAGACGCCAGCCTAGACGAACCTACTCGCATGTGATGCCAACATTATCCTCATAACAAGGAAACTAAATGGATATGTATATAAAACACAAAAAAAATACGCAAATAGGTCAAAAACGCTGGAGTTCAAATCACCGACCGCAGTCAGTGTGCCCAAAAGGCGAATAGTCAAAGTGAAAAAGCATATATTCAGTAATATTCAGGGATATTAGAATCGTCTTAAAGTTGGTGAATCTAGGCACCAGTTCCTCGCTTGACAAAGATTACCTCACTGACTGGCTGACATGTAGACAATGCTCAGGCTAAATTGGCAGGATATAGTACGAAGAAAGGAATTCCCGAATTTCAACCCCTAAACGGGTACAGGGGTTGAAGTTTATCATAAAATAACTTCACGCGGACAAAGTCGCTAGTTTTTAATATTTTTTTTCCAGTTAGTAACTTTACCGCTTTGGATAGGTAGCTAAACTAATGATCTGTCTAAAATAAGTCTCATCGGCCACCCTCATGGATATCTCTATTATGGCATGAGCTTACAGCTATATCAGATTTTAGCTGAACAAACCTATTTTCAGAAGCTTTAGCGCTAAACTTTAATATTAAATACCCGATGCAACGCTATGTTATCTACGCTTTAGCTAGCAAATCTACATAAAGTGGGGCAATGTGTTCAGGCACGCAAGGCAAGCCTAAACGGTCAAACGCTTCTAAAGCTGGCAACACTGGAATAAAAGGCCTAAAAGTATAAGCTTAAAAAAAATGAAAAAAGAAATAACTTCACGACTGTAATCCGTAGGCACAGTAGATATCCCAGATCTCAGATGTTTTAGTGCCAATACCTACTCGAGATTCTTTCAGGATGTCTAGGGCAGGGGTGAGTAGTCAGAGAAGGATTTCGTGGTAGACAAACAAATAAATTGTTCTCAAACTCGGGTTAAACTGTACTTCAATGCATATCATTAAAGTTGCCTAAAATGTAGAACCAAATTGTGTTTCAACGCGTGTTTAACTAGATACAGCGCAGTGAGCATTTTCTGGCTGAATTTAAATTGTAATTTGGCTATAAAATTTGCAAGTTGATCGAAAAACTGTTATAAGCAGTTTTAGAAGTAATGATTGGACACTTATGTACCTATATACCTATTCTGAGGTTCTATTTTGATATATGTATTAAAAGATACCTAATTATTATAGGGCATTTTGCTATTGACTACCTATTTTCTAGGCAAAAGTATAAATGAAACAGGCTCACGATTGTAACCCTTACCCCTTAGCAATCAAGGTCTATCTTATGATAAAAGTGACTAAACAAGCCGATAGGTCACATCTGCTTGTTCTCAAACTTCAAACACACTCATCAATAGAGACACTGTGATGTATCATCGTGGCGAGGAAAAGGTTGATTTTAATATGACATAACAAAAAGTAAGCCTTTGCAAGATCGTTGTACTTCAACGGGATAACGAGTAGGTACCTAACCCGATAAAGTGCTATTTTAACTGGGTCCTGAACATGATACTTTATCCAGCCACCGGAACAATTAACGAAATAGCAAGTCTAAACAAAATTATAGGAGTAGTTCCTTCCGTACGAGTTTCAACTCAAATTAGTAGACATTAAAAATAATTTCAAAACGTACCTACCCTCAACAGCTCTACTCCACTTTAAAGGCTTAGACAAACCCAGACGTTCACGAAAACGTGAATTATCAAAGGAGTTTGAAGGATCCATGCTCATTTCGACGAAAAAGTAAAAATGTTTAGATACGCTCGTAATTTTTTTAAGAGACTCACTTATTCAAACCGCGAACATTGCCTCTTTGATAACAGACCTCATTTCTCCACAAAATGTTTAACCCTATGTTACGGAAAAAAGAAAACATGATAAGTTGCAAGCCCAGTTTGTACCGAGTGTACCAAGTAGTTTATAGATTTGATGGTATCATTTTGAAGGTAAAGAAGTATAGATGCTTTTTTGTAAACATAGGTGCCTTTTTATATTGTTCTTACTTATAGGTAAGTATACCTACCTAGAGAATTAAATAAAATAGTATTTAGCTGGATTAAATGTATAAGAGTCGGTTTCGCATCCCTCGTCTCATTCATTCCAGCTCATTTGGTGGCAATAAAGATCGCGATTCCGCGCACAACTCAATTGTATTTGCGGAATTCTTTTCAGATGTTTGTCGATCCTGCGGCGATGAATGTGGAGATAAAGACCGATTCAGACAATAAGGATGTATCCGGTGCGGTTTGAGGAAAACTCGCATCCGAAGAAAAATCTTCTAAACATCTCCCTAATATTGAAATGCTCACTTTGCCAAATGAAACGATAGCATGACTTGACTAACAAGTGAGTTGTTCTTTTGATCTATGAGTTATGAGTTGAGACTGTGCTGTCTCACTGCTGGGTAAAGGTACTTTTACTTTTATTGACACTCTGGTGTTCACAAGAATCTTTTCAAAATTCATCGATGTCGTCACACCGTTTCCGTGACCTTAGCGTACGCAACTGTACTAGTTACGTGCCTACCGGTGTATAGGTAAGTTTGTAGGTTTCCCGTGTTTCCCGAATTGTTGCCGCGGAGGTAGGCCGTCTACTTACTTGGGGAGCACTGGAGCTTCATGCTATTTTATTTTGTACCACATAAAACGATAGGAACCAAGCCGTATTGTTTCTTGTCTGTTCTTACAAGCAAGGTCGCAAGGAACTGGCGCCTAGCACGACCTAGCTTCAAGACGATTCATAGTGATGGAATGACTGCCTTTTGACTTTGACCTTATACTTCGGTATGTACTTAAAGTTCTACCTGTCGGGTTTGTTTGTAGTTTAGTCAAACGTGGTTAACGAAGTACCTACGTAGAGATAAACTACGATGCACAAACAAATGTAGGTAACTTACTACTCTTTCCACATCAGCAGTCAAGATACATGACGTCATCAAGATCCTCATGCGATTAAGTCAGTCGGTCATAAAATAAGTTTTAATGTGGCTGTGACTCATGCCTTGTGCCATCACTTCGCGTATATCTCGTATGTTACGCACCATTTATTACATAATAAAGTATTATGTAATAAATGGTGTTTTAAGATAGCCTGCATTATAAATGAATTATAATTCCAAACGCATAACGTACATACTTAACTATTTATTTACAAATCACGTCGCTTACACGAGGGCGTAATAGATACTTAGTTACTGTCACATTGAAAACTAGGACTAACTCCCATTCCTACTTGTAAACGTTATTTTAAACGTAAACGCTTAAAAAGTGTCCTGTCACTGTTTGTCATTACCCATTGATAAGAGATGGCAAGAGTTTGAACATTGTTTATCTTTTGACAGATTTTTATCCATCCATTTTTTTGCCATGAAAATTTATCATTATTTTACTAAAATTGCCAATTAAATCGGTCGGTAAGTGTTGTGAACATATTTATTATATGCAGGTAAATTGTTTTATTCAGATACTCTCCAACTTTCCCATCATCCAATATTCCAAAACCTGAATTTTCCACGATCCATTTCAGATTCATCCGCGCATCTGGGTCGTAAAAACAGTCGTAAATATTTATTCGTCGTATTTTTTCAGATGGTAACACTGAAACCAGGATAATGTAAATTGCAACAAAGGTTGAGCACACGTTTGCAAATAAAATAATAAAATCTGAAACCAATAATGACACAATGTTATTTTAGAATCATCATACCTCGTAGGTACTTACTGCTTACTTACCTAACTCATGCACTGAAAGAAAGAATAAACCCTTAAAGAGTATGTACAGTCTGTACGTTTTCAGGCAAGTAAACGAAAAGCACCTATGGCAAAATAAAAACATGTGCTCAGTGTCACAGTGAACACTAACGTGAGTGTCTCCAGTGTCGTACGAAGAAGATTAGACTAGATACCTACCTATAAGTACTACTTTTATTATTTTGTATCTCCTTTCTCGATCTTTCTTTTTGTTTCTTTTGTGCCCTATATATTTATATTGTACAAAAAAAGTTTTACATTATATTCTTAGTTAAGAAAAGTGTTTTGTATATTCATAATCAATTTTATCTAACCATTTTATTATCTACAGAATCAAAGCTATAAAGTTTCAGATACTAAAGAAAAGATGGATAAATATATGAAAGTTCACTGAATACCTGGAGCTACTTTGACTATCTATAAGGTACTAAGGTAGGTAAGGTAAAGTAGTGCTATAACTAGACAGTAATCATTATCATCACCAAATTAGTAGACGTAGCCCGTGGCCGAGATTCTCTGCTGTAGTTAGGCAAGTTTGCGTTATAGCCAGAGATGGGCGCTGGGTAGTTACCCAAAAGGTAAATAACAGTAAAAAACCGAGTATTAGCTCGATTTGGGTTATTTCCCGGTAAATACCCAAATTTTTAAAACTAACGATTATAGGTTCAAATTCTACATCATTTAAATGCTTGTTTATCATAGAATAGTTAATATAAACATAAGTAACCAGAATATCAAAGATTTATAGAGCCTGTTTGCAATTAAACCTGATTGCTATAACTCATAGCAAGACCCAAATGAAAGCTTTAGGAATTTCATCCATCAAAACACCCTGATTAGACAGTTTGTTACAAATTGGCAAGAAATTGTAATGACTGATCATCATCAATCATAAGTTTTGTCAACTTTGCCAAAACAGATGTCTTTCGACAGCAACATCAATTAATTAAAGACTATAAGAGCTGATTATTTTACTCAGTTTCGAGATTACATTTTGAATCTCGTATGTAAATGATCTTACTGAAAAAGGTTCTTATTATCTTGCACACACCACTAAGTAAGATAGGCACCACACTGGAGACTTTTGCTATACTATTTTGTAAAGAGGATCACAGTAATCTCTATGATTCTATTAAATAATTGCCTTAATGGCTCTGACTATATCTGAAGCCCAATATAATCAAGTTCAAGTTTCGATCGTGTCAATCAGTCAATCTCATCCCATCTCAAAGTGACATTTCAGACAGGCCTAATTTTGACAATAAACTTCAAATTACAATCTCCTCTTCAGTTCCAAAAACAAACGAATTGGTCCTCTGTTTCTGTTTAAAACCTGCCAGACTTAAAAGAATAGTCTTGTCTTCCTTTCCTCCAGTTCTAAATTAAAAGTCAAATGAATATTAGGAAGTATTATTATTTTCATCCTAGACACAACTAAAACACTATTAAAAGAGGGGTCTTTGGTCAATCCTCGCGTTTTCGTTCTTTTGTGAATACGTTTAGGCAATAAACAGATGCTGCCAGTGTCTCCGGAAAGAATTATTATAATCTACGATAGAACCAAGTTCAGTATTGTATCACTTCAATAACGGAAACCGTAATAAAGATTACATGCCCAGAGATACATTTACGTATGTATAATAAACAAGGTTTAAACCATACCATAAATAAGTCAGTACAAAATATATAGTAAAAACTCTGAACTATGATAACGCTAGGTCTTATCGCAGAGTAGTATAAAAACAGGCAGAATACTAAACACCACGAGCACACGCCCGACTCCGAACTAAACACATGAGTCAGACATGACGTCAGATGCCATAATTTGTGACAGACAGGGCCGCGATTTGAAACTAAACACCGGTCCAAATCATGTTTCATTAGCATTAATTGCGTTTACGGTATTGCCGTCAACGAGTGGTGATTATACTTTTATGTTTTTGAATGGACGAATAATACTATCTGGGTTGCTGAAAGTAAAATCTGTGATTTAGGTACCTATATATGTATATTGAATGAACTTAGCCAAAATACCTAGACATGTGCCTGATACCACAGTTTAGGTAGGTAAGGTTTATGGTACAATTATAGGCACGTCGGTCACAGAATAGAAATAATATTCAGTGCTGAGCTAAGCTTGGTGTGATATTATAAAATGTAGTCAAATACTGATTAGGTGCCTTTAACCTTTCTATGTTGTTAGTATCTATAGAATATTACTATTACACATAACATTAACACTAATTACTATTGCAGACTTTCAGTTTGTGTTTTTAAATAGGACATACAAACGGACATACTATGTCTGGTCGAACTCAGAAAAAATAAAAGAAATAACACCACGACTTTAATCCCCAAGCACGGTAGATATCCCCTCCGATCTCTTAGTACCAATTACCTATTCGAGACTCTTCGAGGCTGTCTATGGGGGTAGTCAGAGGTACGTCCAGATAGTACATTTGGTGACAGGTTGCAAGCCCATCGCCGCTGCTAAAATACTAACTGGTTTCCAGCATGAGCATTGTGCACGTAAATTAAGCCGGCTTGACTTTTTAAACAGCATTACTCTTAAAAAACATAGAGCCGTTGAACTATAATTAATATTTCCTAAGTGCATTATTGCAAGTAAGTTAGGCACAGCAACACAGCTTTAAAATACGTATGATGTATTTCATCAGTATTTCTATTTAGTATAAATAAATAGCGATGAATTCGCCGAACAGCCTTGGAGCAACCTTCTTGGCTCGAAAACAATCGTGTTAATGGACTTCTACTTTAATTTAAAAGTGGACTTTACTAGATTGCTTCGCAGAAGTGGAACGCGGTTACATACTGCAAGTCAGTAGTGCAAACTGTGCTGATTTTGGAGAATAGGTCACCTAGATAGACCTAGATTACAGCCCTTAGGGCCGACGTTGTTAGGATCGCGGAAAGTGGGTGGATAGAAAAGGCCGAAGGGAAGAAGAAGGATCATAATCAGTAAGCCTACATGGCCTATTAGCGGCCGCTCGCAGCTTATTTTTTCGGGATAAAAAGTAGTATATGTTAATCCAAGTTATAATCTATGTTTATTCCAAATTTCATCCAAATCGGTCTACTAGTTAGAGCGTGAAAGAGTAACAAACATCCATCCATCCATACTTACAAACTTACAAGTATACCGATGCTTAGAAGGAAGAATATAAAGTGGCAAGGTATTGACTGCTAGTAGTTCCTGGAACAGAGATCTCCCTTTTTTCGTTACCTTCCTCGATCGATTGATCAATCAAACGATCTAGCAAAACGAAGATCAAACAACTTAATTACGAATTGACGGTGCATGTTTATATACGCCGTCTGTTTGAAACTTGAATCCGTTAGGTAATTGATGAAATTGGTCCTTTTAGAACTAAAAAAAGAAAAATTACGTCTTTAATCCCCAGGCATAGTCGATATCCCTTCAGATCTCATAGTACCAGTACCAAGTACCTACTCGAGCTTTTTTGAGAATATCTTATAGGGGTAGTCAGAGGTACGTCCAAAGATTAAATTTGGTATATACCCACATTTTACAGTAGTGCTTCTAGAATACTACCTGGTTTTTACCTGAGTTTTTACTACACATACATTTTTCGATAGAAAAATCCATTGGTGCACCGATTCGAGCCCACGACCTTAGGATCAGAAGGCGCGGTCACTCCAACTACACTACAAGACTCAAAGGATGGTTTAGAACTATGTTTCTTTTTGCAACATTGTGTTGGTGGTCGAATAAAATAATATAACCATTCTAATCTGGCATAACCCTACTGGTTTTCACGGAAGAGAGAGAGTATTATATGGCTTATCAATATCAAGATAGCCTTATCACTGTATATAGAAATTATGTACAACGAGCGACTCATATAATAACTCTAACAGAATATATCTATTTTGCGCATGACCTGCAGTGAATAGTTTGTTTAAACCTTAGTAGCACATAAATTTAGAACTGCTACTTTTTAATTGGACACAGAATTTCTAGCGAAGGTGCCCGGGCATCAACTTAATATCCTCCCGTCTACTACAACCTCATTTAGATCAGAGTTTTACGGAGTTTCTTCAAGTGTTCCTTAGGATTTTAATTAATACCTTTTGAATTCTAATATATATTTTGAATTATAATAAATACTACTTACTCGTATAAAGCGTGTATGTGTACCATCAATTTTATTAGTTTCTCCAATCTATGCATCTATCTATGGAATACCATTTACTGCAAAATGTGAGTATCCGTCAATTGTAATATTTGGACGTAACTTTGACTGTCCCTCTTAGACATCCTCAAAGAGTCTTGAGTAAGTACTACTTGGTTCTAAGAGATCTAAGTGGATATCTAGCGTGTCTAGACATTAAAGTTGTGAAGTTGTTTCTGTTTCTTCAATGTATATCTAAAAAGTACGACACGACCGTAGCTGCGGGAAAAAGTTAATAATGTACCTAGGTACTTTAAAATAAGTTTTATCCGGAAAATGCACTCAGTTAGCTTTCTTCATCAGCCAATTTTTTTTATTTTAATAACATTCTTGTATCTCTTGAGAAGACCAAGCTTAAGAATAAATTCCACCAAGTCTTGCAAGATAATGTGGGGTTCAAAGATCTTTAGCGCTTAGGTATTCTACAGCTCGTACAACTTTTACGAGTTGCGCAAAAGTCGAGTAGCTGAGTTGCATTTTATGCTTATTTTGCTAGAAATATTGCTTTGAGACAAAATCATATGATAAACATAGAAACAACACTTTACGAAAAAATAAGGAACATAACATGGATGAAAAGTTACGCCCTGACACCGTTTAAAACCATCTCGAAGACAGAAAACGCAGCGGTTATCTTCGACGCAACAGAAAAGAAAAATAATTTTATAAGAAATTTTTGAGAATAAAACGTAGGTAGTAGGTAGTACATAAATAACTATTGGTAGGTACCTGAAGAAATGATCATAAAAATAATAAGGAACATCAGTTTGTTTAATTAAGTGAATCAACGCCATGCAAGATAACAATGGACAAATCCAATTCCCTGAGTAATTACACCTCGACGACACGCATAGAAGCTGCTGCTTATTCTGCGGTGCAGGCTTAATAACAGTTGCTTATTCTGTGGTCCGAGATAGAGTAGCTATCATTTATTCTACCGCTGAGATAATGGAGTTCATTCATGTGCGCGTGCCACATACGACGCGACGAGGCCCTGTTGGCTGATGAGATACCTACTATGTTATACTTACAGTTGTTCTTATAATTGGATTATGAATTGAATAAACGTTAGATCTTTATTGCTTAATCTATGCTACTATGTTTATAATTAATATTGATAGGCATAGCTTTGTAGGTAAATAGATAGTAGATCTGACCGGTACGGTTTCGAAATAGAATGTTTTCAGTGACACAAATTATCATAAAATTAACTGATAGTGTACCTAGGTCATTGTTTCTTTTGATACAACAGTAAAGTAATACTTTGTCCAAAATAATAGAAACAAAGCAAATTAGAAAGAGAAAGACCACGATAGTTTAGAGAAATCACAAACACAAACGTGCAATATTTTGATCGATAAGGAAAGAGAAATAATTAAAATGTAAATTGACTGCCCAGAGCTCCTGTAATGATTCCATTTAGAAAATCTATAATTCAAAGAGGTAGTAATAATTGTACGAGATAAAGTAGGGCACCTACCAACCTAACTACGCAGTATTCAATCTGAAATAACGATGGTACCACCTACTGTGGACTGAACTGAGCACATTCAGCCATTGTTAAGTAAACAGCTATAAGCTATAAAGTCACACAATTTGGGGCTATTTGCGGTGCAGATTACATTCTGCGCATTTTGGGAATGTAGCAAACAAATAGTCTAGCATTAATGAAATAGAATTAGTGCAGCTTAACATGAATATACCCCGTGATTAACCCAATAAGAAGGTTATGCTATGTGGCTAAAGGAAAGGTTACCTTAGTAAGTAGGTAAGGTACTGCAGGGTAAGTACTTCCTCCGCCACTCAACTTAGGTAAGTAAGAAAGGTAGTAAAGCGCGTGGGACGTTGGTTAAGCAATATGTTTTAAAATAGTATTTCTAGTAAAATGTGCTCAGATTTTGATGAGGGTTAACAAGACCACGAGAAAGAGGTAGGGTTCTAGGTGAATGCCAACCCGTGGACATAAAGACCCAATCCTCCAAGAATAGACGTGAGATTGTGGAAACTTAATTAAAAGCTTTGAGAACAAATTGTGTTAGTCGACTTTGGTAGGTAAATCATGATTCCATTTTTATGTATATTATACAACAGCTATGACATCACATCGCATTTAAATAAATATTGTGTAGAACCGCAGAACATTGTTTTCCTTTTATCGATGGTGCTAAATGTGAAAACACGAGCGTGTATTTAAAGCATGGTAAAGTAAACCTTCGGTGTACGAATGTTTTAAAATTGAGAGACGTTTGTTATTTTTCAACGATATTCCGTATCTTTAGAATACCTACCTACATTGATTACTACAGAACTACAGATAGGATACAGATATACCTCTGTTCTTGTGAAAGAATCATACAAAAAACGGTAGGAACCAAGCCGTAAGTTTCTTGCCGGTTCTTCTAGGCTTAGTCGCGAGGAACTGGCGCTTAGATTCTGGAGGCTAAAATGTTTTTATGTTTAAATCGAGACGTTTTGACATCTTTCTGTTTGAAATATTTATTTTCTTTTAAGAATTAAAATTCACTTACAAAGAAAAACCTATCTTTACATTGAAAATAAATAAAAAACTTGCCTGAATCTTGACTAAGACCTAAACATTTTTTTAAGAACTGTAAGGTTTTCATTAGACTGGAATGAGTCTGCCTTGAAAAGTCATTTTCGGTATTATAAAGAACGCCGCGCCCGCCGATTCCAGTTGAACCTTTTACGTGAAAAGGGGTCTCACATTTTGGTGAGACAACAAAAGTACCGGCTACAACAAATTGTTTCTTTTTTTAACAAAATTAGTTCCCTCACCTAATTTAGTAAAGATTAAAAGAAAACTTCTAAAAGCTTTCCCCTGTTACAAAACGAAAGTTTTAAATTGAATTTAACTTTAGTTTTCATTTTATATTCTCCACTTCTTGGGGATGAGGCCAGAAACTTGGATCGATTTTGCGATCAAAGTAGAACATAATATAGGTAGGTACCAAGTGACCTAATACGAGAGATCAGTCATAAATTACGCAAATGACGCCAAAGTTAGTGAGAACATAATTCAGGGGCACTTCCATAGCAGAATTCCTTATAGAATTTCATTACAACGCAAGAAGAGCATAATAGGAACCGCTATAGAATTTTTTAGCATTATGATGTCTTCAGTTACAGAATTTTGCGGCAACTCAAACTGCAAAGACTGGAGAAAATAAGCAAACGATTACGAACAGCAGGGTGTTCAATTTGGAGAATTCTTTTGGGAACTTTGTAGGAGTTTTTATGTGTGTCTTTTGGAAAGTTTTGCTGCAATCATTAAAAGTTGAGATCCTCCATCGATTGTTACAGCTAAGTTAGGCCTTGACATGAAAACTAAACGATTCTTTACTTTTACTTCTCTTACAAGAAACTTAACTTCCTAGGTAGGTAGGTATACTGTCTCGCCTTCTTCGCAAATTACATGTCGCAGGTACATAAGTAAGTACCTACCTACCTACCTACTTGAAATACATAATAGACGAAATCATATGCCATTTCTTTGCTAAAATCTGTTGTATTTTAAGTTTCAATAAAAGGTGCTAAAATTCAAATTACCTATAGATAGAATTAAGGATCAATTATCATGATCCACAAGCCAATATTCGTTTGGTTTGTTAAATATCCGCAAAAGGCACGCGTTATTATTGAGTGCAGCTTTTATCTAATCTGTTATCAGTTCAATATTATGATCGAAACAGCCGCCTACAGACAGGTGCTGAATTATTTTGTAGTTCTTCCATGCACAATACGGTAGGTAGGTAGGTCTGCGAAAATAATATAATGCCGGGCAACATAACATGCAGATAATGCACCAAATCGTCAAATAGTTGGTAGTCAGCGTGCGCGGAGGCCGATGCTAAGCTAGGTAGGTAGGTAGGTACGTCGACGACGAGTGGGCAGCACACGAAGCAGATTACACTCTATGTAGGTAATGGTACAAACAGATTAGACGGTCAAGGTTGCATACTGCCATAACCAGCTACGGCAAACACGAAAAACCCGCTACAGCATTGAAGACCAACCGTTCCAAATATAGGTACAACATGCAAAACATTAAACTGCAGATAACGCTAGAAATTTGGCAGCCTTATAAGTAGGTCTCCAATGTTTTGATGACGTTGTTTTGGTATGCGCTCGAAGGCCGTCACCGTTAGTTTACACAACACAGGCTGCTAGTTGCCGACTTAGGTGTGATGACTTTATAAATACGCCAGCGACGATGGTGCCCCACTCCTGGTCGGTCGCGGGCTGCGTGAGCTACCTCGCATCGCTGCCTGCCATTATCAGCGGGACCTTGAGCCGCGTCGCACCGAACTCTACAAACTGCTCCTCATTTACCTTTTTAATCTGGAAGTGGTCGGAGCGCAGCGTTTCTTGGATCTCCTGCTCGGTTCCCCGCGGCGCCGCCTGCACAGAGCTGCGGAACCCGTCCAGCACCCCCTTGAAAGTGAACTTCTTCATCGTGATCGCGATAGACTGAGTCGCGGGTCCTTTGTCCGAGGGCCGCTCGCGCCGGCCGCGGCTACATTACAGCCGTCCGCGGCGGACAGCGAGCCGGTTTTGGCGGAAGGAAGGTCGGTCTCTCCCGCGCTATGAGAGTCGCTACTGCGCAGGGCCGCCCGGGACGCCGCCGACGCCGACACGCGCCCGCCACGCTGACGATCGACGAAAACTAGGCGAGGCACCGCCTCCGGAATGTACGGCAATGCGGCTCCAACAGGGATCGATAGCTGATGCCGCGTGAAGCACAGGCGCACTGGCGTCGCGTAAAGCGTCGCGCTGTCAGCGGGGCTACCGCACACTGGCCGGAAAGAGTGCGACGCGACCGAACAATGAGCGCGACCCTGCTCAGAAAAGAGATGAACGCTTATTGCGCATGAAGGCACGTCTTGCGGAAGAAAATTTCACAGCTGATAACTGATTAGTTCTGCATTCTACCGGGAGGTTGCGCTTTTATGTCAATTTGACATGTATTAGCTGTCAATTACAGTGTCAATGTCAATCAGTCAGCTGATTTTTTAGTTTTGTGTTCCTTCCTTCTGGGATCGTGCGTGATGCGAATCACGTCTTGTCGGCCAAGTGTTGGAAGTTAGTAAAGTGTTCTGTGGTCTCACTGAGCAGAGGCGACGTATTATTTATTTTTTGTTATATACCTATTCAAAAATAAACAAAAATGTCATTCAAAATAATCGTAAGAAGTTTTAAGACGCTCGGTTATGTTGGAAGCTATAAAAAAATCAGAGACAGACCTTTCAAGTAAGTATTCACGATAATTTTACAAAAAAATAACAAACTTGCTGAGCCCAATAGATAAAGATATTACCTACTGGGAGAGAAACTTAAGAGGAGACAGATAACCATGCTCTACCACGGCACGATTGTTGTGGGATTTTTTAGTTTAAAATTAAAAAACTTGAACACATACCTAACTGTTCCATTCCTATTTTGATGACCTGATACCTGCACCTGCTAAACCTACCTATTTCAACCAAATTTTTCATCACTTCGTTTTTTTAGGTACCTACTTATATTAAAGGCGGGTAGGTCTTATCTACTCACCACATTCAATAGGTACCTACCTACATATCTGTCAAAAATTTAGATAGTTTATTGCGAAGCTGTTGATTTGGTATATATAAATCATGTTAATTTAATTTTCCTCACTATATCTCTACATCTCCCTCAGACTATATGCGGCAGCAATCCTCGGAGCTGGCTACACAGCCTACAGCCAACTCAAACAGAACAAAGCGGAGATGAAAGAAATACTCCAGCTAAGGAACTATATGGCAGCACCGATCACACCGTTGTCAGAATTGGAAAAGAATCAGGATGATATGAAGGTTCAGATGGAGATGCTTATTATGAGGATACAGGCAGAGTTCTGTCGGGCACTGGAGCAGGAAGAAGACGAGGTAAACTCTTATATTTAAAATATCCCTAATCAGTGGGCATTTATCACTTGCTGATTAAATATTTATTTTACTCTATGCTGCTATCTAACTGTTAGCTGGCCCATGTATGCATATGCATGGTGTTCCAGAAAAAGAATGGTTGGTTATTTTACCATGAAAGAGATTGTTGTTTTGACATTATGTAGCTGAAATCTTGAATAGCTGGTTATATACATTTTGTCAATAGGGTCTGGGGTCTCATCATATAGACAGTGTTATAAATATATATTTTGTTGTAGGCCTGGGAGGATGAGAAAACTGTGGATGATTTCGACTTTGACAATGATGTTTTTATAAAATGGCCGGTATGATGATTTTTGTTTTGAACTTCTAGCTGATCAAATATTAATTTTACTCTGTGCTAGTAGCTAACCATAGTGTTAGCTGGCCATGTATGGTGTCTTATTTATTCAGCTGTGAAAGGTATTCTTACCATAAACATTCAACGTTATCAGAGACATACCTTACCTAAAATATTTCAAATTAATGTATCAGCCTCTATGCACATACTTTTTTAACCTTTTTAAAAATTTGTGAAATTCATTTAGTTTACTTAAATCTATGATCTCTTTTAACCTTCATCGCCTTTACCTATAAATAATAAGTATTGTAGGAGCAAACTTTATCACATATGGAATACCAACTGCAAAATGTTGGTATGTACCAAATGTAATATTTGGACATACCTGGGGCTACCCACCCCCCTTAGACAATCTCGAGTAGGTACTTGGTACTAAGAGATTTAAGGGGATATGTAGCTAGCCTGGGCATTAAAATTGTAAATATATTTCATTTTTCATATTATAAATATAAATAAATCATATCACAGTAGATCTAACTAACTATTATAGTTAGGTTATAGTTAGGTCTTAAAGTGACTTAGTCCCTCTACTCTACGCATTAGGTACTCCAACAATCCCTAACCTTGTGAATGTGCATAATCACAATCTGTTTTTACTTTTTAACATGATATATAAATGAAAATATAATAGAATTCAATAAAATAAAAGAAGTACCCAGGCTGTTTAAAGTAAACTAATATTGTAAACAAGATGGCATTTGCTAGCACCTATAAAAAAGCATTGCCTTGTAGGTCACGCACGTTAGGTACGTGCCCTACGATGCACTACCCTGCGCCCACCAACCTGAGGCATGCTGATGTTAAGCCTCATGTGACTGTAAGTTCAGTTTAGTAAGGATTCGTTGTAAAATTATGGATTTTAATAACAAGGGTGTAGGTAGAGTGCCTTCCAATAAAATTATTATGTGTGTTCCAGGAAGCAAAATTCAAAGTAGATCGGTGGCTCCGCAAGGAGGGCGGCGGTGGTATAACTTGTGTGCTGCAAGACGGTCGCGTCTTCGAGAAGGCTGGCGTCAACATCTCCGTCGTGTCCGGGAAACTGCCACCAGCAGCCGTACAGCAGATGAGGACTAGGTACGTCTTCCAATCTAGCTTTACGTAGGTATTCTGTGCTAGCAGGAACTCCGTGTGGTCCCAGCTTAGAATGAGGTCCCTCAAACGCCTACCTCCTACTACCTACGGGGTTGTCGTAGAGATGGTTAAAGGAACGCACTAGGGGATGGACAATTATCTCCTGAGTACACAACACTACGACATCAATCCCCCGGCGGATAACATTGGCTTCCCTTAAACATAGGTGGAGACTTATGATCCGCAGTGGAATTATCAAGCTGATGAAGGTAACGCACTATTGTGAACCGAGTGGGAGTCAAA
This sequence comes from Electrophaes corylata, assembly GCA_947095575.1. NCBI lineage: Eukaryota > Metazoa > Arthropoda > Insecta > Lepidoptera > Geometridae > Electrophaes > Electrophaes corylata. The sequence continues at coordinate 12,525,160 of OX352708.1, read as the reverse complement.
TCCACGACCGTCATCCTTAGATACCGTCGCTATAGATTCGCTATCTCAATAAATATAGTTTTCAGAGGAAAGGTTTTGGAGAACTCCACCCTGCCGTTCTTCGCGGCTGGAGTGTCGGCCGTCATTCACCCGAGGAACCCGATGGTGCCGACCATTCACTTCAACTATCGCTACTTCGAGGTCACGGATAAAGACGGTGAGTTCTTATCGTGAACACTTACCGCTTGTCTACGTACACAGGGTTGTATTGAGAGGTAACTGGGGCACTAAAACACTACCAGGTTGTTTTTGATGAAAACTATCAGCGATAAAATAAGAACATTTTCTAGTTAGTAACATTTTTGATAAAGATTAAGTTAAGTCAGTCAAAGATTAAGTTTCTTTAAAATCTGCCGGAAAACATAAAAAGCAATTTTTGGTATAACTCAGCGACAGGACATTGAATAACTGAAACTATAAATCTACTTTTGTCAATATACAATTCGTTTCGAACTTGCCACTCTAAGGCCGTTAAATTTATTAATATTGAGCCTAAATAAGTCCACTGCTGTACATAGGCCTTCCCTATCCTATCGATCCTGAATGTTTCCCTGCGCTGCAATGCCATTATTTCACTCAGCGCGTTACTGATCAAGTATCGTCTATATGGTGGGTTAAATTACATGCACTTGAGATGTTTATCATATAGTTTCAGGGAATCACCACGTGACACATTATAGGTGGTCTAGGGTCTTAAGGTTTATCTTGACTTGACTGGCTTTACAGCTCAGTTGGTAGGAGCGTTTCCTTCTGCGCTGTATTCGATTCCCACCAAGAACATTCATTTGTGTGGTGATAGATGTTTGTTCTCTGTCTGGGTTTTATATTGCTAAATATGTCTTTACAAAAAGACATGTCAGTGTTGCATCAGTTATCAGGTTCCCATAGTACAAACTTTACTAAGTTTGGGAGTAGAGTGCGCTGAGTGAACTTTTATTTATTTACCTTTTAAGAATCATAAAAAAAGCCTGTGCACTGGAGAATTTATTTGTACAATTTTTACAAACTTTATTTGTACCTTACTTACCCTGAGTACCTCACTAGGGCATTCAATAGTTTAAAGTAGGTACCTACCTAAAGTTTTTTTAACCGACTTGCTGACAAAGATAATAAGGTACCTACCTATTGCATCACAGGTCACACACATTAGGAACGTACTACAACTTGCGTCCATCAACTTAAGGCATACAGGTGTAATGTCCCATTTACCTTCAATTGCAACGGGATCCACACCCTTAAAACCGAAACACAGAAACGCTGCTCACAGGCAGGAATAAGCATGGTGGTAACCGGACGGGCCCTTTAAAGAGTCCAACTGTTACTATAGAAGTTAAAAGTGTATTAGCCTATTTCTTGCATATTTCCAGGTGTAAAGTGGTGGTTTGGGGGCGGCACGGACCTGACGCCTTACTACCTGAATGAGGCAGACGCCGTGCACTTCCACCTAACGTTGAAGCACGCCTGCGATTCGCACGACACTTCTTATTATGCTAAGTTAGTTTTGCTTTCTTGTTTTTGTTTGCAACGTAACCCGGCAAGTGCGAGTCGGATCGTCGCTCAATGTTCAGTCCCCACCGTACAGCGAACCACGAGCTTGCTTATTTTGAACCGATCGGTTTAGTTAGTAGTAGTAGTAAGGAACTTTCTGCGCGGACACCATTTGAATGGCTAGTAATATTTACATCTTCTTCTTCTTCTTTTATTATATGGCTTTTCAGCGGCTGAGGGTTGCCACGAATTTGCCAACGTCAAGTGTTTACTAATCTTAAAACAAAAAGGCGGAGCTCTGAGTACGGTAAGAAGGGATACTCTAATACAAATCAAGTTGATATGTCATATACTTAAGTAGGTAATATAATATATTTATTTTGTTAGGTAGGTAAAAACACAAACACACATAAAATATAAAGAAATTACATAAGTAGGTAAGTATTGTAAATGAAGGTTAACTATTGTAGGTAGGTAAGTATTTACAATTTTATTTTATTTACACTTAAAAATTTACACAATAATTTGATATAAGGGGAAAATACAAGGGATAGCAAGAGTTTTGAAGATAAAGGACGAGGGATTTCAGGGGGGGTGATATCATATATTTACATCTTAGATTTTTTCAAGGTACTGACAAGATTAACAAGAAATCTCAAATTCGATCTTGTCAAAGACGGGAGCCGTAATTGAGAGACGATTGAATACATAACGAGATTCGTTCTTTGATAGCAACATTAGAATTAAAAATTAGAATGAAAGTGTATTGTGACATCCTGAATTGAAAGAAAATGTTTTACTATGGGATTTAAATAAATAGCCGCCGACTTCCTTAAAACATATCTACCATATTGACATTGGCAAGATTGACTGTCGAATGACAGACTGGTGTCATATAAAAGAAAAGAGAAGAAGAATTCATGACGATCGCAGGATTGCGATTCTGGAGTGGGCCTGACTATGCCATTGACTTCTACTTACGCTTGCGCTATCGTAGTATACTTCTGTGAGTAATTCTAGTTATTGTTGATAGGTTCAAGAAATGGTGCGACGATTACTTCTCGATCCCGCACCGCGGCGAGCGGCGCGGCGTCGGCGGCATATTCTTCGACGACGTCGACTCGCCCGACCAACAATCCGCGTTCAACTTCGTCACCTCGTGCGCAGAAGCCGTTATACCCAGCTACATTCCACTCGGTTAGTTCACTTCACACTTACAGTAGCCGCCCTTTCAACTACAGCTTTGTCAAACCGAATTAAACTAGTAGGGGCCGAGCAAGCGAAGCGTCTTAACTTCGAAATAGGCCAAAAAATGCTTTTATCCATCTGTCTGTCTGTTCTCGCCTACTACGGGTCGCATTTTTTAAACGATTAGAAAGAAAAAAGAAATATCATCACGACTTTAATCCCCAAGCACGGGAGATATCCTCTCAGATCTTTTATTAGTACCAAGTACCTACTCGATATTTTTCTAGGATGTCTAAGCGGAGTAGTCACAAGTACGTCCAGATATTACATTTGTATATAAGGTATGCGTTACTATAATAAAATTGTATGCAACCTTATGTTCCAGTTCAAAAGCATAAAGATGCGGCATACGGCTACCACGAGAGACAGTGGCAGCTGCTCCGCCGCGGTCGCTACGTGGAGTTTAACCTTATGTACGACCGGGGAACCAAGTTCGGACTCAGCACGCCTGAAGCGCGCTTCGAGTCTATCCTTATGTCTCTGCCATTGAACGCTGTGAGTTATATTATTTTCTTGTTATGACATTAGCCCGTTAGAATTTTCCTGTTGTCTAACAACACCTAAGCGTATTGTACATACGATGGTAGTCAGTCATATTATTGTTTTTTTTTCTCAAAGAGGTAGCTGGCTCTAATAGCAATGTTACTATGGTAACCTAATCCTAAGGTGACTCAATATTATAAGCGGCTACGATGATACATATTTCTCTATGTTTAGAAATGGGAGTACATGAACGTGCCCAAGGCTGATTCTGAAGAAGCAAAGCTGATGAAAGTGCTCCGGGAACCTCAAGACTGGCTAAATATAGAAAAAGAAAAAACGCAGCGCTCTGCAGCCTAATCGTTGTTAATATTTTTTTGAATTTTGGATTATAAGTATAGAGATCATCTACTCTATGTTTTTAGATTTATTATGTATTAAATTTATTTTTACGTTTTATTTTATATTTTTCATCAGCTTTCTCACCATAGACGTAAATTAAAATCTTTTTGTACGTAAGTACAGGTATCGGCGCGGATTAAGAGCGCTCGGAGAAAGTGGTGGGGTCAAATTTGCGCATGTGTACAATCACACATAAAATTACTAAGAGTGATTTGAATTAATAATTTTTTTGTTAAAGTTTTGAGAATAATAGATATTTAAATAGCTTATTTTAATACAGTGTGGTTCAGGCACATTAACCTATCATCATGTAAATAAACAATATGTCACTAAATTTAATATAGGTAGGTACTTAGAAAGAAAGAAGAACAAAGTTTTATGTAAAGTTATATATTGTAAGTACCTACTTATCCTAAACTAATAAAACTAACTAATGTCTAATCAGATGGCAGTTGAGTTATTCCTTCCATTAAATCATCGTGTGATACAGTCATCAAAGAAGACATTACGGAAGAACTCGTAGAAGGCATTTCGTCGTCGTAAGAGATTTCGTCATCTTCGTCCTCATCTTGACTACCATTACTCTCTGAGCTGTCATCATTTACACTTATGATAAACTGTCCACGCAACTGTACCTATGGGACACGAGACGCGTGAGCGCGGCGAGACGGGGGAAGGACGACCGAGTGACCAATAAGGCGCCGGCGCCGGCCGCTTCCCCCGTTGCTCCTCACGCCCCCCCCTCCCGCTTGGACCCAAAAATCGTCTTCTGCGCATTCAAGGTCAGCGTTCTTAATCCGCGCCGATACCTGTAGGTACCTACTTAAATCTCAAACTGATTTCGTTATATAACTTCAGTACTATGAATCTTAGTTATGGTGCTATGAATCTTTTTTTTTTTTTATGCCATAGCAGGCAGACGAGCAGACGGGCCACCTGATGGAAAATGGTCACCGTCGCCCATGGACACCTGCAACACCAGAGGCGATGCCGATGCGCTGCCGACCTTTAAGGAAAATATTAACCCGTTTCTTAAAGAACTTCATGTTGTAACTCTGCGGGAAGACCGAAGATGGAAGGTCATTCCACAACTTACTCGTGCGCTGTAAAAAAGACCGTAAAAAACGAGTGGTTGTGGAAAACCAGCCATCCAGGTGGTGCGGATGGAACTTGATTTTGCGGCGCGTAGTGCGATTGTGGAATCTTTGTTATTAGTGCTATGAATGACTCAACTGTTGTTCTATATTTGTTCAGCTCTACCTAATAAAACAAAAGAATACCAAGCCGTAAGTTTCTGTCCGTCTAGAGGTGGTCCCGTGAAACTGGCGGCTGTGCGGCGGCGACGCCCAAATTCTTTAGACTAAACGAAACGCTTGAAACTGATCTAACTGCATCGTTCTGACTATGGTTCTGACCAACTGATTCACAGAGTACTTTTTTATAGACTGAAAACTGATTCAAACTTACAAGTGATCTCTTCTCTATGATTCTTATGTAAAAAATATATATGATAAGGGTTTACTCCTGTTGACCGCAGAACTCATCAATCGAAGGCCTCGCCATGCCAGTTAGCCGTGGTAGATTTTTGTACGATAATCGTGTGCAACACAACTTGAAACTGTCAATGTCATCTATTTCTACAGCCGCTGTCATGTATGTCACTCATTTATTTTTACTTCACTTTCGCCATGGCCGCAATGTTGTGAAGTGAATTTCTCATTTTTTTTTATGAAACAAGTCTGTTTACATGACGATATTTATTGCTTTCCACAGAAACTCATTCGTCATCGCGTTTATAATATTACATTTGGCAACGGGAGCGTTTTAAATGTGGATTTGTGTACGAAAGGGCAATAAATATGTGGCGCGCGTAACGGAGGCTTCGTTTCCTACATTCCTTTGCCATAAACGTAATGTAGCGTAACACCTATTTCCTGGTGATGCTAGTGTGATGCCTTTCAAGTTGAAGCTGAAGAAGACGCGGCAGTATAACGTCGCGTCGAAAAGTCTGTTTGTGATCAGCGTAGAATTGCTTGACGGCGGTGGAGCGGACTGTACTCTCTCTGTGGACAGTTCTGGGCAGGAATGCCTCGACAACGTTTGCCAGAGGCAGGCGATCAACCAGCCGGAGTTCTTCGGACTCCGCTACATCAACAGAAGCCAACAGCCGCGATGGGTGCAACTCGACCGCCCCTTGAAGCGCCAATTGGACAAACACGCATCCTCCCACCAGCTGTACTTACGTGTGATGTATTATATTATATCAGGGACTAATCTTATCACGGATGAAGTCACTCGCTACCACTATTTCCTACAGTTAAAGAATGATTTGGTTGAAGGTCGCATTATTTGTGATTTCCAACAAGCTGTGGTCTTAGCATCTTACAGTCGCCAAGCTGAGTACGGAAATCATGACAGGGAAAGGCATACAGTGGAGTATCTAAAGAACTTGTTGACATTCCCAAAACAGATGTTAGATGGTGGACAGATCATTGATGCCAGTACCTTGGCAGAGACAGGGAGGCTAGAATGGTTGACAGAAAATGTGATACAGCATCATATGGCCCTACACAACATGTCTCAAGTAAGTATTCTGTAAAACTTATTATATTTACTGACTATTGCTATGACATTGATTAAACAACGTGAACTTAATAATGTTTTAATTTTTCTATTAAACACCTATTGTACTTCAATATGTTTTAAAGATAATTGCATGTAACAAACTTTATCAAAAGGCATTTCTATAGGCGGGAAATGTACATTGAAATTTAAATATTCCATTTTGATAGACTGAGTCAGGTATATTTGCATATACCTATGAAGTATGCATACAAATTACATAACTGACTTGCTTACTGTACTTCTATCAGCTATTTAGAAGTTTATTGGCTTTGTTCCTAATAAACTTTGAAACTAAATTTTTAAACGGAAGCAATCTCATGACTTTTAATAACTAGGCACAGTAGACATCCTCCTCAGATCTCTTAGGCCTACCATGTATTGCCAACTCAGGATTCTTTGAGGATATCTAAGGTACCCCCTTAAATATCCTCAAAAAATCCTGAGTTCCGAATCCATAGTCAAGAGGTATGTCCAAATATTACATACTGTGCAAAATGTGGGCATGTGCTCTCAGTAACATTACTAGTAAACTACCTACATCAGAAGTCAAAACTAGGTAATGTTTAATTTGCAGCAGAAATCTCACTAAAATAAAAGCTATGATAAAAATTCTTGTCGCTACAGTATGATGTCAGAATTTACATCACTACTGGAAACATGTTCACATATGCTGTAAACATTTGAAACACCACATTATTTGCCTAAATATTTCCACACAACCAGCTGATGTCTGACAGCACACCTTTAAATTACTGTCTTATTATCTATCACAAATATTGGCTTAAAATCAGGATAGTCAGCTAGTACTTATTCTAATCAGGACCTACCTATTCACTTAAAATGACCAGAGAAGTCCCATATCTACTACACACTGACCTAATAATCAGTGATCAGAAAAAACCTAGTGACACACTAGTTTTAGTTTTAGTAGAGCTGAAGGGCTTGACCAAGGAAGTACTACCACCATGCTTATTTCTGCTGTCAAGCAGCTTGCTGATTTACAGGCATGTGAGGCTTAAAATCTGTATGCCTCAGGTTGATGGACACAGAGCAGTGTGTTGTAGGGCATGTTCCTAACAAACCGTTACGGTTATCATCAGGTGGCTGGGTAAGCTGTGTAAAAAAGTACAGCCAGGTCAAATTATTAAAACAAATTCTACCTAGATCCATCAATGGCGAAACGGAAGCCATAGGAGAAATAGTTATAGCACCAACATCCACTTAGCAACAAAAAAGTCGAAAGTAATCTCCTTGTAAGTAACCTTGGCCTGAGATTTAAGTCATCATTAGTCTTATTAAGTCCACTGCTACAAATAGGTCTTTCCCTTATTTAGGGTCGGTTATCGCCACACTTAGCAGGCTGGTTGGGGACGGAGATCTATAGTGAGGGGTTACCCCTCAACTAAGTCCTTTCGCATAGTCCTTAGGCATGTCTATAAATGATATCAAGTGACTAGCTCTTGAAGTGCTCTTTTATGTGAAAGTTAGTGTAAGATTATTTGGTCTACCCAATCTTAATAGCAAATAGTTTTAAAGATAGTATGTGACCAGTATGTGACAAGATGCCTATTTTCCAGGCACAAGCAGAAGAAGGCTTCATCACAACATGCCAGCAGCTACGAGGGTACGGCCAAGAGATGTACTCCGCGCGCGAGCAGGCCAACCAGAGCGAAGTCACTATCGCCATCTCGCTCACTGGTATCCGACTCCTAACTGAGACTAGTGATACACCACATTTCTATAGGTATCTGCGTTGAGAAAACATATTTTTTAATAACTTGAGCCATGCTATATTCTAATTTGGAAGTATCGGAAATGACAGGCACGTCAGGCCTAACATTTGTATGCCTTAGGTTAATGGATGCAGAGCAGTGCACCATTAGGGCACGTTCTTAACGAATATAAAAAAATACAGAGGTTACAATGGCTACTCTATTGCGGAACTCGCGACAGGTCTGCAACAAGCTTCCATTTATGCTAATCACGTTGTCTTTGAAGTTAGGCTTGGCTTTACTACCGACCGTCGTTCAAATCAAGAGTACTTACCGGCGCCAGGCAAGCAGACGAAATCTTTCGTAACACAATTTTTGTTCATCTGAAATCGTCATAAGACGTCGATCGCTGTTTTTTTCAATTACGTTATAATCCTCTGAGTTTTCACGCCGTCATTCAAAGAAGCAAGCCACCAAACAAACTCTCTAAATAACTTATATTTCAGGTGGATGGACATAACCAACGTCATCAACCACAAGCGTACGTTCAGCATAGAGTGCCATTCTCCCCAGGACTCGTGTCAGTTCACTCTGGCGAGCCCTGAGGACGGCAAGTACGTGTGGAGGCAATGCGTTCTGCAGCACACTTTCTACATGAAGCATCAGAACGCGCTGCACACCCAGCCAGCACCTAACTTCCAGGTAATCCTTCAAGGAGACTAAGTCCTAATCGTAAGTAAAAGTGAAGGGTTTCAAAGTAAATGTAATGTCACTTCTAAAATATGCTGCCAGTTCTAAAACAAGAAACCGAGGATATTGAGCTGCACCTTCTTTGGATGTCGTAAGGAACTCAGGAGATAGCCAGCAGCATCTCCAGAGTTCTGAACACCGACACTGCGGTCATCGATCCGCCTGCCATGCATGGTGACCGAGTGCTTTTTGATTAGCATAGTCCACCTCGCTACTTTATGACTTGTTCCACCAGCAGGTTATATTAAAAAGAGAGAGAGAAAAGAGTTTCGGCTTACTTATCTGCACTAAATAGGTTTAGCGTACTGCTTTGCGTACCTACTACTATTTTCGTGTTATTGTATCGTGATGACGTGATGATAGCACCGTAGATAATATCAATTAGACAAGAATGTTGAAAGTGCATGGCACGATTCGCCAAACCAATCATTTGTGCTGTGCGGTTAGTCAGGCTCCATTGATTGCACTCTCTCCTACTATTACTACAGTACTTTTTCGTTTGGTAATGTTTTATTTTAATTTGCTGTCGCTTTCTTGTTACGAAGGCTACAATATCCTGAGTTCCATCAAGGGTTGCAATACTTGCAAGACTAAAATAGTAGTTATTGATTTCACCTCTACATTAGTTGATTGCGTGCCTACTACAGAGAAACGCGCATGACTTAGCTTAACTTCAACCCCCCCGTGGGGCACCCCTTTAGGAGTAGATTCGAAGATAGCTTCCAATTCGAAGAGAAGTCGAAAAAGCATTGAACTTATGTTTTAGTGTGTTTTCATGTCAATGGCTATGATTTTCTATAGCAGCTATGAAGCTATGCCGGGGGTTTCATAATGAATCCAAAAGGAAAAATCTGACGAGATTGGAGGCGCAAAATCATGATTCTTATTAAAACTTATGTCTAACTGTGAACTCCTTGCATTGCGTTTTTTTTGTCTTTTCAGAAACGTCTTAAATCTAGGTGTATTAGATCAGTAACATTCTCTTCTAACTGCTAATACGTGTATTGTCTAATTGCGTGTAAAATTCGTATCAATCGTCGGATCTCGTCCGATCTACATTCCCCACTCGCCGGCACACACGCGTCGCTTGTGGTAGGAAGTCATTCGGCCAACAACGGCGCAGAACCGGATTTCCAATTGTTGAAAAACATTCAATTACGATGTCTATCGAGTGAGGAAGGTGTGAAAACTTTTACCGTGTGATAGTGCATTTAGTTTACAGGTAACTGTGTTATGTATTAATAGCGTTAACGCTCGTTTTATGTATCGGTGAATACAGTTCAATGCGGAAGTGAGACTTGGATATTACTGGAGTTTGGTCACGGGTCCAGTCACTGTTGACGCAATGGTGGACTCTTTTAATAATTTCGTTACTTGTTTCTTAGACAAACATGCCCCACTTAAAACAATTGTAATAAAAAACAAACCCATCCCTTGGCTCACGGACCCGGTAAAGAAAATTATTGCTTGTCGTAATGAGGCACATGCTAGATTTAAAATAACCAGATTAGAGAAAGACAAATTACGATATAAAGAATTAAAATGTTTTGTAACACAAAGTATTTACAGGGAAACGCGCGCCTACTATGACTTTTGCATAAATTCAGAAATAAAAAATGAAAAGCGACTCTGGAAAAATCTGAAAAGGGAAGTTTTACCTGGTTCTCAAGATGACGAATATTTACCCGATCACTTTTAACAATCCCAATGTCATAAATGATCATTTTTTGAACATTCCTGGTACAAATACTGTGCCTTTCTCACAGATGACATTTTTTGAGTTTAACAAGTACCAAGAAAATGTATCATTCACCTTGGAACCAGTGTCCGAGCAAAAAGTTGCTAAAATTCTTCTGACAATTAAAACAAATGCACAAGGAATTGATGGACTGTCCATGGATATGGTCTTGCTAACACTGCCTTACACCCTACCGCTGATAACCGCTTTCATAAATGAGTCTATTGTAACGTCGACCTTCCCCAGTCAATGGAAAATCGCGACAGTGAACCCCATACCCAAAATTCCACATCCAGTTGAAATAAAGGACCTAAGACCTATCAGCATTCTTCCTGTTCTCCCTCCTGTTCTGTAATCTCTAAAAAATTGTTTACAACCAACTGAGTAGTCTGGTTTTCGAAAGGGTAGAGGAACCACGACGGCTTTACTGGATGTGATCGACAATATACTGGCTGGGGAGGATCAAGGGTTAGGCACTATACTAGTGTTGCTTGATTTCTCTCGTGCATTTGACTCGCTGAATGTGCCGTTACTGCTTTCTAAACTGTCGTATTATGGTGTGAGTGCTTCTTCCGTGAAATGGTTCGATAGTTACTTAAGCAATCGATCCCAATTTGTAAAGATTAATAGGGCGGATGGTTCACAGCTCTCATCATCCCTTAGAAATTTAAATCGTGGAGTCCCACAGGGTTCAATTTTGGGTCCTTTACTCTTTATCTTGTACAGTGCGGATATTTCTTGGAATATAAAGTATTGTAAATTCCATCTCTATGCAGATGATGTACAGGTATATCTGCCTATGCACCCTAGAGATGTCACCCGTGAAATTGTAAAGGTAAATGAAGATCTAGGGCGTATAGCTACTTGGTCTTATAACAATGCCTTAGTCTTGAACCCAATTAAATCTAAGTTTATGGTTCTTGGTTCGAAGGGTGTAATTGACAACATTGCTGCTCATAATCCAGACGTGAACATCCTCGGCCAACGCGTTGAGCAGGTTCATGAAGCTAAAAACCTTGGACTAATTTTTGATAGCACGCTTCGTTTTGAGGGACACATTTTGGAACTGGTCAAGAGTTGTTTTTACAGACTTAAACTCCTGTATAAAATCAAAACCTTTTTGAATGAGAGTGTAAGAATCAAAGTCTGCGAAGCTCTAATACTCTCGAAGCTTAATTATGGAGACCTAGTATACGGGCCACGATTAACATCGAAGACTGCTCGCCTTGTACAAAGGATCCAAAACGCTTGTTGCCGATTCTGTTATGATGTACCTCCGCGAACGCACATTACTCCGTATTTAAACATATCATCTACTCTCAATATGGCTTCGCGGAGGGATTTACATCTGGCGGTGTTAGTGCATAGCGTAATGGCGTTTGAAGCGCCGGAGTACCTATTCAGCAAGCTCAATCGTTCCCGGACTAAGTACAGTACAAGACCGACGAGAGACTTGCTGCATTACTCCAAGCATAAGACTGTGGCATTCAGGGGCAGTTTTCGGTACCAGGCAACCAAGTGCTGGAACAATGTACCACCACCTCTTCGTCTATTAAAATCAAAATATACTTTTAAGATACATTATAGAAAACATTTAATTCAACTGCAAAAAACTGGGTTGCCTGGTACAACTTGTTATGGTGCGCCCTTCGTTTGTTGACTAAGTGCTTCGTTTGGGGCTAGATGATGCTGTGTAAGAATGTCCAAATATATTTTTTTTTTTTTTCTCTTAGTAACTTCATATTAGTATAATTTTATATATATTTACATTTCAGTTGAACAAGTATATTTATGCGTAATATCATGGTTTAGTCGTCTTAAACTGCTGTACTGTTGGCACTGCTTTTCATAGGGTTAAATGACTGATCCGGAGGAGGTATCGGCAGAATAACAGCGCTGACCTGTCCTCGGACAGCGAAGCATAATGCTGAGCCGCGACCTTTTTGCTGCTGTAGCACACAGCGCTATTATTAGGAATTGTTGTTGTTTATTATGATTATTGTTCAGTAGGTATTATTTTAAATTGTTATTATTAAATTACCCTAAGAAAAAATTGTTTGTGCTTATAATGTTTTTTTTATGTATTAAATTTTGTTTATTTATTAATTTTATAAATAATATTTTTGATTGTTATTACCTACATTAATATTGTTTCTTTATTTTTATTGTATGTATACTTAATTATAATGCTGTGTGTTCTTGTGGCTAATAAATAATTGTCTATGTCTAATTGTCTATATTATGAATGGTCGTTAAAATAACTATAAAAATTAAACTCTCACAACTAAGACAATGCTGCTATAAACCACGGGAAGGCTAACAAACAGGCGAATGTCTGTACATATTATAATTGTTATATTTATAATCTATAACTATCTATACCAATTATAAGAATATGTCCTGTCTAGGCTTGGTCGCGAGGAACTGGCGCTTAGATTCACCTAGATTTAAGACGTTTCAAGATGATCCCTGCGGATTTTACTGTATAAATGCTTTTTGACTTTGTCTAACTAATTGACAAATAGACAACAAACAGCCTAAACCACCGGTCGTAGAGACTTGAAATTTTCAGGGTGTATTTGTCTTGGTAGGTAGAGGTGTACGGGTGCACTTTGAAGTTGCGCGCGATTCTACTAGTTTTTATATAATATCTTTATAGATATGTAGTCTGAGATAAAAGCAAATGAACATTGATTTGAAGGTTATTTTTTGCTAACTACAGACAAAATAGGTATTCGTGATCCTGAAGAACTTCTGGAGAACGGCCTATATGTTTCCAGGAAGAACAGGAAGAAGGAAGCTTTGAGCTTTCGCCACCCTCCATCTTACCACGGTCCTGACAATGTCGTAAAATAAGCATCGAGTGAGAAATTATTAATCAACTTCTCTAACAGAGTGTACTAGCACGATATAAAGTCACGGCCTACCTTCACTTGTATTGTTTCTTATAAATTTTATTTAATCATATATTTCATTCTTGATACAGTTTGTACACGGTTCGGCACGTAAATTTTCATTTACGGAAATTCTCGGAATTCAAAAACCTGAGTCATACAAATAGTTCTAAAACAAGTTGAGTTATTTTCTTTCAAAGATTTGGAAGATAAATAATTATACAGGATATTAGACAAATTTCTATAGATCTCTAAATCGTCGACACTTCTATAAAAACGGGCTTTTTATTATATAAGATTGACATTTTGTTTGACTAGGGGTTTTTATACTCCAATACCCATATTACGACTGAGCTGAAGGCTAAACATATCCTTGTTTAATTTAGGAAATTGGATTATCAGACAGCCGTGAGGAGTTAGAAATACGGTCGACCAGCTCACGTGAACCACTGTCCACACACTCCATCTGCAGAGAACCGGAGTTGCAACCACCGCAGCATCAGCCGGTGCCCAGTAACCGGTGAGTCTTGGGGACATTACCCTAATTTTTTAGATAATATTTTTTCTGACCTATTACTAGTGGCTTGAGTAAAAGAGATCTCGCTACGTCTGCGATCTAGTTTATAATCAATCTTACTTGAACTACGTAGCGTTGTTCATTTAACAGAAGAGTCTCACTTACGTCAGAGGTTTTATGTATTTACCACGTAGAGTAAAAAGCAATAAATTAAAATCGTTTTGGTAAGGATATATGAAAAAAAGAAATAGCGTCACGTCTAAAATCCGCAAGCACGGTAGATATCCCCGTTCGGTCACTCTCACTAGACTACCGATGCGAAATATATGAAATAATAAAAATTCAATTATTATAGAAAATTTTAATAGACCCGCAAATCGGATGAATGATTGTATAGTTATGTTATACTAAAACAAACATGCCACGTTTATTTGTCTAAGTCTAATTTGTCTTTTCTTCATCTTCCTTCTTTCTGGTTGATGTGCACTCGTTCGACCAGTAAGAGGGAGCATACGTAGAGCGCGAGCTTTCCTCCAGCATAGTAGTTGGAGGCGTGCTTAGTGTTGTGTGGTCGGTCCAGAGGTCTGCCGCCCATGTACCGTCCGGCGCCGGACTACGAGACCGCCATCGCGCAGCACTACCAGCAGCGCGGCGCCGAGCCCGCGCCCGCCGCGCCCTCGCCGCGCCCCGCCGCCGCCCCGTCGCATCCCGCGCATCCCGCGCATCCCGACCACGCCGACATACACCGCGTGCACTATCCGGACGTCACCAGGTGATTCACCAGATTCTTTCAGGACCAGAGGGATTCACTAGGAACAGCTCATCTATTTAATTTTTTTTACTTTTACTCATTCAAGTTCCGGAGTAAAATTATTCGTTGAAAAACCTTCTATAACATTACTCTGATATCATTTACACCAGAGGGCGGATTCTAAGTTTTTTACGTTTTGCGGATATCGGATTTCGGTTTGCGAGCTCGAACTTTTTGTATGGAGATACGATAAGCGCCCCTAGCGGCATATGGGGGCACTAGCGTATTTCCATACAAATAATTCGAGCTCGCAAACCGAAATCCGGTATCTGGAAAACGAAATTTGTTGAAACATTTTCAGTTACTTTCGTGTATTACTTTTATATTTTATATATATTGATAAAAGTAATTGGAACAAAGTTGTAGATAATTTAATTTGCTACTAATAATGGATCATACAATTTTCTGTAGGGTTGCTAGTTTACGAGATTCAGCGCGAATATCATTTGCACCCTTTTTCCAAGATGGCGGCTGGAAGACAAGGGTGGCGACCCAACTAACTAAGGGATTCTATCTATTAATGTCTCTCTGTATACCGTATAATGCATGATTTTTAGGAAAATAAAAAAAACTACAGTAGAAAAAGAAAAAATTATAGTACATTTGGAGTACGTTACGCATTTGTACAGGTTTATCTTTCAAAAACTAGTAAATGACCGTGTTAACGTAGTGTTTGTGTTCCAGACACACTGTACAATCCGCTACCGATGACTACGCGTATGGCAGGACTTATATGTCTAACTACCCCTTCCCGGTCAACCATAACGTGCAGGACTTGAACCAACTTCACTACGTAAACGTTTACAAGCCACCGCCGCCCTACCCTTCGAACGGGCTAGCTTCTAACTCCACCCCGGACCTGGCTGTGGCGAGTCAAGCACTGAACTACCATAGAGGGTACATCAACTCACACGTTTCAGGGTCCAGTCCAGACCTGGTGTCGACAAGAACAGCTTTAAACAGACAGTACTTAGGATACCTAAATCATTATGGAAGAAACGTCATGCCCGGAACCCATGGTACATACAACAACCTCAACTCAGTATTAGATCCAAAACCTCACATCCTAATAGACCCTCACCATATATCGGACAGCATCCAGAAGGTTTACGACGAGAGAGGGAATATAATGTACTCCATGCCGATGCACAGAATACCTTACCAGAGGCATCTAGTCCTGCCGCAAAGTCAGATCAAAATCAACGATCCGCAAGAGCCGATCTATGAAAACGTGCCGTTGCCCTGGCAGAACGACGGCAAGATCACCATGAGGAACAGAACGCAGAGTCTCACGACCACTGATGAAATGGCGAGACTCAACGAACGAAACGGAAGTCACCCAACTATAAATAACAACTACGGTAACTTATCCAAGCCGAATCTAGCGGTCCCTAGCTACCACCGGCCGGATTCCGATAGTCATTACGTCAACGCGCAGATTATAAAAGGAGTTAGAGAATCTAGTGTGCCAAAAGACTTGAATATCTCCAGTCGGTCGATAAACAAAGATGAGTTTGAGAACGTGGCCTTGTCCGTGGAGAGGCTATCGGTGCACGAAGACTGCGACGAAACGCCGTACCAAAGTCTTTCCACCCATAAGGTGTCGAACAACAACACTATAAAAAGCGACAATGTTACTTCAATAAGCATTCCGGATATCCGACAAAACGTACTCGATAATTCGAACACATCAACCAACTCTCAGAGTACAATCGACAGTGCTAAATCCAGTTGCGTAATCAACTCGACTTACAGCACTAGTGCGGATGAAACGAAGAATATAAGCAGTAAGGAGAAGAAGAGACGGCGATGGGGGGTGTTTATGGGAAGGGCTAAGACTAGTGATGTGAAAAGTGCGACGTTGGGACGGGATCGGGCGAAAGGCACACAGAACGCGAATACTATCAATAAACATAGATGGTCTACCGGCCTTCCTAAGTCACAGCCACTGCCGCCGAGTATTACCAAAGAAACCATGGTGAGTTAACAGCACAGGTTACACCACATGGTCACTTAGTTTTATACACCTTGCTGGTACTTGAGAAAATCACAAAAAATACCTAAGATTTGTTTGTTGAGTGGATCCGAGGCTCCGATGGCGCAGGTGATTAACGCAGGCACGTATAGTTTAAATTGCACTGAGGTCATAGGGGGTTCTACCATGCCTGGGAATCAAAGTTGTATGAGCTTAAACAAACCGTAGAAGTATCAAATTATGTTTTCAATTACATTACAGATAATTTTTGTAGTAAATGATGTTTATCATGAAACATTGCAATTAAACAATGCCATACGTTAATCAAAGTGATTGATATACTTTGACTCATGTTTTAGTTTCAATTCTTGGTTTGTAATAGTTTCATCCCACAACTTTACTCGCGTGATTACCAAAGTAATCCACAGCATTATAAGAATCTTTGTTCTAACTGACTGTCTGACATAATAAAAAACGCACAGCCTTAACCACTGGCCATAAAGACTAAAATTATTTAGGGTATATTCATCTTAGTGCGTGGAGGTGTACTAAAAAAGGCGTTCATGAAATTCAACCCCTAAATGTCTAAAGAGGGGGTTGAAGCCAAGCCTCTACAACTGGTTTAGACTGCGTTGTCCATGTGTCAATCAGTCAGGACAATGATTTTTATAATTGAGATAGATCATCGATGCCAATGTTCTTACCCCCCTAGTGCCAAATCCTAGAACGCAAGATGTCGGACGAAGCGCTTGCGTTTGCGTTCGAGCAGATCCCGAAGGGGCGCGAGAGCGGCGGCGAGGTGCGCACGGCGCTGCTGCCGCTGTACGCGCCGCTCAACGGCTACAGCAGCGACCACCTGCCCTACGAGGACAACCGCGTCAAGCTCACTCCCACACCTGCCAACCCGCATGGCTATATCAATGCCTCTCATATAACGGTAACTACTCTTCAAACTTCTGCCTTCTGCGCTGTAGCTTGTGGCTGCGATCCCCACCGAGAACAAAAAAAAGAAAAGTGTGAAAAAAGAAAAATGTATTCTATCAGTTATCTGGTTCCCATAATCTGGGCTTTACGCAGCGCATTTTTCAGCCGATTTTGACAAAAATTGGCACACAAGGCTCTTGGTAAATTTTTTGTCGATTAGATTTTTTGTTTGGTTGAGAAAGGGAAAAGTATGTTGTAGCGTTATTAATCGACGGATTACACACAAGATGCTGCGAAAATAATTTCAAAAGGGGGGAGTGGAGAGGGGGAAGTCGGAAAATTGCACGATTATAAGTGTTAGCGAGCCGAAACAACAACTGCTACACCAGCCAACAGTAGATTATTCTCACAGAACCACTAGTTACATAGTTATAGAGATAACACGTTGCTTGTGATCATGGTGACAAGGCATATTGAATTATACACGTATTAAACCAAAACAACTAAGCCAAAGAAATGAGTGCGACTACGATACATGAATGTGTACATTCTTACAGATGACGGTAGGTAGCACGCAACGCTTCTACGTGGTTATTAAAATGGGGGACTCCAACCCCGCCAAGCCTCCCTCAAGCAACCTGGGGAGCGCCGCCCTCGACGCGGCCGCGGGCGTTTGGGAATGTGTCTGGCAAGTGGGGGCGCGCCTCTTGGCAGCCGTGGGGGGCTCGGAAAGACCGCACTATCTACCCCCTGACACTTCTACAAGGGACTTTGGAAAGGTAACATCAACTCCCCTTCAGGGAGAGGAGTTTCCGTAGCTCCCTTCCTTGGCAACCCAAGCTGAGATCTAAGTGGTCCCCATTTTGTATAACGGTGGAACGCCTTTTGCGCTCCAGTACCTCGATAACGCTGGCGCTGTTGGAAATCACCAGACTATTATACCAGCATTTTAGTCAAAAAAAATAACAATAATAAAGCTCTCTTCTGGTTTGTTTGCAATAAAGAACCATTGAAGTATTTCTGGAAGTGCATTATCATTTGAAGTTTGACCCGTTGGAAACACGAGTTAACACGACTCTTCTACAATCTATTTAATGATATTGTAACAGTTTCAAGTGACGACATCACACAGCGTGCGCGCGGCATGGGGCAGCTGCTCTCGCGTGGTGGTGAAGCGCACGGGGGGCACGGGGGGAGTGGCGGGCGAGGGGGGGCGCAGCATGTGGCACCTGCACTACTCCCGCTGGCCGCAGAACCAGACCTTGCCGGACGACGTCGATACCTTCCTCAGTAAGTAAAAGAAATAGAAGTACCTTCATGAGTTAATCTCCAGGCACGGTAGATGTCACCACGAATTCCCGACAGCTGTAATTTTTTTCATAAGGAAATTGTGGTCTATTCGATCGAAGGCTTTGCTGTAGTCAGTGTAAATGACATCAACTAACTGGGAGACCATTGTTCATGCTGTGAGTTAGGTAGTCATTAAATAGAATAAGGTAAGGACTGTGAAACGACTTCTAACAAAATCATGCTGAGATCGGTGAAAGGAATTCTTTAAAACTGACATGTACAATATTTTCTAGTGCCTTAGTTTTAATGTTAAAATGAAATATAATTCGGTTGATTATAGAAACATTGTCGATGTCCAGGTTTCCTGTGCGAGTTGAACAGCCTTCGCTCGTGTAGTTCGACGGAGGTAGCGGGGGGCGCGGGGGGCGCGGGGGGCGGGTGGGGCGGGGGCGTGCTCGCGCTGTGCTGCGCGCGCGCCGCCGGCCGCAGCGGCACCGCGCTCGCGGCGCAGCTGCTGCACGACATCCTGGACAACAACCAGGTATGTCGCATGCCGTGGGGAGCGGTGAGGGAACGCCGTCATTGATGCAGCGTTGCAACTAGAGTGACATGTTCATGAGACGGTTTTACTTTATATGTTTCACTTCGCTGCTGTTAGGATGCTAACTGGTCCTATTGTTTAAAATTTACTGTGTATCTTATTTTAATATCTTCTCTATTGTTTCCAGGAGTTAGACATCCCTCGCACCATCAGCCTGCTCCACCAGCAGCGCGCGAATCTCATCCAGAATGTTCATCAATACAAATTCCTGCATCAGCTGTTACTACAGTACTTGAGACAGTCGAGACTCATTTAGAACTAAGTTTTGTATGCGTTGGTGTCCAACTCGGGGCCTTATGCCTTCCAGACACGAGGCCAGTTCACGAGATGCTGGTGAGTCAGCAGCTTGTTTGTTACGTTGTTAGTTCGTGTTAGCCATGGATGACAAACAAGAGTTTATCAAGAGTAAGTCATATTACCGGTAGGATAGGTACTCTGAAGCATGCTACCCAGCGGGCTAAAAATGACACTAGCGGTCACCCATCTAAATGATGACTGTGCTGAACTCAGTTGATAACGGTGACGTTCTCTATCGCATATGAAAAAGCTGTATTAGCATTCTGGTAACAAAGGGAAGGGAGCGATGCGTAAGCCCTAATCGATTTTTTGATACTTCTCAGTTGTCTTTCAGCATTCTTTCAGAATACAGACTATATAATCTGCTTTATGTAAAGTAGAACGAAAGTAGGCACTCAGGCAACCTTATCTCAGTAATGTCATTTGAACCTTTTTTATAATAAAATAAGGTAGACATACCCAGGGAGACGTACCTACCGATTGTGGCTGCACTCGTTTTTTCGTATATGCCCAAAAATAACCGCACTAATCATTAATTACACATATATATCTGTGCCTCCTGTGATCAGTGATTTAAGTCGAGTTGTACCCTTTTTGTGATTTTTACATGGAAATTGTCAGAAAAAAATTACGCTTTTTTTGGTCTAACTCACGTTCTTCCATCTGCTATAGGTTCGGAGATAATTTGGTGCAAAGTGATATAACTAACAGGATTTTGGCAAATAAATTGTGAATATAGATATATGTCAAGTTGTAACCCCTTTAAGTAATTACTCCACACATTATTTTTGTGCTGCGTGGTATAAGAACGATTATATTCATTTTCACATTAAATTTTTTTGGTACATTTATCGTGAGTTTTGATATATGTAGATGTAGAGTCATATCACTTTGAACCAATTTTTCTGAATACTGATTAGGGTACAATTCAACATAATCAAATCCAAAGTACACTAATCCAAATCTAAATTTATGCCTAATTTGCGATAAGTGATACATCTCGACTCGGGCAGTATTTTTATCATTTGTTTGAGCAACATTGTGTTTGGATCATATTCTTATGAGCTATTCAATTTTTGTACTTCTTGTATATCAGTTTACACAAAGGCAACTTATTGGTGCAACATGATTTAACTGTACTTGTATCATTTATCACGTTATTTAACACATATTAGAAATGACAAAAGGTACATCTTACAGGTTTTTCATGAATTACTTCAAAAGTATAATATTTACCACAAAAATTAAAATGCTCAGTGAGAGAACATATATTTATCTACAAAAGAGGGTACTTAAGTGTAACCTAGCCCACATAATTAACGAACTAGAATTTTTTAAACTTTGTTCTCCTGTAAAAGTTCGATTTTTCACTTGTATCACCTATCACAGGAGGCACAGAGATATATATATATATATACATATATATATCATAAATCTATGAAATTGAATTGAGATTTTATTTGACTTGAATTGAGATTTGATTTTAAGTTCCACCCTTGTCTAGTGATTTTGTATATTCTTATGTATTTATTCAATGTTATTTCCAATTGTATTATAATTTGTTTGAATATTTTGAATGAATTTATTATAAAAAATGCATGAAACAAGTATTATTAGAAATGTTTAAAAGATCTACAGTCGAAATGTGCCTTCAATGTAGTCTTGTGTAATGTTTTAAGGTGTATTTTCAACTTTTCTAGTTTTAAGTGATAATTATGTGCCTTAAATCGGAGATTAATCGCGATCTGATATACCTATCGTGTGCCTTCTTAGTTAAGTATTATTTTATACAATCTAAAGCTCATAACTTATAAAGTTAAAAATATTGTCAGTGACAGCAAGTGTAAGTTCGGAATGGTAGACTGAGGTGTATTGTGTTCATATGTAGCTGTTTACCTATATTGTAGCTATCTAGTCGACAAGGCAGCAATCAAGCTATTTGATGGTGTTTTTATTATTCTGCACAAACACGCATTTTCACACCTATTTTGGAAATATTGTTTTTTATACGTCATTTATTTCAGTTCAAAATCAGTATTCTCAAACAGGTATGTTATTTTTATATTGTTTGGATTTTGTGCATAGTATTCACTATTTATTTTATGCCATTTGTTTTTTGAGTGTCTTTTTGGATTTGTGATGTGAGTACTGACAATAAATTCTAATTCAACTTATCAGTTCTTTTCATTATAACTAATAGGAATTATCAAATTAAACAATGAAACCAAAGTCTATCAAATTGTATTTCCGTAAAAAATTACACATTAGCCTATCTAATAATTTACCTACTGTTAGGGGGGCGGATAGTAAGGTCGTGGTGGTGGACCAGGGGGTGGGGGGTAGTAATTAGGTGGAGGAACGTTAACAGGGGGAAACCTAGAGGGTGGACCTGGGGGAGGCTCAGAGTACATCCCACCCCCGAGGGAAGGGGGTGGCCCAGTCATGGGTAACCTCGGGGGAGGAGGAATGCTGGTGTGGTTTGGTGGTGGCCCAGAGTACACTGGATACGGCATCTGAGGGTACGAGGGGTAATTGTACCTGATGGGGGGGTCTAACTTTGGAGGATCTAGTTTATCAGATCCATTCTTGATGGGTGTGATGACTGGTTTAGCGGTGGGGGCGACAGGTGATGCGGAAGCAGGCGGAGTATTCGAGAGGAGGGGTTTCTTGTCGTTTTTTGGAAGCTTAGCGGTCGCAACGGGCGGCGGCGAGTCTCCTCCCGAGCTTTGCGGCTGCGGCGAGTACAGGTCCAGCACCTGTCAATACAAAACGTTTATATTCCACTGGCTTCACTGTTGAATTGGTGTTAGCTCTGCTTTTAGAGCTTGCAGGTGAAGTTCTCATTGAAAATATTGACATTTGTGTCATGTTACAGGATTTACATTTTTTATAAGTGCTAAAATGTGATATGTTAATCTAGGTCTCAACAATATTTTTATGAGTTTCATCCAAATCAGTCCAAGTAATCAGACCAGGTCAGGAGATCAGAGTGTAATTGAGCCACACACATACAAACATTTAAACTATTATTTATAATTAATGGATGTATCTAAAAATAAACATCTACAATGAGTAAGTAGGTTATTTCAATCTATTAGCTAGCTGGCTAGCAATACTTAGAATTAACAGGAAATAATAATACTACATAATGTTTGTTGCAATATAAGGAAAATTACACTTAAACACACTGACTATTGTTAATTTGTACATTGGCCACTACACCACAGCAAAACAATCCACTATTAAATAGTAATAATATTCTACATAAGTGGAATGTACAACATACAACTACATTTGAGTGAAGATATTTTCATACATACTTTAACCCCTACTGCACCACTTTAGGGGTTGAATTTCAGGGTTACCATTCTTAGTGCACCTCTACACCAAAACAAAAGTAGTATACCCATTCAAGTCCCTATTGCCAATGGTTTAGGTTGTGCATTGTCAGGCAGTCAGTCAGGACAAAGGTTAATTTGCATAGATTCAGTATATTTAAAACAAAAGGAAGGTACCTGATGACAAATATCTTCAAGCAGCTCCATGGTGATATCCTCTACAAACATGTCCCACCATGCTGTGTGCTTGGCTGCTCGCCCGTTCCAGTCCACTACCTCAAACTTGCTGAGTTTCCCTGCCAGGAACATCAGGGCTACCGCTATCACTTCAGGCTCCCATTGCAAACATAGTGTTGTGCATAAACTGTAGAAGTTCAAAAAGTCAAAGTCAAAAAGGCTTTTATTCAGTAATATCTGCAGGAATCATCTTAAAACTAAGTGCCAGTTCCTTTTGACCAATTACTATTACTAACATAAAACAAAACCTAAATGTCATAGACAAGAGTTTTAAGTAAATTAAATATTTATTTTTGATTACATGGAGAAGGAATTTTTAAAGGCGCTAAGGAAATCAAAATACTTTAAATGTTAACAATATATTTCATAATATTGCCATTAGGTATTTGCCACCTTAGGTAGTGCAATGGTTTGTTAAAAGACTGCTAATGCGGTAATAGTTTAGGGATAAAGCACAACATGCACAGTAAACCCATTTGATTACCCAACTTAAAAAAAACTATTGAAATAAAGATGTTTTTGAAGTAACTGCAAAGATTATTTGAACATACCTGTCATTTACAAAGGTCCAAGCCATTTGCACCATTTTCTGAAGCTTGGCTTTGTCCCCCTTTAGACATTTGGCATACTTCAACAAGTATCCGTATGGATGTTCCACCTGCAAGTCGAACTTAATTGTCTGCAGCAAAATCCTCTCAAGGGTCATCACTTCTTCTTTCGGATCGTCACCAAAAGTTCCAAACTTTTGCTCTGTTAGCAAAGATTTGGCCACTTTGATAATATCTTTGCATTTCTTTGGTGTTTCTTCCACTTTGCCCGCTAGAAATAGGCAGCAGCAAGCAGTGATATACCTCGGGAACGTCCTGAATGAGTGAAACATGTAGAAGCGATGAAAATAAACAACTCCTGTAGCCACAGTGTTATAACCTAAATCCATCTTCGAGCCAGTGTCAATTATGAACCTGGCTCCTTCTTTTCTGTAGCGATTTTCCGTGTCCGTAGGTATAGCATCGCGGCATGACGGCGTATTCTGCAAGTCTTTTTTGTCGTAATACCAGTAAGGCATCTTGGAATCAAATAATTACAAAAATAATGTCAACAGGCCTTCATTCCATCTCCTTTCCACAATCACAGACTAAGTACTTCACTTCACAATCAAATCAGTCAGTCACAAAAAACAACTTAGCCACAGAGTAATTTAATTGTTTTTTTTTTCCCTTCTCAGAGCTGGCTCAAGATAAAAGACCATACTACCTCGTCGTTCGCTATAATTTTACTTCAGTATTTCAATAAGTGTTCTCAATGTTTGTCTTTCGTATATTTGTTTTGTCTTGTAAAAATCATATGAATTATTGACGACCGATGTGGCGCGGTGGGCGAATGTCCGCCTGCGACGCAACGGTTGCGGGTTCGATTCCCGCCTTGGGATAAATGTTTGTACGATCTGCAAATATTTATTCCGGGTGTTCTGGGTATTTTCTATGTATAATAAAAAATATCTATATATGTAATATAGTATTGTATTAAGTATATCAGTCATCTAGTACCCATAACACAAGCTCTGCTTAGCTTGGGGCTAGATGATGCTGTGTGGATTGTCCAGCATTATTTATTTATTTATTTATATTAAGAGTAACTAAGCACAACACACACAACTACTAAACTAATTAACTTCGTATGACATTCGCCCGCCGCGCCACATCGGTCGTATTAACTTAACTACTTAAAAACTAAAAAAATATTCGACTTGTGTCTGTTCTAAAGCTTCGTTTAGACGCAATTAGAGAGTCAAGTTGTACCATCCTATTTTTTAGTTAAGCACCTGTGGTCAGTGGCGGCCTTAGGGGACGGCGAACGGGGCAATCTGCCGGGGCCTCGCGCAACAACCCAAACAAATTTTCAAAAACGATAGATTTTTTACAATATTTACTTTATTTAAAACTTTTAATTTTGATCACATATTTTTTAATTAACGTAGAACAAATAGGCCTCGCAAAAACCTGCTGCCCGCCCAGAGCCTCGCAATGGGTAAGGCCGCCTCTGCCTGTGGTACCTGTACCCACGTAGTGTACCAACCGCCAGGATCAGTTTCCGATTCTGTCAGGAATAAGTAGGTAAACTAACCTAGATAATACCAACTCATTCTGAGTTGCATATGCGATGGACCCATACTTGCCCCACTAAACCTAGCACTGGACCCTACTTGTTGTAAGATTTTTACCGTGACGCAAGTTTTCCTAGATTTTACCTATCCAAATCAGACCAATAATAGGTGCCAAGTTATGTTCATTCGAAGACGTAAGTAAGTAATATATAATTATATAGGACACCCGTAATATCATGACATCAAAAAGTACTACACGATACTAAACAGGGTGTAAAAAGGCTACTCCGTAAAACAAAAAACAAGGATTTATTGGTCAAAATAAACTTCTTGCCCTGTTACTAATAAACTAGGGGTAACTTCTAAAATAGTTACATCGTGTTGTGCCTCTTTAGATTTTAATTGAAACTTCCTGCTCGTGCAAGAGCCAAAACACATTAACTGTTTTAAAGTTACCTATGCACAGATTATTAGATTGTAAAAGGGTAAGAAAGTAAGCAAGAACTTAATAATTTGTAATTTTGTATAACCCTATTTCTCGACTCTACTCGGACGAAGCTCGTTGTCTGTCTACTATAATTATTGTAGCACTAGGCATGAATTGTTTTTTAATATTTAAATTGTTGTAAGTGAATTGGTGTATACAATGTTGGTGACTCAAATAAATAAATAAATAAAAAAAAGAAGCAGTGTTCGGACTCAAACGCTCTGGATAGCTGTTGTCGATATTTTCAATAGGAGGTTGGTTTCACCTGAAACTATTAGTAGGTACCTACTCTGCGTACCTATGAACTTTCAGTTTTCGGGAATATTCTTTTTTCACCTTTTATGTAGGTACAGTAAGTAGGTAGTTCATTTGAAGATAGGTACATACGATAGCAGCTTATTTCAATGATATCTACGTCATTTCACGTCAGTAGCAAAATGGCGCTCAAGACCGGTGCTAGTTTTGTGCGACTTCATAACTTGAGACGGGTGCTAAGAGTAAGTTAATAGGTACAAAATACATAAGTAATAGGTATTTAAATACTATTTTTTCTATAATAAGCTCATTGCAAAATTAGATACTTACTATTGTTTCTTAGTTTTAATTTTAGAGTACCTACATTTATTAGTTTCGTAGAAAACAAATGAATTAGAAAAAGTAATCAGCGCTTGTTGTTATAAAAGTGATAACGTAACTCGTCATGTTTTTAAGCATGCATTACAAAGCAAATCAGACGTTCGGATACATCGCGTTATGAACTAAAATAACTAAATCGAAAATATCTGTTGTGATTTTTATAATCAAGGTAGTAGGTAACTTTGATTTAAGTTCGTAGTAAAAATATTTTGTTACTATGGACGTAGTTCGTTATTAAATAAATACTGACATACATTTGAAACAACCTAGTAATCTAGCAAATCTTTTACTGAACCACGAAGAGAATACTTAATTACTCAAAGGTAAGTGTTTTGCAAACACACATAGAATACAATATAACACCCAGATGCAGAACAAACATTTGTGTTCTCGGCTAGAATCGAACCCACAACCTACAGCGCAGAAAGCAAAGTTACTACTGAGTTGTGACGGCTCCTATTTATTGATGTCTTTTTTCAGCTCTTTTCTACCCATACAAAACCGGAAGTGAACCAGAATGGTGGTAAAGTTGCAGAGTTCCCCGGTGCAAAGGCACCCTTTACCAACGAAATAAAGTTTTTGAACGCAAGCAGCTATGATCCCATCCCTATTTACCGAGTGTTGGACAACAATGGGGAAGTTATCGATAGTAGAGAGGAACCCTCCATCGCCAGAGAGAAGTTGGTCCACATGTACAAAACTATGGTTCAGCTTAGTCAAATGGATAAAGTTTTGTACGAATCTCAAAGGTAAGTACCTAAGTAAGTGTTTTAACAAAAATTAAATAAGTAAGTAGGTATGTACAAAAAGTGCTCTGTGACCTAACTGACGCCACCTAAATCATCTGGAATAGATGTTGAAGGCCAATGATGATGATGATGTACAAAAGTCTTTTTAGATAAAAAGTATGTTTTAGTCTAGCGTTATATACCTACCTACCTATAGGGTGCCATTACAGGCCCATAGACTCTATCAGTAACCAGTACTACTACCATCTTTACGTCTCAGAGTAATACAGCAATGCCACACAAGTGAAACACAAACATACACGTTATATGTAGAGGACGGACGTATGGACTACAAGGTACTTAGTGCTTATTATTGATTTATGTAGGTACCTAGACAGAAGTAACCGATCAACATCAGATAAGCCATCTGCTGTCGTTTTTTATAAATATGTTCTTAATGTTTTCAGACAAGGTCGTATTTCGTTCTATATGACCAACTACGGTGAAGAAGGTATACACATCGGCAGCGCCGCTGCCCTGTCTTCGTCGGACCTGGTGTTCGCACAGTACCGGGAGGTGGGCATCTTTCTGTACCGCGGCGTGACGGTCACAGAGCTCATCAACCAGTGCTACGGGAACCATGAGGATCCAGGGAAAGGACGACAGATGCCGGTGCATTATGGGAGCAAGCAATACAATTTGGTTACGATCTCCAGTCCACTGTGTTAGTTCACTCTGCACCTTATTCCATCGAATACTGGTTTTTTACTTTACCCATACTTAGCGGGTCACATAAAACATCGGTAATTTAGCTGCACCCAAGCAAACCTATTACAGCGGCAGTTCCCTCAAGATAAGAATGTGCATCGCACTTCACCATTTCTTGACTACTGAAATTTACCTCCACTAGTCTAGGATAGGTACTCCAGTCTACTAGATAAGTAAGATTAGTCTGAAGGGAGCAATTTCATTTGTTCCAGCGACTCAAATGCCGCAAGCAGTGGGTGCCGCGTACGCTTATAAACGTATCCCAAATAACGACCGCTGTGTCATCTGCTACTTCGGCGATGGAGCCGCTTCGGAAGGCGACGCCCACGCAGCCTTCAACTTCGCCGCAACTCTTGAGTGCCCGGTCATCATGTTTTGGTAAGTGAAGAATTTATATCCTCCAGCGCACACGGTTTTTTGTATGGTCCTTTTACAAATTCTACACCACAGTGCATCAAGACAAATGTACCCTGAAAATTTCAAGTCTCTACTCTCTACAACAGAAGCTTTGGCTGTGCGTTGTCTCAAGATTAAAAAAGTAAATAAATTTAAAAAAAAAAACATTTTGATAGCATTTCGACTTTAAAACCCAAATACGGTGGATAGACCTCCTCTGATTTCTTAGTAGATGCTAGTACCTACCTAAGTCTCGAGATTCTTCGTCCAGATGGTAAATATCCACCTTTATAAATAGTAAGTAAGTAGTAGGTACCTACCTACCCTATAGATATTTATTTGTTTTTTTTCATAGCAGAAACAATGGTTACGCGATCTCGACGTCGACCAGCGAGCAGTACCGCGGCGACGGCGTAGCGGCGCGCGGGCCCGCGCTGGGCCTGCACACGCTGCGCGTCGACGGCACCGACACGCTCGCCGTCTACAACGCCGTCACCAGCGCCAGGGACCTTGCACTCACCACCAACAAGCCGGTGCTCATCGAAGCCATGTCTTACAGGTACATTACATTGTTTGCAAAAGGAACGAGTAGGTACTCAATACCTGCATTTATTGCTTTCACGTGGTTTTGTTTGAATACAAACATTACAATTATGTACCTAACAACTGATCAAACGAAACGAGGTCCTACCTAAGTAGGTACCCGAGCCGTAATGTTCTATTATTTCCATGCATCACTATCATACTTTTTACCATATGCGGTAGGTACCTACCTATTTATTACCCGGCTAGTGAAAATGCGCACGACTGTCTGCGTGAACATACTCATAGAAAACTTCCATCCCCGCAGGGGGGTTGAATTTCTGGGTTTTTTTCTTAATACCGACGTTTCAAGATGATCCCTGCGGATATTACTGAATAAATGCTTTTTGACCTTGACTTTGATACAAATATAAGTACCCTCAAGTCTTTACGATCAGTGTCAGTCAGTCGGGCAGAACAAAAATTCTGTTGATGATTTCTACCTTATTTACGTTTTACCAGTTTTACTAAATTAATATTTTCAGGGTGGGTCATCACTCCACATCCGACGACAGCACGGCTTATAGGTCGTTGGAAGAAATTCAGAAATGGACCAAAGATGAAAGTCCTTTGCAAAAGTTCAAGCTTTATTTGGAAAATAAAGGTACTCTTGATTGATGATCACGTCAAAACGAAGTCAGAGTGAGAGAGATTTACCATAAGAAAAAAACATCATTTGGCTAGGCTAATGTCAAAAACTAGTGTGAGCAAGTACAAGGTGTAATGCATCTTGCTTTGGTAATCTTTACCTTACCTAGGGCATACGTTCCTATCTTAGACGAGTAAACCACCGTCTAAGGTTCCTATCTAAAGGTGCATGATAGCAGTATCCCACACGAACCGCGCCTATCATGAAACCACAAAAAAAATAACCGGCTAGGTGTTCAGCGATCCGATTTCAAGCCTACTCATGTACTCTTACTTATATACAAAATACCTACATCTGCCTCTGCCTTTGCACCTTGATTTTCGTCCGTCACCTACCAAAAAGTTTAGAAATATAAGTTGAAAGTGAGTAGCACCTAGGGTTGTACGGGTTGAATTCTGTGTACTAGGTATAGGTAGGTATCTCATAACTTCATTTGATGTTTTGTAGGTTTTTGGGATGCTGATTCTGACAAAGCTTGGCAGAAAGAGTCGCGTGATACTGTCGTGAAGACCATGCAAGAAGCAGAAAAGAAGAAGCTGCCGCATTGGAAGGAGATGCTGGAAGATGTGTATTACGACATGCCCCCGAGGATTCAGTAAGTATGCTACCCTACTTGTCGACGTGGCCAAATTTTGTAGTAGGTATGACGTCAAGAATCAAAGATTATTATTCTGTAACTGTAAAGATTATTCTGTAACTGATATTTTAATTTTTAATGTTGTGTTTGTTCTTTGACTGATGTAACTGGGATATCTGTATCAGCCAAAGTAAAATAAATAAATAAAATAAATAAAATAAAGTCCTAAGGCATTAATTTATTAGAATCCTAAGCACAGCTAAGGACTAGGAACTTACTTAAGAATCTATGAGAATTTACCTACCACCGCCTGACCCCGCGACCTTAGCCTAGATACCTACTAAAATAAATTACCTAATATATAGATAGGCCGGTAAATATCTACATACCTACCTACCTATAGGTAATGGTTGCAGCAGCTTGTTGTTGGTCATTTTATATAAATAAATTATAAGTAAGTCCCTATTTTATGAAATTTCAGAAAACAAATGCATCAAATGGAGGAGCATCTGAAGAAATACCCCGAACACTACCCATTGAATAAATACCAAAGCGACTAACAGAAGTATACATAATAGTAATTGTTGTAAGATATTTATTTTGAATTTAATAAAATAATAATACTTAAAAAAAGCCGCTTTTCAATTATTATACAAAAAGTATTTTCATAATGCACTAGTGCGTGTTGCCGACCACGTTCGTTGTATGAGAGCTACCACCATAAACATTAATTTAATTCTGTTTTTTATTTTTTTATTGATAAAGCGGCAACAGGAATACATCATCTGTGAAAATTTCAACTCTCTAACAATCACGGTTTATGAGATACAGTTTATGATATACACCCAATCTATCGAGCCCCATTTATGAATCGTGTCGTCTGATCGCTGCTTTAGTAATAGGGTCCTGTTTTACCCTTTGGGTACGAAACCCTAAAGACGGCAAAAAAAGCAGAACCATGGAATACACGGCCATAGAACTGGATGCCCAAAATGTATACAAATTCCTGACTGCGTATTAGCATCAAAAATCCAGTCGCATGTGTCAAATATGACAGATTTTCTATAGCAAATATCGTCGGCTTATTGCTAGAAGTCATTAAGCGACAAATCTAAAAGTGTGGGAAAACGCATTTGAAGTTTTGAGTGTATTTCAACATGGATTCCGTTATAACTATAAGAGCTATTAAAAAAAATTAAACGCCATTATTTGCATAATAATATTTATTATAATTATCAACTATAAAAGGTACAACAAATCAAGTGATCTTTTTTTAAAAGCTCAAAAACACAATTAGTGATATTTAGCTATTTAAGTTATATACCGTAACTGGCATAAATGATTTCCTAAAATCAAATAAAAAAAAACATTTTACATTTAGTTTAGGAACATTTTAGTATAAACTATGCTTCATCATCATCATCAGCCTATAGAAGTCCACTGCTGGACATAGGCCTCCCCCACACGTTTCCAGGAAGAACGATTCTGAGCCCTTTCCATCCATCGACTTCCCGCGGTCATAACAATGTCGTCATTCCATCGGGTAAGAGGACGTCCTACGCTTTGTCTTCCGGTTCGTGGTCGCCATTCGAGAACCTTTATTCCCCAACGGTTGTCGGTTCTACGAGCTATATGGCCTGCCCACTGCCACTTCAACTTGCTGATTCTGAGAGCTATGTCGGTGACCTTGTTTCTTCTACGGATTTCCTCATTTCTGATTCTATCTCGCAGTGAAACTCCCAGCATTGCTCTCTCCATAGCTCGTTGTGGGACTCTGAGCTTGTGTATGAGACCAATGGTTAGCGACCACATCTCAGTTCCATAAGTCATCACTGGTAACACACACTGATTATAGACTTTCGTCTTGAGGCTTTGCGGTAACTGTGACGACAAGATGTGCCGTAATTTCCCGAACGCTGCCCATCCGAGTTGGATTCGTCGGCTGACCTCTTTGTCGAAGTTGGACTTGCCTAGTTGGACCGTCTGACCCAAATAAACATAGTGGTCTTCAACTTCGATGATATCGCTCCCAACATATACCGGCACGGGTGTGACATGAGCATTTTACATAAGTTTCGTCTTACTCATGTTCATCTTAAGACCCATCTGTTGGGAGACAATATTGAGGTCTCTGAGCATTGTTTCTAGGCCTTCCAGCGATTCCGCCATTATGACTATATTGTCGGCAAATCGAAGGTGAGTTAAATGTTCGCCATGAATATTAATGCCATACCTATTCCAGGACACGAGCTTGAAAATATCCTCCAGTGCAGAGGTGAACAGTTTCGGAGAAATTACATATCCCTGTCTCACCCCTTTTTGCAACTGGATTGGATTAGTGCTCTGGTCCTGAAGTCGGATAGACATGGTGGCATTCCTATACAGGCCTTTCAACACTTCGGTGTACCGGTAGTCAATTTGACACCGCTGGAGTGACCGTAACACTGCCCAGGTTTCGACTGAATCAAAGGCTTTTTCATAGTCCACAAACGCTAAACAAAGTGGCTGGTTATACTCTTTGGTCGTCTGTATAACCTGCCGGAGCGTATGGATGTGGTCTATGGTACTAAAGCCTTTTCGGAAACTATGCTTAGAGCATTTAAAATAGTCAATGTCATAAAAATATATAAAAAAATCTGAAAAAAAATAATAAAATTAAATGAAATTCTAAAATAATGATCTCTAAAAAAACTAATTGTAAGCTTCATGCATAAAATAACTTTAATAAACGTAAATGATCCGATGTTTTGTTTTGTTGTTTGTGGTGCATCATTTGTTTCTTGTAAGTAAATACATTATTGTGCACTTACGTGTTTGTTTGCGCTGTGCTGTGGATTAGATACTTGGCGAATACTTAGATAAATAGATATTTTGAGCGTTAATGTGATACAGTGATCACTGTGTGTAAATAATTATTTATTGGTAAACAAAGATTTCCCTATAAACTAATAAATAGGTACTAAATTCTTAGCTCAGCTTATTATATAAAATAGCCAGGTCATTATGTTACACCGGTGATACGTTTTATTGTAGGTGAAGTTTATCGTTTTAGAACAATATTCTTTATTCTTCCAGCGAGGTTCCCGTTATTGATAGATTAACTAACAAGTCAATTAACAATGTCACCACCGACGCAAAGTAGGTAATATATGGAATTATTTTGAACCAAATATGGAGGACCATGATAAGGCTGATTGTAAAATATGCTATAAAAGCTACTCTCGCAAGGGCCGAACCACCTCATCTTTAAAAAATCATCTGAAGTCGATGCACTCAGAAGAATTTTCCATATTTGAGAGCATGAGTAAGGAAAAACAATTACAGAAGATAAAATCTGAGCCAGGTCATCATGCACAATTTTAATTAATTAGTTTTTTAGTCTTAAATACTTAGTTTAGCTATGGTGTGGTTTAGATAAGCAATGTTTCCACTCAATATTATTGTTTGTTGCTGTCACATAACTCTGTCACTTGTAAGAAGATTTAGATAATTCATTAAAAAGAATTTGATATTTGTATAAATTTTTAACTAAGTATGATAGCTCTTCGAAGTCGTTCTGTTATGTTATTTTGTAAGTGAATAAATTGAAATTAAAATTAAGACTGAATTGAAGAAAGATAAAAACCCATGGAGGCGAGTTTTTCTTCATTACTTTTAGGTTGATATTTGGATAGGTACCTACCTACTTTAGGTTAGATAGGTACCTACTTGATTCCAAAAATTTTAATTTATAAATGGATTTTTTTCAGATGACGTTGCCACTCCTCTTCAAGAAGCGAAGAAACACCTCTCGTTTGAAGAAGTAGTTCTAAATGAAACAAAGTGGGACATTGATAATTTAGATTCGAATAAAATTAATAACGTCATTGGAGAAATGATTGCACTTCAAAATTTACCGTTTCACTTTGTTGAAGGGCTGGGTTTTCGCAGATTGTTACAAGAATTAGCACCAAGTTATAATTTAAGGGGACGCAAATTTTTTACTGATTTTGTATGCAAGGTATTATATGGCAAAGTTGCTCAAAAAGTTAAAGAATTAATCGAAAGATTTGATTACATGTCATTTACGTCTGACATTTGGTTGGATTCAAGCTCAAACGCTTCTTTGCTTAGCCTGACTTGCCATGGAATTGCAGAAAACTTTGATAGATCATCGATTATATTAAAATGCGAGACAGTCGACGGCTGTCACACTGGTGACATAGTTTCCGAAAAATTTAACACAATGCTCTCTGAATGGAATATTAAAAAAGAACAAGTGCATTGCCTAATCAGAGATGAAGGATCTAATATGAAACGAGCCGTGCGATTAGCAGCATTGATAGACATAGATTGTACTGTTCACAAAATACAACTTGCTATCCGCAGTTGTCTAGGATCGCAAGAAAACATAAAAAAACTCAAACAAAAATGTAAGAACATTTCGACTCATTTCAATCATTCTACCATCGCTCAGAAACAACTGCAAATAATTCAGGATAGACTGAATCAACCTCATCTCAAAGTGTTCCAAGATTATGTAACGCAATGGAACAGTACGTTTTACATGTTCGAGCGTTTTTCAAAGGTAAAGGATGCCCTAAGTCTTTACATTAATGATAGGGTTAATTTCATAACCCTATTTTGCCAGAAGAATGGAAAATCATTGAAAGTTTTATTCAATTACTAAGACCTTTTGAGGAAGCCACACGGGAACTGAGCAGTTCTCACGCCCTTATTTCATCTGTGATTCCAATAATTCATATGCTTGAAAAAAAAGTTTACAACTATTTAACAAGATCACAAGAGTTTGATCCGATTCGACAGGCCGTCATGACTCTGAAAAATGAACTTTCAACAAAGTTTTCCAGCTTGAGAGAGAACAACTTATATATTATTGCCACCTACTTAGATCCTCGCTATAAGCACAAATTTTTTACACCGGTGGGTGACTGAAGAAAAGATTAAAGAAGATATTTTGATGATGACAAATAGGGAGAATGACGTTTTCGGTTTTTTTAATGCCAATTCCGAAGGCGCTAAAAGAATGAGAATGACTGATTTCACGGAAAAGGATATAGAACAACTAGGTCTAGGGACATCAAGTTTCATCAGAAATCCATGCTTAAAAAACGACCTTGCTATGATGTTAGATTCGTCAAGTGAAGATGAGAGTCAAGAAATACCAGAAAATATTAGCACTGAAGCTGTACTCAAAAAGGAGTTACTTTCTTACCGCATTAAAAAAAGACTCAATGTGGATGAAAACCCTCTTAAATGGTGGAGTGTTCATCATGAGGATTTTAAGATATTATCACCGATAGCACGAAGATTTTTATCCACTCCACCAGGCAGTGTTCATAGCGAACAATTATTTAGTAGCGCGGGTTTAATTTACGAGCCTTTGCGTTACCGCCTTGACTCAGAAAAGGCGGCAATATTACTCTTTATTAAGTATAATGCGCCTATTTTTAACTTCACTTACTAATATGAAAATTAGTAAGTGAAGTTGAAAATCATTAATAAAAATGTTAATAATGACTTTACCATTGTATTCTTAATTTCAATACTATATTTATATAAGATCTTAAACATCCGCAGCCGCATTAACATCCGCGGATGTGAAAAATTTGGCATCTATCTATCTTAGTTTCGAGATAGTTTCGACAGATTCGAGAGTGCATCACTACTTATATTTATTATACAATGGGTTTCAGATGGGTACACAGTATTCCAGTTGTGATCGTAAGTATTAAGGCTTTATAAAGATAGATATAAGTCGATGGTCGTATAAACTTAGTCGTAGATCGCATGACAAATCCATACATTTTATATGATTTGCTGACTTTTTTATCTACCTACCTACGTGTTCATTGAGGTGCAGCTTACTGTCCAAAGTAACTCCTAGATCTCTGATGGATTCGACATCGTCGAGTTGTCGTCTCTTTTAGTAAAAGAGATAGTTTTGCATTTGTTTAAACTGAGACTAAGTTTGTTATTCGTACATAGGTGGCAAAACGATCAAGATCATGTTGAAATTTATAGTGATCATCGGTGTTATCTATGCCATGAAAGATTTTCATATCGTCTGCATAAAGCAGGAAGTTACAAAATTTAAAGCAGCTGTTGTGCATGTCATCTATGAATAGTATGAATAGTAATGAACCCAATACAGATCCCTGTGGGACTCCACAGCTAATTGGTACAAATTCAGACTCAGCCATTATATACCTACTACTTTTTGCGTAGGTACCTACGATTAGTGGCATAAAACCTTGAAGATTGTCATAATCTCCACTGGTGGGGATAGCTTAGTGGGGATTATGACAATAAACCAAGATTTAAACCTGCGCCACAAATTACCGCGTATACCGTTAAAGGCTAACTTGTCAAGGAGTATTTTGTGGTCCACTGTGTCAAAGGCCTTTCGGAAGTCGATGCATAGGTACCTACCCGATTTGCAAGTTGCAAATCGGCCCCTGGCAAACTGGGTTTCAGCCTTTTTTGGGAACACGTGCTGGCAATACTGGTGATTGAATTGAATAGATTGTT
Organism: Electrophaes corylata; assembly: GCA_947095575.1. Classification (NCBI taxonomy): domain Eukaryota; kingdom Metazoa; phylum Arthropoda; class Insecta; order Lepidoptera; family Geometridae; genus Electrophaes; species Electrophaes corylata. Next base: position 12,488,336 of record OX352708.1, on the reverse strand, counting down.
TGTTTGTTTGTATTGTATAATACTGTATTGGAATTGGATGAATTGGAATAAGTTTCTTTTTCTTGGATGGAGTTCATGTTCTCATTCGATTAGTTTGTGCAAATTACAGTTCTTGCTAAATAAATAACTAAGAAAATGTCTCTTGACTCAACTTATATCCGTACAGACGTTACTGCAGTAACTGTGTACAACAATTTGGTGGTAGCAGGTAGAATTTCTAGGTTAAATATTGTGTACCTACTCATGTTTGCAGTGAATGTTTATTTTAATAATCTGATGAATTTCAGGCATTGGGAGCTCTATTTATGTATACTTACCTAACTGCACGAAACCGGTTCAACGTCTAGTGTGCCTCAATGGGCAGAAAATTTACGGTTTCAAACGTAAGCACATTGACGAAAGCTCTTTGATTGTATTTGGCGGTAAACAATTCACCATAGTTCGTGGTGTTGACTTCAGTCAGGATTGTCCAGTTCAATTTACAAGACTGTTTGAGCCTGTGATATGTGATGATTGGCTGCACTCCGTTTTGTGGACTCCTGGAGATGAGCACTCAGTATCGGTGTTGACTTCTCATAATGTAGTCCAGGTAAAACATAGTTTACAGAAAGCAAAACTAGATCGAGGGACAAAAAATAAGTATAAAATAATTGTACAATGTGTATCCAATATTTATTTATAAAAGATACATTTTCAATAAGCTGATCAATGTGCAATGTTGCAGACATATAACACCACCACACTAGAATTAGTATTCCAGCATGGCAGCAAAGACAACTCAATTCTGTACAGTGGTCTACTTTTGGGTCTGGAGAGAGCTATGCTGGTGATGGCTGGCACAGTCTACTCAGAGGTAATCCTGCATGTTTGTGGCGAAGACAAGCCTTTGCATCGCCTGAAAGGGCACCAGGTTAGTTTAAGATATTACTTTATTCTAGAAGAAAACACCATGCATGTTATGAGTATTAGTATGTGATTTTATTACCTATTGTACTTATTTATATTTCAATTGTTTTTATCATTTAATATTCAATTGTATTTATTTGTAATTGTAGTTCAATAAGATTGAATTAGTATAATCGATAATTATTTTTTACCACTTTAATGAAATAAAAAGGAACATATTGTTTACTAGATAAACTGACCTAAGAAAAGCACAAAAAAATTATTTTAATTATGCTAACTGTTTAGCGCAGTCAGTACCATGCAACTCATTATTTTGTATTATTTTTTTTTACTCTAGGCATCAAAATAATAATATATTGTTTTCATTTTCAGGGAGTAATCTTTTCTATATCGTGCAACCCTGAAAAAAATATTGTAGTGACTACATCAGATGATAGATCTGTCAGGCTCTGGGGACCTAGCTCCACACCAGTTGCTCCATGGAACTCAATTGAATACTGGAGGCATGAGATTGTTTGCAAACATAAGCTGTACGGCCACCAAGCTAGAGTGATGAGAAGCAGCATCACAGATACACATATAATATCTGTAGGGGAAGACTCCAGACTATGCTTCTGGTCTTATAATGGGGTTTTAGATAAGAAAATAAAAAGACATCAAAGTGCAGGCATCTGGTCGATCAATACCAATGGTCCCTACCTTCTAACTGGTGGAGGGGATGGAGGGGTCACTGTACAATCCTATTCTGCAATAAATAACAACCATCGAAGTGAGGTTTTGGATATTGGTAGACCAAAGCACATCTCATACTCTGCTGCACAGAATCTGTTTATCCTAACTGAGAATAATAGATTAATTTATTATGATACCAAAAAAAGGGCCGAATCTGTTGCTACAACAAGTTCTGATTCCAATTCAACATACCATGCCGTAAGTGTGTCTCCTGACAGAGCCGTATGCGCCATGGCGGAAAGAAAATCCTTCATACAACTTGCTTTCGAAGTTAAGGGGAGTGATAATCACCAAACTGTAGAGTTCTTCACAGTAAAACTAATAGGTCAGACGCTACTGTCCATACACTGGGCAGGAAATGCTCATCTAGTTGTATGCACTGAAGATGGGTCTACTGTAGTTTTAATTGTTAAAGGAACAACTGTCAAACATTACACAGATTTTGAGTTACCAAACTGCAAAGAAAGATGGCTGACTTGTGCTGCAACGGAGAACACCGGGCAATTGTTCATCTTTGGAGACAGATGTGGTGGTCTACATCTTTATAAAAGAGGATTTAATCATCCTCTGAAGTCATTCAGCAAACTGCACGGTAGATACGGTCCCACTTCGATAACAATCAAGAGTGGGGAAGTGATCACTACAGGGAGGGACAAAACTATAAAATATTTCAATTTAAGTGATGACAATCTAACGCACACTAGTACTAAGGAACTAGACTTCCACTGGGTGGAAAGGTTTTTGGATGAAGATGATAAAATCATTTGCGGTTTTATAGAAAAAAAGTTTATAATATTTGATTTGAGAGTGAATGAAATTGTTTTGGAAGTAGCGTGTGGAGGGGGGCACCGTTCGTGGGATGTGCTTTATCGTTATAACGGGGCTGTTGGGCAACTTATACTCACATTTGTATACATAAAAAATTCTTACGTTAATACAGACTTGGTGATATTAAGCCCACCTGTTTCTGTAAGAAAAGGATCTCATTGTAAAGAAATTAATTGTTTAAAGACACACCACATTGATGGAAGGATTGTGTTCTTTTCTGGAGGAGAAGACACGACTCTACGAGTCTCTTCATTAGATTATGAAATGAATTTCGAAGATTTGGCTATTTGTAAACATATTTCCAGTGTGAGAACATTGAAAATGTGTACCGAAGGGGATGAAACTCTTGTAATAACTGCAGGGGGCAGAGCTCAGATTTGCATTAAATCATACAAATATATCAGACGAAATGATAGAATTGATGTGAACACCTGTGATTTAGTAGACTACATGTTGAAAGGGTCCGATAAGGAAAGAAGGAAGGACTACAGCTGTAAAAGTCCTTCCAAAGACCTGGAGCCAGAAACACGGATAATGGATGTAGATTACATTAAAAATAATGACAAGTTTACAATATTCGCTGGTTGCTCAGACGCTCGAATCAGGGTTTTTGTCTACGCAAAGGACAAATCATTCAAGTTGATAAACGAATCTAACGATCTTGGGACTTGCATACTAAAAACCTGTTGCACTAAATATATGATGCACGATATATTGATAACATGCTGTACAAGGGGCGAAGTGGCGTTTTGGAACGCTTCAGATGTAGATAAGGGAGAAATTTTTAAGCCTTTCTTCATGACAAGAACTAATAAGTCTGGAATCAATAGTTTTGTTACTAGGAATTTGCCGGACAATAAGATACTAATAGGTACCGGAGGCGACGATAATGCCCTGCACATAAACGTTCTGACCGTCCCTGTCTACCTTGACTTGACCTCTATGCAAGTCCTACACTCCTTAGTCTTAGATAAGCACCACAGCTCTGCGATCACTGGTCTGTGCTTGGTCGGCGACTTCGTATTATCTACCTCTATTGATCAGAGAATAACGTTGTATGATTTGAAAGTGACGGATAGGATTGAATGTGATTTCGTTTATCAGACGTTCAGCGATGTAGCTGATATCAAAGGAATGGACGTTATCACTCGAAATTCGTAAGTACCTGCTGTATACTTTACATTATGGCGCAATGTTCTCAAGTGGTGATGGAAAACACCGTGAGGAAATCCATGGCGGCTTAGTCCGCTTGTACCAACAACCTTAGGATCGGAAGGCAGGGTGCTCTCACTGACTATCAGTAAATTCTAAAAAAGGAAAGGCTTATGATGCATGAGGCCTTGTGTCTCGTTCGCTTGCATTCTACTTTCACTGTTTCTTGAAACGAATATTATGCTCAAAGAGCATAATATTCTGGACATAATAAATTTTAGCAGTAGAACGGCTCGTCTGAGGAAGTACCTACCACTAAACACATTTCTATCGCAAAACAGTATTTTTTTATACAATTTGCTGATGGAACAAGCAGATGTTAAGTGGTTACCATCGCCTATAACAAAGTATTGCCTCGTAGGTTACGCTCGTTAGCACATTCCCAACCTATACCTATTCCCTACGATGCACTGCTCAACGTCTATCAACCTGATGCATACAAGTGTTAAGCCTCACGTGCCTGTAATTTCAGCGGCATCCACGCCCTTCAAACCGGAATACGCTGCGCTGTATGGCGGCAGAAATAGGTATGGTGGTAGTACTTCCCCGGACGGGCCCTTCACAAAGAGCTCTTCTACTGCTACAAGCAGTGTTGTTGTGTTTCGGTTGGAAGGTTGTAGGTACCAGTGAAATTAAAGACACTGTTTACCTCAGATTGATGCATGCATAGCAGTGCAGGGCACGTTCCTAACTTGCGTGACCTACAAGACAAGGATTAAATGGCCTACCTGATGTTAAGTGGTGACCATATCACTACAAGATCAGGTGGGTCATTTGCTTGTTTCATCATCAAGTTGTTTAAAGTCCAGTTTTTTGAGGGATTTTTGGAAAGCAGCAGGTTAATAAAGAGTTATTTCAGGTCTTCTGTGTCAGTATGTGTCTTCGGAAAGGGGATTGAAATATTCAGGATACCCACAGCACTAGCGTAATGGAGATGGAACTAAGCTGGCAACTTATAAACGGATGAAGGTCTAAGAAAATTATTTAGTAAGTTCACATTTTTCACTCTAACAATGTTTTTTTAATTTTTACTACAATGACGCTCATGGCGATACGTGCTCAGCATACGTGCTCAGCGCATGCGCATGCGCATGTGCATGCGCATGAGCGCAGCTAATTTAATCGATCCGTACGGATCGATTAAATTAGCTGCGTTGAACGTGATCATTATACTTACTTACCGGGTGTAATAAAACTATTTCCGAAAACAGAAACTGCGAATTCAGACCATGATTCTGATTACAAAAAAAAATAAAAAAACCGACACTTGTTGTGTCAGTCTTTTCCGTATTTTCGGCATATTCAATATCGACAATACATCGTAAAATAAACATAAGTACCTAATTCGGTTATTTAAAAACGCATAAAAACGACTAAAAACCAAAAACGGCAATCTAAATATTGCACAAACGGCAGCAGCTCAACATGAAGTAAGTATCATTTCATTTGATCTCCAACTTCTAGAAACGCGGTGTTATCATTTTTATCTCGTTTTATCGTGGCTGTCGAACACAATCTCTATTTTATTTTGCTCATAAGGTATTTGCGAACTTTTCGCATGAGACTAGTAGAATCTCCCGCAACTTCGTACGTGAAGCTATTTGCACATAAACTTCAACCCCCAACTCCAACCCCTTTAAGGTTTGAATTTCAGGAATTCCTTTCATAGTAGGTACACCCCTACGCTCCAAGAGTAGAATCAGAAATGAGAAAATCCGTAGATCCAAGGTCACCGACATAGCTCTTAGAATCGGCAAGTTGAAGTAGCAATGGACATTGGTTTTATGTGCGTGTGAGTAATATCGAAGTTAAGCTGCCTCTTTTTTCTTCTAAAATCATTGAATATAGACTAGAATGATGCTGATCCTAGTTGCGGTGGTTGGAACGTCAAGATACACGTCATTATAGAGATTAGATTAGGTATCTACACCAACAAAACTATATAACAATTTGATGTAATACTAAATTTGCTAGTCAGTGTTTGTTCTGAATTGTTGTGTAACTGTTATTTCTACATTTTGTTTGTAAAGTGAGTATTTTATTATATTTTAGTTTTTTAACCCCTTGAACACATGTGCAGTCAAAAAAATCAGAAGAAAAATATAAATATTATAAGCATCACGACTTTAATCTCTAAGCTCGGTAGGTATCCCTTCAGATCTCTTAGTACCAAGTACTTTCAAGATATTCTTCTAGGATTTCTAAGGGGGAGTAGTCAGAGGAACATCCAAACATTACATTTGGTTCATACCCACATTTTGCAGTAGTTGGTATTTAATACGATAGGTTGCAAGTCCATCGCCGCTGCTAGAATACTAACTGATTGATTACCTTCAGCGTTTTAAAGCACTGACAGTCTAGAGATTGTGGCAATAATAGGCTATTGTGTTACAGAGGTATTTCAATCAATGAAATGTAGCATTCTCAACTTTATTGCTAGATTAGACAACGATACATAATAACTAGATTCGATTACGATACTGATACAAATCCTATATCATAACAGCGTTACTATGATCAGGCTAATGGGAAATTTTATCATCAACCTGTAGGTCTACTCTTAGAAACGATAAACGAAGTTTCGTATTGTCATTTCGAGTTACAGTACGCGGCATGCCAGGCAGCGTCAGCTTGACTTTTGACGGCTACCGAGTTGCCCCGCAGTATATAACAAAACGACAATACGAAACTTCGTTTATCGTTTCTAAGCGTAGACCTGCTGAGCGAATATTGCCTCCATACACCCAATGCTATAATAATGCTAAATCTAATTGTAATTACTAGTTAGGTAATTACAATTAGATTAGTTAGGGGTAGAGCGGATTGATGGCTGCGTGCTCAGGTGCTGCTGACTCTGGTGTGTTCTCTTAGTCAAAATGAGAAATCCACTCAGTACCCTGTCTTAACCATAAGGGCACACGGGCCCCGTGCCCAGAGCTATCGTCACGGGGGGCCTCGAAAGGCCGATATATTTGCTAGCAATATAAATTGATATTTCTGTTTTACGTAGATATAACCGGACAAAGTTTACGTTTTTATATTTACAACTTTTTGTTTTCGAAACTTGTATGATTTGTGCCGATTAATCGTAATAAATATAAAGTCGTAGCAGAAAAATTATTTTTTCATTCACTATTTCTAACAGGGCTAAAATTTATGTATGCCTAAGGGTCACGGCATAGTCCATAGCTTTGGATCCACGGTAAATAAATAAAAACCAGATCGTTTTAAGATACCTCTTCAGACAGGGATCCATCAGATTCCTGGCTTCTTGTCTTCACGGACGTATCGCTTTTGAATAGACTATTTTACATTTAAAGAATCATCGACATGTAAAACAATAATAACTGGCAACAAGCGTCCATCTAAGTATTTCCTTATAATAGGTTTGACCTTCCCGCTTTCGGTTATTATGTCAGTTTGTGTTCGATCACAGATGAATATACACTTTTAAAAACCATCGCTTAATATTACTAGTTTTAAAGATGTGTTTTTGGTTTCTTTTCGAGTATTTCCCGTTTCTTAGACCAAAAGGATTTTTCAAAAAGGTAGGTTACCTAGTTTTATTTGTATTAGCTATTGAAAATTTGTTATAGTGATAAGCAAATAATGTATATTTTACGCGTATTTATCGGTTCAAATTTGTAGTTTAATTTTTTTTTTTAAATTCGATTAAATTATAATTCAACGTAGCAGGTATGTATTTTGTTTAACTATATACATAACATGCTGTAGGTTGTGAGTTCGATCCCCACCAAAGACAAGCATTTTGTGTAGGGAACAGATGTTTGGGGTGTGTGTGGGAGTTGTATTGTATGTATTATATGGTAGGTATATATTCACACAAAATAAGTATTTAAGTATTATATCAGTTATCTGTTTGCCATAGTATAAGTTTTGGTTATTTTGGGGTTAGATGGCGTTGTGCCAAAATTAAATGTATGTGAGTAGTTATTCATGTGGGGCATAGCTATGGTAGTTTTTGTTTTCATTCATCGTTTGAGTGGCAGCTGTGTTGGGCGTGTGTGGGTGAGGTTAACCGGCTTATAAAACGATTAACTTGAAGGATGTCTGGTAACGCTATTTAGGCTATGTCAGCTGAATTTGCTTATTCCGTGAGGCTTTTCCGATTGCCTTGACCCCTACGGACATTTAACATGTAGTCTACATAACAACCTAGTTCTGATATATCGCGCTATCAGTATCGCATAAATGAAAATTTATTTAAAAATCTGATCAAATATCTTAAACAAGTAGGCTGCGAAGATTAGACCTCGCGAAGACACAACTTTTTTTAGATAGAAATCTTAAACCGAGCAATTTACTACATTTTGAGGATCCTACTCATCACGCAGAAGATCATCAGATGTTTACCAATTTTTAATGATATTTTTAGGATCTCACGAGGCGGAGATATTTTATAGGTCCTTTTTGGAGGAAGTACCTCTCTAATCAAACATCGCCGACGACGACAAGATAATTCTATGAAATGAAATGTTTATTTGCGAGAAACATGGTTAGTTCTTAAAGAAGTTAGGCACAGTATCACATATTTCACCAAATCATGCAAATTTAAATGGCTTACATACTTATCAATATTATTATTAATTGGCCATAAATTATTCTGTCACCGCTATACAATGTTCATATACTATTTACTATAAAGGCATAAAACCTGTAGGTACACCAAGTTTCGTCCAGATCTGTTGTAAAATACGACCTGTAGAGGTGTACCAACCAACCGACAGAGAAGCAGAGAGCAGTGGGTTGTGGTAGTGAGCAGTTTTAGCTCGCAATCCGGATAACGGATTTCCGTCATCCGGAAAACGAAAAAAACTCAGAATCCGCTTTCAGAGCTTGAGCGCATCGCTCGCTCGGTCAATAAGCAAATTGATAATTTTCTAAATTAATAATTGTAGGTATACTATATTGCTGGTGCTATTTCAAATAAGTGTATACGTAAGTATTTACAAATATACTGTAGGTATAGATGATAAAATAATATGATGTCATATTTTCTTTAAGTAAATGTAACATGTTACAATAAACAGACATACATTTACTCGTCTAAGACATTGACTGATAGTTGTGCTCTACCAGATCAGGCTCATGTTGAAGTTTAAATTCATTTTTCTATCTAAACATGGTGTACCTACATACAACATGATTGCAATAAATGTATTTGATTTGATTTTAAATTTCTTATGATGACTATTTTATTGGGTTTGAAAAAATAGGATTCTCTGTTAACCTTGTGTCTACCACACAGACTTTAGAGTTTTTGAAACTTAAATCCTTGATTATGCTAAAGAAAGTCAGAGGCACGTAGTTAGTATTCCACACGTGAACGTGAAAGTTCACTACCGAAAAACCCATTGTCTAGTGTGAACCTGCCTAATCTATAGCTATAGTTTAGTTAGTTTACATAGGTACCCAATATCCTATTGGGATTACGCGACTCAAAATACAAAATCAAAAAGAAAATGGCAGGGACAAGGCAGAGAGAGCAGACTCGTCCTGACTGCTTTAGTGTTATCACTTCCATACAAAATGTATGGGACCGATATGCTTCTGCCGCATCAAGACACGTTTCTAACGTGATTCTATATTTACTGATACAAAATCCTGTGCTTCATAACAAACTTTTTCTCGTCGAAACATATATATAGTCTATAAACCTTACTACAGTTGTGTTATATGGTCGTAGATGGCGCCAGTGGTAGAAGCAGCTACCGCACCGGTGTGGCTCGGCGAGGGCCCTCATTGGGACTCGAGCGAGCAGGCTCTGTACTTCGTCAGTATCTTCGACAAGTCTATACACAAGTATACTCCCGCCACCGGCCTCACTGGTGCTAAACTGAGTAAGTTATTCTTCATTTTCATAGTAAGCTCTTAAATCCGAAAGTAACCGTGTCAGCGTACACGCAGCCACCTGTATGCCTCAAGTTGACGGACGCAGGGTAGTGCATCGTGGGGCACGTACCTAACGTACGTGACCTACAAGGCAACACTTTGTTATAGGTGATGGTTACCACTTAACATCAGGTCCACCAGCAGTAGCGTAAAAAAAGATTGTATACTTTATCAGCTCAGCTCTTGCTACACCACAAGCTAGGTAAGTAGTAGTAGCACTCTTTTTAAAGATGCGTACGTTGCGTAGTTTGCTTTTCCGGATGCGTACTGCCACCATGCCCATGGTGAAATTACAGGCACATGCGATCTAACATATCTGTATACCTCACCTAACGTGTGTGACCTGCGGGGTAATGCTTTGCGATGGTACTTATCATCAGGTGGGCATCGGGTTACTGATAGTCTTATATTTGTTCTTACAGATGGTATGCCCACCTTCATAATTCCAGTGGACGGCAAGAAGAACCACTTTGTGATCGGCCTGAACCGCGAGGTGGTCGAGCTCGAGTGGGACGGAACCCAGGACTCGGTGAAGGTACTCCGGACGGTGGCTGAGGTGGATCAAGAGAACCCTGCCAACAGGTTTAATGACGCCAAGGCCGATCCTAGGGGAAGACTGTTTGCTGGTGAGAATACACAACTATCATTGTTATGCTGTTTTTATAACTGATGAAATGAGCACCGAGAGACCACCGGTGTTGTAGTGAGATTGACCCCGCCTTGGGTCGTGGGTTCGAATCCGGTCGTGCACTAATAGATTTTTCTTTACGAAAAATGTAAGTGCGCAACGGCAGTGCTCTCAGTTTCACACTTCACAGTTTGTATTCTAGAAGCGGTGAGAGGCTTGCAACCTGTCACGTATGGAATACTAACTACTGCATACTACTAACCGGGTAACTAACCGAGGGTTAAAAACATACAAGAGCAAATCTTACTAACACTTGTTGGTTTTTTATCAAAAAACAGTTCACACTCAATATTATCGCGGTATACTATAATAAATGTTATAATGTCCATGTACTCCAGGAATGGTCGAGTAAGTTTCCCCCCACGCGCCCTCTTCCCTCTAGTTACTGAATACGTATGGTATGCGTAATCAAATACTGCAATAAAATAATTTATTTCCTTTTACAAAGTAGGTAGTGAGTAGGTACAGGTACACTATGCATGTTGTACTCAAATCACAAGTCAAGTTTAAAAACATTTATTCAGGGATCATAATATCCAGACATTGAATTGTCATAAAGTCGTTTTGAATTGTAAGTGTCAGTTTATCGCGAGCAAAGTAAGTTTAGTACCTATACAACATACGAATGTAATTAAACTTTGAGAGAAGTTTCTTAAAGCCTGTAATTATAACAATCGATTTAATCTATGTAGATGATTATATCTGACAATTTTACAGTATAAAATATTATTTATAATAATCAATGTAAATTAACATTCCGCCGCGGGCGATCGGAATGTTTATAAAACATTGTATTATCAAATATATTGTAAGTGATAAGGCGATCGATGAAAGAAAGATTTAGTTAGGTCTTCACCTAAAACGCGTCGAGCAACACTTAATTACATCGTATTATTTATTACAAGCATAGGTTAGTTTGGGGCTAGATAACGCTGTGTGAAATGGTGAAGTATTTCTGCTCGAACGACTCCAAAAAAGGGGCTACTGAATATAACTTAAAAGATCCGGAAAGAGTGGCGTATTAAATCACACTTCAAAATCTTGCTTGAGTGAAAAACAAAACACTCCCTTTCGGCACACCTTGTTTTTTTATCAAACTGTTCCAATTCTTTACACGGTAAGTACCTATCTTATCTCTTGAGAGACAAGACACAGTTATAAAATACTTTATAATTCTTATCAACTCACTTGTCAAAATTCGCGATAGTCTCTACGGGGGATAGTTAATCAGTGGCTGTCAAAGTTTCAATCGATAAATTCATCAGATATCGTTTTGCTTTTAAGATTTCGCGACTCTCCTACCTGTAACGTTATCGTTTATGCCACTGTATACATTCTTTACAAGCTTTTATCAAAGAAATGAACTTTAAAAGAAAATAAAATACATTAAGAAATAAAATATCTTATTATTAAAATATTTATTGATAAAGTGTGATCAGTCTTGACTGGCCTCACAGCTCAGTTAGTAGTAGCCTTCTGCGCTGTAGGTTGTGGGTTTGATCCCCACCAAGGACAAAAATTTGTGTGATAAACATAGATATTTATTCTCTGCCTGGGGTGTTATATTGTGTTCTTAGTATTTATTTACAAAAAAAAGTATGTAAGTATTCAATCAGTCACCTGTTTCACATAGTACAAAGTTTCGGGCAAAATTTGCAAAAAAATGTGTAAAAATGTCCTCAACATCTTATTTAATATTTATCTCCATCAACAAAAAAAACTCGTATTATATAAACGGTACCCTACAATCACGGTATACAGTAAATAAATACTAATTTTCATCCAAATTGGCGTTATAAAATGATTCAGTCAAACTGATTGTAATCTTGTACTTCCAGGCACAATGGGGCACGAGTATGAGCCCGGCAAGTTCCGGCTGAAGAAGGGGTCTCTGTACCGCATCTCATCTTCGGGCGAGGTTACAAGGTTGGCAGACAACATTGATATTTCCAACGGCATGTGCTGGGATCTCGCGGAGAAAGCCTTCTACTACGCCGATTCCTTCGAGTACGCTGTCCGGAGATACGACTATGATGTCGAAACTGGTGATATTAGTGAGTATCCAGATAAATCTATACTATAATATTATAAAGAGGGAAGATTCCACTGGACTGATCTGAAAAATTCTTTCACCATTGGGATGCTACACTATCCCCGAGTGACATATAATTTAAAAATTAGGTATTCTTACCCCAATGATGTAACCCAAGGTGTAAAAAAATTCCTTGCGTCACGTGTGCTGCGAAAACTATTGATTTTATAATTTTTGAAATTTTTATTATATGTATATTGATATGCGCGATGCCAGTTTGAGAAAACTGACTCAGCTCAATTTTACGGATAGATAAATAACGACCGGATTAAGTTATAATAATCCGGTCGTGATTTATCTATCCGTATATAACGTGTCAGGGATTATGAAAAAGACTATAAATATGTATTTAAAAGAGAAAAGTTGACACGTGTTCTATCAGCTTTCTGGGTACCTTAGTAGAATCTTTGCTTAGTTTAGAGTTAGTAGGCGCTGTGAGAATGCCTGCCAATATTGATAAATGATATTTCCAGCGAATCCTCGGCTGGTGTTCAAGTACAAGGAGCACGACATCCCCGGCATAGTGGACGGCATGACTATCGACACGGAAGGAAACCTCTGGATCGCTAACTTCGACGGCAGCCACGTTAGTACATTACTTACAAATTACGTTAAAATAAGTTTAACAACGACAAAAAAATCTACTTACTGATGGAACACACGGATGCCAACTAATAACAACAGGTCACGTTTGATATTAACTTGCCCTACGATATACTGTTGTAATGTCTATAAGCCTCACGTGCCTCTAATGTCACCGGCATCTATATCCAAATGGGATTTGAGCCCACTTTGGCTCGAGAATTTGCTTCTTCCCTTGAGACGGGGATTAGCGTATCGCAATTGCACCACCGGGAGCTTAATCCTTCTTGGCGAAATACTCCTAGGATATTTTTATACGGTGCTTTAGTGACCTAATTTACATACGACCTATATATATTTGTTAGCGGTACAAACTGATGGTGACTTGCAATATTACCTACATGTAACTCCTAATTTATCTCTTTCAGGTACTGAAAATCGACCCTCGTTCCGGGAAACTGCTTCAAAAGGTCCCCATCCCGGCGCTTCAAGTGACCTCGGCGACATTCGGCGGTCCAGCGTTGGACATCCTCTACGTGACCTCTGCCAGTATGAACCGTGGGGAGGAACAGAAGCCGCCCTGTGGCTCTCTTTTTAAGGTCACTGGACTGGGTGTAAAGGGACGGGAGAATGTTAATGTTAAGCTTGATTAAATTATTTCATGAAAATTACGTTTTTCAATTTAACAACACTGCCATTTTTATTTTTTAATAAGAACCCGAACGAAACGTATAGAACAGTGACTTGCGAAATGGAAAATCAGAGCCTCTTGTGCTGCGTACAGACTTACCCAACATAACATGAAACAAATTAATTTATACTTGTCTAGCTATAAGGTAGCGTATGCTATAGGTTGTGGATGCTAATAGTTATAAGGGAGCTCAAGACTGCAGTCCCCACAGAACGCAAATAACAGTATTTGTCCTGACTGGCCGACTGATTTTTTTAATACTACTTGCTAATTGAACACGACCCACCTCATGTTAAGTCATCACCCATAGTAAAACATCACCTCGCAGGTCACGTAGGTAGGTAAGGTACTCCTGGAACGTGCTCCACGATGCCCTGCGTTCACCAACCTCAGACATACAGGTAACCTACCTGGTTACGGTGCGATTACCGCCTGTCTGTAATTGCACCGGCACCCACACCCTTTCAACTGAAACACGACGTTTTAGAAGAATTCGGCCTTTTACACAATATCATTGGTAGCCCTGTTTCTGGTTTATGGAAATACCCATTGCTTGCATATGTCTAGGGAAGGTAGTTAAAGACACAGTCATATTCAATAATGTATACCTACAAGTGTATGTGTATACCTAATAATTTTTCTGCATTATTCCGGCAAATACGACAAGACAAGCAATTACATCTTCTAGCACTACCGTATACATTGCTCGTCAAATAAGTTAGGAGACTACAAAAGCAAAAAGAAACCAAGACAGTTAGGTGGTAGGTGTGTTTCGTAGTACAAGTATGTACTTAGGTACTCACAGCTCTAAGTAGCTACATATCTAGTTAACCTTATCGTAAAATGCCTATCTATGAAGTACCTCTGCCTAGACAAGTTCATTCATTCATAACAAGAGCCCCTTCAATCTGAATTGTTTTCCAGCCTCGTACAATAATTGCATTCTAGAGAGGTTAGGTTATTCGACCTTGATACAAGTAACAAGCTATCGAGGCATCAATGCTGTGTTTGTGGACGGCCGATCTCGAACCAATACCGTAAATAAACATCATTATGCCGGCAAGTCTATAAAGCAGGAGCTGATAAACTTACGAGCTCAGTATTGTTTCGACAGTGAACATATTTACAGGGCACATCAGTGGAGGTAAGTTATTTAACTTTTATTTTTGGGATAATATTATTAAGTAGGCACCTACCTACCTATAGCACAGGTTTAGTTTTAGTAAATCTTCCAGTGTAGTCTAGGTAGTTAGTTAGGTACTTGCTGTAGATTGTGTAGGCAGTATAATTAAATTGTTCATTAAACATGTGCATGCCTCCAGCTTCCTCATATGGAAAATGCAGATTCTGAAAATGCCAATATTTAGTTCATATTTAGTACCATCATAGATTACAACCATAATTTAGGTGCCAAAAAAACAACGACGCTACAAGCCTTTGAAGGTGTGTTAGCTGAAGTAACATGCCACCAGCTTCCTCATTCAGTGTGGGCAAACGAGTGCTGATAGAGCTATAGAACAAACGCTAGCATTTAGTACCAGATTAGTGCACTAGGTAGCAAAATTTCCAAACCTGCAGCTAAAACACTCTCGGAGTTATAAGACTTCATCAACGTGTAAGCTGACGTACCGTTATTTCAGCACGCACATGCTGGTTCTCTGAAACGGCTGCAGCTATAGACACGGTTGATATCTCCAGATTCAGTGCACAATTGGTGCCAAAGGTACCAAATATTTGAGGCTTCTAGGTTCAAAACTCTTTGAACTACAGGCTTTTAGCAACGTGTAAGCTGGGGAAACGTTTCTCCAGCTGACACATGCTGGATCTCAGAAACGGTAAGAGATAGAGATTCGGTTGATATCTCCAGATGTCAATATGAATTAGTGCACTTGGCACCAAAATTTTGGAGTCTCTAGGACCAATAGTTACATCACAAGAAGCAAAAAACCATTTAACGGTCAACAAATTCAAACCAGTTTTCGCTTCTATAAAAGCGCGGCGTTGCCGCTCTGCACGCTACAATAGCGAGCGAACATTATGCTTGTTCTCTGTCTGTTTTTATATCTGTCTCTGGATACAACGTGTGTTGCCAGTTCAGTTTTAGTAGGTCGACAGTTTTATTCGAGTCTTGTCAGAACAGGTATTATAGGTACGAGGTACTACTAGATAGGTACTTTATTTTGTCTAGTTTAAATTGGGTTTGTATGTACTCAAATAGTTGATTTGACGACCGATGTGACGCGGCGGCCTGTGACGCAGAAGTTTGCGGGTTCGATTCCCACCTTGGAATAAAATGTTTAAACGAACTGCTCATATTTAATACGGGTGTTCTGGGTATTTTCTTTGTTTAGTAAAAAATATGTAGGTATGTATGTAACGTCAGATTTGGAATTCAAGATGGCGGGTGCAAATGATGGTACAAAAAACTGACATGGGGGTCTTTTTTGACTAATTTGGGGGTGCTGATTACGAATATCTGGTCAGATTTGAAATTCAAAATGGCGGGTGCAAAAAATGGTACAAAAAACTGACATGGGTGTCTTTTTCGACTAATTTGGGGATGCTGATAACGAATATCTGGTCAGATTTGGAATTCAAAATGGCGGATGCAAATGATGGTACAAAAAACTGATATGGGTGTCTTTTTCGACTAATTTGGGGGTGCTGATTACGAATATCTGGTCAGATTCGAAATCCAAAATGGCGGATGCAAAAAATGGTACTAAAAACTGACATGGGTGTCTTTTTCGACTAATTTGGGGGTGCTGATTACGAATATCTGGTCAAATTTGAAATTCAAAATGGCGGGTACAAAAATGGTACAAAAAACTGACATGGGTGTCTTTTTCGACTAATTTGGGGGTGCTGATTACGAATATCTGGTCAAATTTGAAATTCAAAATGGCGGGTACAAAAAATGGTACAAAAAACTGACATGGATGTCTTTTTCGACTAATTTGGGGGTGCTGATTACGAATATCTGGTCAAATTTGAAATTCAAAATGGCGGGTACAAAAATGGTACAAAAAACTGACATGGGTGTCTTTTTCGACTAATTTGGGGGTGCTGATTACGAATATCTGGTCAAATTTGAAATTCAAAATGGCGGGTACAAAAATGGTACAAAAAACTGACATGGGTGTCTTTTTCCACTAATTTGGGGGTGCTGATTACGAAAATCTGGTCAAATTTGAAATTCAAAATGGCGGGTACAAAAAATGGTACAAAAAACTGACATGGGTGTCTTTTTCGACTAATTTGGGGGTGCTGATTACGAATATCTGGTCAAATTTGAAATTCAAAATGGCGGGTACAAAAAATGGTACAAAAAACTGACATGGGTGTCTTTTTCGACTAATTTGGGGGTGCTGATTACGAATATCTGGTCAAATTTGAAATTCAAAATGGCGGATGCAAAAAATGGTACTAAAAACTGACATGGGTGTCTTTTTCGACTAATTTGGGGGTGCTGATTACGAATATCTGGTCAAATTTGAAATTCAAAATGGCGGGTACAAAAATGGTACAAAAAACTGACATGGGTGTCCTTTTTGACTAATTTGGGGATGCTGATTACGAATATCTGGTCAAATTTGAAATTCAAAATGGCTGGTACAAAAATGGTACAAAAAACTGACATGGGTGTCTTTTTCGACTAATTTGGGGGTGCTGATTACGAAAATCTGGTCAGATTTGGAATTCGAAATGGCGGATGCAAATGATGGTACAAAAAACTGATATGGGTGTCTTTTTCGAATAATTTGGGGGTGTTGATTACGAATATCTGGTCAGATTTGAAATTCAAAATGGCGGGTGCAAAAGATGGTACAAAAAACTGACATGGGTGTCTTTTTCGACTAATTTGGGGGTGCTGATTACGAATATCTGGTCAAATTTGAAATTCAAAATGGCGGGTACAAAAATGGTACAAAAAACTGACATGGGTGTCTTTTTCGACTAATTTGATGGTGCTGATTAAGTAGTCATTATGAATTTCAAATCTGACCAGATATTCGTAATCAGCACCCCCAAATTAGTCGAAAAAGACACCCGTCAGTTTTTTGTACCATTTTTTGTACCCGCCATTTTGAATTTCAAATTTGACCAGATATTCGTAATCAGCACCCCCAAATTAGTCGAAAAAGACACCCATGTCAGTTTTTTGTACCATTTTTTGTACCCGCCTTTTGGATTTCAAATTTGACCAGATATTCGTAATCAGCACCCCCAAATTAGTCGAAAAAGACACCCATGTTAGTTTTTTGTACCATTTTTGTACCAGCCATTTTGAATTTCAAATTTGACCAGATATTCGTAATCAGCATCCCCAAATTAGTCAAAAAGGACACCCATGTCAGTTTTTTGTACCATTTTTTGTACCCGCCATTTTGAATTTCAAATTTGACCAGATATTCGTAATCAGCACCCCCAAATTAGTCGAAAAAGACACCCATGTCAGTTTTTAGTACCATTTTTTGCATCCGCCATTTTGAATTTCAAATCTGACCAGATATTCGTAATCAGCACCCCCAAATTAGTCGAAAAAGACACCCATGTCAGTTTTTTGTACCATCTTTTGCACCCGCCATTTTGAATTTCAAATCTGACCAGATATTCGTTATCAGCACCCCCAAATTAGTCGAAAAAGACACCCATGTCAGTTTTTTGTACCATCTTTTGCACCCGCCATTTTGAATTTCAAATCTGACCAGATATTCGTAATCAGCACCCCCAAATTATTCGAAAAAGACACCCATATCAGTTTTTTGTACCATCATTTGCATCCGCCATTTCGAATTCCAAATCTGACCAGATATTCGTAATCAGCACCCCCAAATTAGTCGAAAAAGACACCCATGTCAGTTTTTTGTACCATTTTTGTACCAGCCATTTTGAATTTCAAATTTGACCAGATATTCGTAATCAGCACCCCCAAATTAGTCAAAAAGGACACCCATGTCAGTTTTTTGTACCATTTTTTGTACCCGCCATTTTGAATTTCAAATTTGACCAGATATTCGTAATCAGCACCCCCAAATTAGTCGAAAAAGACACCCATGTCAGTTTTTTGTACCATTTTTTGTACCCGCCATTTTGAATTTCAAATTTGACCAGATTTTCGTAATCAGCACCCCCAAATTAGTGGAAAAAGACACCCATGTCAGTTTTTTGTACCATTTTTGTACCCGCCATTTTGAATTTCAAATTTGACCAGATATTCGTAATCAGCACCCCCAAATTAGTCGAAAAAGACACCCATGTCAGTTTTTTGTACCATTTTTGTACCCGCCATTTTGAATTTCAAATTTGACCAGATATTCGTAATCAGCACCCCCAAATTAGTCGAAAAAGACACCCATGTCAGTTTTTTGTACCATTTTTGTACCCGCCATTTTGAATTTCAAATTTGACCAGATATTCGTAATCAGCACCCCCAAATTAGTCGAAAAAGACACCCATGTCAGTTTTTAGTACCATTTTTTGCATCCGCCATTTTGGATTTCGAATCTGACCAGATATTCGTAATCAGCACCCCCAAATTAGTCGAAAAAGACACCCATATCAGTTTTTTGTACCATCATTTGCATCCGCCATTTTGAATTCCAAATCTGACCAGATATTCGTTATCAGCATCCCCAAATTAGTCGAAAAAGACACCCATGTCAGTTTTTTGTACCATTTTTTGCACCCGCCATTTTGAATTTCAAATCTGACCAGATATTCGTAATCAGCACCCCCAAATTAGTCAAAAAAGACCCCCATGTCAGTTTTTTGTACCATCATTTGCACCCGCCATTTTGAATTCCAAATCTGACGTTACATACATACCTACATACTTTTTACTAAACAAAGAAAATACCCAGAACACCCGTATTAAATATGTGCAGTTCGTTTAAACATTTTATTCCAAGGTGGGAATCGAACCCGCAAACTTCTGCGTCACAGGCCGCCGCGTCACATCGGTCGTCAAATCAACTATTTGAGTACATACAAACCCAATTTAAACTAGACAAAATAAAGTACCTATCTAGTAGTACCTCGTACCTATAATACCTGTTCTGACAAGACTCGAATAAAACTGTCGACCTACTAAAACTGAACTGGCAACACACGTTGTATCCAGAGACAGATATAAAAACAGACAGAGAACAAGCATAATGTTCGCTCGCTATTGTAGCGTGCAGAGCGGCAACGCCGCGCTTTTATAGAAGCGAAAACTGGTTTGAATTTGTTGACCGTTAAATGGTTTTTTGCTTCTTGTGATGTAACTATTGGTCCTAGAGACTCCAAAATTTTGGTGCCAAGTGCACTAATTCATATTGACATCTGGAGATATCAACCGAATCTCTATCTCTTACCGTTTCTGAGATCCAGCATGTGTCAGCTGGAGAAACGTTTCCCCAGCTTACACGTTGCTAAAAGCCTGTAGTTCAAAGAGTTTTGAACCTAGAAGCCTCAAATATTTGGTACCTTTGGCACCAATTGTGCACTGAATCTGGAGATATCAACCGTGTCTATAGCTGCAGCCGTTTCAGAGAACCAGCATGTGCGTGCTGAAATAACGGTACGTCAGCTTACACGTTGATGAAGTCTTATAACTCCGAGAGTGTTTTAGCTGCAGGTTTGGAAATTTTGCTACCTAGTGCACTAATCTGGTACTAAATGCTAGCGTTTGTTCTATAGCTCTATCAGCACTCGTTTGCCCACACTGAATGAGGAAGCTGGTGGCATGTTACTTCAGCTAACACACCTTCAAAGGCTTGTAGCGTCGTTGTTTTTTTGGCACCTAAATTATGGTTGTAATCTATGATGGTACTAAATATGAACTAAATATTGGCATTTTCAGAATCTGCATTTTCCATATGAGGAAGCTGGAGGCATGCACATCATTAAACGCTTGGTTTACGCTAAGAATTGTTCAAGTTATTATCAGCTCATTTTAAGTGATTATTTTTATCTATAGTTAGGGTACCTACCATAGGTAGGTAGGTAGATTGGGACCGATGGATCTGCCTACAGATCAAGCCTGCAGTTTTGAAGTTTGTTTTTTTCCGAAATAAGTACTTACTTACATCTTCGGATTTCAAAAGAAAAAATCAACTAGACATGCTATAATAAGACTTATGCAAGACATCCTGACTGGCCTTGAGAAATCACATAAAACCTATGGAATATTTTGTGATCTATCAAAGGCATTTGATTGTGTTTCTCATGATATTTTGCTTAAAAAACTTGATCACTATGGTATCCGCAACAAAGAATTAGATATATTCAAATCATATCTATGTAATAGGGACCAAATTACAGAGCTAAATAGTGTAAGATCAAACAAATGTACTGTAAAGTTAGGTGTTCCGCAAGGATCAATATTAGGTCCTCTCTTATTTTTAATTTACATAAACGATGTATCCATAGTTTGTAAGGATATTGACATGGTCTTTTTTGCTGACGACACAAGTTTAATCATTAAGAACAAAATGCATGATAATATTAGCCTTATGCTTAGAGATGTTATGCCTAATTTAGAAAAGTGGTTTGCTGTAAATAACTTATTACTAAATATTAGCAAAACACATGTTGTAAATTTTTGGCTAGGTACAAATGTATCACCAAATACTTCAGTACAGCATACATTAAAAGACTTGTCTCTACCTAGTGCTGACCGAATTAAGTTTTTAGGAGTCTGGTTAGACTCTAAGTTGACATGGTCTGTTCATATTGAAGAGTTAACAAAAAAATTGAGTTCAGCAACATATGCTATCAAAAAAATTAAGGAACTAGGGGGTATTAAAGCAGCAAGAGATGTATATTTTGCTTACTTTCATTCCTTGATGACCTATGGGGTAATGTTCTGGGGTACAGCAGCTGACTCAAATAGGATATTTATACTTCAGAAACGCTGCATAAGGTATATTCTAGGTATGACAAAAATGGATTCTTGTAGAGATAAATTTAGAGAGTTAAGTATTATGACCATGACCTGTGAATTTATATACCAAAATATTGTATACATTAGGGAAAATTTAAGTCATATGACATTAAAAGAGAACACTCATTGTTACAACACAAGACATAAGAAAAATATAGCGGTGCCAGCTGTTAGACTAGCAAAAACAAAAAAAAGTTTTGTTTCTGTGTCTATTAAATTGTATAATAATATTCCGATTGACATAAGAAATAAGAACGACATTGATTTTTTTAAATTTATTAAAAATAGGCTATTATTTAAAAGTTATTATAAAATTGACGAAGCTCTGGCTGATAAATTTATATTTTGTGATGACATTGACTGTTTTAATTAAGTGATGTATTAATTTTCTATTCGAATTGAATAGTGTAATTTTATTTTATGTTCTCTTATTTCCATAATTATTATTAAATACAATTCTATGTTAATTATTGTACTTGACGTATCTAAGTACATGTGACATGTCAAAAGATAAATAAATATTATGATTATGATTATGATTATGATCATTGCTTTAGTTTTTTAGTTTCTTGTGAAACGTACGAAATTAATACATTTAAGGAGGTGGTATCCGCCAACGAGAGGTTTTCTCCGTGTAATTTCTCTTTGATGAGTGAGTATAAATGTCCAAAAAAAATATATATTGCTTATTAAAGACTAGTTGCTTATTAAAGACTAAATTTTAATTTGAACAATTGAAATAATTCTAACTATATTATTACTATATGAAAAAATATCCAAAGTGAAGCAATTTTTATTTTAAATTTGGTTATTTCTTCTAAACGGTATTGATTTTTAGTATTTTTTTTCACACAAATATTTGTCAAAGTATTTATCACAAAGTGAACAATTGGCAGTTCGAACTAATAATTCATTAGGCTAAAAATAATTATTTCTTGAATGCGATATGAAATGGAATGCGCGCGGGTCCCTGTGCGGGCGACGGGCGGCAGTGCAACTCAGTATGGACAGACTCCTCAAGGTCGTTGGCGAGTACCACCGCCTTAAGTACCTACCTAGTTTGTTTAGGAACTAGCCAGGAACAATAACAAACAAGTGTTAGTTACAGGCTAACAAAGCTAACAGTGTTACGATAAATATTTTTATTTTTGTGAAGAGTTGCACCTTCAGTCTTCCAATAAGCATTTTTACATTCTGTAAATTCACTGGCTATAGCCAGTGAATTGATGGGCAAACTGATTTTTTGAGGACTGATGATTTTAAGGAGATATCTCCATCAACCACCTCAGATGTCGTACAAGGTGCAGAAGATAACCAGTCCGCTGGTGCTGGGTGAGGGTCCGCACTGGGACGAGGGTCAGCAAGCCCTCTTTTTCGTCAGCATTCACGAGAAGACCATTCATAAATACGTGCCGGCTACAGGAGATCACACCAAGACTACGCTGGGTAAGACGTTTTTGAACTTCCCCAACCCCGTTACTGGCTACCCTACCTGGCTATCCCCCCCCATTGGAGAATGGGAGGGGTATGTGGGACACCCCGGCCCCTAAGGACCGGTACACATTAAACAACCCAGCAGCGCACCTGCTTCGTATATGTGGACGGGGACTGGGAAACCGGCGGAGCCTTTACCCTGGCTAACCCGGGCTACTCCGACCAACCTAGATTAGCAACTCAGCTCATTTTCGTTGTAATCGTTATATTAAATTAGCACTCGCTGCGTCTGAGCTACGACGACGGCTGACGACTGACTACGAAATACAAATCCCTCCCTTATACAGCATGCTCCATTTTTGATTTTAAGATGGCCGCCCTGGTTTCATTGTCCCGGTAGAGGGCACCACCGACCGATTCGTGGTCGGAGTCGAGCTCAAGTTCCAGATCATCCAATGGGACGGCCAAGACGGTAGCGGAGCCAGGGTCGTCAAAGTGCTGGGCGAAGTAGACCAGCATGAGAAGAAGAACCGGCTCAATGATGGAAAGTGCGATCCTAGGGGAAGGCTGTTTGCTGGTAAGTGGTAAATATTTTTGAACGAACCGCATTATTATGTCTACGGCCCTATCTGTAATCAAATAACTCTACAATTGCCAGGGACTATGGGCTTCGAACATCCACCAGGCGTGTTCGATCCAGAGAAAGGTTCTCTCTACCGTGTGGACTCGTCCAAGGGTGGCAAGCTGGAACGCATCGTCGACCGCGTTGGCATCTCCAACGGCCTCGCGTGGGACCTCAAGGAGAAGGCGTTCTACTACACAGACTCCCCCGAGACCAAGATTAGGAGATACGATTATAATGTGGAGACAGGGGACATCTGTAAGTTTTCTTCTCATATCGTTTGTAATTCTTATCATACTTATATAATCTTCATTAGTTCATCAGTACCGATGGGCGATTAAATCATTGATGGCCTAAGTTATAAAAAATCTTTCAAAATATAATGCTTAAATGATTGCCATCTCTTATCAATGGGTATGACAAAGAGTGACAGAGTAATCAATAATAAAATAAAGTTTTTAATAGGCAAATGTTTGACCAAGTTAGCAGCATAGTTTGTGTCATCAATCAACCAAAGGTGTACTATTACTTAAGGTATTTAATATTACTAATGCTTTTACTGTGCGTAAAAAAGTACTATTACTGTTTTATTTTGCAAGCTGGTAAAGCTCATCAGGCAGGGATCGATTTTGAGGTTTTCTTACCTAACTTGTTAGTGGAAACACTCCTGATAAAGGTAGGTAGAGTAGAGTCTGCGATATAGCAACTACTATTGTCGAATAAAATTACAGTGTACAACTTGTTCTTCCAGCCAACCAAACGTACATCTTCGACCTCCGCGCAAACAACATCGACGGCTTCCCCGACGGCACCACCATCGACACAGACGGTAACCTCTGGGTGGCAATCTTCTCCGGCTCATGCATCATCAAAATCAACCCTCGCACTGGGAAACTGCTGGAGAAAATACCAATCCCAGCTTCACAAGTCACTTCTGTGACCTTTGGAGGACCAAACTACGATATTCTCTTTGTGACCACAGCTTCAATGAACATCGACGGAGAACAACCGCCGCCGTGTGGGTCAACTTTCATGGTTACTGGCTTGGGGGTGAAAGGGCACCCCAATGTTAATTTTAAACTTTGAATGATGAATGTTTTAAACTATTGTTTGATATTTTAATCTGAACTAAGTAATTTGCCCTACCTGCTTGTTTATACGTACAAAACAAAGTTAGAAAGTAATGTAATAAACTTTATTAACCACCTAGTTTCCATGTATTTTGTTCGTTCGTACTAACTACAATACTATGAATGAAACAATCTTAGACAAAATCAGTTCACTTTTATTGTTGAATTTGGAAAAAAAATACACTAATATCTCAAAATGTTAGTTTAACTTGCACGTACATTCACAGACAAAAAATATCACAAGTCACAACACTATTAAATCTTAATATAGTTTTATTTATGTAGATTATGTAGTGGCATGGACCTCCTGATGTGGTTACAATCGTTCGGTATTCGTGTTAGGGCTACATGCTTTGACTATTAAAAGCATCGTGAAGCAGAGATGTGAACGAACACGTTTTAAGCAGCTAACCGAAAACTATTTAGATCTAAGCCACTACATTACAATACAAGTTACCTACGTTAACATTGCCCTGATATGATATCAATTTTGTTATTTGATAGTAACGCTAATCGTCACTACCCTCATGTTTGACATTGCAACACTTATACACTTGGCACATTTACGTTAAGACTACACGAAAACAAAAATATAAAATTACGCATTTTGCGTTTTTCTGACGAGATACAGTAACTGACGGTTTTCTTAAAATAAACTAAGTTTACGTAAAAAAATTATTAAACACTACATAACATAAAATCGAACTCCTAGTGATTTAAAACTAATACTGAAACACCGAATGACTACTATACAAAACTAATTACTTTTTTTGTTATTTTATTGTTTTTTACTTAACAACTGGACATCGAATGTTAGAATATATTATAGTATTATACATATAGTATGCAACATTAGGAATTGTAAAAGAGGGATCAAAAAAATCATGGGCGGAATTAGAATAGTTGAAAATATGTAAAAAAATATAGAAAGAGTTCAGTTTGTAACATCTTACTAGTGGGTGGTACACGGCTCTCATCCTGCTAAACTATCGCGTCCTCATCGGCGTCCGATACGAACAAGCCCTTACACAATTATTACCTATCCCAACATTACATCCTTATCACAGCCAAATCATGTTGTACACATCCCAAAAATACGTTTTATCTCTATCAATTTTGATTCTTAGCCACGAGTTTGTGACATTAGTTTAAAATCTACGTTAGGTTTGTCAATAACAGATTAAGGTTATAACCGCAAGTTTTTCTATCAGTATTAGTTTCCAGCCTCTGATATAAATGCATATAGTTGTATAAATGCAGGCCTGTGTCTAGACTAGAGACGGATCCCTCATGTGTCTTCAAGCTTCGATAGTCAGAAATGAACTCAACAAAGCGCGAATTATCATTCATCCCGTCAGCGTATAAAAGTAAACATAAGCACCGGATTAAATCTAAATGAATATTTCACAGATGAGATCAAAGTTGGAAACTTGTTGCTTGAATACTTAACGGCGTTTATTATAAATGGAGATTCACACCGTAACCTGAGATCTGCAGACCGCGAGCTAATCTATATAAAGCGAGCTTATTCGAATGGAACCATAACTTAAAGCTAAACTAAAATTAAGCGGACAGGCGACCGGTTGCATCATTTCATGGAGATGACAGATCATCTGGCTGAAGTCCTGTAAAGAACTGTATACTTAAAATCATTCGTCTGTCTTCGAGAATGTTATGTTGCAACCGACAGCCGCCAAGGAACCTAAATGGAATTAAGTTTTGTCGTAAAAGCTAATTTCTTACATTTGCTTACAATTTACAAGTTCGCCTTACACATAAGGAATGCTTTGCGCCTCCTACTAACGCCGATCCATTCACTTCTTTCACCCACACCACAACATTTCAGCAATAATGAACACTTAGTAGTAAAAAATTTCAAAAAACATCTGTGTAATTTTTAAAATCAGTCGAATTACCATGCTAATTTGAGATAATTTATTGGACAAAAATTTTTGTAAAATGCCTGACTTTTGCGTGCCTTTTAATCGGGCATTGTCAATATTTCTTTCTACAATCTTACTAGTAAGGGTTTAAGTACATATACCTACAACCTATAACGTAAAATTTACAATTAGGGCAACAATAATATCGTCGCTTACATAAAATATATATATACATATAATTAAATATACTTAAATAAATAACGGTTCACCATGCTGAGTGCGGGAACATTATATAATAAATAAATGAGACCTGCCTAATCGTGGTCCCAAACAATACAATTATAGCTAAGAGGAATCCTCAAAGGACGTTTGGTAAACCTAATCACAAAGATAAACTTTAAAATGCTACATAGATTATGTATTGTAAATAATCGCTAATTTAATTGACCTTGTTTTCTTATTAATTAATAGGGTGGGACCCACACACAGCATGGCTATAAAAACGACCTGACTTCATTATGAACACATTTGTGTACCAAATTAATTGTACTAATTGAATCAAGGAAAATTTGTAGAGAATACAGATGGGGTTAGATAACTAAATCAAATGTGGGACATAATTCAGCCAGTACCGAATCAAAAGAATATATCGTATACCATTTTCGATAAGCAAAGTCGTTGCTGCGGTTACAAGTCGTTTCTCAATAACTCGTCTAACAAGAAACAGACGAAATTGAAAATATAGATCGTTTTGTTATCAAGTTGAGCATGAAACTGCAGAATACCAGTATTGCCTCTGTTCTTCAAGAGGGGTGCATTTGATGCTACAGCTGCAAACAGTGACTGTATCAAATACATTTTTCAATTCTTGATTATCATTTTATGATGGCGTCACGCGTTCACATCGATGTTAAATCTGCATTTTATTTTGCTCATGTTCCATGTTTCTTGAAAACTTTAAGGTTAGACCTAAAGGTTCTTTTAAACAGAAACAGACTGCTTTAAACTCAGTCTTATTAAGAGTCAGGAACCTTATGAAGCTCAGGTCTATAAGTCGCGAGTCCCGGTCTCTTAAAAGGTTCGCGGAGGATGAACGTCATACAAACGCAATACCAAAAATAGCAACGTTTTACCTGAAATAAAACGTATATTTAATACTTACCTTGCTAAAAGCTTTATAAAGCTTTATATGAGAGCAGCGTATCCGTTTCCGTCGTATTTCAACCAGTTTTTATACTTTTAAGCCTTAAGCTTCCGGTCAAGTGGCGCCACCTGGCGGCCGCGCGCAGTTTTGCTTCGTAAAATGTACCGCGCCATCTTGAAACCATTGGCTTAATTTCACCAGGCAGAGATAAAAGTGAAAGCTTTTAGCAAGGTAAGTATTAAATATACGTTTTATTTCAGGTAAAACGTTGCTATTTATTACTAGACCGTTGCTAAAAGCTTTATAAAGCTTTATATGAGACCTGTTTGTTATCGCCTGGTGTCGCCACTTGTAAGAAATAGGTGGTAACCTAGCGCCAATGTGACATTAAAATATTTTACAATAGTAAGTAGGTAGGTACCTACTAAGAATAGAAAATTAAAATTTATGTTTTATTAACTTATTAACACATCATATATTGTACTTGATATGTAGTGTACAGATCAGTTACTATCGCTGCAGTTATTTACAATAACTACTTGTAATTGTAATGTGTAATTAATGTGTAATTACTGGTATAAGATCAGATTTTATTATAATCAGAAACAATGAAAGTTTTCGTAAATCATCATGCTACTAACTCTTTATTATTTGAAAGGGTTATTAAGCTCAGTTATTGCTTCAACCGGACGATTTGTAAGAATGGAGTGGTGCTTGCTTATAACCTATCACATGTGAATGTGCTGGTACCCACCATCTGATTGATAAACCCCTCAGGCAAAAAATTTGTTGGGAAATAATATTTGATCCCACTTAGTAGATATCGTGGATCTAAAGTACGGAAGTGTCATGTAGCAGTCTCCCTATACAACATTTTGACCTAGCTTGCTATGACGGTGCGTAATGCGGCCTTATGTTATACTTTACTACTGTAAATAATAAGTGAGTAAAGCCTTTTATTCCACTTATAGTTTCTTCTATTCCTAAATATACTGGAATTAGAATTATCAGTAATTCTGATAATAATTTTCAACGGAATTATTTATAATAATTACTGCAATAAGTTTTGAACCGACTGTCGAATAAAGTGATAATATCAGTAGATCTAATGTGGAATAGGATCCAATGTGAATACGATTCATCTTGAGTTTAGAATTACCAGTAAATAGTGTAATGATTGAAACCAAATTATATATTTTGGATATTAATTTTGAACTATTGTTAGATCCAATGTGGAACAGGATCAACTGCAAGTAAGATTTATCGCAAGGGCTGATCATATAAGTGTCTTCCTGAGTTAGGGTGCGTGGTGCGACTATTTTAATAAATGACAATAGAATCATTTGAAATATAAGTAAGTTTGTCAGCGTCCCAAACCGGAAACTTTTTTAAAATCAGTTGTATAACTAAACGTAAGAGTTTAAGAGACAAGCGTCTGGGTCATCATAACTCACAAAGATAAATTTAACATATGCAGTACTACTAACGATTTCACGCCACATGTTATCGAAGCATACATGAGCTAAAAATATATGGCAGTATGGTATGTATGGTATATGGCAGTGCGCGGCAGTAATTACACCAATTGGTCTGTATTTCATATTTCTCCTCGTATTCCCACACTTACAGTGAATCAACGAAAATCCTGTAAACTAGATGTTTCTCCACAGCTTAGACTTTGAGTTTCGCACGTCAACATGTAATTTCCCATGAGGAAATATTACGAGGGATATTTATGATAGTAAAATGATGTGAGCTGTTATGCGAGTTAGTATAGTTTCGCAGAACACTGAACGCACCATGAAATAGTTCAAGGATAGTTGTACTATCCTCACGTATTTTTTACTAAAATAAATCTATTTGTAAAATTTATTACATGTTCATAAGATAATAAAGAGAAGGTAGTCTACACTAGATTGCAATATGCGGATTTAGAGCCGGACAAGTCAGTGTTTGAAATTTCGCCACTTAGCAAACCACACCGACCGGTAATAGATACCATACTGGATGGCGATGGCTTAAAAATTATCAGCATGATTTGATACCTGCCTAGAACATTTTGGACAATCATGATTACCTATGAAATTATTCATGTTTTAGGAAATTTTCCCTCCTCGGAATTGTCCTCGGAGTGAATCCTTTAGTCGCACTGTGCCTAGGTAAGTGCTTGGTGCTTGGCTCTGACTAGCGTGTATAATAACTAGCAGGCACTAGGTTTTTTTTTTTTTTTTTTTTTTTTTTTTTTTTTTTTTCTTTCAGAAAATGCATTTTATGAATTTGGAAAAATCAGTCTTTGAAATTGATCTAATAAACTGATAGCTTTTTTAGAAGAAATTGCGTTTCTTAAATTTATAGTCTATACAATTTTAATAAAGTATGTATCTATCTATCTCAATAAAGTATGGCAACACTTTGATGCGATTCACCTAGCTCTAGCACAATTATAAGTTATCTTTATGATTTCATGGAATAAATGCCTTATGACTTTGACTTGTGATCGCAGAGATTCACACGATTAACGATATCAATAGCTAACCTTTTGTCTTAGCCATCCAACTCGTTCGGTAAAAACAGTATCTTCAAAAAATTATTTTGGCATCTGGTCAACAAAAGTAAAGTATTTTCAACAAATTCTTTGTATAAGGTGTAAAAAGTAGCTATAGGACTTTACTACCTTGAAGTACGCTCGTGAAAAATTCACTTTGTATAATACGCCAGGTTTTTGTACAAAATCCGGAATCTTTGTTATACTTATCAGGTAAAAGGCTTGGCAAACAGAAATGACCGTGTAGCGCTTCGGGATTATACTAAGGCTAATAATGGCTGAGAAGAGCCGAAAACCGGGCTTAGTGGCACGTCTTGGGAGAGGCCTACGTCCAGCAGTGGACTAATATAGGCTGATGATGATGATGATGATGATGATAGGCTGACCTATCAGACTGCACCACTAGAAATAGAAATGACGAAAGTGAAAGCATTGTACTGTAAGTACTATGCTTTTAAAATGTGTAACCCATTTTTTACAGTGTGTAAAAGAGGTATGCATAAACAAGGCAACGCTTATATTCAATCTTTATTTTAGTGCTTTCTTTTCATTGAGAGTGGAATAGTGTTAACTGGCTTTTTTGTTAACATTACTAGTAACAACTATTACTAGATGTTATATGTTGGTTTCTAACCCCACTCGGGGCCATAGAGCGTACTTGGGACGCTTTTAAAATGTTTAAGGCACGCGCCACGGGCGACGAGCCTCTTATTATAAAATAAAACTATGCCAGTGTACTTACAGTTTTCAAACTGAGCATCAGAGAGTTGACCCTTGTATTGAAAGTGGTTATGGTGACATCAACCCCGCGAGGGTGTACTTGATACACGTATGTACGTGTATCAGGAGGCCAGGGTCATTAAAAGTTTAAAGAGTTCCACGCGATGGAACACAGTTGTACAAACGCCTTACCCCCGTGAAGGGCGGCTGTTATTGGTTGGCTTTCTCCTGTGAGACACCACCAAAAACTGATAGCCAAAAATTAGATGTGCTCGATACAGGTCTTTGCGTACATTAGAACGCCAGATTAGTTACAACTTCATTGAGTTCCACACGATGGAACACAGTTACACAAACGCCTTACCCCCGCGGTCGTTTTTGGTTTGGATTTTCTAGTAAGAACCCACAAGATATTGATGGCCAAAATATGAGATGTACATGATACAGGTCTTTGTGTACCTCAGATGGCCAGAATAATTACAAGTTCATTGAGTTCCGAGCGATGGAACACAGTTGTACAAACGCCTTACCCCCGCGAGGGGTGGTCGTTATTAACTTCGATTGGATTTCACCTTCGAGAACACAGTTCTTGTACAAACGCCTTACCCCCGCGAGGGGTGGTCGTTATTAACTTCGATTGGATTTCACCTTCGAGAACACAGTTCTTGTACAAACGCCTTACCCCCGCGAGGGGTGGTCGTTATTAAATTCGATTGGATTTCACCATCCAGAACCAGTTTTGGCTCAGAAAAGATTTGCACCTTTTCCAGGTTTGCTCGCATTCAAACACCCAAGTAGGTAAGTACCGAGAAATGTAGGAATTGTACGGGTATTCTACTCAGTGACGCATTCACTTATGCTTGTAATAACATCTTTATGTATTTGTTACTTTTAGCTGAGTACCCGCAAACTTGTTAAAAAAGATCTCGTAAAATTTATGAAAATAATAAAGAGCAAAGTTGAAGATAAAGGTTTCTCTTTGCTAATACTTCAGATTAACGCTTACATGGAAAGCCTAAGAATATAACAAATGCAATACCGCAGTATTTTTGTTAAAAGATTAATAAATTAAAAATTTATTTTATACAAGCATAAGTGAGTGTCAACTGACGTAAGACGTTTTCCCCTTTTTGTTTGTTTCCAGGTCTATTATACCTGGAGTTTGTCGGCGGGGAATCGAACCCCGGTCTCCCGCGTGATAGGCGGGGATACTTACCTACCACTATACTACCGAAGAGTATGATAGTACATCGTTAGGATATCGAGAATATCTTAATTTCTAAGGAAAGCACTGAACTTCAGATAGCTTGATAAAAGTTGTCGTAACTTTAACATTAACAATCTTTGTAAATACAATGCCTGTCTAGGAAGTTATTTCACCTGTAAGCACCATACTTCAGCAAATAAATGATTCGATTTAATTTCATTTATATTTCCCAGCTAACCACCCAAACTAATTATAGCCTCAGCATGACATTTCTATTCGTATTAACAGACAATAAAAATGTTTTGAGGGTTCGAACCACGTTGTGAGGTTATCTTACGGCAAAAACAGTGGGAGTTCCATTTTTGGCTAGATTAATAGGCTCTGCTGGAAATACTTCAAACCCGAGCTATGGCTGGTACTAATTGTAGTAGGAGCTATATCTTGTGGTTAATTTGTTGCAAAATAAATACGTTTGATATTTCGCAAAGGCTAATTTACTGAAAAAAAATTAAAACTCATCTTACTGAAAATCGAACAGGTTTGACTACAATAAAAATTTAAAATTGTTACAGATGCTAAGCCTGTACAAGTAAACTGGTTAATTTTAAATCAAAGACACGTGATCACAACGAAAAAATCGTTAAAAGAATCGATCACGCACAACTATTTTATAATAGAAGGTACTCACGATTTATTCCTTTGCACGGTATGAAGAGTACAATATCACTTTAAATAGATTAACACTATAAGGAAACAGATTTAAAATATTTTTAAACAACTGTCGTCGCAGAGATAGCTGCTGGACACATGTTGCTTCGACGGAAAACAAAACGCCAATGGTTTCAAGATGGCGCGGTACATTTTACGAAGCAAAACTGCGCGCGGCCGCCAGGTGGCGCCACTTGACCGGAAGCTTAAGGCTTAAAAGTATAAAAACTGGTTGAAATACGACGGAAACGGATACGCTGCTCTCATATAAAGCTTTATAAAGCTTTTAGCAACGGTCTAGTAATAAATTATGAATTAAACTTTTTTTTTACATTGCTTTGTTATTCTGTAATCGACACTAGATGTGCTACGTTCTTGATCATATTCTGGATACTGAGATACAATTGTTTTTTACGAAACAAACAAGAAGAAAACTTGTCATTTATGTCGTAAAATAATGCAAAATGTAATTAGCTTACATTTCGTTTTAGGTAAGTGTATTGAATCAAAATATGATTAGGAACCTAAATGTATCTGTAATTTAAGTAATACGCCTATAATGGGCACTTATTCTCCGCTGGCCCTTTAAGAGCTGCTACACACTGCGTTTTTAGCAGCTACACAAAGAAACTAGTCTTTATCGTTGCATACGTTGAGACAAACGCGTGTTTGCATCGCTGCTCGAACACGCAGCGTGATACTACTCTAAACAGTTTAAGTAACGACTTGTACCGCATTTTGTTCGTTGAATCAGACTCAATTTGTTTCCAATTTAAAGCTTCAACTACACACCACCTGGCATTTGGATCGAAACGTGTCTTTTAAAATACTAAACAATAAACTAAATAACAACCTTCGTTTTACGGCTTTGCAGGACTAGCGGTGCGTTTTGATGCTAGGCGGATATGTAGTCGTCATCGGTGTCAATTATAACACTAATACCGTCTCATGTAGTGAGTTATATCTTTTTTTAATTTATATTGATTAGAAATTTTATCGACACACTTCTAGTACTAAAGCTGGATTTCATTGTAGTACTTATCAAAAAATTCTGAGATTTCAAAATATTATAAAATTATAAATTATATAACTCACTACATAACCGGTGATCAATTAGCCGTTGCTTCCGTCATGAGCCACAGTTTCTGCTCTGAAATATAGTCTAATGTAAATTAGTTTTTGGTGTTCCGTAATAAAGTAAAACCTGCACTACACTACTCGTGAAGTTGATCGAAGTTAGGCAAATACGAGTGTGTGTAAAGGCACTTAGTGTAACCTCCTCTCGCTTCGGGGAACTTTGGATTGCCGTCTGTTTTTGCGGGTGACTCACAGCGCTCTTCACGAGGTTCGTTCAACTTCGACAAGTACTTCGTCGAAGTAACTTTGCCGGTAGTGTAATGGAAGTATAAAATTTAGTTTAAACCTATCTATCATTTAGAACAGGTATTAGTTGTCTGTATGTTTGCAAAGACGGAACATCTGCCTTATTACAACACGTAGTCTGAAGATGCTTCCAGGTTTGATACAAGGTTGATCAATGGGATGGTAGAAGTTACTTTACAGTATTGACGGTATGTATGTATGGCAAGTTACGCTCAGTTAGACTCTTATTTACATTAGAGTGACTGTTCAAACCTGACCATTTAAATACATGTTTGTTTACATGCTAACATAATTTTGGATGGTTAGAATAAATTTATTCTTGAAAAAACACTGAAAACGTTATATTCCTGCACAATTGGTTGTCATCTTGTAATAGACTCCCTAGATCTGCATTAGAAACTGCAAGTCTAAATTCTAGACTACAAGGCGGTTCATTTGGTTTCAGTTTGCAGGGTGACCTAGACAAACTTAAGCCCATCCGATCAGGAGTGGAACAAGTCTCACTCAACAGTTAGTAAACTAACAAATTATAACATATACTTCGTGGTTAGTGGACATTTACTGCAATTTTTTTTACAAATATCAAAAAGAAATGTTCTTAAGGCTAAACCTCAGGCAAGAATCTTCACAGATCTCTCGGTACAGATCTTTAATTTTTAGTTATGGTCTGAGACAATCGGGATTTTTCAAAGCATAAGATTTGACGAGAGAGTGAATGGTCAGGTTCGGAACAGTCGGTTAGATGTAGAGATGGTGTCGGGTGCCTACTTGTGGTCGTGCTGCGGGTGCGGGTGCGGATGCGGGTGCGGGGGCAGCGGCAGGTGCAGGGGCGCGGGGAAGGGCGGCGGCGGGTAGTAGTGCGGGTAGTCGAGCGCCTCCTCGTAGCCCACGCCGCAGTACTGCATGCCGCTCATCATGCCCATCATTGCTGGAATGTTACAACCTTATTTACCTCGCTGGTTTACACTTATTTAAATATGACATCGTTTTCGGCGAAAACTAGTAGCTTGAAAGACCTCACAGTTCGGTTATTATCGAGCTACCTTCAGCGCTGTAGGTTTTTACATACGTCTTGCTATTGGAACAAGCAGATGGCCCACCTGATGTTAAGTGGTTTCGCCCTACCATGTAACTGAGGCAGAAGGGTGTTGTCTCATCTGACTGTAATGTCAACGGCACCCACACCCTTCAAACCGGAACACGCTGCGCTGCTTGGTGGTAGTACTTCCCCGGATGAGCCCATCACAAAAATTTCTACTACTTGTGGGTTTGACTGCCAACTCGAACAACCACTTGCGTGATGGATATAGATTTGGTATTAGTAAAATGTAATCAGTACACAATGAATTTACAAAAAAAGTATGTAAGTTATCCAGTTCCGATGATAAAAGCTTTCATTAGTTCGAGGCTAAAATGTCCACGAATTGAAAAGTTTACCTGGGTCGTTGGCATCGACGGGGTAGTACTGCACGGGGTAGACCGGCGGCGGATAGGGGATGTAGGGCAGCGTGAGCAGGGGCGGCTCGGGCAGCGGCTCGCCCTCGGGGTACGCGCCGGCGGGGTTGTGTCGCGGCTCGGAGTTGCGGCTGTAATACGTACTGTACACACACTCTCACAGGACTCTTATAAGAGGACTCTTTATTTGATATGCTACTGCTGGCGGAACAAACCCAAGCCCACGTAATGTGAAGTGGTAACCACGCAACTTAACGCACGTTAGGTACCTGCCCTACGAAGCACTACCCTGCGTCCACCAACCAGAGGTATACTGGTGTTAAGCCTCACGTGCCTGTAATTTTACCGGCACCCTTTAAACCGAAACACAGCAATGCGAGCATCACTGCTTGACGGCAGAAATAGCTACGGTGGTAGTACTTCGCCGGGCGATTTCACAAGGCTACTACTGCTAGAGGGTGTACTAAGGAAGGAATCCCCGGAATTCAACCCCTAAACGGGTACAGTGAAAGTCGGTGTACTAGTTAATAATAATAATGCTGGATAATCCACACAGCATCATCTAGCCTCAAGGTAAGTAGAGCGTGTGTTATGGGTACTAAATGACTGATATACTTAATACAATACATTACAAACATAAATATTTTTTATTACACATAGAAAATACCCAGAACACCCAGAATAAATATTTGCAGATCGTACAAACATTTATCACCGCGCCACATCGATTATCCGTTGGTTAGTACAAGAAATGGCGATAAGGATGTCCTCTAATATGTTTCTGTATGGTGAATAATAAAGAGTTATCTGTCTACTATACTGACTGACTGTATACCAACTTCCTCACAAACTAAAAGAGTTCAGTCAGTAATTTTTTAACAGACTTAAAAAGCAGATTTTTGTAGTTCAAATAATATATTTAGTAATTTAGAGAGAGTATAGAGGCTCACCGGTTGTTGGGCCCCTTGTTGGGCATGTGGTTGTTGTTATGGTTCTTGTTCTGGTTGTGGTTGGGATTTTGGTTGCCGTCCTGACCGTTTCCGCGTTTGTTGAATCTATATAACAAAATTTAACTTAGTTAAAGCTTAACGTTCTATAGACATATTATAGTATATCTTAAGAGGTCCGTGAAGGATGAACGCCCATACAAGCGTTATACAAAAAATTACGAATTAAAATTGTTATTTTTTATATTAGTAAAAATAAATAAATATTTGTGGACATTATTACATTAGCCCCAAACTAAGCATAGCTTGTACTATGGGAACCATATTATTTGATATTTGGAAGTACCTTTGACTACATGCCCAATTTTTGCTACTAGGTAGGCTCCAAGAGACCTCAGGGGATATATACCGTGCCTGGGAATTAAGTCGTGAGACTGTTTCCGGTTTGTTTTATCCATTAGGTTTGAAAAGACAGTTACCTCGGTCCGAGTAGCGTGCGTTGTCCGTTGCCTTTCCCGTTGCTCTGCATGGGCTTGTCTGACGATGAACCCTTGTGCTTGTGCCCCATATCCTGAGTGTGGTTGTTCCCGCGGTCCTGAATCGACATCTGCTGCATATCCTGATAATAGCCGATAAATTTCTATTCAATAAATTGTCCAAAAACTTTTGGGAACAAAGATTCAAGTCTAAATTTAAAACAATCACTACTACCACTCTTGAATTCGTTTACAATATGCACCTGTGCGATGTCTCTCGGCGAGTAGTGTCGCGGCGGGTGCTGCGGGTGCTGCGCGTGCTGCGCGTGCTGCGCGTGCTGCGGGGGCTGCGGGGGCGCCGCGTGCGGGGGCGGCGCGCCGTACGCCGCCCACATGCACTCCACGCCCAGGTTGTAGTAGTAGCGCAGCGTGCTCATGTCTGCAACGCAACAACGCCAACCGAATGAGCACCGCTCAGCAGGAGGAGCCCCACGTGACCCTACCATATAATACTCAATACTCACCGTTCATCGGCAGGTCGGCGCCGTTAGCTTGAATGCTCTTCAAGGGGTGCGGGTTCACGTGATGCGGCGGCGGAGGCGGCGGCGGCGGCACCCACACCAGCCCCTTGCCCGCGCCCGCGGCCCCCGCGCCTCCCGCGCCCGCGCACACGTACCCCATGTACGGCGCTCCCACGGGCATGCCCATCGGGACGGGGGGCAAGCCCGGACCTGGAACACGAACATCGGCCGAGTTAGATTCCCGTTCGGTCCGGATGCCGTCGGCGATCGCGAATGATGCTCGCCCGGAATAAGACCCGATGACGATTATCACGTGCGTGACCACCCAACGTCAGGTGGGCCCTCCGCTTGGTCGGTAAACAACTTGTCACATCCGAAATACCGATCACCGTACTCTTAGTTTAATACCAATAGATCTGAAGTGCTGGATTCTGTGCCTGAGAATTACGGCCGTGGGTTTATCATAATTATATTTTTAACTATGGGAGATCCATCTTCAATTCACCTAGTTTCAGTGGTTATTGTATCGAATGAATGCGATGGAATCGCTTACTCTGGTATTGCGGCGCGTAGGGCACGTGCTGCGGCATGGCGGCCGGAGTGGAGGCCAGCGCGGCCCCCGGTGACGTCACCACATGGCTGCCCATGTCCCCGCTGCCACCGCCTTGCTACAATTATAACAACTTTATTGTCACACATCCTTCTAGAGACAGAGTTTAAGGCGACCCGATGGCATATTGACTATTACTATGGGCGGGAGTGGGAGCTCTAACCTACCTAGTCTGTAAGTGCCTGCTTACAAATCAGAGACGCCTTATTAAAATTCAAGGAATTATTTTTCCAGATAAAGATCGACTCTATCTCCTTTTTTAGTTACAGAATAGAAAACTGTGTTGCAGTAGCCAGTGCATTCTTCTAATTTGTGTACCCAACCACAGCCATTGACCTAAATGATAACAGTTTTCAGCGCCACTTTAGAAATTCATTATCTTTATTGCAAATTTCCAGGGATATTGTGAGAGATGTAAAGTAAAACACACCAATTTAAAAACTTCGATTTCGAGTCAGATCACTGCTGTGCTGTTGGTCTGTAGTGGTAACAACACAACAGTTTGACAATATATCGCCTCATTGCGACAAGAACGTGTTAAATAGAAAACACCGACTTTTCAGGAGACGATTATAAACATTTCGAATTCGTGTAATTTATTAAATTTAGAGTTTTTCGTAAAAAAATTGCAGATAATAGGTTCTCTAACTATTATTCTTTCTAAATAAATTATTTGCAAGCCTCTGAATATTTTAGTTTAAACATTATTATCATTTCTTTAAGAAAGGGCACAATATATTACGTTCTTCTTGAAAAATAGATTTTTTTCCTTGTGACATATGGACTTAACACGTTATATCTGTTATAAAGTTTTTCTTACGGTCAGAAATACATGTGATATCATGAATAAAACACATTATTGAAATAGAAAAAGTTTTATTTTACTAAAGAAAATAACAACACAGTTATAAAAATTGAGTATCAAAATTAAAAGCATCTGGAAATCTGCATGTAGACAAAGTATTTGTAGGTACTAATTAAATGTTTTAGGGCAAGAACCGGAAGAAGCACCAAACATTTTCAATGAAGAGAGTAGTCAGAAAGCTGATGTGCCTCGTCGCGATTCTACTAGCTCTTCAAGTAGCGGCTCATCAGGACCATCCTATTTTGAAGGTATTCTTGTTTTTATTATATTATTATACTAGGAAAAGTTCATTGTTACTATAATTTATTAGTAATTTTTATATTTTATTATAAATTCTTTTCAAGGCTAGCCAATAATATTTTTGTCATTGTTGTAGATTCTGACGATTCAGTAAAAGACCCCGATTACCAGATAATTAAATCTAAATTGATTAGAAGAGCCAGGAATCTTTTCACCATCACATCACAGGACATCCATATCACCGAATGTTTCATTATCAGTATTTATCACTGGGTCCGTAGCAAGTCTTACTTCAGTCTCAGTTACGTTCTGATCAGTCTTGTCAGCAGGTGCATTTTCTTCTTCCAAAAGATTCCTGGTTCTTCTAATCAATTTAGATTTAATTATCTGGTAATCGGAGTCTTTTACTGAATCGTCAGAATCTACAACAATCGTCAACAATCGTACAAACAAGAAACGTCGGGAAAATAAATAAAAAAGGTAGTACGCGATAAATACCCGTGTAATATAAGTCTTCAATAAATGACAAAAATATTATTGGCTAGTTTTGAAAAAAAATTATCATAAAATATAAAAATTACTAATAAATTATAGTAACAATGAGCTTTTTCTAGTATAATAATATAATAAAAACAAGAATACCTTCAAAATAGGATGGTCCTGATGAGCCTGATGAGCTAGATAGCTACATTAATGATAAATCTGCGTAGCCAGATGTTACGATCGCTCTACCCATCGACAGCTATGATATAGTTTTGCAATGTCTGTACTATTCTCTTAATTGATTTCGTTAGATTGTAAGCATTACTATTAGTTGAAGCGTAGCGTGTGCTGCCTTTTGAACTTCTGTTGTATATTAAGTTCTTGGTATAATTGCCTTAGCATGTTTTCTGTCTTGCATTCAGTTAGATTGGCACCACACTGGAGCTTCATTATTTACATTATTATTATTATTTTGTAACAGGATCATACAAAAAAACGGTAGGAACCAAGCCGTAAGTTTTTTGCCGGTTCTTCTAGGCTTGGTCGCGAGGAACTGGCGCTTAGATTCACCTAGATTTAAGACGATTCAAGATGATCCCTGCGGATATTACTGAATAAATGCCTTTTGACTTTGACTTTGAGCCGCTACTTGAAGAGCTACTTGAAGAGCTAGTAGAATCGCGACGAGGCACATAACTTTCTGACTATTCTCTTCATTGAAAATGTTTGGTGCTTCTTCCGGTTCTTGCCCTAAAACATAAATAAACTGTAATGTCATACAATAATAATAAATATTTTGTTATTAAAACAAAGATGAATTACCAAGCTGAACATTACTCGAAACATTTTGCGTGATGAGTTCTAAAATTATATCTGAAAGAATAGAGCAATATTAGCTTAATGCTTTAGCACTTACAATGCGACATCTTGACATAAACACACCAAAGCGTAGTAAGTTTTCAGAAATAACGCAACAAATTAAAGTGAACCATA
Organism: Electrophaes corylata; assembly: GCA_947095575.1. Lineage (NCBI taxonomy): Eukaryota > Metazoa > Arthropoda > Insecta > Lepidoptera > Geometridae > Electrophaes > Electrophaes corylata. Next base: position 12,447,396 of record OX352708.1, on the reverse strand, counting down.
ACGACAATGTAATAAACAAAATATTTTTAACATCTGTAACGGTACATGTCATTTTGTCACATAAAAAATCAAGATATTGAATGCTATAACGTGACAAAGCATCCCTTATCCGAAAGAAATTTAAGCTTTCTTTACAGGAAAACCGGTACAGGTAAACGATATCACACTTTAGAAGCAAAACTGATTTCAAAAAATTACTTACTCTTGCATCAAAGCCGTGTCACGTTAATGCTGTCACGCTTTTGCCGCAATCGGACAGCACTTTCCCTTCCAAGCACCTGGGTCTTACTGACTAGAATCGTTATTGCATCGAACACGTTGCGCGACGAGATAGAGATAATTCAGCAAGCTCTCGGTCTTTCATTCATAACTCAGCCATTTTTTACCCTAGAAATATCCCGTTTTAGTAGCAAGTAGAGCGCGAAACGGCGGTTTGTTCTAGTTAATCATTCTATAGCGTGACATGTCGACTTTAACACGTTCTTGTCGCAAAGAGGCGATATGCAAAAAACCTATCGATAAGTTTTGCAATCGTAGACAGAACCGCCTTCTTGTGGATGGTACTCACCTGGTTGTTGAGCTGGCTGTGGTGGTTCTCAGACGGTGAGGCACCGTTGGGAGCGGGATGCTGGTCGTGCGCCGGCCCAGAGCCGGAAGCGGGCCGACAGTCCACCATGGCTGGCAGCGTTTGATTATCAACCTGCAACCAAACGGATTTCACTCAGTCGAACGTATAGTTGGTATTGCCACTACGCGATAACAAACTAGTTGTTTAGATCTTATCATCTACATTACTCTCCGTACCAACTCCGTTCTACCATTCGCATGCCAAAAGCTTTGATCAGCAATCGAAACGCGGAAAATCTATCGTTGGGAAACCCGGTTCTAATATGCCCCAGAATTACAACTACAAATTGCTATACCTAAATATTGTGATACGACTACACGTGAAGTTGTGATTAAGATTAAAAATGACACGCCTACAAAGTTAATTCTACAATGACCCACTGCCACTGTGCACTAGTAGTTATCGGGTAAATTGGACCCTAAACTCTAATAATTCAATAATTAGGTACCCTTTCCTCTACATCCTCCAAAATGCGAATATAAACCATGAGGATCTCCAACCACCACAGTATAATAACACACGAATTTATTCAAAGTTGAACGTATTACTCATTCACATGATCCCAACTGATAGATACCTTTCAGAACCTTATGACCTAAATTGAAGAGGTAGTTTCGTGTTCATGCGCCGTGAGCTAGAGCACCCCAGCCAGATCGATGCAACAGACTATGCATGACCCCGACCGACCTCATTGCAGTATTGATTCGCACTATACGTTTCACCTCTTTGTTTCAATATGGGTCAGGCTTTTAGGACATTCAGGGGCTAGGCAAATGTTACGGAGTTCATGAACAATCTTCGAACAAAGTCCGTGTAATCATGATTAGAGGAAATTAGCAACAGTGGATCGAGGGACACAACAAAAAGATCGCAGCCGCGAACATTAAATATCACTATAGCAAGCCACTGAAAACTAGCTTCAGCTCATCTAGAATAACGATAGGCGCAATGCCAAGGTAAAAAAAATAAGTTCATAAAGTAGGTATTTAAGTATAGAATATTATTAATAAGAATGAAATTAAGACAATTAGTGTAAGTATATAACAAAAAGTTTGTTATTTAATTCTAAAGTGGTACTGATGTTATAGATAAATAGTATAATTAAATTAGGAATTAACTAACGAAGTTATCTCATACAATCTTTAACCCCCGCTACCCTACCTTAGCTTTACCCGTTTAGGGGTTGAATTTCAGGAATTCCTTTCTTAGTACACCTCTTCGCACCAAAACGAATATACGCTGAAAACTTTAAAGTCTTTACGACCTGTTGTCCAGGCTGTCTATATGTCAGTAAGTCAGTCAGGACCAAGATTTTTATAATTGGTAAGTATATAGATTATCTCGAAATTAAAATGAATTAAATAATAGCTAAAGAGATATAACAATAGGTACAATACAAAAGTATGGAGAAAAAATGTTGAAGCAAACACCTGTTACACTGTTACCCACTCTCCTGAATTTTGAAGCGATCCCGTCACCATTATTTTAACATTTTAAGTTTAAGTTAGTTTGTAAGTAGATAGGTACCCTGGAAATCACGTAAGTCGATCGTATTCCGCTAGCATCCCATGAAATACGATGCATCACCGATACTAGCCACATGTTTGGCACACTGACCGTCTAGTTCGACTGCATGTACTCTGCCGACTGACCAATTGATAAACGATTTCAGCATAGAAAAGAGACAGCTAGTTCAATACCCAGTGAATGGAATCTTTGACCTAAAAAGCCAAGAGCTAGTCCAGTCCAGACTAATCAAATGGATAGATGCCACCAGTACTAACCGTACTACCTAAGTACTTACCTTTACTAAAGTTTGCATGAGAAAGATGCTAACATAAAAATGGTTTTCAGGCTTTTATATCAATCAAACATGCGGTGTTTGTCGGACAAACACAACATACATGACGACAAACAATCAATCGAATTGTTCCCTTTTTGCATAGTGATTTAATAATGTTTGACCATCCAAATTCAGCTGCTGAGGATTTATTCTTTTGCAAAGAATCGACCTATAGCGACCTCGTAAACGGGTTCAAGATCGGTAGCATCAGCTGCCATGAATCTCAATTATGGCACCCATGGTAGGTAGGTACCCATGGAAATGATTACCATTGGGATAGACAATATAATACACTTTTTCTAATGACGATATCTGAGTGATAGCTAATAAACCAACTCAGAAGACACTTTGGTTTCAGGTATAACTAACTAAATACGGAAAGTTTTTCTGGAAATCGTATTTGAAGTTTAAATAATGAATGGTTTTAAACAAATTACAAAATGCATTTACCTGGAACTTCTTAGACATGCGCTTATCCTGTCAATAACTTTTACTTATCACAACTTCACTAAAACTACCAGGCTAGGTAGGTAGGTACTTATCAAAATGACTAAACACGTTAAAATACCAAGCCTGGATGAGTGCATACCTTACACACTTATCTACAACACAACTGAACTACGAATGTACGGATTACCTCTAAAGTAGCTACGATATGGTTCTTTTTATTTATAACCATGTCAATTGTGGGATAAGGGTCAGGCAACAAAACAGTCCAATCTTTCACGAAAGATAAAGCTTTTGAAGGTTCAGGAACGCCCGAACATTATACATGATGATGCGAGTTGCATGAATAGGAATGATATAAATTAAATAAGACTTGTAGGAAAATAGCTATCAATGATAATCAGGTACGTTCTGTGATCTTTATTTCGTAAAAAAAACCACAATTGTAATGCTTATAAACAGAACCCGCCCACTCCAACTACAGAACTACTGACAGGCATCGGCTCAAAGTCAAGATAATCCAGGTGCGGGTACGCCAGCTCTTTGGCATCATTGCTCTCAATCATGTCGTTCCAGCTCATCTTCGCGGCTTGTTTTTGAGACTTTTCGGGAGACTTGTCCTCGTTCCCGCCTTTCCCCTTGCGCGATTTCAGAGATTGCTTCTTAGTGATGTTGCCTGGACGTCGACGGAAGTGGTTAGATGCAGACAAGGACTGATATGATTTTAAAATGCAAGCTTAGGTAAAAGATCTTACGCTTAACTAGCATTGCAATAAGTGAAACCTGCAACCTAATAAGCTGGCTATGCCCTAAACTAAAACGGAATGGAAAGCACCTATCTGCTGCAGCATTTGGCTAAGACTCAGTATCTGCGACTGCGTACGGGAGTATCTATAGGGCGGCGCCCATGGTCGCGCCTCGTTGGATGGCAGCGGCTCTAACTGCTCGTAGTCTACCACACGCTTCTCTCCCAACTCCTCAATGAACACCAGGCACGGGCCGCTGTCTGGCCGCATCTCCTGGATGTGACAGTGGTACGGAGCTGACTGTTGAGACTCCAGTTTGCACAAGCACTTTACACCAACTTGCAATGTTGTTCCATCTGAATACCTAGCCCCATATCGTAGTTCTGCAACACCATACAATTGTTAATAAAATCCAATTTTGACAGAGAAAAGAAATAGAAATGATGTTACCTTTCCTCATTTCACTCCAAACATCAAACTCTATGTTTCTGTATATATCAGGGTCCAGAGCCTTTGCTACCTTGTATGGAAATGGAGTAATACCATTATCCAGAAGATCTTTAGCACTGTTCACATTCAGGCAGTTCATGCAAACATTTTCTAGCTGAATCAGACTGCGATTGAACACAAATATGCTCAAGGATTCTTTAAGCAAACTTGCTCTTTCAACATCTTCCGTGTGATGCTTGCACTTCAGGGCAACCGCATTGTTGTTTTTGTCTTTGTCATCATCAATAGTCTCTATGAAAATCTTAGCCCTCTCCTTTTGTTTCTTGCGGCGTTCCACATTCTCAGTCATAAAATATTCAATGTGGTTGGATGGGAGCTTGTCATGGAGCATTTTATCAATTGCATATGGCAACTCTTTCAGTTGGTACACACCATCATACAGTATTTCATAGACCAGTGCTACAATAAGGTCATAAGTAATTGAATAACAAAACACATAATTTTAAATAAATATCAAGTTAACACTGTGAAAGTCTAAATATGAAGTAGTTAACTTACACTGGCAAAAGGATGATGCATTTATGAAATCTTTGGTGTACACTACATCAAAATGTTTTGTGTCTGAAGAATAGAACAAATAAATGGGATTCCCATAACCATTGCTTATCTTTGTCTGCGGGCCTTTGTTAGCTTCAAATATTATGAAATCACGTCTGTAATGTATTATAAAATATTCTTGAAAATATTACATACAATAAATCGCTAGTATCGATGTCTCAAGAAACAATTATATAAATTTAGGATAATGCTCCAAATAGTCTCACCGATACATATGGCTCAAAGCAGATATTTCAACAAGCCCTCCCCATTCAGAAGAATTAGACATCTCTTTAAGATAATTGTCCAACGCACAACTCATGGACTACAAACATAAAACATTTGGTTAAAATAAGGTCTGTTTTAAGATACCAAGAAATCTATAGGGAATATAATGTCCTACCCCTTCGAATAGATGCCTATTTGAAGCCATAAAGTGAATGCAGTCATAGCGCACTTTATGATAGTATCTTTGAGTATTGAAAATGTTCTCAGACACAGCCCTGAATAGGCAACTCGCATCCCTAGCGGTATGTTTTCGGAAAAACCCCATTTCATCGAGCCATCTGTCGGGTTCCGAAGTTCGCTTGTGTATTTTCCAGGGCCCGCGACAGCGAATCGGTGAAGATGACATAGTTATGCAGCTATCAATCTGCAGGTAAACAAAAACAAATGACGCTCCATTAAGGAAGGCCCAAGGGCCTGCACTTTCACGGAACAACATTCGCACGGAAACGACAACGTCATATAATCAAATCGCTAACAGATTCACAAAACCATATCGTAGCTAAAATGAGTAAATGTAAAATGTTTTGCAGTCTACGATCACATACAACACGTGCAAATGCTTATTTAGCGCGATAACAAATTCAAAACTTACCGATCAAATGAAGCCTCCTATCAGCCAGCATCAGTGTTTGAACTGTATGCAGAAATTCAAAGTTGTTTTTCAGAAAAATAATGAAAACTGCACGTGTGTATGAAAAGCAAACCGTCAAGAGCCGGCGGGAAGCAAATCAAAAATTACAAGCAAGATGCCATTTTTGTGAAAATTAGGCATGGAAATGATTGCTACATTTAAATCATTTTCATTGAGTGAAATTAAAAAAAAAAATAGCTTTCATTTCACCTGCGATTTTTCACTGGCAATGATTTTTCGTGCATAGAATTATCCAACGCCACACGTTCCTTATCCTACTAGAAATAAGGTATGAATTCTCTGACGCTCCTTTTATGAAATGGAAGTTGGAACCGAGACCGGATTCAGGATTCAGGAACCTAATATTTACATTAACACTATACCTAGTACAAGTACCTACCTACTCACTAAATAACAACACATCAAACTAAATAACTATCTAGATAATTACAATAAACGAAATAAAAAAAAATCGCTAACAATCGCTGATTTCGCAAGACGTCGCTCTCCAGCGCAAGCGCTCGGATGACTGACTGTGACCTGCGATGAAATAATTTTGTCAATAAACAAATGATTTTAAGATCTGCTACTTATTATTCCAAGAAAATTAATGCTTTACTGCACTTGATTTAAAGTCTGTTTTTAAAATACTCTCGACGACTTACGACATTCTAGTTCAAAGTTCGCCCATAATCGTACTAAAACGGAGCACGAGATGGCGCTGCGCTCTTCATAGCTTCTTCTTTTTTTTTGTGTCTGTCATTCGGACAATTTTGCCAATGTCAAGTGGGTTGAATAAAATACTTTTTAGTCGAGTCGTGGATTTGCTCCACACCAAACTAGACCACCAGAAATTAGAAGACCTTGGCAAGGTGTTCCTATTATAAAACGTAGACTATCCTAGAACTAGTTAGTACAATGGAAAAAAATATGGAATAGACTATGGTTTATTTCTTAACCACAGACAAATTATTCCAATTAGTGTGAATAATGCGCCATCTAGTATAGAGTAGCGGCAAGATAGAAAAACCAGAGAGAAAAACTGATCGTTTTGCCTATGGTTTCATTCGAACCCGGCGTAAACGTCATTTTCGGGTTGCTGACACCTCACTGACAGTAGTACAGACATTTGTCTTGCCAGTTGTAAGTCATGTTGATGCGCCAGCCAAGTGTAAATAAGTAGCTGAGTGTGCGAAATTTGAAAAGCTTAGACTTAGTTTTCAATTGAATGTTTTTTGAGAAAGAAATGGCATCCGCGAGGATTTTGGCTTAAATCGTTGGAAGCGTTTCGTGAACCTATAAACGAAATAAACATAAAAGAAAAATAAAATGGATGTTTATTAATTTTATGTTAGTTACATAGACGATTGAGTGGTTACAAATAGATCCACTCACTGTCTTTAAACCTTATTATTGTTCTTATTTACATTAACACTATACCTAGTACAAGTACCTACTTACTCACTAAATAACAACACATCAAACTAAATAACTAAGTAGGTACCTAGATAATTACAATAAACGAAATGAAAATAAATCGCTAGCAATCGCTGAACTCACAAGACGTTGCCGCTCGCCAGCGCAGCACTTAGATGACTGACTGTGATCTGCGACGACTGCGACGAGATGAAATAATAGAAAATCATTTTGAGCGATTTTGAGCTCTGCTACTTATTATTACAAGAAAATTAATACTTTAAGACACTAAATTTAAAGTCTGTTTTTAAAATACTCTTACGTCATTCTATAGTCGAATTTTTAATTACACGAAGTCAACTGACGTTTACTGTGTTGCCAGTTTTTGATGAAATAAAAATAGTGTTGTGACAAAGTGAATGATTGAAAAAACTCCTGAATGAATGAAATTGCCTCGATTGTCTAGTGAATACTTAGTGTGCCGCAATGCCGATATCAGGTACGGGGTTCGAATTTTAGTCGTGTTTTGTACATACCAACGAGTTTTCGACGACTATGTTCCTATAGTATCTACCTATACTGAATACCGAGTGTCTTAAACATTAAGGAAAACATTGCGAGGAAACTTGTAAGACTGTCCTATGTAGGAAACTTGTAAGTCCTTGTAACTATGAATGTATCAAATATAACAATAATTATAGGTTGGTAATGAAAATAAAAATATCGTTTATTACATTTTCATCATTCATCTGATTGAACGAGAACTGAACGCATCACTATTACTATATGGCATGGCAACATTATTTTACAAAGTGACATTAGCTACTGTCAGTTGGCTATAGTTCAATCAAAGTTCGCCCATAATCGTACTAAAACGGAGCACGAGATGGCGCTGCGCTCTTCATAGCTTCTTTTTTTTTGTGGCATGTGTCTGTCATTCGGACCGTTTTGCCAATGTCAAGTGGGTTGAATAAAATACTTTTAGTCGAGTTGTGGATTTGCTCCACCCCATACTAGACCACCAGAAATTAGAAGACCTTGGCGATCATTACCTCGAGAGTTACTTGGTACCTTCCCAGTCCAACGATGGCGAAGTATAGGGAAATTAAAAAAATAATAATAATAACAAAATTAGATATCCCTAGTCATACCAAGATAGGCAGTACGTACACGCACGCACTATCTTGGTCAGCGAAAAGCCCGGAGGAGCCACCTATAAGCCAGGAAGGCACCCCCACGGCTGAGCCCCGCGACTCAGGGATCGTAGTCTGCGAGTAGATGCTAGGGCGATGGGTTACACACCCGAGGCCCTTACCTGCAGTTCCCAAGAAGAAGAGAGCTGTAGATGACCGGATTTATTTATTGATTGTTTAGTCGAGTCTCCATATATATGTTCTGTGGTCGAGTTGAGTCGGTAAAAAAGTAAAGTCGGCTGTCATTGGTTTTGAAGAAAAAGATGGCGTTTTTCTTCAAAACCAAAAGGAAACATTTTCGTTCAAATCAGGATGCCACATAATTCACTTTCATTTCAACTGGTCATACTTGTGCTAAGACCTCAATTAATGATGGTTAAAATACCACCGAAATTACCCATCAGAACTTAAAATAACACTAGAAAAACAATTAAAATTAAAATACAATGTTGCTTCCAAAGATGACAGAAAACGAATCCCCCACACGTTCCTTATCTTACTAGAAATAAGGTATGAATTATAATAAAAAATCTCTGACGCTCCTTTTGAATTGGAAGTTGGAACAGAGACCGGATTCACGTGCTATCTAGGTAGGTACTTAGAATATAATATAGGTATAATCATGATAGAATTGCATTTATTTTCAAGCAATGAACTTTCCCTCATACTTTTACAGGCTTGGGACTGACAATGTAAAAACTTGATAATATCAATAAAAAAAGGCTTTCGTGATAAGATTTGAGCGGTACCTATCTATTACGGTCAAAATGTAGGTAGGTACCTACTGTAAATATCTTTAATAAAGATATTATTTACAATAAACGAAATGAAAATAAATCGATCGCTGACAACCGCTGATTTTGCAAGACGTCGCTCGCCAGCGCAGCGCTCGGATGACTGACTGTGAAGTGTGACCTACGATGAAATAATGAAAAATCGTTTCGTAAACAAACAAATGAATATGAGATCTGCTACTTTTTATTCCAAGAAAATTAATACTTTACTGCACTTAATTTAAAGTCTGTTTTTAAAATACTCTCTTACGATATTCTAGTTCAAAGTTCACCCTTAATCGTACTAAAACGGAGCACGAGATGGCGCTGCCCTCTTCATGGGCACGTGCGGCTGCGACGAAACAGAAATATATAGTTTGTTCTTTCTATCACGCCCGCTCTGTCTAGCACGATTTGTCTTGTCACTCGCTCGCTCTCGCGTTCCGATTTCATTGAGTGCGACTTTTCGCAGACACTTTGAAGAGAAGTAGCTGGTGCGACGTATGAAACTGCATTTCATATTAAATTTCGCAAGCTACTTGTGAAATGATCCATGCCTAGTGAAAATGCTCAACCTTCGCTTGACATGACTGATGGATGGAAACGAACAGTGCTGCCAGCGCGTGTTCCTAAAAAGGACCAATTTTTTACTGCAAAATTGCAAATACTGAAATTTTAAATAAATAATAAAAATAAATCTTGCACATGTTACAAATGAATAACTTACTTAATTAATATTGTGAAATACTATTTCAGTAGTTTTTTAATAAAAAACTTTTTGTTAAAAGATTAGTAAACACTTGACATTGGCAAATTCGTGGCAGCCCTCAGCGGCTGAAAAGCCATATAATAAAAGAAGAAGAAGAAGACTAAGAAACAATAGCTATAGTTAGGTCATAGAATTAGAAGACTAGAGTTAGGTACTGCAAATGAGTTTTACCTTTTTTTGATATTTTTTGGGGTACATTTTAACAACAAAAATTTTTTTTGATAAAATAGTCACAGGTAACAAATATTAATTGGCGAGGCGATGCAATAATAATAAGGGGACAATGCACGGTCAATCATAGACAGCGGTCAATGTTACACGCGATGCTCGCTAGGCTAATCCATTTCAATGAAAGAAAATAGAAATAGCGTGGCTAGTACCAAATAATGGCACATGGCGTGGTAGGTATCCCCCAATGCGTTAGCATCCTAGTAGTCTGTAGTATCCCCTCAGATCCTCTAGTACCATTTACCTAATCGAGTTTCTTTATGGATGTATAAAAAGGGTAGTCAGAGTCCAATATTACATTCGGCACATAGGTAGGTAGGTACCCACATTTAGCAATAGGTAGTTGGTATTCCATACGAGACAGATTACAAGCCCACCGCCGCGCCGGCCGCTGCTATAATACTAATAGATTTCTTCACGATGCAATAATGGCGAACTGAGATAATTGTCCATGATAGAAGGTAATTAAGTAGGGCCACCCCCGCATGGGCCTTTTCAGAAGTATTGCCCGCCATTTCGACAGTGTCAGGTTTTTGCCATTTTTATGATTGCTGGTGGTAGGACTGATAGGTATAAAAGATGCCCACCTTATTTTAGGTGGTTAACATCACCTATGACAAAAAATTGCCTGGCAGGTAACGTTAGTTAGGAATGTGCCCTACTAAGCACTGCTCTGTGTTCATCAACCTAAGGCATAGGTACAGATGTTATAAGTGCCTGTAATTTCACGGGCACACCGGGGCACCCTCTACAAGCCAAAACACAGCAAGCTGCTAAGCGGCAGAAATAGTTGACATGATAGTGGACAAAATGATTTTTAAAGCCTCTAAAAAGTGCTAGGGATTATGATCAATCTATACATATACATAGGTAGATATTACCTATATTATAAACCTATATTACGTACTTTACCTATTGTCTAGCAAGGTAACGTTACTTATGTGTCTGGTAAATTACTTTAAAATAAAACAAGTATTTTTACTTTTGTGTATTTATATAAAGCACCTGTAAAACTTACAAAATTTCCGACATGTTTTATTGGCATCGACAGCATTACTATAAAAGTGAAAAATGTAGTACCTAGCAGTACTATTGTAGGTATGTAATTAATGTAGGTACAAACAAACCTACTAATTGTTGCAATAGTACTATAGTTTACGTTACCAAATTACAAGAACAATACAAAAATTACGTTTTTTTAATATCAGACAAAATGTAAACAGTTTTTGGTTGAGCAATTTCAAAAACTTATAAGTAGTACTAACTAAAAGTAGTAATAGTTGTTTTCAATATTTTTTTAATAGGAATTTAGGTATTAATATACTATTACTTTTTGAACAACACGGAAAACAAATATTTTTACTAATTTAACTGTAGGTAGGTGGATTCGACATCTGCACCACTCTACACTCTTAAACCTACAGTATTGACCAGATTAGACATTGATGATCTATCTTATACCTACCATTTTTCCTAAAAATAGTATAGGTTGGTATTTGTGTTAAAGTGCAGTGTGTTTCCGAAATAAATTAAAATCAGTACAAACTTATATACCTACTTATTTACCTCAATATAAATTAAATTAAAAATGCTCATAAAATATTCTTAAATATACATCATACGTTTTAAAAGTGACAGAAAAATCGTTCTTAAAATACTAATGATAAAGACAAGTTTATGTCCATTCTAGCCTTCTAATAATAGGAGACGTTGGTTATATAATAAAATAATATTTCAAACTGACAGCGTGTATCGTATCGGCTTTTAAAGTAACTTACATCGAGATTAAAATACGGCGATACTTAGCGATATATAGTTGCGGGGTTTAAAATAAGCGTTTATGCAGTTTTCTCCGCCTCAATGACATCTTTTGTGGGCAGAGGGTTCTTCTCGCAAGTTTCGGTGTGTTTCAATTTGGTGGAGTCGAAGTTCTCGATGCCGTTAAGGAAGTTATTCTTCTCCTTCTCTGCTTCGATAGCTAAGGATATTAAAAACATATATTACTTAATTACACTAAATAATTTTATTAAAACCAGCTCTGAGTAACGTAGAGCTACTCTTTATAAAACTTTGAGAGGTAGATTTGAGAGGTTAGACCTTACCTACTTAACCACGGAGTATTTTGGGTTAGTGTAAAGCCGTCGCCCACGTCACTTATTACTTTAAAACAATACATCTGTACATTATCATCAACATGTCATAATATGTAGATGCCTAAGTAGGTATACAAAAGTTAGCAGACTACCGCTCCGAGCCGCCAAAGGCAACAATGACCCCAAGCATCAAGTCGTAAAACATGTGGTCACTAACCTCGCACCGTCTAGCTGAGCGCTGGGCGCGTGCTTTACGTACCTACCTAGTTAGCATTTGTGGAAGCACTTATTTTTGTGAAATTACAATAAATCATTTTTATAAAAGGTTTATGGATATAGGTAGATTACGGGCGGGGGCGCCGGCTTTAAGAAGATTATTTAAAATGTACCATTTAAAAACAAGGTAGGTAATTAGGTCAGTGAACAACTTGTGTTGGTAAGTTGATACTATTTTTGGATAAAGAACCTTAAAAATGTTTATAGACTTTTAGTATAAAACAAAAAGAAGCTAAATTCGAGGCACAAAAAAGCAGCAAATTAAAAACCTTCTTTTGGCGGCAAAGAGTTCTTTTCTTCTGTGGTAGCGTGCTTCATCTGTGTCTTGTCAAAATGCTCCACGCCTTCCAAGAGGTTCTGGTGAGCTTTCTCCGCTGCGACAACTGGTGCGAAGCAAAATCGTGCATGGCAAACATAAATAAAAGCTTAGCTGCTTTTGGCATAAACTTAAACGTTACCTACTTCATATTCTCAGGCTTACATGCGGCGTTGGATTAACATGGCGTTTGGGGTTAACATTGTGGTTTTAGAAGTATGTACCTAAAGCGTATCAAAAACGCATCCAAAATTAGGAACAGTTAGCAGATATGAGTTTTTCCCTAACATTAATAGGCATGTAATTGATTTATAGTAAGTACCTACCTACCTAGACAAATGTCACACGTGCCACCTGTAACATACGACCCAAGGACCCCGCATACTCCCCATATATTCTAAAGTACTTACTTACCAACTTAGATAGTTGCGTTCGTATCATTTTCTAAGAAGGCGTGCAACTGTAAGTGGTAATGGGAATCAAAACTTTGATATAAACTTTGTCAGTCTCATGCACGGACCACAGTAACGGTCAATGGCATAACCCAAAAACAGCGATAATTGAGTGACCGTGCGAATGGACGTTGAAGTTGCTGCTCTTTATTATGCAAGTCAATTTTTATTTTATGATAGTAATAATACACTAGAATAAGAATAAAAAAAATTACCTAACACAAACAAAAAAGGATGGGTAGATAGTGGATGAAAGTTAACAGATGCTATAGAAAATGTACCCAGCCGTAGTTCATCACTATCTACTATCGATTCATTCATCATTCATTCCGACTCCAAGCAGAAACAATACGATGACCCTGTCGGGCTCAAGGTAGGTACATCATGTAAAACGTGGGTGTGGCCACTACTAAATTCTCCATCCATCGCTATAAATTTCTTTGGTGTACTTATCAAAAAAGAGCGTCACCCGTGCTAACGGTAAACTACGTTGATAAAGCCTTCGTAAAACTGTCGCATAAAGCCATGGCAACATTTATCATAATTATTACCAACGGCGTTAGAAGTTAGCATGGTTCGTCCATCAGCAATACCTATCTGACGGGGATAGTTGTTAAAAGCTTCATCAAAGTTTCGATTCCATTAACCATTTCGGTTCTACAAAAAGACAGTTGGGTGTATGAAACGAGACGACTCAGCGCTCAACAAGTTCTAGATACCTATGACTTTGTTAGGTTTTACTAATATACATAAAAAAACGCGATATAATTCTAATAAAGAAAAGCGACCTAGTGTCGGTCGGGTCGCATAAGTGCTCTGATTCAGGTTCAGGTTCATGAAATTAAATAGGTAAACTTAATATTTTGAAATTTTCAAATAACATTGTCGTTTTAATTTGGCCAACCAAGTTTTCGTTCTAGAACTCGCTGCTAGGGAAGGCAGGCAGTTGCAATGAATACTAAATTAATCGAGGTTTCATTGTTCTGTGCAAGTAAGGCTAATTCACAAATCATTCCAGTACAGGCAAAGTTATCAGCACTGCGGCGCAGTAGTGTAGTGTGTAATATCATTAAGCACGTGCGAGATAAAACAGAATAATAAATCAAAGAATTGTTACCATCTTTATCTGGAAGCGGGTTCTTCTCATGTGTTTCTGTGTGCTTGAGCTGAGTAGCATCAAATTTTTCAATACCGTCGAACAGGGACTTCTGAGTTTTTTCAGTGGCTACATCTGTAAAAAGACAGACCAAAACATCAGAGATCCATAATTGTAATAATAAGTCGCACACTTTTAAACCAAACGACGGCTAAACAAACATGCTCGTTATTATTTTAGTGCTTTAAAAGACACAATGTTATTAGATCGCAAATGATTTTTTTATAGGACGAAACAGAGCCGTTGATTCCCTCGTTTCCTTGGGGAGAGCAAGAAAAATATTGCCAAGAACAAAGCAGTCCCGTCCGTCAGGCGATTTACAACGCCTCGGCTACAGGCGACACTAAAATAGAGGCCTATCGTGTTATTTCCACCCACACAATACCTATGGCATTCGGAAGTATATTTTTTTCGACTGTCTCCGTTTTCCTTAGAGAGGAAGGCTGAAATTGTTCTACTCCTTGTAGTATGGCGTTGTGTTGTTTTTCTTGCGCTACATCTGTCATTAAATTAAAAATATCTAAAATGACTGAGAAGTGTCTTCTTAATTTAGTATAGTAAATCACTAGAATCGCTATAAATAATTAAAAAAAAAGTTCTTCCTATAGCCTCCGGGATATATTTTTTTTCTCGAACGGACTAAAATGCTGGTATAATCGCCTAGCGATTTCCGACAGCGTTACCGGGCTACTGGCGAGCGCAGAAGGGGCGCTACGCCTAGTAGTAGTACCTAGTACGCTAGTACCTATTTAAATAATGATTGGGGATTATTTTGCTAGTATACCTATTCATTATTCACACACCTATTTGTAAATAATAGTTATATAAAAAGTACCACCATATTTTTTTACCTCATGGATCAACTGGTACTTGCTAAGGTTTAAATTCTGCTCAAGTCTTATCCACAGAAAAAAAATTCTATAGTATTCCATCGGCTATTGGGGTCCTATGTACCTAGACCTATTCCAGATTTGCTAGATAGATGCGCTAGGCTTTAGGCTAGATGGCACTGTGAGAATCGTCCATCAATATTTTTACCTTGAGCTGAAGGCAGCACGATCTTTTCGTTTGTGCTGACGTCACGAAGGCAGTCAGTATTGAAGCCTTCCAGTTGGCTTTTGAGATCTACAGCCACCTTAGGCAGGTCCTTCAGAGATGGGGCATCGACTGAGCAGGCCATTGTTTAGAGATCTGGAAACATTAGAAAAATAAATTTATTAACTTTTAACCAACTTATTTTGTACAACCTATCTGGTAGGTACGATTTTGGTAGGTTGGGTAAGTAGAAAGTTTTACTGTTGTATAAACAAAAAGACGTGCACATTACAGACTAAAATATACCTAGGTACTCAGGTATTCACTCTTGTAACGATTGTCTCATTAGTAGTTGTGTCGTAGATAAAGTAGGTAAGCCTACCCTAAAAACAAGATGAGAAATCTTTATGATTTCAATAAATTTAAAGCATTTAAAAAAAGTAGGTATCAACTTGTTAAAAGTAAGTAGGTAGATATAGATACCTAACTGTTGTTTATAAAGCAGAATGTGTTGTGTGTGTACGAGAACACTGTATTGTGGGAGTTGTAACTGTAACTCATTATGCATCCACTTTACCATTATCATAGTAGCTCTTCGCTTTATATAAAAGTGTGTCAATGGTTTTAGCAGTTAGGTAGGTACTTTAAGAGGCTCATGAAGGAGGGGATGGGTGTCTATGTAAAAACGTAATGGGTAGAAGAGTTATTTGTAATTCCATTTACACTCGACATAGATAGGTACCTATAGTGTGTCGCGGACTTTTTTGTAGATATTTATAAGATCTACAATTATTTAGAACATTTTATGGTTCTATCTTTTATAGTTTAGGCAGCGTACGCAAAATAAGTAACTTTTCTGGTTGATTTTTTACACCTTGTGTCCGAAAAACCCAAATATTTTAGGAAACGCAATTTTTTTCCAAAATAAAATTTAACCTAGGTAGGTATGTTACTTGTGGATAATGTAGCTTTTAAATGGTGAAAGAATTTTTCAAATCGGTTCAGTAGTTTCGGAGCCTATTCAATACAAACAAACAAACAAAGTTTTCCTCTTTATAATATTATTATATTATATATATTATTATATAGTAATAGTATGAAGTATGATAGGCGTTTGTCCTCTGCCGGCCTCTTAGGCGTTGTCCTAATATAATACATCTAATACTTTCAACAGTTTACAATAAAGATTATTCTGATTCTGATTCTGATTCTGAATAGAACGCGAATGCGCGATGCGAGCGATGCGACCATCGCGTGTTCGCGCGACGTCAAAAACTGGGTGTCCTAATAGAACGCGAATAGGCGATTACGCGAATCTCGCGGGCGCGGTACCACGCCGACGTTTTCGCACGAATTTCAATTAGGACACCTATTCAAATTCAATATGTTTGATCGCGCGTTCGTACGAACTAAGTTCGCGCGAATAGAGTTTCAAACATTTGAGTCGCGCGACCGCGTCGTGCGATTGTCAGTTAGGTAGGACACCTATTAGAGTTCAATATGTTTGATCGCGCGTTCGTACGAGTAAAATTCGCGCGAACTTACGATGATCGCGCATTCGCGTTCTATTAGGACAACGCAAAGTTTTGCTACCTGTTTCCACCCTTCAAGAAAAAAACAATTACCTACAGTCTACTGCACTCTACGACGAATGAAACCAAACTGCACTAGATGTATACAATTATTGACTTTCAAAATGGTGTCATAGCGTTACATACAATACCTACAGCTAGGCCATGGAATAAAATAGAAATGAGTAAATTTATATTTTAACTTTTCAGGCAGTACCTAACGCTCACATCTTGTCATTGTTCAAGGCAAGTCTACAACCATAGACAATGGCACAAGAATCCATAACCTAAGGTCAAATTCTTGCAATCTTAGGTTAAAAGAAAAGACAATCCCGCATTGCCTTGCCGCCATTGCCTTAATACCATCGGGTACTACTTACCTACTATATTGGTAGGTATGATACCATTGGAAGTATAATTATATTAGAATAGTATATATTGGAAGGTACTAAGTATATTAAATTGGAAGTTACTATACTATAGTGACTATAGTATAGTAACTTCCAATTTAATATACTACCTAAATCAAATTAAAGTAGGTACCACTATACTATAGTGGTACCTACTTTAATTTGATTTAGGTAGGTACTTATGTAGCTTGAAAATGGGATAATCTGTCATTTGGACGGTAAGTTACGAAATAGCATACCTCTCCCTACCTACAGCTATACAAAACAAAGCCAGCATGCGCCGGGCGCGGAGTTAAGGAGTGGAATACTAAAAACTTCTTTGCCATTGTTACCTATCTAAGGTGTCTACCTACCTACTTGTACATCTACCCATCTTACTGGAGATACATCCTGTTCATTCCACCTAGGTAGGTATCAATATTTTCTTTCGAACATGTATGTTAATAATTCTGTAGGTACCTACTTACCTGCTCTGACTGAGGTATTTAATTTAAGTACTAAATTTGATAAAGAACCTGTTAAAATTTCCCATTTTCCCAAAATTTACAATCAATAATTTATTAGCCACCTTGAACACCGTTTTCAGTACTGGCTTTCCTTGGCCGTTGGTTGGCCTCAATCGTTCGATTTAGGTAGGTAGGTTAGGTACTCTAGGTAGGTACTTAGGTAGGCACCTACCTAGGTAACGTATTTTTTTTCTTTTATTTTGTTCATCAATAGACTGTCCTGGCTTCATTCTCACCTGATGGTAAGTGAAGATGAAGCGGACGATGTATTATAATTATCCATCATAGATAGGTAAGTACCTACCTACCTAGGTACCAGGTACATCCCTACTAATTTATCCATGGACTTGGATTGGTTTAAGTAGGTACCTACTTCATTTGAACTCAAAATAGATACCTACTTACCTACGACACTCACAACTTTGGTTATTATTCTAAGCTCCACACTACAAAGTAAAAAAATAAAGCATTGTTTTGTGGTTTGGTAGGTAGGTTTTGGCTTTTGTGTAATTGGCTGTAGCCGTTCAAATTAAATAAATAAATAATAAATAATAATAGGTACCTACCTACCTACTCAGGATAGGCATCAGCTGCTTTATCCAGTTACCTACTAGATTTGATACCGTCGCGGTCTGGTGACCCAAATGAGCATTATACCTATTCCTTCCAACCAAGGAGGTAATAGATACATTTACCTACTAGGTAGGAAAGGTACTACCTACTTAGTTATAATACCCTACATAGGTACGTTCTTAGGTAGGTAAGTACCTTAGATCATTTACTCTCTAGATACTGCTTCAAACGCACCAACGCATCGAAAAAAATGTCAGAGTACTGTACTCCGACAAGTCGCTCCCCGCCCATCAGTGTCAATTGAATTTTCATGGCGGACGGTCACATCTCTGTGTAACATTTTGTGTCTGCAATGGCGAGTTGTACAATAAAAGTGTGCAGAAACTACAGAGGACGATTAAAAATGACAAGTGAAGTGTCCTTCCATCAGTAAGTATCTAAATTTTAAGTTTAATTCCAAGTAATTTGATAAATATAATTCAAAAATTAGCGCGTATTATTTCAACTCGCACTTGACATGTTTGTTAGTGTTGCAAGGTTTTGTATACACAATTCCCCATGTGAGTGCGCGATTGTCGTTTACTTATGTTAGTAACAGACTATGAAAAAGAATATACATAAATCATCATCATCATCCTCATTAGGTACTCAATAAAGTTTACTGCAGGATACACTCGTAGGTCTCGTGTGCACTCTACTTATATAATTATGGAAAAAGCGCACGGCGCTGGTGAGTTTTATTTCAGACTCAGAAATCGGTCAAGTGCGAGTAGCCCTGAATATTGTTTGAAGGTTTTACTTCTGCATTTTACTGTTCATCCGATTAGGCAGTTAGTACAAAATTTTTGTTATGTGGTTGTGTATGTACCCAAGAGGATTTTGACAAAAATGGTCAAGTGCGAGTAGGGCTTGAATATTTATCGTTGATTTTCTTATTTTTAGACATTTTTTAAGCTTTTTTAATATGGGTATCGTTTTCGACCAATTTCAAAGATGACATTAATTTTGTAATTCAAGGTGGTGAAAACTTTTTTGTTTTTTTTTTTACCAATACCAATTTTTTCCACTAAGTATCGTTTTCGACTAATAAAGGGCCTAAGTATATATATTAGCACTGACCTTGACCATAATTATAGTAACTATGTTACATTTTTTTTTCAGAATTCCAAGTGATCCTATCCAAAAAAGTAAATGGGTGAAAATTATACAGAAAAGCCGCATTTTAATTTTTTTTTAAAACCAGGTGAGATGAATGCAAAGCGTTTTGTCGTACAATAAAAAAATACTTATATATTTTTGCTTTTTATTTGCTTTACATTTTATTTTACAAACAGTCATAAGATTGTTAGTAACAAAAACAGACCTAAGAAAATCAAATTCATAACCCGACTTCCCCTTGACCATTTTTTGGCAAAATAATTTCCGGGCACACATTTAATAATTCACAAAGCGTAGTTGAAAGAACCATATTTGCATTTTATAAATGAAAAAAATAGTCAATTATTCATGCCCGACTCGCACTTGACCAATTTTATATGTCCGAAACTGTCTCGTGCTAAAAAACGCAGTCACATCTTACTTAAAAATCGGAACCTAAATTTGATCTGTTTACCCCATAAACTGGGAAACACATTGTCAGCTGGTAATGTTACGCACGCACACAGTGACAAATATAATGACGTGCCATGAGTGTAAGACAATGTGAGCGCGTGTTGATGTATGGGTGACACGCAAACAAGTTTGCCTAACTTGGCCTATTTTTTAGGTACGCGTTGCAGGAGTAGAGTCTATCTAGAGGTAAATGATCTAAGGTAAGTACCTAAGTACGTAGATAGGTAGGTACAAATAAATAGGTAGGTTGGTAAGTAAGTACCAATACATTTTAGGTTGGTAGGTAGGTATCTGAACTATAAAATAGTATATTTATGTAAGTATTACCTACCTAGGTAGATAGGAACCTAGGTATTCCTTCAGTACATGCAGTACTACTACCTACCTACCTAGGTAGATGCATAAAAAGTAATTCAGCGGATCAGTAAATCAGTACGTGCTTCTCATTAGTTTGATTATGAAATGACTTAATTGTTGGTTAATTTAGAAACATAATAATAAATACCTATTTAATAAATATTTTGTAGGTAGGTAGAAAGGTAGGTGTACAATGCATGTTAAAGATCATCTGTACTTATCAACATCAACACCATAAATATATTTGATTAGGTTAGGTAGGTATATGTACTTAGCAAGAAGAAAATACAGATACCTACTTACCTACACCTTCCTACAAATTAAGTAAGTACTTATAAAAAAATATGCCGAGTGTATGTCATAAACATGACAATGCCTTACTGTACCTAAGTACTACATTATAGACTACACTACACTCTCATGATAAGTTTGATAGTTTGATAGTCAAGGCATAATTTCCAAATCGAAGCATGGGTGAGGTTATAGTCGAAGACCCTAATACTTGAATTTGACGTCTCTGACAATCTGGTTGCGGTCTTCAAATAAAATCAACGACCTATTGTAGATTAAGCCAACATTAACGGTGCACGCACGGCACGATAGGCGCCTTTCCAAATCCATATACGGTGGAGAACCGGCAAGTTTGCCGAACGAGTTTGAACGTTAACTCATAACTCTTGCTCTCAGCTCCATAAAAATGTGACGCATTGGCAGGCACCATATGGCGCGCAGTTTTACCATGACACCCAAATGATTCTAGTTATCTACGTACCAAAATGCAACAACTTGTGTGAATTAAGTTTAATGATGAGGGAGGATGCGCTCCCTTGTATTTATCAACAAACATCCAGATGCGTAGACGTGTCATTGATACGCTACGTTCTATTGATAAGACAACATCAATTTATAACGGAGTTATCTCGAGTGGTATTGTTATGCAAACAGGCGATTAAGAAATATAAAATTTCGCGAGCGAAAAATATTGGGCAATCGATATCATAGGTACTCGCAAATGCTGCCGATTTGGAGGGGAGCGTACAGTGAACCGAGTGAGTCATGCGATGCGCAGCGTACCAACCAACGACAAGCGAACACCAAACCGTAGAAAGTTTTTAACTTATTAAAATTTCACCGTAAGATGTCTGGCCTCGACATCCTTTGCTGATTTATTTACAACCGATGTTCATAAAATCGCAAAAGAAACACTGCAACCTTTTCAGAGATCGCTACCTACTTATAATGCATGCAATTAATTGCAAGAAGGTGCAACTACAAGATGAGGACAGCCCCAGAAAGAAGTTCAATAAACACAATCACAGCAGACAGGATCGATAATGGAGCAGGCAGACGCAAAAGGAGGGTAAACAAACACGGTAGGTAGTCTTACTCCCAAAGAATCCTGGCTACTACAAAAATATAGCAACATAGAATACAAAAATGTAAAAGTACTATTCCTAAGACAAGATTATGTAAGATTTAATGAAAAATCTTTACAAAAATGGAAACCTTAAGATGGAAAAGTTAGAAAATAATTTCTTACTTTCAGACGGGTGTATTGAATTAATAGAATAACAATGGAATGACTAATCAATTCAACAATCAGCGAGCCATTCTTTACAATAGGTCGTGATTTAGATTTGGTTCATATGTATAGCCGAAAACGCCCAATTGTTAAGCTTCCCTCAATTTTGCTAGACAATACAGTATATTACCCTCAAAATAAAAGCATGTATGTTTAGATAAAGTACAACAACGTAGCCACAAGGAGTAAGGTCATGGCCTCGCATCTATTTATACGCTCTATGCATTCCATTCTACAGGATCATGTCATCTGTACCTATATCTACTCTAACGATGACCTTGGAGCTAGGACATCCATACAAGGCACTGCATGTACATCGGGGTTTGCACCTTTTAAGGTAGTAAGTACTACTTTTAAGGTATTAAGTAGTAGGTACTAGAGAATTTATAATTACGCTAAACTCGCCTGTTTAGAATAATTAGGATGATTGGATTAGATTTTAAGGTATTCTTGGCTTCGCGGTAGACTCGCGTCCTTTAGTGAGTCCGATTTTATGGATTTGAGCTGCCGTTTCAACTAGGTTGGCATCTAGTTTTTCTGAGATAAGACTTAATTTAAAAATTAAGGTTTAATTCTGAGTCAGTCAGCTTGGTATGTAACCGATGATAAAGGTAAACTACACAAAGCCATTTTACGGGTGCGGCCAATACGTGTAAGTACCTACACTACGCAGGTACTTAAGATAAAATTTACCAAGAGTTAAGATAAAGCACGAATTCCGCAAGCTTGCTACACTACACTATTGCGATCGCTGGTAATCTCGGAAGTCCTCGAATTGTCAGATGTCTCATCAAAATATGAATATTCGTTTCTATAAAATCAATCACATGAGTAAGCAAACATCGCTATCGATTAATGCACTCCGGACATGTCCGATAATGCTTGAAACAAAGAAGTTTATCGCTAAATAATCACATTTAATGACGCCATACAATACAATAATAACAGTCCAGTTTGGCTTGTTTCCTTGTCTGGCTGGTGATTAGTAATCAAGAGTTCAAAAACCTTACCCAACATCATGTTTATTACTTTGCTCCTTCGAGCCTTAAATCTGTCAATTTAAACTACAGGCCTTGCAAAAAGATGCTTCAACCAAACAGATTGCCTCGACAACGACGGCGACTAAATTGAAATTGAACGAATTTTAAAATGTACTAATGTCCTACTTAACTTGCAAAAGGTCGGCCTCTGGGATTCGCTCGCAAATCTAATTTGGTAGCAAAGAATTCCTGGAAACGAACTGGAAGACTGCATACGATTCTATTTTCCGCTATGCATCATCAAATCAACGCCGACTGAGTTCGTTAGCACTGCTAGAAATATTGTTAGGCACGCAAAACAACTGGAATAGATTTGGGACGCAAATCTAAAGCACGAATTCGACCCGAATTCGATTCGAATTGCTTTACACGTCAATGACGTTTTGACATTCAAAATATTTACCAAGCACTAAATCGATGGAACCAGGTACCCCTGCCTACTACGTTAATTTAGAACAAACATGAAGATGTTAGATGGGTTAGTTTAGATTAGTATAATATACAAATTTTGTTAGATGGATATATAATAATATTCACAATGAGTACAGAATCTATAATTATGCGACTTAAATAAGTACTTGGTATTTTAATTTATTTTATTTTAGTCAGGAAATGCAACTATCACCTGACCTGAAATATTGCTCCAGGAACTAATAGACTTGGCTCCGCTATGGAATAAGATTTGGCTGCTAGTTGCACTATTTGGCCTTCATCCAGAAACCAGAACCGTTCCAGGACGTTAATCTAGATCTAAAACAGCTAGATTGACGTGCGTCGCAAATTACCTGACAGTCATTAGAAGCTGTGAACTCTGTGACGGCAGTACAGATTCACTACGAAAGAGTGATAGATGAAGAGAAATAGCTTTCGACTCGATTGTGAAATTGGAAGTAGGTTCCTAGGCAATCTTATTCAGATGGTACCTACTTCAATTAATATGTGTACGTTCATAACTGATGCCAATGCCAACAGAGATTTCGTATTCAGAGCAAATATTTCTCAGATGAATTCGATTCCGTGGTAACGGTAAACCGTTCGTGATTGACCTTGTTTGACCTTGAAATATTAAAATGTTTCGGAATTACGGACTACAGAATACTATAAAAAGGACTACTATTGATCCTGTTGCCAAGACGCAAGTTAGCCTTACTGATTTCAAGACCATTAATTGATGATGCCACGGCTTAGACGAGTAAACCACTCGTCTAAGTGCCACGGATACGTTTGACGATTGCGTAGACTTGTTCAGTCCACCTGCTGACGTATAGGTGGTAGCTTATGTTGATGAATATAATATTCTATTGAATTGCACTATAATGCCAGGCAAAAGGACGCGAAGTACCTACCTAAGTAAACTAACACTGAATGGAATACCGGCTGCGAACCGTATTCATAACAACTCCATAAGGCCATTGTTAGCTGTAAGTAAATGCTACCTACTTATTAGTGACTCAACGTGTCCTCTTAGTAGGTACTTGCGATTCAAGGTGCACCTTTTACGTGGTCAGAGAATACCTAGCTAAAGTGAGTGCAACGGGTTCTTTGGAAGACCTGTTTCTTTGCATGTGCCGTCCGCAGATGCAATTTTGTCATTGCTTACTTTTGAGTTCAGCTTACACCTAACACTGGATTACACCTACAGAGCTTTCCAATATGAGCACTGATACGTTAAGTAATAAAAGTTAAATTGACTAGATAGATAGATAGATTAGATAGATTATAGCTTTATTGTACACCATTATAACACTTAAACAATTAGAACAATTACAACAAAGAAACCAGAAGTACAATGGGCGGTCTTATCGCTGAAAGCGATCTCTTCCAGACAACCTTTGGATGGACAAAAACGTATTGCAAAGATAAGGACGGGGCGTACCTACATAATAACAATAGAATAAAATAAAATAAATACCTACCTAATAAAAGTAATAAACTAATAAATACTAGCTAAAATAATACAAAATACATAATAATAAAATACTTAATATTATATCATATATACCTACCTAATAAATAAAGGAAATAAAAAATAACAAAATAGTAATGATACAACAGATTACGATGATATAGAAGAAAAAGATAAAATGTAGTGTTCGAAAACCATTTTTTTAAAAATAGAGAGAGACTCAGAATGGCGGATAGGGATAGGCAGTGCGTTCCAGAGCTTAATAGCCTGGACCGTAAAAGAAGTACCATAGAAATTCGAGGAGTGGACAGGAGTTTTAAGTTGACGGGTATCAGAGGAGCGAAGGGGCCGGGAATTAGAGAGGTGAAGAAATTCGAAGCGTTCCTTGAGGTAAGGTGGAGTAGAAGGAAAGAAAAGAATGGTATAAAGGAGAGAAAGGACATGTGCATTCCGGCGAAGACGGATAGGTAACCATTTTAGTCTGTCGCGGTACTCAGAAATATGATCATATTTCCTCAAGCCAAATATAAACCTTATAGATAAATTTTGAAGTCGCTCAAGCTTGTTTAGTTGGTCTTCAGTTAAATCTGGATAGCTGGTATCGGCGTAATCTAGAATAGGATGCAACAGAGATTGTGCAAGCGCAATTTTGGTGGAAGTTGGAAGGAAATTACGCAAACGTTTTAGAGAGGCGGCTGCGGCAAAGGTCTTTCGACTTACCGCTGACAGTTGAGGTCCCCAAGATAAGTGCCGATCTACAAGCAGACCCAAGTTTTTCACAACCTCACTAATTTCTATCGTGGTATTATCGAAAGAAACTTGCGGGAGATCAGGCCAGTCTATTCTAGACAACATTCGTGAGCTTCCAATAACAATAAGTTGAGTTTTAGTTGGGTTGACTTGAATACCGTAAAGTTTGCTCCACTCAAGAACACTATTCAAATCTCTATTGATACTGGCGATAGCTTCGTTCAACCGTTCGATTGGAGCCTGCGTATAGATTTGTAAATCATCTGCATAGAGGTGGTAGGAAGAAGAGATTTGTTTAGAAATAGAGTTTATAAAGATAGAAAAAAGCAGAGGGGATAGCACGCCGCCCTGAGGTACACCGGCAGTTAATTGACACCAAGATGAATACGTGTCATCAATACGAATACGTTGCCGGCGTCCAAACAGGTAACTACGAAACCAATCAATTACTAATTGTGATATATTATGAGAACGGAGAAGAGCTAGGAGAATATCAAAGTCAACATTGCCAAATGCATTGCTGAAATCAAGAAGGGATAGAACTGTGACTAGTCCACCTTCCATGCCAAGCCTTATATCATCCGTGATTTTGATAAGAGCAGAGGCGGTGCTATGGCCTGACCGAAAACCAGACTGAAGAGGATTGAGTAAGTTGTTTGAATTGAGGAAGAGGCTAAGTTGACTATGTACAAGGCGCTCAAGGACTTTGGATAGGAACGAGAGAATGGAGATAGGACGGTACTCAGAAAAAGAGGATGGATTAGGTATTTTGGGCAAAGGAGTTACTTGAGCCTCCTTCCATAAACTTGGGAAAGTTCCCGTGTCTATGGAGAAGTTAAGCAAATAGGTAATGACGTGGACAATCTCTTCAAGGATGGGTATAATCATTTTTTTACTAATGCAGTCACTACCGACTGCATTCGACGAGATAGATGAAATGCTCTTTGTAATATCACAATTAGTAAATTGACGAAATATAAATGGAGGAAATTCTGGAGTTGGCAATAGAGAAAGAGCGTTCAAAGTGCGTTCCTTAATAGGACTATTAAAATCAGAAGAAGTGGAGAAATGATGATTTAGTAAATTTATGTCTAAGTTATGGGGCAAAGAATCTTGGCGCGATTTACCAACACCAAGAGACCTAAGAAATTGCCATACTTTGGAAGGATTATTATTATCAACAGATTTATGTATGAATCGGCGTTGTGCATCCCTACACACCCTGTTGCAGTGATTTCTAATCTCCGCATACTTAACCTTATTCCTATCTGTAGGTTTAAGTTTATATCTCACCTTAGCTATCAGTTTTTTATGCATTTCAACACGTATCTGCTCAGTGAGCCAAGGTGCAGGAAGATGTTTCATCTTCACCGCCCGAACTGGTGCATGCACATCATATAATGCCGTTAAGATGCTGTTAAAACGATTTACTTTTTCATCAATAGTACCCGCGTTCAAGACCTGAGACCAATCTGCATTACGAGCATCAATACGTAAAGATTCCACATCCATACCATCAAAATTGCGCTGAAAAAGAATTTTAGGTTTGGCTTTAGGAGGTCGAACTTTATAAGAAAGAAATATTAAATCATGATAGGAGAAGTCATTCGCCGAACACTGACCATGTTTGGCGACATGAACTGGGGAAGAAACTAATATTAAGTCTAGAAGAGATGGCTGACAGTTAGGAAAATGGTGAGTCATATTAAGAGGGAGAATGGATAGATTACAAGCCTGAACGACAGATTCAAGAGAGGAGGATCGGTAATCACGCTTGTTCAGACAGGTATTAAAATCACCCATAATGATGATATGGTCTTGTAGAAGAGCATGCTGTTCAAGCAGATTTTCAAACGAGGAAAAGTAGTTAACTCGTAAAGAAGGCGAGTAGTAAACACCTAATAGAATTTTTCGATGAAACAGAGTTAATTGAAGGAATAAATGCTCACCAGCATTTGACGGGGGTGGCTGGGCAGACATACTAACAATGTTAAAAGAAATGTGTGAGCGTATATATATGGCTACACCGCCAGCACCCGAACCAGTGCGGTCGTTACGGACAAGTTGAAAACCTGGTAGAGAGTAAGGGGCTGAAGGCAAACAAGGTTTCAACCAGGACTCGGACACAAGGATGGCATCAATTGTTTTTAAATTAAACGACGCCAACATTTGCAGGAAATGGGCCGGAATACTCTGCGCATTGATATGCACCACATTAAAGTTATTAGGGACATCACTAAAAGTTGACTCAAGGGTATCATAATAGGGACTAGGTATAAAATAGTCTCCATGTTTGGTTCTAATGAACCGCAACCACACGGTTTCTACATTTTATGATACTTTCCAGTTTTCGACGCGGCGTTGTTGCGAAAGCTACACTTGACGACGTTTTACCATGGACCTATAAAACGTAGGTAGGTAAGGTACCTTTTGATCTTGGTGCCAAATGCCAATTGCTTACGAATGCCAAGGTCAAATAAATAACATCGCCAACGCAGCCGGGAATAGAGGTTCATATTCATACATCATAAGTCCCATCCAGTATTGGATTTAGACAAGTTTTGAACTTGCGAAATAATAATGATCTTATAGGTACATGATATGAACATTTTGACAAGATAGATTTTTTTTCCATTGCCAATTCAAAGTAAACAAGGATATTAGGTACCTAGGTAATTGGATATAATTATAATAGTTATATTAACCAATAAACAGCAAATATGGCATTTCATAAAAGTAATTCTACGACTGCCCTTAACATACGTACCTACCAAGAATTGTATCTCAAACAAACTACATCAATTTATCCCTTTCCGTCGCAACCCTATTTCCTACGCCGCAAGGGCATAGGGGTGAACCCACCCTCGCCATACCATTGTGGATGTGTATTATAGCTTTAGTAAGTAATAAGTTACATTTAGATGAAGACTTGTTGGGAACGACATAATCTCCCGTGACGAGAATGCGAAATACGTGACGAGTGAAGACTGCTAACAGAAACGTGACAATGGTATTTTACATTCAATATGGAGAAGGCCAAATAACGTACGTATAGTATTTAAGAAAGGTCCGAACTTTTGCCAACCTCGCACTTCTGTAGAACAAAGTTGAATAAAATTCGACCAAAATTTCAGAAGTCTGTACCAGACTTTTTCACAATTTATTAGATTTTATAGTGCTAACCTGCACTTACGGAAAACACAAAGATTTTTATATTATCCCAAAAGTTATGCTCTCGGGTGCATAACATAAAAATCATTAAAACTCACTTTTATAAAAACATCTCTAGGTACGTACTTACCACATGGGTAAAGTCTGTAAAGGTAATGAAGAATCATTTTTATTCCTTGGAATAATTGTATGTGTAAGCAATAGTTAGTCACCCATTAATGAAGGTGCGTTTAAATTAGCCCAAAGATAAAATGCAAATAAATTTTCAAAAATGCCAATTTAAAAACCGACAAAACTAGAGTTAGTAGAGTCAACGACCTCGTCTAAGCAGCCGGCGATAGAACATAGAACGTAACATGTAAAAGATAAGTCTTATATTTTATGGAGCGTCAAGTTTGCGCAATTAAGACATTTTTAAGTGAAGCGTCTCACGGATGGGTGCGATCAGTTTTCCGACAACAGTAGGCTTTTTTATAATCCCACACGATTTTATCTAAAAATTTCTCGCCATTAATCATAATAATATTACGAATCTAGAAAATATTCAATCTAAAATTGTATAGCAATCTTTATATTTATATGCTTACCTACTTAGTCGTTAGTACGATTTACTATTCTATAAAAGATTATGAACGACATAAAAACATTAGGATGTGAATATTCAGCGCCCGCGTCTGGGTCGTCTACAACTTTTTATTTTATTATTACTGCAGCCCCGAATGTTGGGTGGCTCCCCTCGCGACTTTATTGATCTGCACGCTACATAGGCTACCTAGGGTTTCGCAAATACTGTTTGTTACCGCACACACGTAGCACGTGTGCGTACTAGTTGAGAACTATAATTTTAACAAGAACTAAGTTTTATTATCTATGTTTACTTTTGTAAAAAAGGTTTGTTTTGTTTTCACAGACTTGCTTGTAAAATTTTGAACATACAGGTAATGGTGCAGTCCTTAGCAACTAGGTAATTATAACTATTATATTTTAAGACAGTATTTACCTACAAGAAAAAGGCTTTGGGATAGTCTTATTTGGTGTTGCATGTGTCCACAAATGTTTATTATTTACGTATTTGGTAACGAAAATGAGTTCCCACTTTACCTAACACCTAGTTTCACCTCCTTTCATCCTTTTGTAATAGTTTGAGTGCCACAAGATAGTACTTAATCACTTGATGTTTCAACGGATTAATAATAACATTTGATAGTGTAATATCAATCTGTTTCTCTACATCTCAACAACCGTCCACCCTCACAATGGCGTATTAATTCGATTAATTCCCTCACAGACAGCCCTATATAGTTAGGTGTTTGGGGTGCGTAGTCGGTTTGTCGAAGGCAATCGATTTAGGGATTCGGGATGTTGTATCCTCCCTTTCCCTCAACACAGCCTGGCGAAATCTTTCTCTCTCTAATACAGGAACTGAAATGGTCTGTCTGAACAGATTTCATTTCATATACGTATAGTACGTATACATAGCGTTATATAGTCAGCACCGCACGTTTTAGCCATGTCTTTCCTGTAGATTGGACTGACTAAGCTGTGAAGATGGTATAGGTGCTGGTAAACGTACTCCATTTCATACATTGTCCTAGCCACTGCAGCTTCCCGTAAATAGGAGTATGAGCGAAAAGTTGTTGTTGATGATTTATTCAGCGTTAGGTTAGGGGCACCTAACCTAACGCTGAATAAATCATCTACAATAGATGCAAAGGCCTGTTTTTTACAGTAATTTAAATTGGATTACAGAAGTAAAAGAAGACTAATTAAAGAAGTACAAATAGTAAACAAAGTACCCACACTTTGTTTACTATTTTTTTAACATTAGTTAAGTACATAGGTAGGTACTTCAATATTTAGGTTTTACATCTTTGATTTCTATATAATTGTAACGGTATGGAAACAGAGTAAGGAAAACTAAATGGGTGCCAAGCCAACGGGATTAATGATTCATTAGTTCGAACTACATCAACAGGAAAACAGATTTTAACTGAAGAAAGCCACATAATTAAACTCATAGTAAAATAAAGTATCGCGTGGAACAGATAGCTGTAAAACATGTTTAGAATTAAAAGCGTGATAAAAAACAATAAAATTGTTTTGTTTCTAACTAGTGAATATAACAATGTAGCTGTATAAGTACAGGTAATTGATGAGTGCTGCTAATTATAGATTTGGTGAATGATTGCAGCGGGCGCTATGATGCGTGAAAGCGGCGAAAGTTAACCGTGACAATCTCAACCGGTTAAGTTACTACTCTTTTGTTAACACGTTACACTAAACTTTTCATTCACAGATATAGTTTCATTATAATAAACGACAAAAAGATGCGACGTTTTTCAAGATGCAGAGTGTTTTACAAAATCTGTGTTTAGAACCATCAAGGTAAATTAGATTGATGCGATGAACAGCATCAGTGAAAGTTGAACCACTAAATGTACACAGTAGATTGACCGCGTAATTAAACCGATTCTAGTCTGTTTATCGTCGATGTATAACAGACAGCGAATGGCTTTAAACTCGTCATAAGTCTCAACGGTTTGGTATTAAGAGTTTATTATTCCAAACAACGAGCCTTTATGGTCGCGACATGTGTTAGTCAGATTTCTATTTATAGTCACAGCACAACTGATACAAAACTTAAGGTTCGTTAACCACATCAGCGCCCCGAGTGCCTTTCAAGGGCTGATTAGAAGCTCGTTAGCTACGATTATCACCATGTGAGTTTCAGTCGTTTCAGTAGTAGAAAGTTAAAGTCAAAAAGAATTTATGGAATAAGATTTTTGAAAGTTAAGACAGCTTCTGGGATTTTTGAAAAAGAAAAATAATATTCATATCATAGTGCCTATAAGCGGTCCCATTATAAGTAAGTACATCCAAGAATTTAAACTATATCTTAGAAATTGTGCGAAAAACAGCTGACCATGTTGCTGAATAAGTAATATTCGTAAGTAAGACAGACAGACTGACAAACATTTATGATTAACAAACAGTTCACCGTCTCAGAGAAAATACACACTGCTAAGTTTATACAGAACTTAGAAGAATCTCTGAGATGCATGCAGTAATATGCACTTAAGTTTGTAATTAATTAAAATTGTTTTATTTTTAATTTATTGTATTTTAATGAAAGTATAGCACTATTCTATACATTACTAGTACTATAAGCTTATATGATACTAATTAACGACCCGTAAAATAAAAGTAAAAATTTCTAAGTCCATCTTAACGAAGAACCGGTGACCGCAATATTATATTTAAGAACAAGCGGCCGCCCGCAGCTTCGCCCGCGTGGCAGTTTTTTCCCGTTCCCGTTATTTTTTCGGGATAAAAAGTATCCTATGTCCTTCTCCTGGCTCTAAACTACCTCCCTGCCAATTTTCAGCTAAATCGGTTCAGCCGTTCTTGAGTTATAAGTGAAGTAACTAACACGACTTTCTTTTATATATATAGATGTTTACGCCGACACAGTTAAGTTATTCCAAATGCAGATTTTCGGCTAGTCGACAAGTTCGAATCTAAGTTGAACGAACCGCATCGTTAGCAACCAAGTAATTGTATTTATTAACATAATAATATCGCACCGCGATTAACGAACCATGGCAGAACGGTTATTTTACTTTTTGCCTAGATATGTAAGTTATAGAAATTGCTGAACACACCCGAAAGAAAACGTGATTGAATTACTTCCTGAAGACGAGTTGCATGACTGTCGTCGTTGTCGATGCCGCCTTACCACCGATGTCACACCCGCTGCCTATTTTTTTTATAGTATTTTTGTTCCTAATTCAACAAACGACAATATTCATTGCAGGTAAGTACTGTATTATTTATTAGAAGAGAGACATACGCAGTAACGCGTCGATCTGAGCATAATAAAATTGATGTCAGCTATTACAAGGAAAATTTTATTCCCTATTCATATTAACAAAAATACCTAGTAATTGACCGGTTAAAAGGAAAAACACATAAATAATTTTGCAACCACATCCGTTATTACCTACTTACACCTACAAACACTAAAGTGCCTTGATTCATACGTGTACCACGTAACTAATAATGCATGATGGGTTTTGTATAACGGATGATGGATAACAAACAACCCATAACCCAGCCCACCGGCACCCACCGGTAGTATCGTAACGAGAACAAAGCATTAACATTCATCACTTTTTTTCTGGGGTAGAATAAAACCAAGGAGATGAGTCATAATATTCAATTAATAAAGAGACAGCCGCGCCCCAAATAAACACGAACTTAAATTCAAAGTCGTACCCACGAAAATTGTCAGCATTATTCCCACAAACATTCCCGATCAATGAATCCACAACTGCAGGCACGTTGCATACGAACGATGCCGGTTCCCGAGGGAGGCAAAGTTTTAATCCCACACGTGTTATATTACCCGAAAAACTGCGATATTCTCATTCACTACAAGGTACTATCTTGTTAAAGGTAGGTAGTTAATCATTTTTATCGGAAAATAAAAGTATAAAAAGAGACTTACCAAAGTGTATATTGACGAAAGAGGAAAGGATCTGTCGTGCACTCGGCGGCGTAGTCCAGATGCGACTGAGCAGAGCTGAGCTGTGTGCTGGCGGTCGGTCGACACTCGAGTGTCGGTCGTCGGCGTCGGTAGTGTGAGGGAGGAGGTACGCGTACGTAGTGCGGCAGTGCGGCCGAACAGAGCAGGGGTGGATGAATACTCTCGGCCCGGTGAGGCACGGCAGCGGAATATTAATCAACTGAAGCTTGCTCGAAGATGATTCATGGGCTATCGGGCTATCGGTGGATTCAAAACAAAAATGAAAAGAACTGCGTCTTAGTGATGTCATTTTCATGACTGTTATAACTAAACACAATACTCAAGAGGCTTTGTGTGAACGTTCTTGAGTAGGGAGGTATATGGATGGATACGACCTTACCTTTCATTCATAAATACTTAAGTACAAGTAAATTCTTATACTTCTTATAGTCAAACAAAGAAACATACAAAGCATCAATCAATTAAAGAATTAACTATGATATATAATAATATAAATAACTAGCGGTCCGTCCCGGCTTCGCACGGGTTTTAGTAAGGATCCCTAATTTTTTTGAAAATGTAATATAGCCTATGTCACCCGGGGATAGTGTAGCTTCCCAACGGTGAAAGAATTATTCAAATCGGTCCAGTAGTTTCGGAGCCTATTCAATACAAAAAATCTTTCCTCTTTATAATATTAGTATAGATAATAATATATTATTTTATTATATTTTATGTAATAATAAAACCTGGGTCGCTGTGTTCAAATTTTTACTTATAAGTATGCATGCAACACTAAAATAATCTAGAATAATGATAGATCTATAGTAGAATCTAGACCTTATGAATGAGTGAACACAATCTTATTTTATTACTGACTAGCGGAAAGCGCGCGGCTTCGGGCGCATAAAGTTATTTTCATAGAACCTTTCTTTACGACCAGTGGTTTAGGCTGTATGTCTATGTCATCAGTCAGTCAGGACAATGTTTCTTATAATTGGTACCTATAGACCGTAGATAGATTGCAATCTGATTTGTGAATGTAATAAGTAGAAACTCTGATGTTCCGCCTGGGATAACTTCTAGCAAGTCTGGTATACGAACTCGTATGTGCTGCAGTACCACACTGCGAGGCATGAATCATCATTCATCCGTCACGGCAAGCTAAGAGGGGACTGGCAAATGCAAATTTTTCGATCATGGTCATTTCTATAGCAGCCTGTAGTAGAAGTCCACAGCTGGACATAATGTTTCCAGGAAGAAAGATTTTGAGCCCTTTTTAACCATCGACTTCCCGCAATCCCAACGACGATGTAATGTCGTCAGTCTATCGGGTAGGACGTTTCAGTAATATCCTGCGGATATTACTGACTTTTGGAGTATTTTGTGTAATGCGGTTGAGATCAGTCGAGTCGATGAAATCACTAGTTCCTCTAGCGAAATGGGCTTACAGTATACCTACACAACTAGACTTGGGGCTCAGTTATTTTCTTTAGATTACGTCATCAGCCTAAATAAGTCCACAGCTGGACACAAACCTCTATTTGATTTGCCATAGTCACCCACGCTCGGCAGGCAGATATCTACGACCGCAATGTCGGTATTTAGTACTCAGAAGATGCTGCTGACCTCCTGGTACGTTCCCTTAGTCGTCCCTTACGATATCCAGGAAAGGTAGGGGTTCCTTTTTTGAGCCGGGACCACCACGGCTAAATCATTTGAGACTAGCAACGCGTCCAGGCTTTGCACGGATTTTTTTCAATCGGAACCGATTTATAGGCTTACCAGTTAATTTTTCAATAGCAACCTATACACTTACCATATAAATCATGGATGTTGGATCAATTGTTAATAAGTTATGCTCGAAGAAACATACATACACATACAAACATCGAAGTCGAAGCGCTTTTGTACGTACCACGGAGTGCTTCGATCGCTTTTCTCTTTTGATCATAAATAAAGCGTTCATAATAACTATTAACCCCCCGGGCAGTACACTAAGTGATTTTGATGGATGACAAATGGAATAAATAAATGGCCCACCTGATATTAAGTGGTTGCCACCATAAAGTATTGCCACGTAGGTTACGCTTGCTAGGAAAGTGCCCTACGATGCACTGCTCAGCGTCCACCAACCTGAGGCATGCCTCATATGCCTGTAATTTCACCGGTACCCACACCCCTCAAACCACAGCAAGCTGCTTTGTGACAAAAATTGGTATTGTGGTAGTACTTCCCCAGACGAGCCCTTCACTAAGAGTTCTACTACCTACTATAATTATGTCTATGCTAGGTCTACCTACACTACCTACAGTGTAGAGTGTGCAGAGTCTAAACGCATGTTTGTTGGTAACAAGCATTTACTCTATACCTACTTAATACTTTTGCAGATGTCATCGTTCCCGATCTTTAGTAAACGTGTTAATTTTTTCCTAAATAAATATATTTGATTTAAATGAAAAACCTAAGATAATTTTTACTTAATTAAAACTAATGGGAATGGCACGTTAAATAAAAAATCAAATATGCTGAAAAGAAAAAGTTTATTATTAATATTTTTTATATCGAGTAATTTTTTTCGATTCTTTTTCTCTTGTTCATGTTTTTTTTTTCAAATGATATCAATACATGATAATTATTCAATACAGAGATCTTATAGTGGTGTTTACGCAAATACCTACTAAATTATAGATAATAAAATATATTTCCGATAAAAAAAACTCTATTAACAAGAAACAAAGATAGATCTCTAGCGGTAGGCA
Source organism: Electrophaes corylata (assembly GCA_947095575.1). NCBI lineage: Eukaryota > Metazoa > Arthropoda > Insecta > Lepidoptera > Geometridae > Electrophaes > Electrophaes corylata. Next base: position 12,411,295 of record OX352708.1, on the reverse strand, counting down.
GAGTGGTGGGTTTGTATCTATTAGTTGAAGTATTAATAAATTAAATAACTACAGTAAGCAATGACTTATTAAACAAATAATATTTTACAGAACAACGTTTTATATTCTAAGGTTTCATATCTGAGTTTGAAACTGAAGTGACTACAAGGGAAGATATTAATTCTAATAGTTACTTATTTGGGTATGTTTTTTCTTCACATATGTTCACAAAGGTGAAGTATCTGATCTGTCAGAAATTACATGTAACCTAAGATTCAAATTATTTTCCGAGAGCGAGAGCTGAAGGCCCACATTTTACGGTCTTTTACTTTTTATCCTAGGTATGTTGATTTTGCTTATTTCTAACTTTGTCACTTAGTGCTCACGCACATTGGGTTGATGCGTAAGCCAGTGTATTTCAAACTGTGGGTCGCGAACCTCAGGCGGACGCGCTTTCTAGCTCGGGGATCGCGGATATAAGCCAGGTAGAAGAAATAAGCAAGGAATACACAGCATATTGAGTGAAAACTATTTAGTATCCTTGCACCCTGAAGACGTCGAGAAGTATGTTGCATTTATGCTTTTTTTAATTGAATCGTTATTGAGTTTAGTGGGGGCAGTAGTTAGTTGGCTTTGCAACGGTTCTTAAAGATGCGAGTCCTTTTTATAAGTTAAAAGGTTGAAAAACACTAGCTATTTAAAGATATTCTGATCTCAACATAACTTAGAACCTAATCCGATATTATTCATCATCACTCTGAAGAAGTCCACTGCTGGACCTAAACCGTATACGTTTCCAGGAAAAACGATTATGAGGTTTTTACATCGTGGGTCCATCGAGTGGAGGGCGACCTACACTTCGTTTTCCCGTTCGTCCTCGCTATTCGACCACGTCCGATGTTATTAGTTGCGTTATAATGACCCATATCGTGTTAATCTAGCAGTACTAACTACAGCTAGACAATATTATCATATTTCATTTTTTTTTGTATTGTTGGTCTTTACTAGTGAATAACTACCAAAGCGACTTACATAGATATGTTACAAGGGACTACATCGACGGCAACGGGTAATACCTTAAAACGTACCTCCTACCTCCTATTCTATCCTACTTTGATTTTGGCATTGATAAACCAAACTAACTTAAAAGAAAGATTGGAGTTGCGTTTCTCAAAACTACACTAACCTAATTTGTAAAAAATATATATTATTAAGCTCTGTTCGGTGGAAAACGTCATTTTCACAGCTTTATTTACATTTTTTCAATATTTTTCCTCAGTATTCATCGTCTAACGCCTACTGCTGACAGGGCTACCTTAAGATACTAAACTATCACAAGCCCGAACATAATGCTACATTACAAATAAATAAGAATTTAAACTTATTTCCCGGCCGCGAATTAGGTGTTCTATAATTTATTCACTAAGAAACACTAGTGTTACGAACTTGTCTCCACTCAGTAGCATACACATAGTACACAACTGTATCCTTACATATATAACAGTTACACATATGCACATATAATATTTTCATTTCAAGTACTCGCACTTGTGTGTCATAAACCGCGCTATCTGTAACCATTCTTTTGAATGAGATGTTGCTCCATGCTACAGTGAACTCGAACCTTTAGCTTTTTCCATCAAATGAGCAAAAGAACGGACACAAGTATTTCTTTTTGAACAAATTATAAACGTTTTTTAATTCTATAAACGAAATCAAAATAATTCTCACATACATCACCACACAGAAGGCAAACACACATGGTCTTTAAAAGGCAAATTCTTTCCGAGCGCGATTTTGTAAAACTGCTCTTAACCTCAAATTCATTCACATTAAACCAGTTAGTATTCTAGCAGCGGCGAGGGGTTGCAACTAGTTATGTATAGAAAAAACCTTAACAGTGTCAGAGGCAATCTGAACATAATGCTCATTGTTGGGATGCTGTAATGCCTGGGGCATTAAACAGGGTTTAAATGGAGTAGGCTAGTCCAACCCTTTTCAAAATCCAAAGGCTTTTAATAAAGTTTAATTTTACAAGATTAGCAGTGTCGATTCAACCGCGATGCATGAAACTACAAGAAGCAGGCATGTCCAAATATATTTGAACATTCCTCTGATTAACCCTTTAGACATCCTCAGGGAGGACTTGGGTATGTTTAACACGAGGGGTAGCATGTACAGTCGCCTGCACTAAGGCGATTCTGAAGTCAGTCTTCATAATTTTCAAAGTGTTTAATAATTTTGTATTCACATCTTGTAGATTATATCATTACTTCGCTTTGCTGTAGTAGAACTACGAGTAGTTATAAAAAGTAAAGACAAATCTATCAGATGTGACACTAACCCATTTTGTAAATTATGAAGCGTAACCAAATGACAGCCCCTAGAAAGTTGTCTAACACGGTAGACAGTCGTAGCCATTTTTTTATTCACATAACCACAGCTTTAAGGACATTACTGATTTTACAATTACAAACGGGACACCTCTTGGCCTTTGCCCAGACTTTCTTCGCACACTTATAACAGCAGCAAATGTGAGCTATCCTACCGTGAACGAACACACCCGACTTAGGCTCAGTAATACAAATCACACATAATTCCTTTACATCCTCTCGGATCCCTTTCAAACTGTTAGCTAAAACCTTTTTAGTAAGCACGGTATCCTCAATGGAAATGGCAGGGTCGCTGATCGTTTTCGCTAGCGGTAGAACGTCTGCGTTTTCAGATTCCGAATCGCTCGAGTCAGAGTATTTAGCGCGTTTTGAGACCCTATCTGCAGAAGACGACCTGCGTTTTTTAGTCATTTTTATAACGGCTTGGGTCTTACTGTGTGAGGTGCCTGGGGGGCCCAGGGGGTCCTGAGGGTCCGGGGACTCTTGGCTGTGCAGTAAGTCCACGCCTGAGTCCTGGGATTGCGGCTGGGATCCTGAGAGGCTGCCGTCTATGTGGTTCCGCTTTTGCTTGCGTCGGGGTCTTGGAGGGAAGAAGTTTTTGCGAACCTGGAATAAGGAAAGGCTGGGGATAAAAACACGTGCCAATATACAATTACAGCAAGCTAGAGCCAACTGGTTTTGCAAGTTTAAGCAAAAATATATAAACGTGTGAAATAGAATTGCATGTATTAGGTATTAGGTTTTGTAGGTAGGTTTGTGTAAAAGTTGAATAAAAAACTTAATACTTAACTAACATAATATTACAAAATTATACTACGGTTAAGATAAAATTTTACTTGATTATTCTGTTTTATTATATATCATTGAATTCACTAAACCAGAAAGTACCTACAAAATCCTCTATTGTACTATATCAAATAGATTTGGATGAAACTTGTATTATATTAATGACGTGTGTTTGTACTTTATTTACTTTAATTATTATGATGACAAGGTATATTATTTTCTTTTGATTATTATTCTTTTTGACATTATTCTTCTTTGTTTAAATTACTGAACTTATTAATTAATTAATTTGTGTAATTGGCTGTAGCCGTTCAAATTTAAAAAAATAAATAGTTATTACAAAAACCACACCAAAACACGCTGCGCTACTTGGCGGCAGAAATAGGCATGATGGTAGTACTTCCTCGGACGAGCCCTTCACTAAGGATCTACAACTAAAATTATAATAATAATAATAAACTTTATTGAGGACATGACTTATAAGTAATACAATAAAATATAAGATAAAGTACAAAAGGATTTGTCCTACAATCGGCGGACTTATCGCGGGTAGCGATGTCTTCCAGACAACCGTTATTCTAAATTAACCTAAGCTAAACTTATACTTATAAGTAATGTTTTGCATCAGCGACTGCGAGGAAGAGCAGAATTGAATAAGTAATTGTTATAAGTATGTTGAATATGTTACCGTGAAGCACTTCTGGCAGTAGCGGTAGAGTGGGTTGTTGTTAGCGGCCTTGCACTGCGCACAATGCCAGTAGTCATGGAAGTCCATCTCACTGTCGGAGCCCTGCGAGTCAGTGCGCTCCGAGTCCGCGTACACCACGTCACCTTCCCGCACAGACACCTCGATCACTTTCGTTTCTATTATATCGTTCTGGAATAAATTAATATAAAATATAAATATTTGGCGGCATTTAGTTCCAAACTAAGCATACACATTATATTAAAATTTTGTATTTTTTTTATTTTAAACAGTCGTCAAAAAAAGGAGGTTTTCAATTCAGTTTTTTTTTTTTTGTTAGTTATCCGAAACTGTGAACTGACGGATTTATAAACTTCATCAAAATCAGTTCAGTAGCTTAATTTTTAAATCAAAATAATCTAATCATTATTTTTACTGTTTTTACTAACTAGTGAACTTGCTTTAAGCTATTTTTATGCAAACTTCAACTCTCGAAACATCTCTTTAGGGGTTCAATTTTAGAAATTCCTTTCTTTACATCCCTACACCCCAAGACAAAATATAGCATAGCATTCCAAGACTGATGTGAGATGTATACTCACGTCGCTGCACCCTGAACTGTCATCGTCCACTGGGCCGTCCTCTTCAGACTCTGTGACAGGCTCGTATTCCAACGTATCCGAGTTGAGGGCTTCCGTGTCGCTGGTGTCCCGCGCAACATCTACAACACACGACAAGTAACAACAACGGTCCGAGTGCGCTACCCTGGATAACCCCTGATGTGCAGCGTAGCGTTGCTAACTTTTGTTAGTTCTTTTTTATAAATTTTCTAGTCTTTTTTTCAGTCACTGCAATCTTTAGTTTTTTTTGTCATTGTACAAATACATATTTTTTTTTCATTTTGTATTATTTTTAGCTTTTGTCATCATTTTTTTGACTTGCTTTCAAATGTCTTTTCTGTCAATATCATTGCTTTTTATCATTCTTTTTTTCAAATAATCAAACAAAATCCTTAAAATAATACACACAATCATGCATTCATAATCTGTGATAAGTTGTTTCAGATAAAATTAGGTAGTTGATAAGATAAAAATAGTACGAATTTAATAACAATATATCACAGGAAATAATAACAAACAATGCAAATTTCATTTAATAAGGAAAATAACAAACACCTTTGATTAGGGCTGCAATAAGGTTAATGAGTATGTGTTAAAAGAAGCTTAGTTACAGGCAAAATGGCCGACAACGCATGAAAAATAATTTTAGTTTAAGCTAAATATGAAATTATGTCTCTTAAACATTAGAAACCGATTCTCCTTGACACCAGAAACTATAGATAAAAAAATCAAAACTGTCTTTATTAAGTGGAATCACAGAGATCACTTTTAATAGGGCTACAAACTAGTTGAAGCTAGTTTAATCCTTAGCTTTTTTGTCATCTATACATACATATCATATTTTATTGTAAAGTAAGCTTTTAAAAAATATAGTTTTATTGCTCAAATTTACTAATTGACATTATGTTTCATGTCACTTGGGGCTTTGTTATATAAGCAAACCCATTATTATGAATTTTAGTTTGGACATCATTTTAGTGAATATTCCAACAGCATTGTAAGTAAACATTAGCAAAAACGATTCTATGTTTATTCAATTATCAGAACAAGCTGGTCAATTGAGCGCATCATCATAATTACTCCTACCACTTGAGACTATGGCAATGATGTCATCCAACAAAACTCCAAATATTTAGACATGAAGTGTAGTTCGAATAACATAAGTAGTCAAGCGTCTATCTCATTACAGCCCTAATCAAATTAAAATTTTAGTATAATTATGTGTAGGTACTTTACAGTTTTTTAAAACAAACATTGCAACTATATTATGGTGCCAACATCCTACAACTGAGATGAAATCTGTTTTAGTTATCATCTGGCTTACAATTTATTCGAATGACTAATTTTAAGTATTCAGTGACTGTAGCAAGTTGAAAGATATAATAACTTGTACAGCAAAATTTCTGTTAACTTACCCCCTAATAATTGCTTGCTGTTATTGAACTATTTTCTCTTATTTCAACAGATAGAACGAGACAAAGAATGATAAATAAAATCGACGCTAGCAATTAAACAAGGTGGGTGAAAAATGTGATATGCTGCAAATCCAGATTGAACAAAACTCAATCCCTTAATAACATGCAATAGCATACCATTGAAATGAACTGTGCTTTTATGTGTGGATGTTAGCACCAACTATATCAAACACAAAACTACATATAGCTAAGTAATTATGCTATTGTTGTATGAGCATGGAAATGTCTTCATGTCCTTGAGTCCTGTGCCTTGGCAGTGACCTGGCCGGCTGACCATCAGGGCACCGTGTCATCTGACAATACCATCAACAAAATATTAATATTTTTGATGAAATAACTGTGCGAGTAGTGTACCTAACGCAGGAAGAACTACGTAATACAATAGATTAGTAACCTGTAACTAGTACTTAACCAAAATTGTATTTTTACTAATAATAATAATGCTGGACAAAAATATTTGCAGATCGTACAAACATTTATCCCAAAGCTGGAATCGAACCCGCAACCTCCTGCGTCGCAGGCGGACTTCGCCCGCCGCGCCACATCGGTCGTCGAACTAAAAACCTGGTGCAGCAGAGCCAGACTACAATTATCTACATACTGCGTCTATTTCATTCAGTCATTAAAACTTCTAGTTGTGTGGCTAGGTAGGTGGTACCTACACAATTTATTTGATAATCATTTTATTTTATGCTGTAGGTACTTGTGGGGACCCGCTAGTCTTGCCTACACTTAAGTCACGACAAAGAAACTCAGTAAGGTCAAAGTCTCATAAACTGTTTGGTAGCTTAAACAAACAATGTAACTAAATAGATAAGTAACATACCTATACTTAAATATTCGAAAAAAAAAGGTGTGAATGGCAATACAACACAAGTTGTGGCTTGAAACACCCCACGCAGAGTTTATCCGAACTTTTAGGTAAAACAAGTAACCGAACCAAGAATAACCCGGCATGTTCCAACACGTCGATTCTAACTTCAATTTCGGAAGTTCTGACGTCATCGGATGCCTTTACACAGGAGGTGAATCATTAAACATGATCTACACACATACACGATAGATACTAGATACCTACCTAAGTTTAAATTATGGTCCAATGATCTATGAGGACATTATGGTCTGATGAACCTGGTATGCACCTACGTAGGTAGGTACCTACTCACGTTCTACCTATTATATTAGCAGTAGGTAGTATATATCTGACAGAGAGTACACTTTTTCATAAGTACTTAATTGAATTATGAGACTTTGTTAATAATAATCACACAACCATTGGCCAATATTAGCCAACGGAATGTTACAGTTACACACAATAGGTAGGTATGTACTCATTTTCGTCCGTATCTGTCCAAGGGAATACCCTAGTAACATTTTAACAGTATTATTATGATGTGTCTAGAATGTAGTGTCAGTTAATTTATAATAATAACAACCAGAACAATACATTGGTATTGTTAGGTAAATATATGAATAGAACCTGTCATAAATATATGCAAAAGTAAGCATAAATACAGCAAATTTGTTAATATAAACGCTAACAACAGTTATTAATATGACGTTTATAGATAGCAAAAGAATATAAATGCTTGAAAGTTTAAATTTTACCGCATATAATAAATAGCGAGGTACTTAGATAATAAAATATTTCATAGCAAAAAAGAATTAATAAATGTTGAAGAATCCAAATTCCACATGTTTAGATAAGTACTAAGACAAAAACAACTCAGTCCAGTGTTATCTTATTTGATAACAGCATAAAAGTAAAACATTACAAGTATGTATTTTTCAAAATACCCAAGACACGTTCAAACAAGTTCTGCCAAAGTGCATTGGTACTTTGTGACTTTAAGTAGTTCTGAGTCAGAGTGAATGACACTGTGATGTGAGTGTACTATGCAAATCATTATGTCACATAGCAATGCTTGTTTGTATTCTGCTTTACTCCGACAGACAGCATACAAGATAAATGTCAAGATTATGTTCATAAACCAAGTAGGTAGGTGGAACTTTGTGGTAGATACAAAGTTCCACCTACCTACAATTGTACATATAGGTACATTTTGGCAGGTACCTAGATGTGTTTTATTGATTTTTATTAGGAAAAAAAATCTAAGGAATTTATTTTCCCAACAAGAAACTTAAGAACGTTTTTAAGACTTCGGTATATCATCTAAAATAAATTGTACCTATATAATAAAATGTAAACATGCAAAGGCAGTAAAAAGCAAGTCAAAAAATATTCTATAGGTACAGTCAGCTGCACTAGAATGTATACAATTTGTAACTTCCAAGATGGTTTCTCAGCGGTGCTTAAAACATTTACACGACAATTATTCAAAAAATAATAAATAAATAAATAAATAATAATGCTGGACGATCCACACAGCATCATCTAGCCCCAAGCTAAGCAGAGCTTGTGTTATGGGTACTAGATGACTGATATACTTAATACAATACATTACGTATATAGATACTTTTTATTATACATAGAAAATACCCAGAACACCCGGAATAAATATTTGCAGATCGTACAAACATTTATCCCAAGGCGGGAATCGAACCCGCAACCTTCTGTGTCGCAGGCGGACATTCGCCCGCCGCGCCACATCGGTCGTCAACATAAATGAAGACATCAACTACTTTCATAAGTTTCTACTTTTGGAGGTGTAAGAGTTCATTGTTTTGCTGAAATACTGTTGTGAAAGTTACAAATTGTATACATTCTAGTGCAGCTGACTGTACATGCATATGAGACAAAAACAACACAGCAAATAAATCCTCTGTTATTTTCAGAAATAGGTAAGTATTTCTGAAGATAATATGTAGGTATTTAAAATTAAGTAAGTAAGGTTTATAAGTAAAGTCATATAAACAAATTATTATTGTTCGAATAGATTCTTAAAGCTATTACCTAGCTTACCTAGATCAGTAACTGCAGGCTGACTTGTTTATATTTTATTTGCAACTGTAAGAAAGATTTTAATTAGGATTTGTGGACTTACCAGTTTCCTTGCCTTGTACACTTAATATACTTTCTGTTGAACAGCGCCGGCTCCATGAATGTTCTGTAATAACATACCCTGATGGTCAAAAGAGGAACATAAAAAGTTTTTAATTACGTAATATTTAATTAATCAAGCCACATTATAAGTATAAAACTTAGAAAAAATCGTAATTCCTACAGTAATTGATGGTGAATTATACAATGTCTAATGCTGTTTGATGGTATGAAAATTATGGGGGCTGGGGTGGGGTAGTCACCGAGGGGAGGGAGGGGTATAAAAAATTGTAAAAAAAGGGGCACACAGTATGGTACATTCCCTTATTTAGGTGCTGTATGAGTATTCTTATTGTGGGTTTGCATTGCACTAGAAACCTTTAAATATGTATGACCTTTGTCATATTGGTTTTTTATTTGTGCTTGTTTAGAAAAATGCCCAAAAAATAATAAAATAGAACTTTCGACATGTTTTTGTGTAGATGTTTGGCAGTTAACAGTGAGTATTCAACATCCAAATTGATTAGAAACAAAATCGTAAGTTCCCGCGGAAAACATAATGTACCTACTTAATCAGACTTTCTAAAATTGTAAGAAATTATTTTTCATGGTGGTACTTGGCAAAAGCATTAGTGGCAAGATAAAGGTAACCAAGGTGTTCTTCTCAATCCAATCTATCCACTCCATCCACGACATAAATGATTAGGTAGTACTACAAATTATCAACACCGTATGTCAATGAAGTTTAACCTCTTTTCAAGGTTGAATGTTTTTTAGCACTTCACTAAACTTTGTAGGTAAAATGAGGCTTGGGCTTGGTTTGCTTCTAATTAAAACTATGGATGCGTACGTCTCCATTCTGTGTTATATCTCTCACTCATAGTTATTGCGTGAAAGTATAAATAGGTACAACAAGCTAGTACGTACAGCTGCACTTTTCACAACACAATGTAAACATAGAATTCACCACATTATCTTACCTGTTATGTAGGTTGCCGACTTTGCCGTTGTATTCATGTTCGCTGGCCCTGGTTGAATGGAGTGACTGCGTTTGAGCTGTCTATGTATAGAAATTACAAAAATATAAACTGGAACTCAGTCAAACCTATCTCAAACCAGTCCGTTCGATTTGATCCGACAACGCAAGCAAGCAAAGCAAGCAAGTAGTGTTGCCACCCTCTGAATTTGATTTTCCACTGACTCCCCGTAAATTTCCCTTGAATTAAGCACTTTATTCAAATACTCCAAAGAAATAAAAAAAATATAGCATCCTCATCATAAACTTAAACTTTAATCCTCAAGATATCTATGGTATGTAGATAAACATACCATAGATATCTTCTCCAATCTCTTAGTATCAATTACCTACTTGAAATTCTTTGAGAATATCGAAGGGGGTAGTCAGAGGTACATCCAGATACCCGCATTTTTCAGTAGTTAGTATTCCATATGTGACATGTTGCAAGCCACTCGCCGCTGCTAGAATACTAACTGGTCTCCTCACAGTGTTTTCCTTCACAGTTTGAGAGCACTGGCATTGTGCACATAAATTTTCGATGGAAGAGTCCATTGGTGCACGACTGTATTCGAACTCGCGACCTTAGGATCAGACGGCGGGGACACTCCTACTAGACTGGTGCTCTGGAAAATCAAACCTTTCTCAAAAAATCCCCTACATATTTATTTTTCAAATTTATTCTACATAATGTCATGCCTCCAAAAACCCCAAGTCTCGGGCAAAATAATATAATAATAATAATGCTGGACAATCCACACAGCATCATCTAGCCCCAAGCTAAGCAGAGCTTGTGTTATGGGTACTAGATGACTGATATACTTAATACAATACATTACATACATAGATATTTTTACCATACATAAAAAATACCCAGAACACCCGGAAAAAATGCTTGCAGATCGTACAAACATTTATCCCAAGGCGGGAATCGAACCCGCAACCTCCTGCGTCGTAGGCGGACATTCATCCGCCGCGCCACATCAGTCGTCGAAAATACCGTAAGGTGGCAACACTGAAGCAAAGCAAGCAAGCAAGCAAAGCAAAATCAGCATGTGTACAACCTAAGAATATGGAATAAAGTGTACAACAACGTAGGTACCAATTCTCTGTCTACGAACGTAATCGATCGAATCCTGTGACAGGTACGTAGATTACATAGCCTAAATTGGCCTTACTTTTTTTTAAAGGCGAAGTTGTCCAACTATTTATTCATATTTTGCGAAAAGTTTTGCTTTTTAAAAGCAGTTTTCTTTCTCCTAGTATGCGCGTCTCACCACGAGGTAATAAAGTTGAAACGTTATTTTAAAATTTCAGCATTACTACCATTGAAATCTAACTTTAGAGCCTAAAAATTCTAGAGCACCGGTGGTCTAGTAGGAGTGAGCCCGTCTTCTATTTTATTTAATATTTGTTTTTGTTGAATAGACTTTGTAGAGTGTTGCCTGCAATCTCGACCACAGACTACTAGGATGCTGATGCTAACGCATATCTCGACAGTGTCACGTTTGCTAGACCGACGCGACACAATTTGTCTGTGCTGTCAAGTAGGGATGTCCAGCCTAAATACTTTTTTTTCAGTTTGATGGATCGATAAAACTAAATTTTAATAGATACACAGTCTTCGATTTTAGAAATATTTTCTCTAAGATAACCCACTACGGCCTAGTGGCAATTCATCAAACGTGGGGTCACTAATGCTGCACTAGAATGATGCCGCAGATAAATCCTGGCTGGGCACGTGCTTATTTAACTTTCGTTTGATATTAAAAATTATAATTTTTTAGTAAGGTTTGAGACATATAAATTACATAAGTGGCACGCCTCACCGTGCCGACTCTATAGCAAAACCAAAAAGTGTATTATAAAAAATTAAAATGAATTAAAATGTGTCCAGTTTACATTCGTTTTTTGTTATTTTAGAACTAGCTTACCCGTGCCCTTTTCGTTAGACAGTATAAATCTTTGAATTTTTCGGCTTGCCTGTACTAAAACACGTATGTGTTATACATATAAACCTCTCTCTTGAATCACTCTACCTATTGCTGAAAACTGCAGTAAAAAATCCTTAGGCGAACAGACAGCGGAAGCGACTTCATTTAATACTGTGTAAAGATTCTATTAAAGCTTAAAGCTAAGTACAAAGAACTAAACATGAAGATAAATACAAGCATCTTCAACAAAAAGGTTTATTGTCATAATCCTCACTCATGTCCCCAACAGTGAGGATTATGACAATCTTCAAAGAAATGTTTTCCCTACCACCATGTTTAATCCTGGCTGGTGGGGTCATAAGACCATAAAAATATATTTTTATTTTATATTATCACTTTACACTCGGTACCGAAATAAAACGATAATACCATTTAAATCAAATTTTAAATAGATTACAGTATTTCTAGGATAGGAGGTATTTAAATTGGCAAACACAATCAGTAATATTACTTAAACGATTGATAATAAAAATAATATACTCATAAATAAAATGTCACTGGGTATTAGTTAAGGCTTAGCTGCTACTCAATTCATTCGGTCGAAAAATAGAATAAAAATTTTTCAAAACTGCTGGTCGATTAATCGATCGATACTATTTTGGATGAACTAACGAACATCCCTAATCATTTCTTTCTTTTACAAAGTGGCATGGTGACGGCGTAAGGTGAGTGCGTCAATTCGCTAAATCATTTCTATTTTACTGTGCAAATTGTGAATTGATTGAATAGTTGTAATTGCGGTTCATAATCTACACGGTTTGTTTGTTAATTTATTGTATTCTAATGAGTATCGACTCGCGAGTTACTGCCGAACGAAGCGTTCAACACGTGGATATTTGGTTGACTATCAATGGGGTGTTTACTGAAAAATATCAAGTTAACTAAGCATTGGTAGGTGCTGTTGCAAGATTATAGTTTCATATTTGAATCCTTTCTAAAAAATATCCTGTTTTTATTACCAGGCGAAGGGTATGTAAGTACTTGCATTGTGCTAAGAGGTTATGTGTCAAGTCAAACCCAAACGGAAAATTGCTAAGGTTAAACTTTTGTTGTAGTTGCCGAAATAAGCAACCGCAATGCCGCAGAACGAATACATTGAGCGTCATCGTAAGCTCTACGGTAGGAGACTCGACTATGAAGAAAGAAAGCGCAAACGTGAAGCGCGTGAGCCACACAGGCGCGCTGATAAGGCGCACAAGTTGCGCGGCATCAAAGCCAAGATCTACAATAAAGAACGTCGCAATGAAAAGATTCAGATGAAAAAGAAGATCAAAGCGCACGAAGAGAAAAATGTCAAACAGAACACAGAAAAGGTCGCCGAAGGGGCCTTGCCCGTCTACCTTCTCGACAGAGATGTCCAATCTCGAGCTAAAGTTCTATCCAACATGATCAAACAAAAACGGAAGGAGAAGGCTGGCAAATGGGATGTTCCTATACCAAGAGTACGAGCACAGGCTGATGCGGAGGTCTTCAAAGTACTAAAATCCGGTAAAACTAAAAGAAAAGCTTGGAAGAGGATGGTGACCAAAGTAACATACGTTGGGGAGAACTTCACACGTAAACCACCTAAGTTTGAGAGATTCATCAGGCCTATGGCATTACGATTCAAGAAGGCCCATGTCACTCACCCAGAACTAAAAGCTACATTCTGCTTACCTATTATTGGAGTGAAGAAGAACCCCAGTTCTCAGATGTACACCAGCTTAGGCGTTATCACTAAGGGAACTGTTCTAGAAGTTAATATATCCGAGTTGGGTTTGGTTACACAGGCTGGTAAAGTGGTGTGGGGTAAATATGCCCAGGTTACTAATAACCCTGAGAATGATGGTTGTATTAATGCTGTACTCTTGGTCTGATTTATGTACCTACTTTAAGTTCGTTTGACAAATAAACTGTAAAACTTTTATGCCTCTTTAATTGAAATTACCCTTTAAATCTGTAATATAACCCTATCCATTATAATGGTAGGTGCTGTGGTTATACAGAAGCATAGGTATGGAAACCCAGGTGTCACTTATTACTAGGCCTGTGAGTCTGTATCCCTTATGGATTAAAACTAGTAAATTTGTCTAAGTAGGTAGGTATGTGCCTATTTTGATAAAAACAAAATAAATTATAGGTATATGAATTGAGACACTACAACCATCTAATTTTATTCTCCAGGTCATCAATATGCAGATTTTTGTGAAGACCCTCACGGGTAAAACCATCACCCTTGAGGTTGAACCCTCTGATACTATCGAGAATGTGAAAGCCAAGATCCAGGATAAAGAGGGAATTCCCCCAGACCAGCAGAGGTAAACATAACATATTTTAAACGTAATTTTGTTGTGAAATTATACCGAGATGGGTACCTGCTAAAAAAATAAATGACCAAAAAAAGTTTTTGCAAGATAACAGATAAATTGAGAAACTTCTAACATCCCATTCTGATTTCCAGATTGATCTTTGCCGGTAAGCAGCTGGAAGATGGGCGCACCCTCTCAGACTACAACATCCAGAAGGAGTCCACCCTGCACTTGGTCCTTCGCCTGAGGGGAGGAGCCAAGAAACGCAAGAAGAAGAATTACTCCACCCCCAAGAAGATCAAGCACAAGAAGAAGAAGGTCAAGCTAGCAGTACTTAGATACTACAAGGTGAGTTTTCATTATGTAATTAAATATCTGTAATGGATAATACAAGGGACATCAATTTATTTACTTAGTTAAAAGATTGTTTCAACATTTCGGGTTTCTCCATTGGATTTCCTAAACAAATAAATATTGATGTAGATTTCACACAGATCATCCAACCCAAAACTTATAAACTTGTAGGTACCTACCTAATATTTTTTTTTTTTTTTTTTTTTTTTGTGTTGTCTTTTCATCTGCGATCAGTCTTCTGACTATAAGCAAATTTGTTGCAGGTTATTTGCTGTGTCAGGGAATTGCTCCAGCGAACATTTCCCTCTTAGTAGGTTTATCACGCGTCCAGCTCCATGATGTGATGCCTTTTTAGCCTTTTAGGGTAGCTTATCGTGGTCAGCTGTGATGCCAGGTGATTGGGGTGGTTATGGAGGCGCTGCTTGTACTTGGCCGAGTATAGTTTGATTTCGTCGTCGACGGTGCTTGTATCCAGTTCGTTGTGCAGCTCATCGATCTTCAGAAACCATGGTGCATTGGATATATTTCTAAGGATGCCATTTTGCGCTCTTTGGATTATAGCTACGTTGGATTTGCAGGCCGATCCCCAGAGCTGTATGCCGTACGTCCACACTGGTTTCAACACCATTTGGTACACCAGGAGCTTGTTATCCAAACTCAGGACGGAGTTTCTACCTAGCAACCATTGCAGATTTCGGTATCGGAGGTTTAGTTCCTCCCTTTTCTTCTTCAGGTGAGTCCTCCAGGTCAACCTGCGGTCCAGGTGCATCCCTAAGTACTTGACTGTTTCATGGTGGGGTAGTGTGTGCGCTCCCAGACTGACAGGCGGACAAACACCTTTCCGGAGTGCAAATGTTGCATGGGCTGACTTAGGGCCACTGGCTCTGATTCTCCATTTTGTAAGCCACCGCTCTATTCTATCCAGTCCACCCTGGAGAGATTTCGAGGCTTCGATCGGATCTTTGTTACTGGCTAGAATGGCGGTGTCGTCCGCAAATGTGGCAGTGATCACCCCTGGTGTTTCGGGTAGGTCTGACGTAAAGATGTTGTAGAGCACGGGGCCCAGTACCGAACCCTGTGGCACTCCCGCCTGTAGGTCGTGAAAGCTTGATGTATATTCACCGTCTTTAACTTGAAATACTCTCTCTGAGAGGTAGGAATTTAGCAGTCCGAAGAACGGGTGTGGTAATGACTTTTTAATTTTGTAGAGGAGACCCTTGTGCCAGACTTTATCAAAAGCCTGTTGTATGTCAAGGAAGGCTGCTGAACAGTATTCTTTTAGCTCAAGTGATTTTCTGATGTGGTCAACAGTCCTGTGAACTTGTTCAACGGTACCATGCTCTCGCCGGAATCCGAACTGGTGGTCCGGGATTATGGAGTCCTCGGTCAATACCTTTGACATGCGTGAGAGCAGAACTTTTTCAAAGATTTTGGATATGACTGGCAGCAGACTAATTGGTCTATATGAGCCGACTTCATTGGCGGGTTTACCTTCTTTGTGGACCATAATGATTTGTGAAGTTTTCCAGATACTTGGGTAGTGGCCAACCCTTAAAATTCCGTTGAATAGTAATGTAAGGAAAACCATTCCTTTCTTTGGTAGTTGTACTAGAATTTCTTTTGTTATTTGGTCAAACCCAGGGGCCTTTTTGTTGTCCAGTTTGCACAGGTATTTCATAACTTCTCTGGGATTAGTAGGCTTCAGTGGTGTATCTAGCTGGAAATCTTGGTTGAGGGTTGCTTCGATGTCGGAGTCGTCATTGCTTGCACCGTTATTAGGCTTAAACACATTTGCTAGGTGGCTTGCAAAAGCATCTACCCTTGCTTGTGCTGTTCTGGCCCATGTCGAGTCAGATAGTTTCAGGGGTTGTCGTGTTCTTTGAGGCTGATTTAATTTTGATGTTGCCTTCCATAAGGAGTAGTTTGTCGACTTCGTCGCTGTTAATGACTTTAAATGTTGAGTCAGTGTTGCGTTTTTGGCGTTGTTTATGAGATCTTTGAGCTCCACTATCGCTTTGTTAAGAGCTCCTTTGTCTTGAGGATGTCGACTGCAGTGCCAAACTCTACGTAGTCTTCTTTTTTCTTGGATTTTGGCTCTTATTTCCAAGGGTAGACAGTTATGGGTAGATGTTTTTGTAGGCATATCCGGAGTAGTCAACCAACATGCCACTTGGATGAGATTAGTAAAGCTAGTAGCAGCATCGTCTATGTCTTTAGCAGTCTTAAGGGCAATCTGCAGCTCAAGTCTCTTTTCAATGATGTCTCTGAAGGAGTCCCAGTCCGTGTGTTTGTTGCACATTTTAGGTACTGTCTCGTACTCTAAGATGGTTGTGCCAATAGTCAACAGCACAGGGGTGTGGGCCGAGGAGCCGTCTAAGCACGAGTTGATTTTGACAGAATATTGTGACATTCCTTTGCAGATGTAGAAGTCAATAACGTCTGGTAATCTATTTTTGTCAGAAGGCCAGTGTGTAGGTTCTGAAGTTGACACTGTTTTAAGGTTATTGTTGTCAATACATTGCTTTAGTTGTCTTCCTCTTGTAGTAATGAGCCTTGAGCCCCAGTGGAGGTGTTTTGAGTTCCAATCTCCACCTGCTATGAACCTAGGACCCAGAGTATTAAAGTAGTGTGTCAGCTGTTCTTCTTTGATATTGTGTTTCGGTGGGCAATATATGGCAGAGACTGTGAAGTTCCCTGTTTTCGATTCAACAGAAATTGTTGTTGCTTGAAGATGTTCTGTCTGGTAAGAGGGTAATTCGTGGTGTTTTATGGAGGACTTCACGATTAGTGCTGTTCCTGCGTGTGCAGTTCCGTCTGGATGTTGGGTGCTGTATATTGTATAGCCTTTGATGTTAACTAAGCTTCTGTCGGTGAAGTGCGATTCAGATATAAGAAGAATGTCTAGTCTGTGGATTTTTAGCAACATTTCAGCTTCATGGGCGTTTGGAGCTAGTCCATTTATGTTCCATGCAGCAATATTTAAGCTTAACACTGGGACATTCTTTCGACAAGGGATACAAGAAGGCCCATTAGAGTACTCATCTGGTTGTAGAGCATATCCATTTTGTCGAGTTGTCTTATCAATAAGTCTTGGATAACTTGGGTTGGCGTAAGGGGATCCCCTTGTGTTAAAAGCAATGGATTCTTTTGTGTTGTCTGTTTTCGTTGTTGAAAACCCTGGTGTGGTGGTTGGTGTAGTTCTTTATTGTTGTCGTTTTGTCGTTGATTTAGTTCTGGTCTTTGAGGTTTTGTTATATTTTCCACCGGCCTTACATTACTAGCTACCTCCGAGTATGTTTGAGGTGTAATGTTTGAGTTATCTAGTTTCGATTGTTGTTCTTGCGGTTCAAAGTAATTTTTTATGTTTTGTGTTTGTCTTTTTCTTAATTCTGTTTTGTGTGGCTTATTTATGATATCCTTAATTCTGTTAGTGTTTCCTTGTCTTACGGTGTCCCTTAGTTCTGGGAAATTTGTGTGTATGTTTGTGTTTGGTTGCTCTGCGGGCGTTGTTGGTTTAGACTGAACTTCTTCGATGTTAGGGGCGGCGTTGTGTTTCCTCATAGTTTTGTAGGTATTACGTGTGTTCTTTTTCCTGTGTAGGATTTCCTGGTATACTTTACATCCCTTGTAGTTAGCGGGGTGCTCTCCAAGGCACAAGGCGCATTTTGCTGGAGTATTGCGGTCTTTTTTCTCGCAGTCACTCGTTCTGTGTTGTCCTGCACATTTTACACATCTGTCAGGCCTCATACAATTATTTTTGGAGTGCCCATATTGTTGACATTTGTTACATTGCACTATAGCATTTCTTTTTCTGGGATCCTCAATGGTTACTGCCATGTTGTATATGTGTTTAATGCTTTTTACTGCTTTGTTGTTAGGGCCACGCTCAAGGTTAACAAAGAAAGTGGAAGTTACCCTTTTTTCTGGTCCAGTTCTTGCATTAATAATTTCTCCGCACACTTTGTTGCCTGATTTTTGAATCTCTTCAATAATGGCTTCGTGCGGTGTAGAGTGATGTAGGTTTTTAATGACTACCCTGTAGCATCTTTCTTCTTTCCTAGTGAATGTATGGCCAATCAGCCTCATTTCCCTCACTACGCCCATTAGGTTTTTGTAGGCTTCCACTGTAGTACAATTGACTCTTAGTTGGTTTTGGCTGATTAGTTTTAGGGTGTATTCCTCTTTTTCCAACACAGTGTTGATTGCTTCTGTGAGTTCGTTCACATCCTCTATCCCATATAGGATGAGTGGTGGTGGCTTACTTGTCTTGGTGACCTTGATCTTGACACATTCTTCTGAGGAGTCAGTGGGCAAGATATCGAATCTATTGCTGGTCTCGGTAACCACTTGCGGTGGTGAGTCAGATAGTCTTTTACGCTTGGCAATCCGCATAGTAGGTACCTTCTGCCACTTCGGGGGTGTCTTGTTGGTGAGATTAGCTAGGAGTGTTTCGGGTTCTTGAACCAGGACTGAGGTGCAGTCCATGTTATCTTGTTGGGAGTCTGTGGTGGTCATCTCAGTTATTGGTGTGGTTTTTGTCACGTCGCTGAGAGATGCGGAGCGGGGTCGATTAAACAGCCCTGGATGGAAAAGCTGTTGGGTTAGCACTTTTGGTTTGCTTGCTTCAGTTGTTTCCTTATGTTGCAATCCTTTGCCCCCCCCAGAATACGAGGGGCAGCCCGAGCTAGGCTCGGGGAGGGATTCTCCGACGGATTCCCCGCCGGTACCCTCCTGGGGTAGTCGTTCTTTAAGTCTTGCTTCCATAGTTGGTGTAATTTTTTCTTTAGGGTTGTCTTCCCTTAGTCACTCGCTTAGCACCACCCGGGGGATACGTGTAGGGTGGGCCTAGGATAAGGTGGTAGATCCTACGGACGCGAGTGACTCATCCCCCACCTACCTAATATGACCATTTATGTCATATAAATGGTTTTCATATTAGTGTAACTACCTATTAGTATACCTGCCTTTTTTTGTTAAATGTATATTTATTTATAAGCTTATGTAAAATATGCTTAACGAACAAGTCCAATAATGACGTTAAAATACCATACTATATTTAATTAAGAATAAGTTTAAAATAATTATGTATTTAAAACAGGATTATCACGAAACACAAATCACGAAGACCGTCACGTGGGCACCAGCTCAAAATAGCCTGTGACCCTACTACCATACTTGCTGCCTATCACTTTCTTAGCAATAGAGTGGTGCATAACTGGAATGCACTGTCACATGAAGTTGTGACTGCAACGTCGGTCAATGCATTTAAAAACAAACTCGATAACTGGATGCTAACCAATAAATCAGTGCTTAAAAAAAATTAACCAAAATTAATCAAAAATCCAACACTGTGTGATAAAGACACATCAGCCATAGCTGCTCGTCTATAAATAAATAAATAATTCTTGCATAAAAATATGCCATGATTTTAAGCATCAGTCATCTACTCAGTTCAAGGAATCTCATCTCTTGTTTGTGCCATTTCGTAAACAAGCAGAATCCCACAACCCTGCAAACAAGTCCATGCATGCTACCCCTTTGGGTTAAACAGTTTAGCATTTGTATGCGAACTCATTAAAAAGGAAATGCAAGTCAAGACGTGCAATGCGTGACTCAGTGTTTATTCGTGACAAGCTGAATCGCGCAGCAGCCAGTACCTTGAATACACTGACTCACAGATAATCTTAAAGGGTTTGTTGCTCAATAATAATTGTTTTTTGTTGTACCATTTATTGAGATGACGTGGCGACCAGAGGCAGTTTTTAATACTTTAATACAATACTGACAAAAATATTACAGGAAAAGTGATGATTAATATTAATTCGGTTTTTTGTTCTTATCATGTTCACATCATCAGCAGCTTGAAGTCTATTGCTGTACAATCATCACCTTATTATTTCGCTAATAGCATGATTTGTTGTCCGCAGGTTGATGAGAATGGAAAGATTCACCGTCTGCGTCGTGAATGCACCGGCGAGAACTGCGGAGCTGGCGTCTTCATGGCAGTCATGGAGGACCGACACTACTGCGGCAAGTGTCACAGCACCATGGTCTTCAAGGACGATGACAAATAGATACACCACGTTAAGTTAGGCTAAGTGACCACTCGTGACTGCTGTGTATGACGGATTTAATAAATCTTGACACAGTGTCCGAGTATTTGATAGTTTCATTCCTGGTTTCAGGCTCCTAGTATCCTTACAGATTTTAGGGTTTGGTAAGTGCTTTTGATTTCAGCTCTGCATACTAGTTTTATTCCTCAGCGGTACAAGCTATGAAGCTTTAATTTCACTTACTAAAAAACTCTGACCCAGAATGGTATAAATTGAAACATCAATGTTCCGAAAATCCCAATCCAAGACAACATTACCAATAGGAGCTTAAGGTAACCGGCAATTAAATAACTCTAGCGTCTTTTTATTTTTGTTAGAACCGAGATATTTACCATAATTCTAGAGTTTGATTGTTTCCTGGCCTTTCTCGGCAGTTACATGCGCCATGATCAAGAATCGAAATGAAATCTTGGCAACTGGATCTAATGTTATTGGAAGTCAAAAACGATCATCCCTCTTTCACTCTCTTTTATTGGGAATGACACTACTACTGGTTCCATCCTCACTTTTAAGTAGATTTATTTTTAACACACTACACTAACGGTATTAGGATGTGCCACAATAATATCAAAACCATAATAGTTTAAACAGTTACAACTCTAGTGTCACCAAATAGCGGTTTTCGGAACATGGATATTATTAACTTAAGCTTGGAGAAAGTACAACAAACGCTAGTAGTAAGTAATTGCAAGATTTTGGTAAATCTCTCCTACACCTAACTTT
The DNA here is from genome assembly GCA_947095575.1 of Electrophaes corylata. Taxonomy (NCBI): domain Eukaryota; kingdom Metazoa; phylum Arthropoda; class Insecta; order Lepidoptera; family Geometridae; genus Electrophaes; species Electrophaes corylata. The sequence continues at coordinate 12,389,869 of OX352708.1, read as the reverse complement.
ATTAATATAGCTAGACTCGCTACAACGTGTGATGGACCATGGACCAATACAAATGGTAAGGACATATAGTGATTGTGGAGTACTTACATCTATCTGGGTAAGTATCCATTGCATACCTTCATTATGGAACTTAGTCACAAAATCAGTTTTCAGTTTACTGAATAAATGATTTAAAATTTAAAAAACTTGTTTGATTTATTTCTGTTTTAATTAGAGAATTATCTGGGTTTATCAGTTTGTTATAGTTAGTAATGTTAATAATAATTAGTACAAAATGTTAATTTTAATAATAAGTAGTAAAAATACAGCTAAATAACAAGTTTACCATTTATTAACTTCCATTACAAAACATGGAAACAATATCAATCTGAACAAGACAGCATCAATACAAAAATAATGAGAGCAAATAGCTTGGCACCATTTACGTAAAGATACCAAACGATTTGTAAAGGACACACTAACTGCTTACTTCAGTGTTGCCTCACTTGGAAATGTCTAGAATCCTAGCACTTGAGACAGGATACCAAATCCAGATTCTAATTGGGAACGCATTGAGGAGGTAATCCAGAACCAATTTGCTTTAATCTAAAATCAGTCTTTCTCCGTTCAACATTTGTAACGTAGGTATATTTCTTCGAGATCATCTCTTATAAATATTATTTGTCAGATATTTTACCAGTGCTAGATTTGATGCTGGGAGTGGTATCAGGATTGACGCATATAGAACATGAGACTGGCGTAACGTGCCCGTGTGGGATACCTACATTGCAAATCATCTATTAAAATCGTCCAATTTTATTATTTTAACAGTGTGTCCATCCCCATCGTAATCTCGGCGATAAAAAAGAACATTAAAATAGTGACTATGTTTACTTTAATAATATTTATAGTGGCTATTTACAAAATGTATCTAACCGCACCATCATCTACCAGACGTTATATATTAATTATATATAATAGGATATACCTAGCTAATTGGTGTTCAGTTTCTATGTGAGTGACCTGTAAAGAGAAAATAATTATGATTACTGTTTATAATCTGCTGAAACGAGGCCTGCCCACCTCAGACCCGCCGAACAGATACTTAAGAGGGCACTGTATTATTTGTGTCGGCATAGGTATAGTGAAGCGAGAGCTAGGTGGTGCGACAAGGGGGAGGCTGTAGGTCCCGGTCAGGTCCTCCTGCGAGGCTTATGTTGAGCAGCATTGCCTCGAAGGGATCGCTGCGCATACGTTGTTGGTTGGCGACGGCAGCTTGTCCTGCGTCCACTACCAACCGGCTGTGGTCACCGCCCTCCTGGAACAAACGTTTACGCTCATAAAGAACATTCGATACTCGATCTGACTCCGAACCAGACTGTACCTCAGGTTGCGGACTCCAGAGACGGACGACGGCTTCGATGCCGCTGGTAGCCAGCAGGAAGGTAGAAGGGTGTGCCTGCACACAGTTGACGATAGACTCGTCTCCTTGCAAACACCGGACAATGTTGCCAGACTTGCGGCACCAGATGAACAGGCTTCCGTCGTCAGACCTAGGAACAATGCATGGTTTTGAAGAGAAAAATAGGTTATTATGAACACGCCCATACTATAATATATTTTTTAAAATAGCCAGGTTCAGATCATAATCACTATTCAAATATTAAATTATAGTAATGAAAATAATGAGAAAACTGCTTGTTCTATCAGCAAGGGGCAGTCAGAGGTATTTATACATTTGGCACAGGTTTACCATTCTACTTACCCAGCTGCGATATATTCCCCTGACGGTCCAAGGAAGTTAGCCTCTTTTATATCAGTAGTAGTGTTACAGTGTCCTAGGAACCTATGTCCGTAGTCCAGGGCAGCAGACCGGAGTTGCTTCTCCAGGACGCTGGTCGCGGGACTTTCGTCTCCTTCGCCACTGTTACTGCTACTCACTACAAGTGAAGACAGAATCACTCGGACACTATACTCAGAACTCAAATCAAATGTTTATTTATTTTCTCTCAACAAAAGGTTAACTTATTATCCAGGCATAGTATAATATATGACTCGTAGTTATCTGTAACTATATTTTACAGTAACATAAAAAATATCATTAGCACCCTGTGGAAGTCCACAGGTTCACAATGCTGAACATAGGTCTCCCTACACGTTTCCAGGAACAACGATTTTGATCCGTATCCATCCACTGACTTCCCGCGATCCTAACAATGTCGTCAGTCCATCAGGTAGTAGGGCATCCTACGCTTCGTCATCATGTAAGGTGGGATAGCATGCATACCAGTCTCGCCATCGATGAGTTCGAGTTTGCGACCTTAATCCTCAGGCATAGTAGATATCCGGATCTTTTGGTAGTCAAACCAATCTTTTTGAGGATATATGGATAAGGATGTGGTAAGAGTTGTACTAACATAAGATTTGTTAGTGTACTAACTTTCACTAACAATGCAAGTGTTTCATGGTTAAACAAAGAGCGTACCTTCGTCTGCGTGTGTCTCAGTGTTGACGAGCGCAGAGTTGATATCTTTCTGTAGTAGAAACACGGCGTGACTCGACGCGTGCCTCGGAAACTTATCCTGCAACAAATTAATAATATAAAACCTCACGAAAAATCCTTAAGTGTACGACTGGGTTCGAAGCCACGACCCAATGCTCTATCTCTTTATTTCGAGCTAATTCGGATTTTCTAAACTACTCAAGATGCTTGTCCTTGCTAAGTTTTTACGAAGGAAGAGTAGGTACCTTAGCCATGCTGTCGTACCTTAAAGTAAAGCAAACACTCGTGTGCCTCCCTCGGGCGCTTGAGGTCCATGAGTCCCTTGGCAAGTCGGAAGTGTGACTTGACATGTGTCGCGTCCAGTCTGATGGCTCGGTAGCAATCTCGCACCGCCGCGTATGTGTCTCCTGACCTGATACAAACAAACATCTAATATTATAACTGACTCCTGACAGACTGATATATGTAGTACACAACATCATTGGTGCTGGAGACTTGAAATTTGGAGTTGGGTGCCAGCCAAGGACAACATTCAATAAAGACCTTAATAAAGGGACGCTGTCGACTGTGGTGGTCCTGGCTTAGAGAACCCCTCCATCTCCTCATTACTTCACCGTTTGAGAGCACTGACATTGCATACATACATTTAGCATTCTAACAGCGGCGATGGGGTTGCTACCTATCACGTATGGAATACTAACTACTGAAAAATGTGGGTAGGTCCCAAATGTAACATTAGAATGTACCTTAAAGAATCTCGAGTAGTTACTTGGTATTAAGAGATCTGAAGGGATAAGTACCGTGCTTGGGGAGTCGTGAAGCTATTTTTAGTTTAGTTCTTATAGAATGCTAGTTACCAGGATCTCCTCATGAGCGCGGCGGCTCGGTTAGAGTAGAGGATGGCACAGTCTGGACACAGGCCGATGGCGTCGTTATAGTAGTCCACGGCACTCGTGTACTTGCCCTGGTTCACCAGCTCGTTGCCCTAGAACATTCGATCAAATACCATTACATGTCACTCACATAGGAGCTTGAGTGAAAAAACCCACCAAGCGCGGTTCGCTAGTTGAATATATTTTGACAGATAAACACACAAAGTATATTTAAAATTACCAGTTCTTTGAGATGTCGGACGGTGTCTGAGAGCGGGGGCTGTTCCACTGTTCTGTTGGTTCCGTTGGAGCCGTTAGGACGATCCTCCTTGCAGCCGTGGTTGTGCTGGATTATGAAGGACTCCACCAGTGCTGGTCGACGACCACTGTTCACGTCGAAGAGGTATATCTGACAAGTTACACATACTATACGAATATGGCTGATACCCCAGTTCCAACGCCAAAACCTTTAACATAAATGAAATTACAATGATCGCTCTGAAATTTTTAATAAAATATAATTCCAGATAATACAAACAATTTAAAACCTAATAAAAAAACGTATTTATTTCGATTCACTTTAAGCCCCAAAAAAAAAAGCATAATCAGCACTACACTCCAAATTATTTTTGAATGTTTGTTGCACAAGAGATGACCAATGTGATCTTATGTGATAAGTAATCACAAATCTGATGTGAGATTGGGGTAGAGGGTCAAGCAAAGTCTTACGATATATCACCAAGGGGAGAGGGTGGCTGGCCATTTGTTCCCAACGTCATATTTTATAGTGCTCAAGTGACATCACTCAGAACTATTTTTGCTCAAATCCGTCATACCTGTTCCGATCCGAGGTTGACCAGCAGCTCGTTGCCGTCGTGGCTGAAGTTCAGGTAGGTGACAGCTTTCTTGTGGTATAATAGACTTTCTGACGCGTCTATGGACAGGTGACCTGCACAGATGAAAAGCAGTTCATAATAACAGAAATAGCTTAATAAAAACACTGTAACGTCGTCGAATCATCAGCCGAGTGAGCCCACAGCTGAACATAGACCTCCCACATATTAGGAAGGTATGTTGTAGTCAGCACGCTTGGCAGGCGGATTGGCTCGCGCAGTTTCGGTGCTCAGTACTCAGAAGATGCTGTGCCCATTGCCCTGGTGCGTTCCCTACGTCGCCTTTTAAAATATCCGTGGAAAGTGATGGAAGAAGGCCTAAACACCGAGTAAGTAAAGTAGGACGGAGAGCTTGGTAGTACTAAGTAGGGTAGTACTGTACTGAGTAAGTAGGGTAGCATGGAGTAAATGAGTGTGTAGTTTAGCTCCTATGTGGGGCAGTACTGAGTGTGCGGTGTGCTACTGACCGGGTGCATAGTACTGTGCGGCTGCGCGAGGTATGTTGTCGTCGGGGTCACCGCGGCCGGCGCGTGCGCAGAGCACATTCTGTCGCTCCCACAGCGCTCGCACTTCGGCGCCCAGCGCTAACGGACCCTGAATGTTCACAACAATACTATTTGTCGACATATCTATCTCATACACAAAATATATCTATCATCGCAACCACAACTCTCTGCCTAACCGATAAAGAACCAGCTACTAATTTAGTCCTGAAATTTTAGGGCATAGCAACTCCGTGCATAGCGACCACGTTTCAGTTCACACACACTGACTTTCGTCTTGAAGCTTTGCGGTATCTGTGACGAGAAGATGTCTGTATAGGTGCTAGGTACCTCTATTATGCTTTTTTGCGTGGTACTCTACATGTGTCACTATCATCATCATCATCAACAGCCTGTAGAAGTCCACTACTAGACATAGGCCAGCGTTTTCAGGAAGAATGATTATGACCCCTTTCCATCGACTTCCTTCCTGCATAATGTGTGTAGCTTTAGCTATTCCAGGTCATTAACTAAATTGATTTAATTCCAGTTATTACGGCGTTATTAAGTCAATCATCCAAACATCTATAATACCACATCTAGTTTTTTTTTATGCTACTGCAGGTACAAGCATATGTGGCCATATGCTTGATGATGTTAAGTGGTAACCATCACCTACAACAAGGCATTGCTTTGTAGGTCACGCACGTTAGTTATGTGCCCTACGATGCACTACCCTGCGTCCACTGGTGTTAAGCCTCATGTGCCTGAAATTTTAATTATAATATAAATACGAGGTTTTATTTGAATATGAAGTAGGATACTCACATGACTTACATTGTTAGACAGTTTTATCATCCTAGTATCATATACCCGCACGTAGAAGTCATTAGCGCCAACGGCGAGCAGATACGGGCGGCGAGGGTTGACCGCCACACACTTAGCCTCCGCGTACCGACCGAGGTGGTTCAGTAGATTCACGCACACGTTGGAAGCTGAGCCGCTGCAACGATGTGCCACGCGAAGATCATGCTGACTGGAATTTGAAGAGGCTTTATGCAATCTAAATCGTCATAAGGTACAACCTAAAGCGGACCTGCTTATCAATCTTAAAAGAACTGGCATGAATGCACAGTTGGTACTAGAAGCAAACTGAACATGTGAAAATTGTAGCAAGTGAAGATTGGTGGTCCACCCTATTGGACCTCCATGTGCAGTATTCGTGTGAGTAGTAGTTTCTCGGTAGGTTCCCATTATAGGAACCAAGCACAGCTTGTACTATGGGGCTGTGCTTAGTTCGGGGATAGATGACGTTACGTAAAAATATGCAAATATTTATGATTTTTTTAATGAATTCAGCAGCAGTGGGTAGTGGATACTCACAGTATGAAGCCATCTTCTCCTGCAGAGTACATGAGGTTGTGGTTGTCAGGTGTGGTAGCGAGGCGTTTGACGCGGCCGCAGTGGCACGAACACTCCAGCAGAGTCGCGCCGGCCTCGATGTCGCTCGTGCGGACTGTGCTGTCCGCCGCGCACGTTGCCAGCACGTGTGGTGATATAAACTGCACAATAATAATCATATATACACCCAACAGTCATAATACGTTGCCCTCACCATACACTAAGACCCACTTATATTCTAATACTGGCGAAACGTACGCGACTTTGCCCGCGTGAAGTTATTTTCATACAAACTTCAACCCTCGCTGTATCTGTTTAGGGGTTGACATTCAGAAATTCCTTTCTTAGTACACCACTACGCACCAAGACGAATATATCCTGAATTGTCAATTTTCTATGTCAAAAACCCGTTTCTTAAAGGACTTCACTCGCACTGGGCAGTCTCTCACCAATGCACAATGGGACGTGGTTGCACAGGATGTATTATCGGCACCTCCGAGCGTACCAGGCAATGGTCGGATGACTCAAATAGGGCTTCGACGGATATCCGGTAATCGTTCGGGTTTGAAGTTAGCAGAAGATCGAAAAGTGAGCAAGTATGATCGTCAATATCCGGTATCCTAGCTGTTAACGATCCCAACTGAGAGGCCATATGCCAAGCTAAAGTCGTGAACAGCTCTTTCGGTGTAATCGGTGATTTGTTTTGCGATCCCAGCCACTCAACATGGTGAGCATTAAAATTGCCAAAAACCACCACCTCTGGAACAGTTTCCCACCACCATGGGAAACTATTGAAGCACTTGGTCAGTCGCATCTTGGACGTGTTCAAGAAGTCGGTCAGTTTCTGTGTTACCGCTATGAGACCTATAAAGACATGCGTAAATACGGATTTGACCCCCGTAATCTAAACGAGTCTAAAGAACAGATAGGTCTTTGCCCTCAAGGCTATTCAACCGACGACAACACATATCCTACCTAACAATCATACAAACTCCGGCACGGGACACAAAGCAATGCTCCAGCTTGTAGTCGATAATTAAGGTATGAAATGTCTGCTGGGGAGGAAATCTGCATCTCAGTGAGAAATAAGATAGCTGGTTTTGCTGACTTTGAAGTGAAATTACCTAGGTTCTGATCCCCTACAAATCAACAGGCGGCCAGCGGACAGCCATTTCATCAGGTATCTAAGCCAGATTTTCACACCCAGATATGCGCAAACAGGATCAATACAACCCAAACGGATCCCAAGGTCACCAAAAAACATGCCACTGAAGGGAATGGGAAAAGGGGGACTGGCACTCGAGCTTGTCAGCTGGAACAAACCCTAGGGTGCTTTGAAGCGCGCTTCGTGTCAAGGGTGGTCCCTTAACCAGATGAGCGGGCTCCATAAAGATTACACTGAGCAGAAAAGCAAACCACAGCGACCATTAAGGGACCGATATGCACCAGAGCCTTGTTCGCTATTCGGCATGCGCAGGTGAAGTTAACTTTAGCCGCTAAGATATTATGCAAGCTACTTACATTCCATTGGAACCAGATGACTGATAGAATACTTATGTATGTTTTTTTATGTAAATAATAATAAGTTTTTTTCAGACACAACAAAATACATAAGGTATTAAAATATACCCAGACACAGAAAAAATATCTTTATTCATCAGACAAATGTTTGTCCTCATTAGAGATTGAACCCATAACATACAGCACAGAAAGCAAAACTACTAGCTGTGAGGCCAGTCAAACTTAGCTATAGCTAAATAGACTATCAGTTTGATATAAATACCTATTCATTTACCTCTAATTATAAATGCAATGACTATAATCAAATTGTACATTTTGAACCAGGGGTTACATATTTTTACATAATAGCAGTTTGAAACTCAAGATATCTTATCATTATTATACTACTTATATGGCAATGGAAATAAGGCATGAGAATATAAAAACTGTAAACAAACAACAAACCTGCTTATAGTCTTCAGACTGTGAACAGATTTGGTGTAAGCAGTGAGGCTGGTCAGATTTAGCGATCCAGTGAACACTTCTCTTTTAATAGGCATAATGTATGGGGATCTAGTTCCATCATTTGTTGCCTGCATAGCCTTTTAGTGGCTGATAAATAGTTAGCTGTGGGGTCAGATGATTTGGATGTGAGTTCAAGAGACCAATATTATAAAACAGTTCAACACAAGATAGTTTTAAAGGTGATTGAAATCATAAGGATCTTAGAGTAAAGTAGGTGAATTGAAGTAGATAGGCATTTATGTACTCACAATGTAGTTAATTAGAATGATGAGTAATCAAAGCTACCACAATCTAAGCAATAAACCAGCCTTGTAACAGTTGGTTACATATTGATTTAATTTGTACAGTATTAGACCACAGTTCAAGACCCCCATGTCAACAAGACATGTTCACTAAGTAAAGGGGTAAGAGTAATCTCACCTTTACAGAGAATATGTTGCCAGTATGACCAGTGGCCAAGTTATGCAGCTGCTTGTAGCGATAGGGGTCCCACAGCATGACGTGGAGATCGTCAGAGGCCGACGCCAGGACTCTAAGACATAACAACGTAATCATCATATATGCTGGCATTCAAATACTGCAAATAACATATAATGAACTTACGATCCATCTTTGTTCCACTCCAAACAGTTAACACAACCTACGTGCCCACGGAGCTCCTTTTCTAGGCCTATTCTGTCGATCGTACTTCGGGTGACCCTTAGCCGACTTTCGAACTCCCTGTTGAGGTCTCCACGCTCTCGGGCAGCCGTCAGCCCTACGGTGCCCTTCCACCAAGCCGGTTCCACTCTTCTGTCCATTGTTGCAGCCTAATTACTCAAATGTATCTCTCATGCAATCATGATTACAATACGACTTGATCTCGCAAGAGCTCTACAAAGATTTCGACATTGTATGTGCAGCACATTACTAAATAATACACTGGAGTACTACCTAATCACTAATTTATCAAAAATAAATACAATCAACCAACTCAAAATCGTCCAAAAATTGTTTTTCCACACACGAAACGAAATCAGCGAAAGATTTTTCACGTACGGTACGACTACGACGAGTGCCGTGATTACACAACCATGGAATATGCAGCCAGGAATTGATGTACATTTTAGCATCTAACTCCATAACCATTTGGTTGGATACCCAAACCTGTGCTTCGTTTGCACTCACTATCGAGGATGGATCTGACTTGGATAGCTTAGATTAGAACATAAAAACCACGAGCGAGCGGAGCAAGCGTTTCGCCGGCGGAGCAGCCACCGAAGCGCTAGAAATAAAACTGCATGGCCTACTTACACTAATCTCAAAAGAAGATAGTGCGACTGTACTCTTTAGCTGCGTCTAAACGAAGTATAGGCTTTCGATCAACCAACCAGAGCCATGATCACTAATTCCTAGGTCGTACATTCCATGGATTTCGTGTACATATTTTGGCTGCGTATTCTTGCCTGTATTCCATGGTTGTACATTAACTGGACTTTTACTTACGTTAACCTCCTATCATAGCACATATCCGAGTCAGATCTGCCCTAGATAGTGAGTACAAACGAAGCATAGGTTGTGGCAGCCAATTCCGAAATCGCGTTTTCAAAGGGTGTGCAAAATTGTTGAACGACTTGGAAAGCACAACCATGGAATAATACTAACTAATTCCTGGCTGCGTTTTCCATGGTTGTATATTCCATGGCTGTGTAATCACGGCACCCGTCCATCTGTCTCGTCCACAGACAGAATACTTTGTTAGTTACGTCTCGTCTCTGTTTTTCTTTTCCCTCTGCTAAAAAGAGGATAATTCGTTTTTGTGGTTTTTTCTTCTTTTATAGTACATACCTTAAATCAAACTAACCAAGTTTCTTTTGAATACATTGATCTAAAGTGTTTTGAAAGTCTTGTACTGTTAGGTTGCTGGTGTCTGGAACGGTTAGTTAAACCAAATAGTAGCTGAACCTCAACTTCTTCAGTATCCTAGAATCAAATCAACCAGAGCAGAATTAGTCTTGAGGTGTCTTGTTCGATTGTTTTCAGTGTTCTCTTCGCTTACAATATGACAATCGCTCCTCAATTCTAAAAATTAGAGAACTTCTATATGAATGTCACATCCTTAATATTAATATTATCCTTGCATGGATTCCAGGACACTCTGGAATTCCCGGCAATGAGTCAGCAGACTATTATGCAAAATCTGCCGCACAGATTGGCTCCCTAGAGCACTTTGAAACGTATTCTCATGATCTTTGCCTTCTTCCCAAATCATATCTTCAAGAGACTTGGACGAATGTGTGGAATACTTCCAAAATGGTAAAAGGGAAACACTATGCTGCCATTCAGCCAGACATACCCCATACTCCTTGGTTTTTTAAGTTCCGTAAAGCAAATAAAACTACCACCTCTACAATTTGCCGTCTTAGGTTAGGCCACGCGTGTACACCTGTCTTTTTAGCCAAACTCAGGATCAGGGACCATTCAATGTGTGAATGTGGCCTAGACGAAGGAAGCATGGACCACATATTTTTCAGCTGTCCAAAATTAAGTCGCTCTCTTTATGATATTCTTCCCTCTGATATTCCCCGTCCTACCTCCTTAAAATGTATACTTTCCCTCATCTTTTCCCCTATGATTAACCCAGTTTTATGTAAATTTATTACCTTAAGTAGAATAAAATTGTAAATATGTATGTCATCGTTGCTTATGTACTTAACCTTTTTTTTTACCAATATATATATTTACTAACATTGTACTGTTTCTATGTTGTGCTGTCTCTTTTGTTTTAGAAAAATCATTATGTGTCTAATATGTTCGATTTTCATTCCAAAGCACCGAGCATATTGTTAAATGAACCGGCCATATTCTTTCACTATCTCCATCTTTACGGTTTATGAAAATATCACGAAACGGACACTGGCAGAATTGTGACAATAGCCACAGTAGCCATAAAAAAAGAAATTGAATTGAATTGACAATCGCTCCTAACCTAACAATTATTTTTTCCAGATTTTCTAAGATGGGTGAGCGCAAGGGCCAGAACCATTACTACCCGCCCGACTACGACCCTAAGGTCGGGGGGCTGAACAAGTTTCTCGGTACTCATGCGTTGCGTGAACGAGCTCGAAAACTGCATATGGGCATCCTGATTATACGTTTTGAGATGCCCTACAACATCTGGTGTGATGGGTGTCAGAACCACATAGGGATGGGAGTCCGGTACAATGCAGAAAAGACGAAGATTGGCATGTACTACACCACCCCAGTTTACCAGTTTAGAATGAAGTGCCATTTGTGTGATAACCATTTTGAAATCAAAACTGACCCTGGAGTGAGTTTTTCGCTATATTTATTATATATATTGCGTAAGAAATAATAATGACATTGTTTTCCTTATTATCATCTTTGGACAATTGCTAATATTTTGGTTCTTTATTATTCCAGAACTTAGACTATGTTATAGTCTCAGGTGCAAGACGTCAAGAAAACCGTTGGGACCCTACAGAAAATGGTCAAATTGTACCGGAGACCAAAGAAACGCAAAAGCGAATGTTTGATGATGCCATGTTCAAGCTGGAGCACAAGACTGGAGATGTAGATATTGCCAAACTGGAGAAGCCGAGGCTCGGGAGACTGGTGGGGAGGAATGAGTCAGTGTGGAAGGATGACTATGAAGCCAACTGTTCACTAAGAAGGAACTTCAGGGTATGGATTTTTTCTTGATTTATCCTATCTGCCAAGACCGTCATTTAGAAGTAAGACAACAAAAAAAATACCTTCCCTTTTTTAAATGGCACTATTAACAAATTCTTATATCTTTCTTGTAGAAAAGAAGAAAAGAGTTAGAGGAGGCAGCAGTAAATGACAGTTTCCTGCTAGTAAAGTCATCTTTAGACCTGAACCTGCTCCCAGAAACTGAGGATGATCGAAACATGGCTTCTCTTCTCTCTCTCAGACCCTCAAGAAGCATAGAAGAAAATAAAGAGTTGACCAGAAGTATAATACTGAATAGTCCAGCCTTACCCAGCTCGAGTGGGCTGCTCACTAGTTTTGGAGGACTTAAAAAAGAAGAGTCTTTGAGTAAAAGTGTTCAGTTGACTAGAAATGCATTGGGTATTGCTATCAAAAAGAGTAAATTTAACCCCAAGGAAACCCAAGTCAGTGATAAAGCCAAAGCAGATAGTCAGTTAGAATGTTCAAATAACCATTGCACTTCTGACAATATACAGAGAAATGAATCTACTCATTGTAGACAAGATTCGTATGATTTGAATCTAAATAAAAATATTGAATTAAATGAAAATGTATCTATAAATGTAGATTGCATACAGTCGGTACAGAGTAAGGTGTCCTTAGTGGGGGATTACAGTTCCAGTGGAGAAAGTACAGATTGAATATTTTTTATTCGCCATGAGCCTTAATTCAACTGCTGGACATAGTCTCCCCCATATCTTGGGGGGTTTGCCATAATCACCATGCTTAGCAGGCAGATTGCAGAGATGCTGCTGGCAATATCCTGGTGCATTCTCTCTTTATGGAAGGTGAGGTAATGAAGGGGTCTTATTTTAAGCCGAAACCAACACAAGTTTTATATACAGGTTTTGGCCGGTAAAGGTATTCTGACAAATATTAAATCCAGATTAAACTATACCATGGCCTAGTCATATGTGTTGGATAGCATACAAAATGGAAAATGTTTATTTACATAAGTTTATTCTATACAAATATAAAACAGAAAAACTGCTCACAAGTTTAATTCCCAAACATAGTAGTACACTTACCCACTTGCGGTTATAGGTGTCATCTGGTTCCCGTATTACAAGCTATGTTATAGATTATGTTGTGTAAAAAATGCCTCAAAAATTGGTAATTTTTTTTACTCAACATCATTTAACCCCAAACTAAGCATAGCTTGTAGGTACTATGAGAACCAGATGGCTAATAGAATACATATATTCTTTTATTCTTGTAAATACATACTTAGAATACAATATAAAACGCAGATGCAACAAAAATCTACGTTCATCACACAAATGTTTGTTCTTGGTGGGGATTGAACCCACCACCTACAGTGCAGGAGGCAGGGCTACTACGAACTGCGCTGCTGTCATATGCGTCTTACTACGGCGGCTGTCTATACATGACAAGTCGCAAGCCCATCGCCGCTGCTCACCGGCTCGTTTCTTTACGAAGTTTGCCTTCATTGTTTGATAACAATATCATTACCATGTTACTATCTGAGAATGTAGTTTTCTATAGTTGAAAGAATTTTTATATTTTTTAAGTTTACTTTTACAAACAAACAAAAACATCTTTTTAATATTAGTTTAAAAAAATAAAGGTAAAAAATAAAAACCAAATTTCTATTACATTTTTTATTTAATAATTTAGAAAACATTTATTTTTCATTTGATTTAATAACTTTTCGATGTAAGTATACATAGGTTGTTATTTAATCAACAAATTATAAACATAAAGCTTTTAAATATATCAGCTTACGAAAACGCAATGGTGAAATACGATTTGTGCAAAATTCATGCAACATACAACATAATTCTTATAAAGAAAATAAATAACGATACAATAAAGTAAATTAGGGGTAGGTTAGGTAGTGGCATCTATATTTTTAGCAAACTCAATCAAGATTAGGCCCTCGAAATTATTGTATTATATAAAGTGACGCAAAATAGTTAGAAAATCACATGAAGGGTTTACAATTTTTGTTACAACAACTAGACATTAAATCGTAACATAAAAACATTAACTTTCAACAGGATAATACTTCTAAACAAATATTCATATCATATAGCTTAGACACCGATTACATTCTTTCTTTTACATACATAATAAATACATATTATAATATGAAAATATATAACAACATTTAGTAAACAATGAGGCCTTGGATTAAAGCAATTGTGATTTGTTTTAATCCAAGTTATTAAAATACAATAATTTTATGTAAGTATTCGCTAATACAATTGCACAATTTTAATTTTAGAAGAAATCATAATAATAATGAGAGACATTTTTACACAGCGCCATCTTGGCCCAAACTAAGCAAAGCTTGAACTATGGGATCCAGGCAGCTGATAAAAATATAATAAATATGCATTGTTTTATACATGCATAGTTAGGTACTCAAAATATAAATAAAACAATAAAATTATATTTAGACTTTGGTATGTCTTAAATGCAGCATAAACCTAAATAAACAATACCTAGTAAAGGGACTATATCTGACAGTGAGATCATTGAGTAACATATACCGGTGTAATAAGAGTAGGTTCCGAAAACTGAAACTACGAATTCAGATCATTATTCTGATTACAAAAAAACAACAACAATTTTTACCCGTTTTTCCGTGTTTTCGGTATGAATATCAACATTAAATCTACACTAATATTATAAAGAGGAAAGCTTTGTATTTTTGTATTTTTGTATTTTTGTATGTTATGAATAAACTCAAAAAGTACTGGACCGATTTTAATAATTCTTTTTTCATTAGAAAGCTACATTATCACTGAGTAACATAGGCTATATTTTATTTTGGAAAAAAATAGCGTTCCGTAAAATATTTGGGTTTTTCAGACACAAGGTGTAAAAAATCAACCAGAAAAGTTACTTATTTTGCGTACGCTGCCTAAACTATAAAAGATAGAACCATAAAATGTTCTACATAATTGTAGATCTTATAAATATCTACAAAAAAGTCAGCGGCACACTATACCTATCTATGTCGAGTGAGGCACAACAACCATTTTTTTATTTAAAAATCTTCAATTTTTTTTGGACTACATTTAAACGCATTTATTTTACTCATACTATTAATCTTTATCGAAATAAATTATTTTATCACTAAGTACAGTTCATGTAGATAATATTTGGTCTGTAAATGATTAGAATTGGACGTTTGGTTTTGAAGTTATGGCGAAATTAAAATATTACGATTTCTGCTGCACGGCCCGTTGCGAAGTGAGCGTCACCAAGTTGGGAGTGCGCGTGCAGGGGAGTAGTTTAGATCTATGAGTTAGGAGGTACTCGCGCGGCTCCGACGCGAGGTCGGCTCCCTACGCAGGTGTTTTATAAAAAGGACGTATAGTTTTATGACAAAATCTATACAAATAAATAAAATGAAGTGTCTGTTTGTAATATTAAAATAACGCTTTTTACTACATGCATAGGAATGTATATACTATACATATACCAAAATAGCATTTTTTTAAATTTTTGTCTGTCTGTCTGTCTGTTTGTTCCGTGTAATCTCTGGAACGGCTGGACCGATTTCGACGGGACTTTCACTGGCAGATAGCTAATGTAACAAGGAGTAACTTAGGCTACTTTTTATCCCGAAAAAATAACGGGGACTGATATAAACTGCCACGCTGGCGAAACTGCGAACGGCCGCTATTTTATGCCGTATTAACGCCATCTGTTGGTGACATCGAGTACTACTTCAGTTAAGATTTGTAAGTAAACATGTTTACCGCCCAACGAAGTGGGCACCGGTCAGCTAGTCATAAAATAAACATAAATAATTACCTAATTTAAAAACGCGTAAAAACGACAAAACATCAATCTAAAGAAAATCGCGAACATCTGACCGGTGCGTTGCTTCTGCTGTCACCGTCACCGCGCGGTCATTGACCGCTGTACGGAATACATAGCTGGTTGATAAATAAGAGTTTCAGCAAATCGTTTTACTATAAATGTGTTTGACTGTCAGCCAAGTGGTATTGTTTACGGCCTTGTTGTAGGTAACTTTACACGTTCCTGGAGTATTCGGAAGTGGTCTTTTTATACCCGGTATAATATTGTGTTGTGCACGAACAGGGGGTCCAGGGGTCTGATGTCACTGATTTACTCCTGCGCAGAGCACCGTTTGTCTTCCAGTGCAAGTATAAGAGCGCACTGTATCTTGGCCTGTAGCCATTTCAAAAGTTCAGGATCGGGGACTTCTATGATTTTTTCGTCCGTTGCAAAGTAGTTCACTTGCTCGTCCTGAAACAAAGTTTTAAAACTATGAACGCTGGAGTTATTTTAATTTCAGTTTCAACCTTCGCTGCACCCATTTAAAAATGAAAGGACTTCCTGAATTTCAGGACATCCTTAGTCAATGTTCCAAGACAAATATACCCTAGAGTTCTCTACGATCAGCAGTTTAGACTGACCAATATCTTTATTATGTCAGTCAGTTGGCCTGTTGGGGTAAATATTATAGTTTGCTGTAGAAACTTATCACCATTCTTTGCTATAGTCTTACCTAATGACCCGCGACTGTTTCTATAAACTAAGATAATGATAAGGTAATTCTCACACTGACCGTCTGACGGAAGCTCCGTTGGTGTTCCGATACGTACGAGGTACGGATGACGATCCGTAGGGCTTCTATGCTATGGCTACTCGACATAAGAAATTTCGTGTAAGTATTTATATATTTACGTCCAATCTTTTATTACTTGTTTAAAAAAAAGTTAAGTTAGACAAGTAATGAAAGATACCAAACTAAAATTTAAAATTTATTTGTGCAGACCACTCAGAGTAAACCAGAAAGACAGCACATCACACAGCAGATTTAAGGGTCCTAGGTGCTTACAAGCAATGGAGAGAGTTACCTGCTTGATGTTAAGCACGAGTTTGTCATTATCGATGCGCGGTGTGTCGATGAGGTCGTTGATCTTGACTGCCCATTCCACGTGCCAGGAGCAACTGCTGCCGCCAGCACGGACCATGTAGATGTGTCTATGGATGACAAAATAGTCTATATAAAGACATACGATGAGCGAAACCAAAGAGATACCAACCAAATAATAGAATTTATGTTCAAGTTATAATTTTGTAATATTTTTTGTAATTACTATGTTTTATTGTTGTCCTATTGCTTTATAAGGACTTATGTAAAAGAATAATATTAATATTAATAGGTACCTATAAAAACTATTTAAATTTGCATGCCAGATTTGGTGAAATATGTGATACTATGACTACCACCACTATGACTAAAAACTTTAAACCATGTTTCTCGCAAATAAATTTCATTTCATTTCATTTCATTTCATTTCATTTCATTTCATTTCATTTCATTTCACCACTGCTGGATTAATAGAAAATTCTTTGCTATTAGGTACACGGTTAAAGGCCTTTTCAAAGTCCGTCCACAAAACTACATCCAACTGAGATCCAGCGTCCAATACAGAACTCACTCAGTAGAGATTAGCAGGGCACAGAGATAGGTGGTGGGCAGCAGTGCGTGCGCTATGTAGTGCACGCTCGCTCCCCCCGCTCCCGCCGCGCCTCCTGCCAGCGCCGCGCCCAGGGCTCCGTGCAACGAGTATGGACGCACCTCCTGTTAACATTATAACTAATATTTTACTTATACACCAACAAAAGTAGATAGAGAGTTCTTTCTATAATGTTACATTATTTCTTTCACACCAGCACACTAGATTAAAACTTGAAACTTTAAAACTTTATAATATGAAGATCCGCCCTTACCACGATAATTATAAGCGCGAACCGATGTTGCTATTTTATATTTAAATCATCATTACAATGGCAGGGAATAAATAAGTTCATCTGACTGCGTTCGACAACAAAGAAATGTAATCTGAAAAATCGATTAGCAAAACAGTATGAAGTTGATTTGGTACTAGATATTTTGATTGTATTTTTAATGTCGCTGGATGTAAAGTAAAGTTTTTCAAACACTGGTACTAATAAACTGGGCGTAACGTTGAAATAGCTTCACTGTGTTTTGTCTTTTGCAATAACAGGAAGTTTGAAGTTAGACAGGAGGTTGCGGCGAGTTCATTAGTATTAGAGAAAGAGTATTTTATTCAATAATATTCATAGGGTTCACTAAGAACCGTCTTAAAGCTAAGCGGCGTAGTTCCTCGCGACTGAGCCTAGACTAGAAGAGTAGGAGTAGGGTTGGTGTAGTATACCTCGGCTAAGGGACAGTGTCGCGGCAGACGGCGCCTGGCGACGAGGCGGCCGGTGGCGCAGGCGCGCAAGGCTCGCTCGGCGCTGCTGAGCCGCGCGTCCAGCTCTGCGCCCATCGCGGCGCGGCACATGTCTATCACAAACATACTCATTACTCTGACGAAGCATGCTCAAAATCTATAGCAGAGCATTGCCTCGCACTCGCATGTAAGGAACGTGGAACTTGAGGCCCATCATATAAGTACCCATAATTTTACTGAGAACACTTATCAATTACAATGATAATGAGCTCAAAAAACTGTCACCGCCATTTTCTACATATACAAACTTGTTCATTTTTAATGTGGTTTTTATTTACTAAATAACATTTTCTATTGTTTGTTATGTATACCTAAATTAAATATTGTTTCTTTAATCTTTTTATTGTGTAGGTAATTGATATGCTTTTCTTTTTTTTTTTAAGTTGTGTATTCTTGTGGCCAATATGTCTATGTCAGTGCTCTGAAAGGTCAAAAATATTTGGACGTACCTCTGACTACCCTATTAGTCATCCTCAAAGAATCATGATTTGCTACTACTTAGTACTAAGAGATCTGAGGAGATATCTACGGTAGATATCCTCTCAGTAAAGTACCTACCTGGCAGTAAAGTCGTGATTTTTTTCTTTTATTTAAAATTTTTGCAAAGATGGTCGTCACTCATCTGAATGGGTACATCGAAGCGGTTCCGAATTTTGGAGGGTACGCTTAACTGTTGGTCTCTGCTCTGGCAGGCTCCAGCGTCTAGAAGCCTTGCGGAGGCCTAAACACTCCTAATCACCAGAGCTGGTCATTAGACCATTCGGGCTAACTTGAATTGCTAACCGGTTAGTTGCAGGATTAGTAACAATGTACAAGTAGTAACAATATAGAGGTACAGCTTGACTTCCGGAAAAGTATCTGAGGGCCTTACACGAATACATTTGTCACGAATAGTTTTAAGTAAAAAAAACCATGCAAATTGAATCAGAGCACTACATGCTACAAAGCTAGTCATGCTCTAAAATACTTACTGCGAACATAGACATAGTCGTCGTCTATCCACGCACAGACAGACAAAAAAACGAGGAACAACTGGTTAAAGAGATAAAAACAATCTAATTGTCACTACTGTAGAACTCACATTCGTTTGCACAGTACTACGTATGAAATCAAAACAGGAACATTAAAAAGTGATGAAAATAAAGCCTCCTTTCTTCACTAGGTCTGCTCTTGAAATTTCAAAATGGAGTCTATGAAGTTTTCTGTTTAGTTTAATATAATTTAATACTTAGATCATTGATCTAAGATTTAATATACTTAATTCAATAAAAAAAAATTTAGTTAGTTTAATAAAAAACAATTAATAAATATAATTTAATAAATTATAAAAAAGTTTAGTATAGTTTATATACTTTTCTGTTTCCAGGTAAGTTGTTTATACCCAGTAGATACACAGTAGGTACAATAGACGTGAGACGCTGATTTTCAAGCAATTTTTATCACAAAAAGCTTAAAAAGATATCATATCAATGAATGTGGCTGACATGACACTTTTGTTTCATCGTCAGCGTCCCACGTCCTACTGTGTAGAGGTACAATGGACGGACGCTGATATTTCATCGACATTAAATTATTATGATGACATAAACCATGCTATCATGCATTGAAAAACCATTTCATACAATCAATAAAGTTTAAATCAACATATCAAATTAAGGCATGGCTTTATTCATAATCCCTGACACTCTAACGGCTTATAACCTCATGTTTTCTCTATCACTTACATATCTACCAATAAAAAGAGAAGGTAAGCATATACTTATAAGCCATTTTAAAGTTAAAAGAGCGTTCAAAGACTGTTATGAATAAAACCATTACAATGTAAACCAACACACATACCTACATTGATTTTTAAGGTACAATATACTCAAGAGGCGTCGACAGGACGCAAGGACAAGGACAACGTCTTCGTCCATTGGACGAACTTGGCAATCAACTATAATTTCTCAAACTATTTTATTATTGAAGCTATATTTAGACTGAATTTAGCACCGACGCAGTGACACGCAAATAGAGCCATTTATTTTTGACATCATTTGCATTTTACTATCGTTTATCGACGTCGCATTTAGTAGGTATTGCTTTATTTCTATGGTACCTACCTACGTGCTTTGACGTATTTTACTAGAGGGTCCGAGCATTGTCCTAGGCCGTCCTTGCCGCCTCTGTGTGTTACACAAGTCACTAACTCACCAAAAGTAGGCCTTGCGACGAGCGCAGTGAGCGCCAGAGCGAGGCTAGCTGTGCTCGCGCTGTCGGCTGCTATCACACACTCGGGGAGATCATTGCCGACCACTTCAGCTCCTACAATAATCATAGTAAACATACATCACATAACACACATGCATGCTAAACATGGTATCATACATTAGTTGATCTATAAGAAATACAAAAAAAACATAGTTCTAAAAGAAGCTTTCATAATAATCGTCAAACCGGATGTGCATGCCTCCAGCTTCCTCATATGGAAAATGCAAATTCTGAAAATGCCAATATTTAGTTCATATTTAGTACCATCATAGATTACAACCATAATTTAGGTGCCAAAAAAACAACGACGCTACAAGCCTTTGAAGGTGTGTTAGCTGAAGTAACATGCCACCAGCTTCCTCATTCAGTGTGGGCAAACGAGTGCTGATAGAGCTATAGAACAAACGCTAGCATTTAGTACCAGATGAGTGCACTAGGTAGCAAAATTTCCAAACCTGCAGCTAAAAAGCTCTCGGAGTTATAAGACTTCATCAACGTGTAAGCTGACGTACCGTTATTTCAGCACGCACATGCTGGTTCTCTGAAACGGCTGCAGCTATAGACACGGTTGATATCTCCAGATTCAGTGCACAATTGGTGCCAAAGGTACCAAATATTTGAGGCTTCTAGGTTCAAAACTCTTTGAACTACAGGCTTTTAGCAACGTGTAAGCTGGGGAAACGTTTCTCCAGCTGACACATGCTGGATCTCAGAAACGGTAAGAGATAGAGATTCGGTTAATATCTCCAAATGTCAATATGAATTAGTGCACTTGGCACCAAAATTTTGGAGTCTCTAGGACCAATAGTTACATCACAAGAAGCAAAAAACCATTTAACGGTCAACAAATTCAAACCAGTTTTCGCTTCTATAAAAGCGCGGCGTTGCCGCTCTGCACGCTACAATAGCGAGCGAACATTATGCTTGTTCTCTGTCTGTTTTTATATCTGTCTCTGGATACAACGTGTGTTGCCAGTTCAGTTTTAGTAGGTCGATAGTTTTATTCGAGTCTTGTCAGAACAGGTATTATAGGTACGAGGTACTACTAAATAGGTACTTTATTTTGTCTAGTTTAACCAAATAAAATAGGAACCTAATTAGGAAATTGGGTTTGTATGTACTCAAATAGTTGATTTGACGACCGATGTGACGCAGCGGCCTGTGACGCAGAAGTTTGCGGGTTCGATTCCCGCCTTGGAATAAAATGTTTAAACGATCTGCAAATAATGAATCCGGGTGTTCTGGGTATTTTCTATGTTTAGTAAAAAATATGTATGTATTTTTGTAACGTCAGATTTGGAATTCAAAATGGCGGGTGCAAATGATGGTACAAAAAACTGACATGGGTGTCTTTTACGACTAATTTGGGGGTGCTGATTACGAATATCTGGTCAGATTTGAAATACAAAATGGCGGGTGCACATGATGATACAAAAAATTTATATGGGTGTCTTTTTCGACTAATTTGGGGGTGCTGATTACGAATATCGGGTCAGATTTGAAATTCAAAATGGCGGGTGCACATGATGGTACAAAAAACTGACATGGGTGTCTTTTTCTACTAATTTGGGGGTGCTGATTACGAATATCTGGTCAGATTTGAAATTCAAAATGGCGGGTGCACATGATGGTACAAAAAACTGACATGGGTGTCTTTTTCGACTAATTTGGGGGTGCTGATTACGAATATGTGGTCAGATTTGGAATTCAAAATGGCGGGTGCACATGATGGTACAAAAAACTGACATGGGTGTCTTTTTCGACTAATTTGGGGGTGCTGATTACGAATATCGGGTCAGATTTGAAATTAAAAATAGCGGGTACAAAAATCTGACCAGATATTCGTAATCAGCACCCCCAAATTAGTCAAAAAAGACACCCATGTCAGTTTTTTGTACCATCATGTGCACCCGCCATTTTAAATTCCAAATCTGACCCAATATTCATAATCAGCACCCCCAAATTAGACGAAAAAGACACCTTGTCAGTTTTTTGTACCATCATGTGCACCCGCCATTTTGAATTCCAAATCTGACCAGATAAGTCAAAGTCAAAGTCAAAAAGGCATTTATTCAGAAATATCCGCAGGGATCATCTTGAATCGTCTTAAATCTAGGTGAATCTAAGCGCCAGTATTCGTATATATTCGTAATCAGCACCCCCAAATTAGTTGAAAAAGACACCCATGTCAGTTTTTTGTACCATCATGTGCACCCGCCATTTTAAATTCCAAATCTGACCAGATATTCGTAATCAGCACCCCAAAATTAATCGAAAAAGACACCCATATAAATTTTTTGTACCATCATTTGCACCCGCCATTTTGAATTTCAAATTTGACCAGATATTCGTAATCAGCACCCCCAAATTAGTTGAAAAAGACACCCATGTCAGTTTTTTGTACCATTTTTTGTACCCGCCATTTTGAATTTCAAATTTGACCAGATATTCGTAGTCAGCACCCCCAAATTAGTCGAAAAAGACACCCATGTCAGTTTTTTGTACCATCATGTGCACCCGCCATTTTGAATTTCAAATCTGACCCGATATTCGTAATCAGCACTCCCAAATTAGTCGAAAAAGACACCCATGTCAGTTTTTTGTACCATCATGTGCACCCGCCATTTTGAATTTCAAATCTGACCCGATATTCGTAATCAGCACCCCCAAATTAGTCGAAAAAGACACCCATGTCAGTTTTTTGTACCATTTTTGTACCCGCCATTTTGAATTTCAAATTTGACCAGATATTCGTAATCAGCACCCCCAAATTAGTCGAAAAAGACACCCATGTCAGTTTTTTGTACCATTTTTGTACCCGCCATTTTGAATTTCAAATTTGACCAGATATTCGTAATCAGCACCCCCAAATTAGTCGAAAAAGACACCCATGTCAGTTTTTTGTACCATTTTTTGTACCCGCCATTTTGAATTTCAAATTTGACCAGATATTCGTAGTCAGCACCCCCAAATTAGTCGAAAAAGACACCCATGTCAGTTTTTTGTACCATTTTTGTACCCGCCGTTTTGAATTTCAAATTTGACCAGATATTCGTAGTCAGCACCCCCAAATTAGTCGAAAAAGACACCCATGTTAGTTTTTTGTACCATTTTTGTACCCGCCATTTTGAATTTCAAATTTGACCCGATATTCGTAATCAGCACCCCCAAATTAGTCGAAAAAGACACCCATGTCAGTTTTTTGTACCATTTTTTGTACCCGCCGTTTTGAATTTCAAATTTGACCAGATATTCGTAGTCAGCACCCCCAAATTAGTCGAAAAAGACACCCATGTTAGTTTTTTGTACCATTTTTGTACCCGCCATTTTGAATTTCAAATTTGACCCGATATTCGTAATCAGCACCCCCAAATTAGTCGAAAAAGACACCCATGTCAGTTTTTTGTACCATTTTTGTACCCGCCATTTTGAATTTCAAATTTGACCAGATATTCGTAATCAGCACCCCCAAATTAGTCGAAAAAGACACCCATGTCAGTTTTTTGTACCATTTTTTGTACCCGCCATTTTGAATTTCAAATTTGACCAGATATTCGTAGTCAGCACCCCCAAATTAGTCGAAAAAGACACCCATGTCAGTTTTTTGTACCATTTTTGTACCCGCCATTTTGAATTTCAAATTTGACCCGATATTCGTAATCAGCACCCCCAAATTAGTCGAAAAAGACACCTATGTCAGGTTTTTGTACCATTTTTTGTACCCGCCATTTTGAATTTCAAATTTGACCCGATATTCGTAGTCAGCACCCCCAAATTAGTCGAAAAAGACACCCATGTCAGTTTTTGTACCATTTTTTGTACCCGCCATTTTGAATTTCAAATTTGACCAGATATTCGTAATCAGCACCCCCAAATTAGTCGAAAAAGACACCCATGTCAGTTTTTTGTACCATTTTTGTACCCGCCGTTTTGAATTTCAAATTTGACCAGATATTCGTAATCAGCACCCCCAAATTAGTCGAAAAAGACACCCATGTCAGTTTTTTGTACCATCATGTGCAC
This sequence comes from Electrophaes corylata, assembly GCA_947095575.1. Taxonomy (NCBI): domain Eukaryota; kingdom Metazoa; phylum Arthropoda; class Insecta; order Lepidoptera; family Geometridae; genus Electrophaes; species Electrophaes corylata. The sequence goes on along the minus strand of OX352708.1, from coordinate 12,365,440 downwards.
CCGCCGTTTTGAATTCCAAATCTGACCACATATTCGTAATCAGCACCCCCAAATTAGTCGAAAAAGCACCCATGTCAGTTTTTTGTACCATCATGTGCACCCGCCATTTTGAATTTCAAATCTGACCAGATATTCGTAATCAGCACCCCCAAATTAGTAGAAAAAGACACCCATGTCAGTTTTTTGTACCATCATGTGCACCCGCCATTTTGAATTTCAAATCTGACCCGATATTCGTAATCAGCACCCCCAAATTAGTCGAAAAAGACACCCATATAAATTTTTTGTATCATCATGTGCACCCGCCATTTTGTATTTCAAATCTGACCAGATATTCGTAATCAGCACCCCCAAATTAGTCGTAAAAGACACCCATGTCAGTTTTTTGTACCATCATTTGCACCCGCCATTTTGAATTCCAAATCTGACGTTACAAAAATACATACATATTTTTTACTAAACATAGAAAATACCCAGAACACCCGGATTCATTATTTGCAGATCGTTTAAACATTTTATTCCAAGGCGGGAATCGAACCCGCAAACTTCTGCGTCACAGGCCGCTGCGTCACATCGGTCGTCAAATCAACTATTTGAGTACATACAAACCCAATTTCCTAATTAGGTTCCTATTTTATTTGGTTAAACTAGACAAAATAAAGTACCTATTTAGTAGTACCTCGTACCTATAATACCTGTTCTGACAAGACTCGAATAAAACTATCGACCTACTAAAACTGAACTGGCAACACACGTTGTATCCAGAGACAGATATAAAAACAGACAGAGAACAAGCATAATGTTCGCTCGCTATTGTAGCGTGCAGAGCGGCAACGCCGCGCTTTTATAGAAGCGAAAACTGGTTTGAATTTGTTGACCGTTAAATGGTTTTTTGCTTCTTGTGATGTAACTATTGGTCCTAGAGACTCCAAAATTTTGGTGCCAAGTGCACTAATTCATATTGACATTTGGAGATATTAACCGAATCTCTATCTCTTACCGTTTCTGAGATCCAGCATGTGTCAGCTGGAGAAACGTTTCCCCAGCTTACACGTTGCTAAAAGCCTGTAGTTCAAAGAGTTTTGAACCTAGAAGCCTCAAATATTTGGTACCTTTGGCACCAATTGTGCACTGAATCTGGAGATATCAACCGTGTCTATAGCTGCAGCCGTTTCAGAGAACCAGCATGTGCGTGCTGAAATAACGGTACGTCAGCTTACACGTTGATGAAGTCTTATAACTCCGAGAGCTTTTTAGCTGCAGGTTTGGAAATTTTGCTACCTAGTGCACTCATCTGGTACTAAATGCTAGCGTTTGTTCTATAGCTCTATCAGCACTCGTTTGCCCACACTGAATGAGGAAGCTGGTGGCATGTTACTTCAGCTAACACACCTTCAAAGGCTTGTAGCGTCGTTGTTTTTTTGGCACCTAAATTATGGTTGTAATCTATGATGGTACTAAATATGAACTAAATATTGGCATTTTCAGAATTTGCATTTTCCATATGAGGAAGCTGGAGGCATGCACATCAAACCGGAGGTATTAATACGGTCGCTAGATTAATAATAACAATATTGCTGGACAATCCACACAGCATCATCTAGCCCCAAGCTAAGCAGAGCTTGTGTTATGGGTACTAGATGACTGATATACTTAATACAATACATTACATATACGCAAAGATTTTCGAGCTGGTTCTCATATTAAAACTTTCCTTAGTTTGTGCAGTTACATGATAAATGCATATACATATATCCCTCCTCATCGATTTCGATGCTAGACAAAACTAGCTTTTATTAAATACCGACTATAACATACGACTAGCAATAGAGCAGGCCTGATGTATTGTATGTATAGTTTTAAGAGAAGATAATCAATCTACCTAGATGTCAAAAGCATGTCGTGATAAAGTATTTTTAGCCAGTTGTTATATACCAGGTCGTCTCCGGGGGGTCCTCGTCGTGGGCACGGCTTCGAAGACGGATGTCTCCTGAGAAGACAGGCCGAGCAATGCGCCGGCGCCGCGCATCAGGCGGGAGGATACTTCCAAGGCTTTGCGGCCGAGACATGTTCCCTGAACATTAATGCCAGCTAAGGTAAGGTAGGTTTATTATTTTGTAATTATTTTGTCCCGTGAGGTCCCGGCAAAGAATAGGACTTCTCCATCACCTCCCGTGGATGTCGTAAGAGGCGACTAAGGGAAAAACCGGAAAATGGGCAGCAGCATTTACCGTGTACATAACATCTATACTGCGGTCACCAATCCGCCTGCCAAGCGTGGTGACTATGGCAAATCCCCCCCCCCCATGATGAGCACGACAATGAGACGGCCCCCAGTTCCCGGCAGTTTCGCTATTCCTGGCATAGGTGGCGGCCACGGTAACGGCGGAACAGGGGGTGCTAAGAATCACCGGCAGAGATCCAGCTACCAATCCCAAAAACGACCTTTGGCCCTGGTAACATACAACGCACGCACACTGAGGACCGACGAGAAGTTGATAGAGCTGGAAGAAGTAGTAAGCAAGTTGCGCTGGGATATTATAGGATTATCAGAAGTCCGAAGAGAGGGGGAGGACACGATTATCCTGAATTCCGGTAACTTGTTCTACTACCGGGAAGGCGACCAACTGTCCCAACATGGCGTCGGGTTTCTCGTCCACAAGTCCCTTGTTAACAACATCGTGAAGATCGAAAGCGTTTCGAGCAGGGTGGTATACCTTATACTCAGAATCACCAAACGGTATTCGCTTAAGGTCATACAGGTGTACGCCCCTCACTCGCAGCGCCCAGACGATGAAGTGGAGGCTATGTATGACGACATTTCAAATGCCATGCAAGCCTCGAAAACACACTTTACGGTTGTAATGGGGGACTTCAACGCGCGGCTAGGTATTAGAAACGGCGATGAACTGAGAGTGGGGCAATTCGGATTTGGACAGCGGAACCAACGGGGCCAGCGATTGGCCGACTTCATGGAGAAGGAGGGACTCTTTATGATGAACTCCTTTTTCAAAAAGCGGTCGTCCAGGAAATGGACGTGGCTGCACCCCGGTGGACACAAACGCGAGATAGATTTCATTTTGACAACCAAGAAGCAGATATTCAATGATGTCTCTGTGATCAATAGGGTGAAAACCGGCAGTGATCACCGCATGGTAAGAGGCTCATTGAATCTCAACGTTAAGCTGGAAAGGTCCCGTCTGATGAAATCTACTCTTCGCCCAAGTCCTGTTCAAATCCAAAACCCCGAGAGCTTTCAGTTACGACTTGAAAATCGCTTTCAATGCCTCGCTGAATGCGAAAGTGTGGACGAACTGAACGACGGGCTGGTGGAAATTGTCCAAGCGGTTGGGTCGGAGTTTTACAAGACCCAGCGCACAAATAGACCTCAAAAACTCTCTGAGCACACCTTAAAACTTCTGGAGGACCGCAGCGAAATGAGACTGCAGTCTTCAGTCGACATGTCGAAATACAGCGTGCTCAATAAACAGATCTCTAAGTCCATGCGACACGATTTGCGTCTTTTTAATACAGTGAGTATTAAAAACGCAATTGAGCGGAACCAAGGCTCTAAAGTGTTCGCAAAAGATCTGTCTATTGGGCAAAGTCTGTTGACGAAGCTAAAGACCGACAGCGGCAATATCGTTTCCTCAAAGCCAGAAGTTTTACGAGAGCTCGAGAAGTTCTATGGACAATTATACACCTCATCGCAATGTCCTGTCGCAAGCACGACTAGTGATGCAAGAGCCCGTTTAACCCGACACTACACGGAAGATATCCCGGACGTCAGCCTCTACGAGATTAGAACTGCTCTCAAGCAGCTTAAGAACAACAAGGCACCGGGGGAAGACGGAATAACGACTGAGCTTCTGAAAGCGGGCGGAACGCCGATACTTAAAGTCCTTCAAAAGCTCTTTAATTCCGTCATCCTCGAGGGTACGACGCCAGAGGCATGGAGCGGGAGCGTGGTGGTACTGTTCTTTAAGAAAGGTGATAACACCCTTTTAAAGAATTATAGGCCCATCTCGCTGCTGAGCCATGTCTATAAGCTGTTTTCGAGAGTAGTTACTAACCGTCTCGCTCGTAGGTTAGACGACTTCCAGCCTCCCGAACAAGCCGGGTTCCGAAAAGGCTTCAGTACCATAGACCACATTCATACGCTCCGGCAGGTTATACAGAAGACCGAAGAGTACAACCAGCCACTTTGTTTAGCGTTTGTGGACTATGAAAAAGCCTTCGATTCAGTCGAAACCTGGGCAGTGTTACGGTCACTCCAGCGGTGTCAAATTGACTATCGGTACATCGAAGTGTTGAAAGGCCTGTATAGTAATGCCACCATGACTATCCGACTTCAGGACCAGAGTACAAATCCTATCCAGTTGCAAAAAGGAGTGAGACAGGGAGATGTAATTTCTCCGAAACTGTTCACGTCTGCACTGGAGGATATTTTCAAGCTCGTGTCCTGGAGTAGGTATGGCATCAATATCAATGGCGAACACTTAACTCACCTTCGATTTGCCGACGATATAGTCATAATGGCGGAATCGCTGGAAGACCTAGAAACAATGCTCAGAGACCTCAATATTGTCTCCCAACAGGTGGGTCTTAAAATGAACATGAGTAAGACGAAACTTATGTCAAATGCTCATGTCGCACCCGTGCCGGTATATGTTGGGAGCGATATCATCGAAGTTGTAGACCACTATGTTTATTTGGGTCAGACGGTCCAACTAGGCAAGTCCAACTTCGACAAAGAGGTCAGCCGACGAATCCAACTCGGATGGGCAGCGTTCGGGAAATTACGGCACATCTTCTCGTCACAGTTACCGCAAAGCCTCAAGACGAAAGTCTATAATCAGTGTGTGTTACCAGTGATGACTTATGGAACTGAGACGTGGTCGCTAACTATTGGTCTCATACACAAGCTCAAAGTCGCACAACGAGCTATGGAGAGAGCTATGCTGGGAGTTTCACTGCGAGATAGAATCAGAAATGAGGAAATCCGTAGAAGAACCAAGGTCACAGACATAGCTCTCAGAATCAGCAAGTTGAAGTGGCAGTGGGCAGGCCATATAGCTCGTAGAACCGATAACCGTTGGGGAATAAAGGTTCTCGAATGGCGACCACGAACCGGAAGACGAAGCGTAGGACGTCCTCCTACCCGATGGACTGACGACATTGTTAGGACCGCGGGAAGTCGATGGATGGAAAGGGCTCAGAATCGTTCTTCCTGGAAACGTGTGGGGGAGGCCTATGTCCAGCAGTGGACTTCTACAGGCTGATGATGATGATGATGATGATTATTTTGTAACAGGATCATACAAAAAAACGGTAGGAACCAAGCCGTAAGTTTCTTGCCGGTTCTTCTAGGCTTGGTCGCGAGGAACTGGCGCTTAGATTCACCTAGATTAAGGACGTTTCAAGATTATCCCTGCGGATATTACTGAATAAATGCTTTTTGACTTTGACTTTGACTTTGTACAGTCGTTTCACCACTGTATTTTGTCAAGCCTACTATCCTACTCTCTAATAACATATAAATGCCTCTCTAATAACATATAAATGCAAAGGCTTAGCTAGATATTTGTGGCACAGTTATGCCGTAACCTGGACCGATTTGAATGAAACTTGGTATATAACTCGTAACCTGGAATAGCGTCAGTGAAGCTGAAGAGTTAGTTGTCATCAAATAACAGTTTGAGGTCACCAACGATCATTATTGGGGTCACTAAAGTAATATAATAATATACCAATGATGTTATAGTAGTAGAGCTCTTAGTGAATGGCTCGTTCAGGGAATTATTTCCGCCGCCAAGCATGTTCCGGATTGAAGGGAGTGCGTGCCGGTGAAATTACAGGCACATGCGGCATAAATCTGTATGCCTCAGGTTGATGGACGCAGAGCAGTGCATCGTAAGGCACGTTTTCAACGAGCAGAGCCTGCGAGGTAATACTTTATTATAGGTGATGGTAACCACTTAACATCAGGTGGACCATAAGCTTATTCCATCCGTAATCCCATAAAAAAACACCATCTACATTATTCTGTAGGTAGGTCAGTCTCACCTGGCATGGTTCGTAGTAGTGCTTGAGTCCTCGTGCGAAGTCTCCGATGCAGCTGTAAGGGTTCCCGAGGATGTTGAGTCCCAGCACTAGGACGTGGAACTGCTGGACCAGCTGTGGCCAATAATGCCGGGACGCTGTCTCCAGCAGCTCGGAGGGGAGGTAGGCAGCGTTTGTCAACTCTAGGTATGACATTCTGGAAAGACAATTTTGTGAAGTTATACAATTTTTGAAAAAATTCATGGGAATTAGTCGGTACAGAGATCGACTGTCCAGATGAGACGAGAAATGCAGGATGCAGGTAAGATCTCCGGCGTCAGTGTTTCTATTTTGGTAGCGGGACTCTTCCATTTACTAAGTAATTGCACATAAAAATAAAAATACAGTACAATAAAAGGGTTATTGCTAAAGCATTCTACCAGTAGTGATGGAAAAAGATCGATGCTTTGTTATAGGTATTGGTAACCACTTAACATCAGGTAGACCATCTGCTTATTCCATCAGCAACTCAAACAAAAAAACATAATTGCCAGGTTCATTTTTATGCATTAGTAGCTTAACAGATATCACTTTCTAAATGTGCTGACAAACTTGTACTAACTCACCTTAAAACCACATCCTTCATATCACAAAGTGACGACCCCCATGAATTAAACAAATACTCCAATAAATCGCTATTAAATAACTTCGGTCTATTCTCCTTCTTATTTCCGAAGCGAGTTCTACTCGGACTGTCTGCGTTATCCGCCAAGTACCCGCGGGAAGAGAGAGACAGCACTAGCTTCACCGGTGAGAAGTGAGCGTACTCAAAGACCACGTTTTTCTGCCCATAGCTTTGTGACTTGAACGCTATGATTGGCAAAGGTTGGTGCACCAAAGCTAAGTCTGCGCGGAGCCTCACCGCCGGCTTCTCTTCGATCTTCCAATGGTTCAGGATATCAAAAACGTAATTTACGAAACCCCTATCTAAGTTAACACAGTACTCTTGGACCAGCACTTTCAGGTACTTGTAAACCTCCTGGTTTAGCGATGGTCTGTACTGCTTCAGGCACACGATTTCGATGCTAGGTTTTGGTTCTGATAATCTCAGATCAGGGGAGAGTGGAGCTGGGTATAAAACACTCGGGAAAACTGCCTCGTTTAGCTGATTATCGATCTGGAGTCTCTGTAGCTTCAGATGGAAGAACGACAGGGAATCTGACTTGCGGTACTGCATCCAAATACCAGGGTTATACGTTCTACGTAGCTCGGAAAAGAACGGTTTCGTCATTTGCATTTTTTCAAGGTCAATATGAATGTATTCCTTCAGCTGGCACTTTTTTTGTTCTGTCTGATACTTGTCCTCTATCCAGGTGGTCAAGTCTGGGGACAGCTGCTTCCACTTGTGGTTGACATTGACTTCCCAGCGTGGCAAGGAGTCTGTGATGCTGACATAGGCAAGTTCCTTCACCGCTACAGTATTCTGAACGCAGACGGACAAACTGACTCCCGATAGGGACATGTACACTTCATAGTTACTTTTCTCGGAGTTTATTTTCAACCGGTACTGGTTCGCAATTTTTTCATCCTGAGCCAAGGCGAATACCCGTTGGTAGCCGTCCATGTAAGATATCCAGTAGACCACAACCTTATCTTTTCTCATTTTCTTGGTCTTTGCATGAGCTTCGGGAAGATCTGAGCTGTCGGAGTCACCGCTGCTGGAATCTCGGGGCTCTGGCGACTTTGGGGTGAGTCGTTTGAGGGTGGATGACAGTTTAGATGTGACACTACTGGTCGCGACCAAGGTGGCATGCTTAACCGAGTGAAAGCTAACTTTTTCTTCTCCGTAACTGAAAGAATTAGATTTTTATCAACATAAAAAAATCCAACCATAATCAGTTCAAACGTAAATTTTTGTTCTAATTATAATATCTGTGAATGCAACTCACCCATCTTGTCCAAAGTTGGCTAAAAACCCTTTTCCCTTGTTATTGTAGATGTTCCACATGAGTTTCCGCTCCTTGCCAGGATCGTCCCATGTGTACAACATGGACTGGTAGGGACTAAGCAAAGCCACCTGAAAAATAGGAGCTGTTCATTATTCCTGCACCAGAAGTAGTAGAACTTTTTATGAAGGGCTCGTCCGGCTCGTCCTATGCCTATTCCTGCCGTAAAACACCGTTGCTGATACATTCGGTTTGAAGAAGTGGGTGCTGGTGAAATTACAGACACCTAACTCATGTATGCCTCGAATTGACCCACGCAAGGCACTTTCTTAACGTTCGTGACTTGTGAGGCAATGCTTTGCCAACCCACTTGATGATGAATGCTAGCCATGCCATGTTTGACCGCAATTCCACCTGGTAGCACGTAAAAAACACTCACCTGTCCAGAGTCTTCCTGATGCAGTTTCAGGAACAGATCTTCACAAAGGTTGTCGATACGCACCGGCGCGTCGCCCGCGCTGTACGGCTTGAACGATATCACGAAAGGACGCTCCATGCCTCCCGTTACCTCTACGCAGATCGCCGACTGAGACACAAAAATAATAGGTACATTTTACGTACTGATCCGATTCGTAGAATGAATTAAAGGAGATTTTTGTAGGGTAATTAACTTCAAAAAAACTTTTTATTTCACGTAAGGTACGTATATAGGTATCATCGAAGCTGTAAGAGTAAATTTTTAGCCAATTTGTTAATTGGCAAAATTTTAAGTTAGAAAAATGTTATATCGATGTTTTGGGGCTAGTAACATTATGCAAGTAGGTACACATAAGCACAAAACATGGTAAACACGAAAACTGTGACATCGAACCTTAAATCAACATTCAGCTTCTATTTCAGTAGGTCACAGTTTCCGACTCACCGCCTTCTAATAATACTTATAACAGTTTTTACAGAACTATCAACATTGAAGTTGTGATGTAAGAAGTATAAGCACACACTGTCTACGCGTGAGGTTGTTACGGACACCACACTAACTCAATTAACACCACTTTCAACTTCAACTATTATAAGACCTTCGCGACAAGCTTTCTCTCAGTTTTCAGATAGCTTCCGATCCACGACATACCTCCATTTCGCCGGTTAAAATGAACTTAGTGCTTTTATTGTTCTGTGTAGTGATAGCAAAAACTCAAAGTGAGAATGGATACAGTAGACCGTACGGACCATACACGCAGCAAGGATATACCAGGATCAAACGTGTGAAGTATTCGAATACGCCTTCAAGAATATACAGCAGACCTCCAGCCAGCTTCTTGGGTAAAGGAGCCTTTTCATACACCCCACCACCAAGTTACATGATGGAAAATACTGATCAATCTTACCCTGGAAACTCTTACGCCGGAAACTCACGACCAAAGGTTAGTAAAAGACCTACTAACGAGGGTTTAGGAGAAGAAGACCTACAGAACTTTGTTAAATATCTATCCAAGCAAGATCTAGATAAAATTCTCGAATATACCGGACACAATAGAGACAGTGAAAGAACCAGAGATCCATACGGGCAACAGATCGACAACACACCGACGACAGACGAATATAGAAATATATACAACAGTATACAAGATACAGAATTATCTGAAAAACCAAAGGAAGACGATAATAAGATATTTAGTGGGATAGTTCACGAAATCGATTTGGATCCCAAATTCAACCCCTATCAAGAGAAAAATCCTAGTTATAGCAGACCAACTAACCATGATACAGAATTCTCAGCCTACGATAAGAAAAAGTCGAGTAATGACTACGTGACTGATTCAACGCCATTATCTTTTTATACCAAGCCCCCTAAACACTACAACAACGCTTTTTTGGATACGCAAGAAAGCATGCAGAGCCAAGTCACATACTCAGATACACCAAATAACGGTGTCTCCACAAACAGTAAGGTTTTATCGGAAGAGATTCTACCCAGGCCGGTGAACCTAAGAGATGATGAAGACTTTGATGTATCGTTTACTAACAATGTACATACAGTTGTCAAGGCAGATTCCAGCTATAAACTGGAAAATTTCGGCAGTTTACCGCTTATGAATTACAACTCTAAATTGGATACGCTTAGCTCATATCACGTACCACATTATACAGTAAGTACCTACCACACTAATGAATGTAATTGCGTAATAATTGTACAATTATGCAATAGGTAGCTAGTTAGCATCTTATTAAATTGAATTTGGAGTTACTAACTAGCTGCGCCATCGGAGCTGAACTTCACTCGACGAATAACTCTTAGAGGTTATTGTGTTAATACGGTACTGGATTCATAGGTGTGACGACCGATGTGGTGCGGCGGGCGAATGTCCGCCTGCGACGCAGAGGTTGCGGGTTCGATTCCCGCCTTGGAATAAATGTTTGTATGATCTGTAAATATTTATTCCGGGTGTTCTGGGTATTTTCTATGTATAATAAAAATATCTATGCATGTAATGTATTGTATTAAGTATATCAGTCATCTAGTACCCATAACACAAGCTCTGCTTAACTTGGGCCTAGATGATGCTGTGTGGATTGTCCAGCATTAGTTAGTTAGTAGTAGTTATAGGTAGAATCATTATCAGCCTGAAGTAGTCCACTGCTGGACATAGGCCTTTCCATATTTTTCTACATGAAAAATGATTTTGAGCCCTCTCACACTTTACAATTATGTCGTCGGTCCGTCGAATCTTACGCTTCGTCTACTTTATATTCAAGAATTTTAAGAACTTTGTGATCATGGTGGTAAACAGAGGAAATCCATTATAAAATATACTTTTTTCAGGTGACATCAACTAAGTCTCTGTCGCCGACGGCAGGACTGACATCATCGTACGCCGCTCCATCATCATCATACTCCTCATCATCAAGCGTGGTAGTGGAGCCGGCGCCGCATCCTTCAGCGGCCAAGGAACAAAGTGACGCTCATTTGAAAGCTATCAGGATATGGTCCCACAGGTCTAAGGGAACAGCCTATACGCTGCATGACGATGGAACCTTGTCGTTGGAGAAACCGGGCAGACCTAAAGGTGGCTACGGCTATTCATAGATTTTATAAATAAAATGAAATGTTTATTTTGTAAAGTGGTAGTTTAACTAATAAATTTATTTATTGTTTTAAAATTATTTATTCGTTTCGTTTGTTTTGGGTTTGAGTTTTTAAGTATTTTTACATCTTGTAAAATTTACAAGTATGTAAAAATACTACTTTTGTTTTTTCTAGAGTGCTGAGATGTAAATATGTATTGAACTTACCCCCTTGTCCATCCTCAGCACTGTGACATGGTTCCTCGCTATCGGGAACCGATGCGACACGAGGGCAGAGTCCCGGTACTTGCAATGCATGGCCATGGAGGCTGTGGCGGGGTGGAATGGAGCACAGGCTCCGGCCGGTAGGTCCATCCACAGGTCAGCGGCCTCATTCTCCTCCATGTAGCGGAGAGGACGACGCGTCTCGTTAGAGACTATGAAGTATGGGAGGAGGGTCACGATCTTTGTTAGTTGGGGGCTTAGCTCTGACAGAGTCACCTGCAATGAGGTCGGATATGCTGGTTAAGGAGAAAATTTATAGAAAGCGGATAAGCAAGCACGTGCTTGCTTATGTTCCGAACGTACAAATATTCATACTGGTGGTAAAATCATACTGGTGGATATTTTTTTTTCTGTACATAGCCGCTCCTAAATTTAAGCAAGAGTTCTTCATCTATGGTTTAGTAAATACTATACAAGTAAACTATGCAGTAAAATATAACACCCAGACTGAGAACAAAAATGTATGTTCCTTACAGACATGGTCAGATTTCCACACTGGGACCTGTGGTTTTGATACAAAACTAATTATTAACATACAGACGGCCCACACTGAGAATAAACATCTTTACACAAATGTTTGCCCCGTGTGGGGGATCGGAGCCACAATATGTAGCGCAGATGGCAGAGCTGGTACGAACAGAGTCGTGATGATGGCTGTGCTATTGTAAAGGATGTGCACTAACATTGAGCAGCAGGCGGTAGTTGGTGCGGCGCTCGGTGTGCGCGCAGACGACGAGGCCGGGCGCCGCGGGAGGCAGCCGGGCGGCGCGGGACCAGGCGGAGTGATGCGCGCGGAAGCGAGCGCGAGCCCCCCCGCGCCCCCACCGCCCGCTCCACACCACCGGCTCCTCGCCCAGCTGGTGCACGCACTCCGAGTGACGACCCTGCCGCACACATCCCACCTTTTTAAACTTTACTACTTATAGGAACAAATAGATTATAGGTATTGGAGTCGGTTCTGTCGCTGGATTATCCTACATGTGGGCCTCTTACCTCCTGCCAGTAAATAAACTAAATTTCCGCCAGACTGGAGGATCTAAAGTAACACAGCGATTGCTTAGCATAAAGACAGCACTAAAAACATAGTAAAATTTAAAAGTCTTAGGCCCGGTTCCAATTTCTACAATCGTAGTATCTTTGCTCGTCGGATAAGCTATACAAGCTTAGACGAGTAAACCAGTATAAAAGCTTATCGGACATCAAAACTAAATACAGCTTATGAAATCAAAATTAAATAAAAACAAAAAATTAGGTGAGATGAGTTTATTAAGTGTTCCAGAATGACATGATGGCAAAATTGATTCTAATGCCATTACATGTTCTAATCAAACTGTCTTTAGCCACACGGAAAGGAACTCCTTGAAATGTGTGAGTCAAAGTAAATACCTAATAGTAGATTGTTATACAAGGAGCTAAAATTACCCATTATATAAGAGGTAGTTTTACAGAGGTAGTTAGTAAATTGAAACCGAGTTTTAATGGGTTTTCACTACGATTGCGAGAAAATAAAACAATCCAATACAATATGAAATATGTAGTTTATTTTATTAAAAATTAAATCCAGAGATCGATGATTTTAGTTCCATTTTCAAAATTAAAATGAAGTTCTTTTTTTATGAAACAGTAATAAGTCGAGTCTTTATTCATGATTATTCTACTTATGACTTAAAAACATTTTCGTTTTGTAGGCTCATTGTCATTTGACACACAAAAATAAAAAAAATAAACTTTTTCCCCTAGAGGATGAAATGCTATTTTATCCCCGCTCTGGTATGCTACAATGACGGCTTTTTTGAGCAAGAGAAGTGAAAAACAAAATTGCTTTCCTTTATGCCCAGATATCCTGTTAGATCTTTCAGTTCAGTACCAAATTCTTTGAGGAAGTCTAAAGGGGATCTGTCAGAGATACTTCCTAGTTGCCGTCCAAACGGATTTTTTCGTCGTCAATTTAATTTGTATTGAATTGTACTAGGCCGTTCCGCTAAGGTGTCATTTTGATACTAGTCCCATTTGCTACTAGGTCATGTTGATATGATATTAGGACGTTGTTATTTTGCCGTTTTGTATGTTAATAGGGCGGTCTGCTTAATCCTTCCGATACGACACGGTTCGCTATACGCTTTCGTTAGTAGGTATTAAACTACTAACTAATCTATAATTATAAGAATCTTTGTTCTGTCTGACTGACTGACTGACTGACATATAAACGACGCACAACCAAACCACTGATCGTAGGCTTGAAAGTTTTCGGGTATATTCGTCTTGGTGCGTGAAGGTGTACTAAGAAAAGAATTGCCAAAAATGAACCCCTAAACGTGTAGGTAAAAAGGGGGTTGACGTTTGTATGAAAATAACTGCACGCGGACGAAGTAGCGCGCGTCTTCCCTAGTAATAGGTACTAAGGTACTACTGCTACACTTACAATATGATTAGACATACAATACAACAATACAGTACATATAATAATACTACACATAGACAGACAGTCCAACAGAACAGTAGGTAAATGCGTGTTTTAGGCAGTGTCACACCACATTAGACACAGGGACAATTTTACTACAAATTATTAGTTTATTTGGAAACGTTCAAACCTAGGCGCGAAGGGTAAGTTTGGTTGGTGGTTGGTAGCGAACGACGACTATCTGTGTCTGTTCATGCTCTTTCGAATTATAATTGAACAGGCTTGTTCGTGCTGAAAGTCGAAAAGGGGTTCCTTTCGTAGCATAAGTTTGCAACGACTGTTAATGAAAGAAACAATGCGGTGAAAGAAGTAACGAATAATAGTGCGATTCGATTCGAACCTTGATTTCATTCGTACCTACTTCGTCGATCAATGTCGCCAAAGTCAGGTGAAGATGTAAGGTATAGCTAATGAAGAAAGGTTTACATGAATCTGTGACTTTAAGATGAAATAGGTATAGCTCCTTTACATCTTTTTTGGTGTTTGACTACTTTTTCAATGTCAGTAGAGTTACCCCAAAAAAATACACCATACCTGATATCAATCAAGAATGCAATCAAGCCGTGGCACGCAGTGAGTAGAGCTGGGGATAGTTATAAAACATAATATGCAAAGCTGTTTATTTTTTTACACAGATTTTCTATATGTGATTTCCAGTTTAGTTTTTGGTTAATGTGAATTCCTAAAAACTTTGTAGTAATAACTTCTTCGATTACATTATTATTGTATTGTATGTCATCATCATCATCCCTGCCCTTATCCCACTTTACGTGGGGTTGGCACAGCGGGTGTTTTCCCTCCATTTTGCATCTATCATCCGTCATCTCTGTAGTCACTCCTTTCTTACCCATATCATCTCTCACACAATCTATCGATCTTTTCTTTGGCTTACCTCTACTCGCAGATCCATCCACATTAATTTCTAACACTCTTCTCGTTAAATGACATTCCTTTTTTCGCATGACATGTCCATACCATGCTAACCTATTGCTCCTCATCTTTTGTATGATTGTATGTTATTATTTTTTATGTTAACTTCGCTCGCTCGTGCACTCACGCATAGCTGCTGATAAGTAACTAACAAAAATTTATTTACTATATTATGTAATGAATTATCTAAACATAATTTAATTTTATATAAGTATACTAAAGACAAAAAAACAAACATAAAACATGACATTCAGTCCGTTATGACCGAAGTGTCTTCAAAAATCGACGATTCAAAATGATCTATGGATACATAACTAACGTCAGAGCTATAGTACAACATTCCACCCAAAACGCAACGATAGCGCGTTCTAGAAACGGTACACTTTTAGCAGCGACATCTAGTTCTGAATTTGTAACTAAAAAGTCTGGTTTGCTTTAGAGTACCTAGGTACTGGAAAGTCAGTGATCCATCAATAGACTTCTTAAAGCTCATGTGATGAGTTGAATAAAAAAGAATAAGAACTGGTACAAAGATACTTTGTACCTACCTGATACTTTGTAGTACCTAACCATCATCCAGATGTATTCCCTCGCAGGTCACGTGCCCTACGATGCACTGCCCTGTGTCCAATGTCCATCAACTTGAGGCAGGTGTAAGATTCATTGTAATTTCATTAGGACCCACACCCTTTGAACCGGAGCACGCTGGTACGCTGTACGCTGGTAGTCCTTCCCTGGAGGAGGCCTTCGTTCCTTTACGAGGCTTGCTAGTACTTGCCTTCATCTCTAGCGGCAGGCCGGTCTTGTTGATGAACCAGTGGTGTGCGTGTACGTAGAGTTGGCAGGACTGGGCGCGCTCCACGGTCACGCACACCTGACTCGAAGCGAGGCCGCCGCCCTCTTCCACCGACAGCTTCACGCACTTCTCCCTTATATCTACAAACGCATAGTACCTATATAGTGCCTGTTTACATAATCATCTACCATTTTGACCTGCTGATATCTAAATCTAAATCAAAATCTAAATAAATATAACTCAAAGGTGACCGACTGACTGACTGACATGTGATCTATCAACGCACAGCCCAAACCACTGGACGGATCGGGCTGAAATTTGGCATGCAGGTAGGTGTTATGACGTAGGCATCCGCTAAGAAAGGATTTTGATTAATTCTACCCCCAAGGGGATAAAATAGGGGATGAAAGTTTGTATGAAACTTTGTCAATTTTAAACCGATCGGGCTGAGACTTTGCATGCATAAAGCTACTATGATTTTATCCCGAAAAAATAACGGAAACGGGAAAAAACTGCCACGCAGGCGACCGCTAGTTTATAATAATAGGCCTAAGGGTGTACTAAAGATAGCAAGCGCAGAACGGTGTGTCTCAATAGATAGGATAGGTAAGGTAATGATGTGAGTTACCTGGTGATAATGTAAAGGTGCCTGTCCACAAGGAGCCCTGGTAGTGCATAGAGATGGTGAGCCTATGTGAGTGTGTGAGTTGCAATGTGTATGTGTGCAGGCGTTCGCCTGACTCTATGCGTACGTTCCACTCCATTGTGGCACACGACATCTGAAACAAAGGCTTTTATTACTTTTTTATGTAGTTGCTGATGGAACAAGCTCATGTCCCACCTGATGTTAAGCGGCAACCATAATCTTTAACAAAACAACACCTCGCTAGTCACGTTCGTTCGGAACGTGCCTTACGATGCACTGCTCAGCGTCCATCAACCTGAGGCATACAGGTGTTAAGCCTTCATGCGCCTTCAAACCGGACCACACTCCGTCACCGGGATCCACACTCTTCAAACCGGAACACTTGCGCAAGCTTGGCGCCAGCAATAGGTATGGTGGTAGTACTCCCTGGACGAGCCCTTCATTAAGAGATCCAACACATACTTCAGTTGATTAGGATCAGCTTGTCTTAGGTAATAGTGATGTGTGCGTGTCTTACCTCGATGGCGTACGGTAGTCGGTTGTACAATGCAAGGGGGGGTACCACTCGGACCAGGTAATTCGGGATGGTGCGGCTCACTTTGTGCGATTGGATTCCTGAAATGAACCAGAATAATTTACCAACAACCCTCCCGTGACTCACTCCTAACTAATGGAGCTATAATAGAGCTTAGCAAGTAAGTATGCGCGTGGATGAAAAATTTAATGAATAATGTAAGGAAGTTCTCTGATATAAATATTAGATATCAGCGGTCCGTCCCGGCTTCGCACGGGTTTTAGTAAGGATCCCTAATTTTTTTGAAATATATCCTATGTCACCCAAGCAGTGTAACTTCCCAACGGTGAAAGAAAAAAATCGGTCCAGTAATTTCGAAGCCTATTCGATGCAAACAAACAATCAAATAGAATATATAAAAGAAGAAAAATACATTAAAAGTACAAATGATAATTAATAATAATTTAAGTCAGTCAGCTACACTAGAATGTATACAATTTGTAACACTCACAACGTTATTTCTGCAAAACAATGAACTCTTACACCTCAAAAACTAAAAAGTTATCAAATTAGTTGATGACCTCATTTATTTTTTGATGAATTGTCGTGTAAATATTTTTAGGACCGCGGTGAAACCATTTTATAAGTTAGAAATTGTATACATTCTAGTGCAGCTGACTGTACATACACTCTGTCAAGTGATCCACAGAATCCTAAAATTAGGGTACCCTAATACCTATCCAGTTCTAAATGATCTGAAGGGATATCTACCGTGCTTGGGAATTGTGATTCTATTTATTTTTATAAAAAAAATTTAATTCTAAAAAAACATCGTCACTTTACTTTAGCTTATTTTGTTTGTGTCACTTTCATGTCAGCAAAAAGAGATAGCAATAGTTTTATCTGGTTAGTGGTGAATATTCAAAATAAGAATATAAATGCCTAAGAAGAGTGCAACTATACCAATAAATGAATTGTTTAAAGGATTGGATGTGACTCCTAATAAATAATGTATGTAACAACCTTCAACGGCGAGTATCCTCATGGCAAAGATCTTCTTATCCTGTCCATCCTTAGCGGGACAGATCATGTCACGTGGTGTACCGAGGTCATTGGCCAGCTCCATCCACCAAATTCCTTGGGTGGCTGTTTGATAGCTTCTATAAAAAATAAATCTATGTATGTATTGTAGGTACATTATAGATAGTTACGGTGTTATATGACAAGTGCGAGTCGGACTCGCGCATGAAAGGTTCCGTACCATTATCTATAGTAAAAACGGCAAAAAAATTACGTTTGCTGTATGAGAGCCCCCTTAAATATTTATTTTATTCTTCTTTTTAGTATTTGTTATAGCGGCAACAGAAATACATTGTCTGTGAAAATTTCAACTCTCTAACTATCACGGTACATGAGATACAGCCTGCTGACAGAAGGACGGACAGACAGACAGACAGTCAGACAGCGGAGTCATAGTAATAGCGTCCCGTTTTACCCTTTGGGTACGGAACCCTAAAAACGATTAAATGTGAGGGGATAACTACAGTGTCTGCGGATTAAAGTGTATTAGGTAGGTACTCACTCAAAGTTACTCGGCAGTAGATAGAGCTTGCAATGGTATGCGATATAGAGCGGAACGTTATAAGTCTGTTGGGGTGCGATCACAGCTAACCGCATCTTGTCGTCGAATGGATTCGTCAAGGAGCCGATGAGGTCCGCCCCTATCGCCTGCAGATCCTTCTTGTTGTAGAATAGTTCTAGTGCGTACGAAGTCTCGTTTCTGATCTAGAAGGTAACATCCAAAGTTGTGCACCGAGTAAGATTTAATCCCACGAACCTCCCCTTGATGCGGAAAGGGGCTTACCTACTGTCTTATCCGAGCTTAATCTCACTCTGGGAATAATAATAAATAAAAACGCCAAAAAATTCACGTTTGTTGTATAAGATAGATAGATAGAAAACTCTTTATTGTACACCACAAGGCCATAACAAATTAAAAACTAAATTTAAAACTAAATTAAAGGAGCTACAGCGATGCACAATGGGCGGTCTTATCGCTATAAGCGATCTCTTCCAGACAACCTTTGGATGGACTGGATTTTAAATGATAACAGAGCGGTGCCAAAAAAAAAAAAAAAACAGGATATGAGACTATTATTATTACTTACATAATTAAAACATAATACATAGTACTATAAGGTATATATATTATTAAAATACATACAATACAATTTAAATACATATATATTACATGTATACAAAACATATAATACGTAATATACATTAATAAATACAATAATAATATAGATAAATTCTAAAGAATTCCAAATAAATTTAAATGGAAAAGTGACAGTACAAAAGCTTTTTAAAGGTGGGGAGAGATTTAGCTTTCCTGATATCAGTAGGAAGAGCGTTCCAAAGGCGAACTGCTTGCATGGTAAAAGAATGTTCATAGAAAGTAGAAGAGTGAAGAGGAGTTTTTAGTTGTAGCGTTGAAGAGGAGCGTAAAGTGCGAGGGTTGGATAGGTCTAAATATTCAAAGCGTTCTTTCAAATAAGGAGGAGTGGATGGGTTAAACAAGATACTGTACAAGAAGGAAAGAAGATGAGTATTCCTGCGAAAACGAATTGGTAGCCACTTGAGCTTATCACGAAATTCGGAGACATGATCAAATTTGCGAAGGCCAAATATGAATCTAATGGAGAAGTTTTGGAGACGCTCAAGCTTTTCAAGTTGTGCTTCAGTGAGATCAGGGTAGCAGGCGTCGGCATAATCTAGTATCGGTAGCAAAAGAGATTCTGCAAGCATAACTTTAGTTGAAGTTGGTAAAAAGTTTTTTAACCTTCTCAGTGAGGCGGCTGACGCAAACATTTTCCTACTCAGCTCAGCCAGATGAGGCTCCCAAGACATATCTTTGTCCATGACTACTCCCAAGTTCTTGACGGAATTACTAAAAGGAATAGGGATATTATCAAAAACAACTTGTGGGATACTAGACCAATTAATACGGGAGATCATCCGTGAGCTGCCCAGAATAATAACTTGGGTTTTTTTGGGATTCACAGAGAGCCCAAAATCTTTACTCCAAGCGACAATTTGCCTGAGGTCTCTATTGATGTCAGCTATCGCCACATTCAAATCATTAATTGAAGTCTGTGTGTAGATCTGAAGATCATCTGCGTAAAGGTGGTAGGAAGAAGTTAAAGTTTGAGAGATGGAATTTATAAAACTGGCAAAGAGAAGTGGAGATAAGACACCGCCCTGTGGCACACCAGCGTGAAGATTACACCATGACGAGAAGGTGTCATTAATACAGATGCGTTGCCGGCGTCCAAACAGGTAGCTATGAAACCAGTCAATAGTCGTTGGAGATACATTAAGAGAGTGAAGTACACCCAGAAGAATGTCAAAGTCCACATTGTTGAATGCATTGCTAAAGTCAAGCAATGTCAACACAGTTACATGTCCATTGTCCATACCCAGACGAATATCATCGGTGATCTTAACCAAGGCTGAAGTAGTACTATGACCACGGCGAAACCCGGACTGGAGAGGATTGATGAGAGAATTAGAATTTAGGAATTTACTTAATTGATCATGAACTAGACGCTCCAGAACTTTGGACAGGAAAGGAAGGATGGATATAGGACGATACTCAGAAAACGTGGAAGGATTTGCTTTTTTTGGTAAGGGTATAATCTGAGCATTTTTCCAGATATCCGGGAAAGTATTTGTGGAGATGGAGTAATTTAGTATATGGGATAGGACAGGCATGATTTCGTCAAGTATGGGCACTAACATATTGCGACTAATGTTGTCATTGCCGACTGCGTTGGATGTACTGGATGTAACACTTCTCTTAACGTCACAGTCTGAAAATTGACTAAAAATGAAAGGTGAGAAATCTGGGGGTGGTATAGCTAAAAGATTTTGAATGGTTTTAGACTTTGCTAGGTCATTAATAATGGAAGAAGAGGAAAAATGCTTGTTTAAAGAGTCGAAGTTAAGATTAGTGGGAATAGTGTCAAGTCTAGATTTACCAACCCCCAGTGTCCTTAGAAATTTCCAAACTTTCGATGGATCACCATTTTCTACCGATTTGTGAATAAAACGGCGCTGTGCATCCCTACACACCTTGTTGCAGAGATTCCGTTGCTTCAAATATTTGGCGTAGTTTTCATCAGAAGGACGGCACTTATATCTAAATTTAGCTACATTCTTCTTGTGCATGACTGACTTAATTTCTGCTGTTAGCCATGGAGAGGGAAGGTGCTTGATTTTAATCAATTTGAAGGGAGCGTGTTTGTCGTACAACTTAATAAGGGCTGCATTAAACAAGGAGAGCTTCTCGTCTACGGTGGCAGCTTCTGCCACTTCAGACCAATCTAAATTAGCTGCATCCTCACGAAGACACTCCATATTTATCCTACCAAAGTTACGCTGCAGAATAACTCGAGGTTTAGTTTTTGGCAGACGAATTTTGTATGACAGAAATAGAAGATCGTGATAGGAAAATGCGTCTGCCGGGTATTGGCCATGAAAAGAAACATTGTTAGGGGAGGATACGAGTATCAGGTCTAGAAGAGACGGAACACAGTCAGGAAAATGATGCGTGGCACTAAGAGGGAGAATAGTAAGATTACTGGCCTTTACAAGTGTTTCAAATTTATTTTTACGGTAGTCATTTTTAAGAAGGCATGTGTTAAAATCGCCTAAAATTATGGTGTGATTGAAGGAAGGTGAAAAATCTATTAAAAGCTGCTCAAAGGATGAAAAGAAATTAATGCTAGAGGAAGGGCAGTAGTAGACTCCGAGAAGTACCTTGGTGTGAGAGAGTGTAACTTCAACGAAGAGGTGCTCACCACCGGTGGACAGTGGTGGTTGGGGAGACATGCTTATCACAGCATGTCTCCCCAACCACCACTGTCCACCGGTAAGAGCCCCCTTAAATATTTATTTTATTCTGCAAATGCATCGTGTGGAAACCAGTTAGTATTTTAGCAGCGGCGATGGGCTTGCAACCTATCACGTATGGAAACACGTACCAAATGTAATATTTGGATGTACCTCTAACTACCCTCATTAGAAACCCTTAAAAGAATCTCGAGTAAGTACCAAGTACTAAGAGATCTGAAGGGAATATCTACCATGCCTGAGGATTAAAGCCGTGAAATTGTTTTTGTTTTATTTCAAATACTAACTTGCAACGGAGATCGAACAACAATCTTCTTGCTGTTATAATTCGATTGCCTCTCTACCACGATGTAATACCGCGTAGAGTTCTTGCTGGGATGCAACACGTGCAGCTTAGACACGGTGCGCTGCGGGCATAATATCTGAAAGGAGACATTTCTATTTTAAAAGGCCCAAATATCGTCAAATTAATAGTAAAAACGCTGGACAATCCACACAGCATCATCTAGCCCCAAGCTAAGCAGAGCTTGTGTTATGGGTACTAGATGACTGATATACTTAATACAATACATTACATACATACATATTTTTATATTCATTAATAATTTTAATAAATATTTGCAGATCGTACGAACATTTATTCCAAGGTGGGAATCGAACCCGCAACCTCCTGCGTCGCTGGTGACATTCACGTTTCGATCGTGTTGACCTCCAAATGGTATTCTTCGGAACTGACATTTCAGACAAGCCTATTTTAGACAATCAAATTCTTGTTCTTGCTCAAAAATATTACGAGCTTGTTCACATCAAACAGCACCATTTCCTCGCGCCCAAGCCTAGAAGAACACGCTAGCAACTTACGGCTTGGTTATTTTCTTGGTTATAACAAAGATTAGTGTGATACTTTTTATATAATGTAATAGTTACAGTGAGATGGTCCAAGTCATGCAGCCGCACTGAGAGCGTGGTGTCGGTGAGCTTGGTGCGCAGCGCGGGCGGCGGCGCCGGCGCGCGCGGGGACCACTCGCGCGCCGCCGGGGGCGCCAGCTGCCCGCCCGGGAACCCGCCCTCGAAGCTACAACACAAGCAAACACATTCATTCATTGGAGTTCCGTACCCAAAGGGTAAACCGACACCCTATTACTAAGACTCCGCTGCCTGTCTGTCACCAGGCTGTATCTCATGAACCGTGATAGTTATACCCCGGTCAATTTAGACATTCGAAGTTACAAGCTGAAAATCAGTAAGATTGTTTAAAATATGATTAAAAATAAAATTTGAAAGTTCCCCATCTTTCCCCTGCATGGAAAAAAATGTATACAAAATCAAAGGTCAAAAAAATGAGTTTACCGCGATTTTCACCAAAACGGTAAGTTTTATCATAAAAATACTTCAGACAAAAACTGTAGATCATAAAATTATCTATAAAAAATGTATCAATATTTATTTTTTTCTGCGACCCACCGTTTTTGAGATATAACGATTCAAAAAGTTGTAGTCTGGTTGTGAGCTGGTGTTACGATGGCTAAACAGTGTGTTAGATACTCACCAATCCCACTCGTCGCTAATATCAGTCATCTCGTGTCTCGGTTTATCTTCAGTCCCCTCGAGAATATCGCCCGTGGATGTATCGCATCCTACAACAGTCAAAGCTCTATTATAATTTGTAATTAATAAAACGTATCTGCGCATTTGTTTACGGTTTAGCATCTTTTAAGTTTTTCTTACCTAATCACACTTTCACTGCGTAATAGAATGAGAAATGAGGAGCAAAAAAACTAAGTCAAAATCATATAGTTTGTCAAATCGAGTGACCTCATAGCCTCTTATAGCTCGATTAATAGTAGCTCGGTCTTCTGTGCTGTAGGTTGTGGCTTCGATCCCCAGCGATAACAAATATTTGTGTGGTAAACATAGATATTTGTTGAGTGTTAAATTGTATTTAAGTGGATTATAGCTAAGTGTGTTGCATCGTAGACTGCATCTACACTTTCCATCAGGTGTGATGGCAGTCATACGCTTAGGTATCCAAAAAAGTATACTTTTAATTACGTGCAGGTAGCTCTTCGAGCCGGATAACACGCATGTATGAAATGATCGCCAGCTTACCAGGAGTGCTCGGCCTGCTAGTATCTGCGTCGTAGTCGGCTATAGCTATAACCCTGTCGTGGCCGGCCAGATCAGTCTCCGCTTTCGTTCTCAAGTGCACCGTCGAACCAGGCCCTGAACATTTAAAACATTTAAATGTACTATCAAAAGGTATTCATTGAAATTACAGGTACATGAGGGAAAGTCAGTATGGCGCAGACTCTTCTAAGATATTGGAACCGGGAATTAAAGCTAGGTGAATCTAGGTGCCAGTTTCTCATGTTACACTAACATGATACACACGTGTAACGTATGCAAAAGAGTGTGACTAAGCGGTCTAGCATCAGGCCTACCTATATCGTTGATGAGCAGCAGTCCGCTCTCGGCGGTGACGATGCGGCTGACGGCGGCGGCGCGGTCGGTGACGGCGCGGCTGAGCGCGGCCAGCACGCGCGCGGCGGCCGGCGTCACCGTCACGTTGAGGCTCTCCCTCGCCTCCAACATTATGTACGTGCACACACGCTCCGCTATCGTCTCCGTCTCCAGGCCCGAGTCTACGCTGTCTCCGTGGACGGGCTCCTAGAAGGTAATGTAGCTTTATGATCCTAGCACGAGTAAGTTTGACAGGTTTTTTATACGACTTGCTGTTGGAACAAATAATCCACCTGATGTTAAGTGGCTACCATCACCTATAACAAAACATTACTTCGCAGGTCATGTTCGTTAGGAACATGATCCTTCAAAAGGAACACGCTGCGCTGCTTGGCAGCAGGAATAGGCATGGTGGTAGTACTTCCCCAGACGAGCCCTTCACTAAGACCTCTTCTACTACTAAAAATTGTAAACACTTGAAAAGTACCTAAGCGTATCGTGTTGACATTTGAATCACCTTCAAAGTGTGGACTTTTCCGTCTGCCACGGTAAACAATGTTAAACCAACTTGCTAATGTTTGTTTATCAAACATTGCTGTACCAACAAGTTGCAACGTTCATATAGGAGGGGCCCAGGTTTTCAGTTTTGAGTTGTTATGAATTCAGAAGAAAGAAATTATTCAAAGAAAGAATAGGTCTTCAAAGTTTACCTTGAGGTAATACTTTACCTGTAAAGTAACAGTCTTATGCTCCTCCTTCTTCCCTTTAACACCGTCTACAAAGGTGACCGCCTTGTCATTGTCCTCATCATCCGCGTCTATATCGCCGTCAGCATCGCTCTGTGGCGCGGACGAATCTTCTGCATTGCTTAATTCCTCACAGCTTGATTCACTGTCGAATACATAGGAAATAATTATGTGAGCCTGGAAGTTTGTTCTACTTTGTCTGCAGAAGCATAGAAAAGTATGTTTATTTTGATATGGCAAAAGCCACTTTGTATAACCCGTGGCGCCGATTTTAGAAGAAATCTTTGTCATTTCATTGAATCAGAATGACATTAGCATAATATTTACTGGCACCGGCATGACTGGCTTTGTATTCAAGAGGATTAATTTAGCAAAAAAAGGTGCAAATAGTAACTCTATTTGCATGCTTTAGTTGGAACTTACTCAGTAAACAGATGTCCTATAGCCGTGGCCAACTTATCCATGAGTCCGTTCTCATTCTCCGAGTCAGACTCGTCATTCTCCAGAGCTCCCAAAAACGCCATATTCCCAAACTCCATGTTGCAATTCCTGCTTTCCCTCCCGTTAGGGTTCTTTATAAACGTCATTTCATTGTCGGTGTCACATTCGTCTGCAGAAGTTTCCGATTCGAATTCGTTCTTTTTTCTGCGTTTCTTAGGTTCTGAGGCGACTGAGGAATCAGCCTCTGTTTCTGATTGGGTGGTAGTTTCTAAGCGGGTTGACATGGAATATGCTTTATCCTGTAGTAAATAAGATTTAGTTTTAGCTAGCAGTAGTTATAGCACAAGATACCCAGGTCCATTCATGGCTGTAGTACGGTGTGGTTGTATGTGATAATTTAAATAGGAAGTTGGTAGTTTTACTGTTATTATGGGCTCTCAGACAGACGAAATTCTATCAATAAAATGAATCAGTTCCTAATATGTAGGTACTCAAACTGTAACAAAATGTAGTGCGAATACCTAAATTATGAAAGAAAACCCGAAATTTAATTTTATGCAATTGTAAAGACCTGGAAAAGTGTAGCGGTGACCTCCCACGGACGGTAGATATTCTCGTTGATAACCAGAGGCTCGATGAGCGGCTCCCAGGCGTCCACACGCTCGTTGTAAACTGACGCCTGAGTGGTCAGTAATGCTGTGCCGTGTAGTTTTTGAGACCAGTCGTGGAGGGTGACTTCTCCTGTGAACTGAGGGAAAAATTAGTAGGTATTATTACATTTTGCTTATACTACCAAGTTAAGGTAATTTTTTATTACAAATATATAAAGCGGGAAGTCGAATGAAAGAGCTTAGTTTATATACATTTTAAAACTTTTTTTTTATTCTAGTTCTATAGTTTCTGAGATACGATAAAAATGGTAAAACACAGTAACATGAGCTCATATTTCTTAGATTCTCAATTACTTCGTAAATTAGCTTAGATTGTATATAGTTAATGAGATTTGAAGTGTTTTTGCTGAATGTTTTTTGTTTCAAAATACCTTCATCATCAGCACCGGAATCCTGACCGTCTCCTCGATCTCAAATATGATCCTCACAGACGGCACCATCATCACAAACGTCTCCGTCGGCTTCACTGTCGGGTACTTCGGCTGGTAGCTATCCTCAGGGTTGATAGTCACAGTTGGGGTTATCTTCTTCGGAGACCAAAGATCTTCTTCGAGTTTCTCCGCGCGAGGGTTGAGGAAGTTGAAGTGTTCCCGCTCGTCAGGGATCATCATGATTTCTGATTGGATCTCATCCAGGATATCTACAACGATCTCACTTATTTTAAGTAAGTATACGCAATATTATATGCAATAATTCAGAGTTCAGTACAATAATTCATACAAAGTCCTGATGGGGCTGCTACATTCTTATACCACTTATTGATACCACTCATTAATAGAACAATCAGCTCACCTGATGTTAAGTGGTAACCATCACCTATAACATAGCATTGTCACGGACTGCGCCTATCAACCTTAGGCTCACAGGCATTGTTATCATATAGGAGCAAGACACTCTTACAGTTTTTAGTTAATTTTATATTAGTTTATTAGTTTTTATAGTGCTTACCTGCACTTAAGGAGATCACAAAGATTTTATATCATCCCAAAAATTACTTCTTCGAGTGGGATTTGAAGGGCAAGGTCGTGGGTTCAAATCCCACTCGAAGAAATAATTTTTGGGATGATATAAAATCTTTGTGAATTCTATATTAGTGATCACATACCAGTAACAGTATGAACAGTAGTAGCAGCGATATGTACTTCGATCTCGGATACGGAGGTTTTCACCCTCACACCCTCCTCAATGTTCTTGAAGCTCTTCGAGAACTCTAGGTCACAGGGCTTTAGAACTAGTTGGGGCGGGAGGTTCTTCAACTTTGATTGTAGTTTGGACATCACCTGTAAATAGAATAGAATAATAATAATAATAATAATAATGCTGGACAGTCCACACAGCATCATCTATCCCCAAGCTAAGCAGAGCTTGTGTTATGGGTACTAGATGACTGATATACTTAATACAATACATTACATATATAGATATTTTTTATTATACATAGAAAACACCCAGAACACCCGGAATAAATATTTGCAGATCGTTCAAACATTTATCCCAAGGCGGGAATCGAACCCGCAACCTCTTGCGTCGCAAGCCGTTCGCCCGCCGCGCCACATCGGTCGTCAATAGAATAGAATATACGTTTATTTAACACACATACACATACAGGAAAAAAAATATCAAACAATAGCGGTGACAGGCTTTTAACTATCATGGAATACCAACTAATACGCAGAATACATTCATGCATGGACACATGCTTCTTTTATTACCTATGTGACATGTTCTGTGACCTTCTGTGACCTTGTGGTCTGTGGCCACATTGGACACCCTCGCAAGTGCCATCTACTACCATTTTAACAGATTTCTATTCCTACAAACATTCATACAGGCCACAAGGCTTCAGCACTAGATGAACAGAACTTTTAATCTGATCTGCTCATCATTTATGATTGCAAAGTGCCTAAAAGTAAGTTAGCAATATGTTTAGCACCATGCGGAGGAAGCCGCGAGGCTGCTCGTTTACGATACATTTGTGAAAGACTCACTTGCAATCCAGCTAGAGAGATGACCAGAGTCTCGGTGCCACAATGCGAGGAGTAGTCCAACAGAAGCTCAGCTCGCATCAGCAACGCGTGCCCGTCTGCTTTGCCGCTCGCCGCGAACCACATTATCTCCGGCTGACGGAACTGGATGGAGATGGCCACGTTTGGAGCGTCCTCTGACATTGAATTCCCTTGAAAAATAATTCACCTTGAATTCATTACTAACAGACGCGCTAAAATCTTTGGAAAATATTCAAATTCAGTCAAATATCTGTAATTTCTCAATCAATTTGCATCAAAATATTATGATGTTGTTTTCATAGATTACTAAACCAACAAACGAGCATACCGAGCCCACTTCTTGAAAGGTGATTACCGTACAAGCTTATGGCCCACCTGATGTTAAGTGGTAACCATCACCTATAATAAAACATTGCCTTGTAGGTTACGCACGTTAAGTAAGTGCCCTACGATGCAGTACCCTGCGTCGACCAACCTGAGGTATACTGTTGTTAAGCCTCATATGCCTGTTATGTGTATTTAGTGGGGATTGTCCACCCCCTGATTAGGAGTACCTGTAGAGCAGTATCCGCTGGTGGAGTCGCTAGCGCTGTGCAGACGGGAGCTGCGCGCCGCACCCCCCGGACGCGGCCCGGCCTCGCCCACGTAGCCGTGGTTCACCACCCCTCCATCTAACGTCTTCTCACCTGCACGCACATTCATACTCTGATCACGCTAGGAAACAACATTGCAATCTGCGGGGTCTCAGTTTAGAATAGTACCCCTCCACTAGCTCTAGATTACCTCCTGTATGAAAAATGACGAGGTTTACCTGGCATAGCATCCAGTAAGCTTCTGGCCAGCGTAAGGAAGAATGGAAGCGACAAATTAAGCCGGGTTCTGTCTACCCTGACGTCCAGTTGACGGGCCTTTGCCCCCGTCACTCGGAGGCTCACGTCGATCAGCGGAGGCCTGCGGACGGAGATCCCCACCGTGTCGCATCGTGACCCGCCTTGAGATTCGAAGATTCTAGAACACGATATACCTCCACAGGTTATTCCACCACTGGAAGGTAGATTCTAGTTTTTAAAGAGCCTGGTCCAAGACAAATTGCATTCACTTAGCAGCGATTTTATTTCTACAGTAGAAGGAGAAACAGATCTATGTTAAAGTGCTTGTAAAAATTGTCTTCGGTTACGCTACGAATTATTCCATGAAATCAGAATACGCGTTAACTCGGATTTATTTTCCATTATTTTATTACTTATTGCTATTTCAATAACTTCAATCTGTAAGGGGAACATTCCATAACTCAAGAACAAGCAGTACAGATAGAACGTGGATTCCAAGAGTTACCTTTTAATGAAGACATTGGGTTCCGTCCTGATGTCATCCACCAACAGGCTCATAAGACTGGCCTTTAGCTCCAGGGAGCCATCGGAGTAGCAGTCCAGGTGGAAGGTAGCTTCTCCGGCAGTTAGCCTGGCGAGCCCGTTGTTGACGTCCCGTACGGGGGAGCTTAAGATCTCGTCTATATCCGAGAACAGACGTAGGGTAAGGCCTTCGAGGGTGAACCTGGAAGAAGGATGATGATCAGCCTCTACTTCCACTCTAATGGAGTCTTCTTATTTTATACGACCTCATGGAACAAGACGAATAAATGGTAATCATTATTTATAACACATTCACTGCGCACGCTACGCACGCACCTACGTAGGTACGTACCTACGTACGTACGTGCGTACGTAGCGTACGCTAGGAACGTGCCTTACGATATACTGCCTTGCGTCCTTCGACCTGAGGTATAGAGCTGTTAAGCCTCCTGTGCCTGTAATTTCACGGGCACCGACAAACCGGACACACCCTTCAAACCGGAACACAGCAATGCGAGTATTATATGCGCCTTGTGTCTATAGTACCATTAATTTGTAATGCGAGTTTATAATTTAAGTAATATTCAAATATGATTAGTTAAATAATTGACTGAATAAATGAAATGAAAATGATGTTACATACCTAACGTGCGTGACCTACAAGGCAAGCTTTGTTATTGGTGATAGTTATCACTTGTCATCAGGTGGATCATATGCTTGTTCTAACAGCAGTATCATAATAAAAACATGTATTCCGCACTCCTGTCATCTTTACCTGATAGCAGCTTCTTTCCTGATCGGTTCCCCTTGAGCTAAGAACGCTTGCAGTTTCTTCACTGATGCATCAGCTTGGGGTACTTCCACCGGTGAACTTGGAACTATGCTTCCTAAAACGACATTTAATCTTACTAAGGCTTCGCTTATTTAATAGCAGTGATTGAAAGCAGAGTGCTAAGTTGGGCCTATTTTATCTTGTACGTATGTAGTACCTATCTATTTATCTATCTATCTATACCATTTATACCATAAGAAACATTCTCCTGACTGACGGACTGACAAATAGACAACGCACAGCCTAAACCACTGGACTATGCTGGGTATGCTCGTCTTGGTACGTAAGGGTGTACTAAGAAAGGAATTTCCAAAATTCAACCCGTAAACGGGTACTGCAGTTGATGTTTGTATGAAAATAACGTCGCGCGCCTTTCGCTAGTACTTGTATCTTATAAAAAAATAGATTTTGCTTTAAAATCATCGAATAGCTAACCTATAAAATGCTAAATGCTTAAGTTACCTATAAAGTATTCAATGCTGAGGTTATCTTGCCACACCGCGAGTATGGTCGCCAAGTCCTTCTGCCCGAGGTTGAGCAGTACCGTATCGAGTGTGACGTCAGCACTGAGCGGGATCAGCTCCCGGGAGCACTGCGCATGCGTGTACCCCACGCAACGCTTTATGTCGCACCGGATGCAGATCGGCTCCAGGATTGCCTCCTGGGTAACAAATGAGGATTTATGAATAGATTGGGAGACATTTCAAATAACACGCCATTTAGCTTCTAAACCAAGCCTAGCTTGTACTAGTAATAAAACTAGTGGAACCACATAAATGTTAAAGTCAGAGCCAAAAAGAATTTAGTCAGTAATATCCGCAGGGATAATCTTTCTAAATCCGTACTTAAAATGCAGTATAACACCCAGACAGAGAACAAACATCACACAAATTCATTTTGTTCTCACACAAATGTTTATTCTCGGTGGGGATCGAACCCACAACCTACAGCGCAGAAGGCAGAGCTACGACTACTGAGTTGTGACTGTTGTCGGGCGTTTTGTATACATCCTACCTTTCCTATACATTGTAATTCGGCAAATAAATTCACTTTGACTTTAAATAAGGAATAAATAAATGGTAGGGGTGACTACCTGCACTTCGAGTGTACCAGCCAAGGTCATCACCGCCCTGGCAAAGGTGACGTCTTGCAGCTTCACCAGAATGTTGTCGATGATAGGAGTCTGCAGAGGACTGGACGCGTCGTGGCTAGAACTTAGCTGCTTGAAGAAGTTCTCGATCAAGAGGTCACCTGATGATAAATAAATACATTTCATTTTTTTTATTTGACTTGCTGATGGAACAAACAGATGGCCCACCTGATGTTAAATGGTTACCATTACCTATAACAAAGCATTGCCTAGCAAGTCACGCTCATTATAAACGTGCCTTACGATGCACTACTTTGCGTCCATCCGGCAAGATAGGTTAGGTTTAAAGACTTTATTTCTCACAAGAACTATAAAAAGTTAAAATAAAATATATAAAATGTTCACTTAAAGTGAGATACAAATTTAAAAAGAATTATTTAATTTATGTGGCTAGTCATGATTGTAGTAGTTGGTATTATATACGTGACAGGTTTTAAACCCATTGACACTCCTTAAATACTAACTGGTTTCCTAACGATGTTTTCCCTCACCGTGAGAGCATTGGCATTGCATATAATTTAAGATTCTTATAGATAATACGAGTAGATATAGTTCCATGGCTGGGTTGTACTTACCCATGTTTAGAACCAATAAATTGGGTGAGGATGGTTTCTGCGGCAGTAGCAAAACAGGCGCGTGGATCTGTAGACACAGGTATAACAAGTAGTACTATAGTAGTCGTAGTAGTATTAGCAAAGAATTCGTCTCGGAGCGTACTATCCATGCCTATTGGGCTTGAAGACCCGATGTCCAGCATTGGACTTTTACTGATGATGATGATGAAGATGTTCAGCATCTGAGTCATACACGCATTACCCATCCTTTAAAAGTTTAAATAATAAAACAGAAAAGAAAAGCAGATGGACCACCTGATGGTAAGTGGCAACCATCACCACACGAAGCATTGCCTCGAAGGTCACGTTCGATAGGAACGTGACCTACATTGCAAGTAGATCAGGGTCTATCACCATCATCATCATCTTTCTGCCCTTATCTCACACTAAGTGGGGTTTTTTCCACAACAGGTTTTTTCTTCCACTCTCTTCTATCAGTCGTCATCTCAGTGTTCACTCCTTTCTTACTCACATCATCTTTCACGCAATCCATCCATCTTGGTTTTGGTCTTGAGGCATACAGGCGTTAAGCCATAATCACAGCAAGCTACTGGTCGGCAGGTATAGGCATGGTGGTCCCCCGGAGCCCTTCAGTAAGAGGTGTAGGAGTGTTACCTCGATGACGAGGTTGAGTCGTGTAGTGGCGGGGGCGCGTGCTTGGTGGCGCTGCGCGGCCGCCAGCGCCGCCTCCTGCGCCACGCAGCGCGGCACCAGCGGCTCCATGAACTGCTGAAAGTACATCCAATCGTGTAACACACTCTTACCCTTTCACTGATAACCTTCGTGACCTTCAAATTGATTTATTTATTACAGCTCACAGTAGAACCAAAATGCTTACTATCTCAATTTAAAACTTAAAAATGTTACTAAAGAATTACAAATGCTATGAAGACTCATTCAATGTTAAATATTGAAAACTACAGAATGAATGTTGATACGATTTGCAGAATTAGTTAGCTATAGTCCAACTTAAAATTTAGTATGGGTTTTATTGATTTCTCATCCTTAAAACGAATGTAAAAAGGAAATGAAGTTTGCATGAAAAACGTGAACGAAATCGCGAGCGAGTCAGCTAGCACTGCACAAAGAATTTAAATCAAATCAAATGTTTATTTATTTTTCTTTACAAGAATTGATCTTATAATCTAGATTTTTTTTGTAAAAAAATAAATTGCAAAAAAAAAGGTATATTACAAAATAGGACAAGTATGGGTAAGTATATCGAACAAACATGAACACAATACATACTACATACCTATAGAAAGTCAGGGTTATGTGACAAGTTAACCTGTTTCTTGAGATACTAGCGCCTGAAATAGGTTTATGGAAAACCTGTGCTACGGGACAAAATAGATTAGTTGTCCAGTCTCTGACAGTAACTAACCTGTGCGCTGTGTAAGAGCTCAGTGCTGGCCACACAGTGCAGCCTCCCCACGTAGAGCCTCAGCTCGCCGTGCGCCTTCAGCTCGGAGGCGCCGTACATGCGCGGCGCACAGCGGACGTACTTCATCTCTATCACCTTGTCCTCATCCGGCCAGATCAACTGGAAACAAAATACTATGAGATATCGACACATGATTCGCTTCTTTACGAAGTATTCTCGGGAAGAATTGAAAAATATTTATATCACTGGTCATTTTAGTAGAAAAGCTCCGACAAAGTGCTCCTCTGGGGAAGGGTTTATTGTCATAATCCCCGCTAAGCTGTCCCCACCAGTGCGGATTATGATAATCTTGAAAAAAAAATTGGCATTTTCTCCACTATCATGTTTAATCCTGGCTGGGGGATTATGACAAAAAAAATATTAAGATTTATTTTATATTATCACTCCACACTCAGTACCTTCAAAAATAAAACGAATGAACTTTCATTTTGTTAATTACCTGTTGTATAGGCATAATGTTGTATTTATATACCTACTACCACCACGCCTATTCCTGTTGCCAAGCAGCACAGCATATTCCAGTTTGAAGGGCGTGGGTGCTGGTGAAATTACTAACAAACGTTCGCTGCTATAAGTGATGGTGACCACTTAAGATCAGGTGGGTCATCTGCTTGTTCCACTAGCAAGTAGTATAAAAAACCTTGTAACGAGGCAATGGAAACTACAAACAGACTATTACGTTAGAAATGAATGTCAGTTACCTTGGGGTACAGAGTAGCCTCCCCCAGGTCATCGAGGTGTAAGGAACTGAGGAATAGCTTCAGAGTCATTCTGTCGTTAGCTCGGAACACGCAGTCACTCTCGAGGGCTCCCAGACGCAACTCCAGCATTGAGTATTCAGTGTGACACATTTTTAATGATATAGATGAAGACCTAAAAATGAACTTTATTATATTCTTTTATATTAACCCAAAAGTTGTGCTCTATAAGTTATATTATAAGAGTGGGATTTGAACCCAGGCCCTTGATATAAGGATGTGCTATCCACCTGCGCCATCAAAACCTAATCCCACTAGACGAAAAACTATTAGGGATTTTTTTATACGGTACTTGAAATTCTGTGGTTTTACTTACAGTTTTGACGATATATTAATATCAAAGACTGTTTGCAAATCGAAATTACGTATACAATTGAATCGACGAGACATCTCTCGTCACTTAATTTTGTAATTTTGGGATAATATTAAAAATTTTGTTATTTCCTGAATATGCTGGAATAAGTTTTTCGTTATAGTTAATAGTTTCATTAGATACAACAATGATTTTAAGAAATCTGTATAAGAACCAAGGTACCGATATAGCTAACCTAAAATTAATTTTTATGCTGCCTGAAATAAATGAATTTTAATTTAATTTTTTATAGCTGTCAGTATCAGCAAGTTATGAGATGAGGGTAAGATGATAATGCTGATGAAAAAGCTTCTGTATACAGTTTACCTGACTGAATAACTGAACTTGGTGGCTCCCGACGGCACGGGCGGGTCAGTCTCCGGCTTCATGAGGTACTCCCACATGTTCTGAGACTTCGGCACCACGACACTCTTCAAGTTTATCGCGTGACGGTTTTGAATTCTGAAAAGGACCCACTAGAACATTTCATTGAAGTCGGAAGAAGGTTTAAACTCACGATACTAGTAACTGTAGATCACTGGTGGTCTAGTGAGAGCAACCCCGCCTTCGGATCCTAAGGTCGTGGGTTCGAATCCAGTCGTCCAACAACGGATTTATCTATTCGAAAAATATTTTAAGTTCAATATTTAAAAAATTACATAACACAAAATTATTTAACTATCACGAGTAGACTGCGCCGTGTTACGCTGTGTCGTTGTGTCCTTTAGGCGGCCGTGGGATCGCCTGTAGGCAATGCCTTTTCGCCAAAACAGCTCTGCATCCGTGAAGGTCGAAGACAAGCAGTAGTCACCATAAATGACTTAAAGTTAAAACTACACGGAACATGTACTGACTTGTCTGATATGTACTGCAGGTACTTAGCGAGGGTCTGAAGAGAAGGCGCGTGGAGTAACAGAGATAGATGCCCCGTGTCACACACCAGCGCCTGTTCTACCGCGTGGAAGTGGGATCTGAACTCCGGACAGTCAGCTCGAACCTGTATAACCATCGTAGGAGTCATCACTAGCTTCAAAAAGTCTACGGGGTTGACGGCCTCCCCTAGGCTAGGATAAGATTGATACGGTCGGGCCTTCATTCCTAAATTTAGCCGTGAAAACGTAACAGTTGATACAAACCGCTAAGGAGTGGAACTCATTACCAGCGTCATTTTTGCCTTAACACTATACGCTTACGCACTATACGCTTGTTTCACTAGCATTTGCTTAAAAAAAACTATAGTCTGAATCTCTAAGTGATTATAAATAATAAATTTATTTATTTATTTTTTGACGACCGATGTGGCGCGGCAGGCGAATGTCTGCCTGCGACGCAGGAGGTTGCGGGTTCGATTCCCGCCTTGGGATAAATGTTTGTACGATCTGCAAATATTTATTCCAGGTGTTCTGGGTGTTTGCTATGCATAATAAAAAATATCTATGTATGTAATGTATTGTATTAAGTATATACGTCATCTAGTACCCATAACACGAGCTCTGCTTAGCTTGGGTCTAGATGATGCTGTGTAGATTGTCCAGCAATATTATTATTATTATATATTTCCTTATCCAAAGTTACATTTTTATATCAAGATTGGGGCCTTACTTGTGACAGAAAACCCCGCTCTTCAATATCCATTATCCATAGTTTATGTTTACATAATTTGCTCAAAAAGTACCTTCATTAAAAGATTTTTAATTGTATCTAAATTGTGTCTAAGTGAGTGTGTTAAATGAATGTGTGCCTACCTTATGTTTAGTATAATAAAAGTGTGTATGTGCGTGTGAGACCAATCAAATTACATGTGCCACTTACAGACAGACAGACCTACTTTAGCATTTATAAATGGTATGGTACTTTACAAACCTTTCTGTAGAGCAAGTTGAGTAGTTCCCCATGGCTAGCTAGCAGCTCAAGATACTGTCCGTTACTGCTGTGATGTTGTTTATCCGTCAGCAAGGCTCCTGATATCGAGAGCTGGATAGCCGGCCCGAACTGCATCAGAGCTACGTCCAGGCATAGCTTGGTTATCGATAGCATTATGTATGGCTTGTCGACTTGTTCTGTCGAACGGGACAGGTTTATCACCACTTCGCCTGTGGAATAAAGAGGTGTATAAGTAAAAGTGGTAAGTCAAAGTCAAAGTCAAAAATCATTTATTCAGTAATATCCGCAGGGATCATCTTGAAACGTCTTAAATCTAGGTGAATCTAAGCGCCAGTTCCTCGCGACCAAGCCTAGAAGACAGGTATCCTACACGTCTTCGTTTACGTATGGCCTACCTGATGTTAAGTGGTTACCATGGCCTATAACAAAGCATTACCTTGTAGGTCACCTTAGTTAGGAACGTGCCTTACAATACACTGCTCTGCGTCCATCAACCTGAGGTATATAGGTGTTAAGCTTCATGTCCTGTAATTACACCTGTATGTGATGGTAACCACTTGACAACAGGTGGGCCATCTGATTCCATCAGGTAGGTAGTTGTAAAAAAAATGCAGTGCTCCCAAACGGTGACTATGTCTTACCTGTGAGCTAGGACAAGCTCTGAGGATGGTATCGATGTCTACTCCATCTCTAAATATATATAACTCAAAGGTGACTGACTGACTTACATAGTGATCTATCAACGCACAGCCCAAACCACTGGACGGATCGGGCTGAATTTTTTCATGCAGGTAGATGTTATAACGTAGGAATCCGCTAGAAAGGATTTTGATTAATTCTAACCCCAAGGGGATAAAATAGGGGATGAAAGTTTGTATGAAACTTTGTCAATTTTAAACCGATCGGGCTGAGACTTTGCATGCATAAAGCTACTATGATTTTATCCCGAAAAAATAACGGGAACGGGAAAAAGCTTCCACGCAGGCGAAGCTGCGAGCGGCCGCTAGTGTAATATAATCTCCCAGGCACTACGGCTTTTCGACTGCTAGAGGCGACTAAGGAAACGCACCAGGAGATAAGTGGCAGCATATCTTGAGTACTAAATGACTCTGCGGTCACTAATCCGCCTGTAGCAGCAGCAGTCCAGCAAACTTTTAGCTATAGTTTTTTTATATAAGCAATCACCTTCTAAACAAAAGTGTCCAATACTCACCGATTATAAACCTAAGTAGAGTATTGATGGTATTGCTCGGAGATACATTATCCTCGAAGCCGGGAAGGTCGACGCTCCGGGCGAACACCTCCAGGTCCTCATCGCTGTGCTCGGAGCCTGCGAACCCTGGCGCTGTCAGCTGGTGCCGGAGACCTGATGTTGAATCGCTACTTGTTTCTGCAGCCCTGGACATATTTACATGTTTATGCCAGTTCTTATTAAACTTACTTTTAGTGCTATCCGTACTAGAACAACGTTGTTTTTTATCACTTTCTTATGAACAAGATAGCCCACCTGATGCTAACTGGTAGCCATCACTAATGATATAACATTGTTTTGCAGGTCACGCACGATAAGAACGTGACCTACATTGCACAGTCTTCATCAACCTAAGGTAAATAGGTGCCTCGTGTGCCTGTAATAACTTCTTATTTATTGATTGCTTTTTACATCTTCGAAATGTGATGTTAGTTTAAAATGTAGAACAAAAAAATATGAAAGAAAAATTAAACTTACTTATTCCTGCTCAAGTAAGCAGCCACAATCTTCTGCCGCAACTTCACCAGCTCTCCATATCCAGGGTCTGGATTCACCTTATCCAGTTCCAGCAGCTCCATCAGCTCAGGATCCTCCAGCTCATCGGCGTAGGCTCCGGAGTCCATGAATGTGATAGGAACGGTTGTTGGAACAGGAATCGGGAGGTTGTCCAGGAAATCGAGGAAAAGGCAAATTATACGGTCTGATAGGTTTAGTTTGAAGCTTGATAGTGAAATGTTAAGTTTGTATCTGGGGGCAAAAAGATAATTCATTAAGATGGATAACTTGAAACCTTATAATGTGTGTGCTAAATTAGCAAATACATTTCTGTCAATGTTTATGTTTAACTAAAATAAAAAATAAAGAAAAAAATTGCCTCACTTGAATAAGCGTAATTAGCGTTTGATATAATCGTATCGCATAAGCATGGAGCCTCACCTCGGCAGCAACTTGTACTCTTTCTTAATGCTGTTGGAAAAGACGACCGTCATCTTGGTCTTCGGGATGAGATGCAGCTCCGAGTCGGCATGGCGGCGTGACTCGCGCCAACTCTCGTTCCACTCACAAAACAGTACCTGGACCAAACAATATAAAACAATTAGGTACCTAGGTAAGGTTAAGAATTTGCATCAATTGTAGATTATTCATTTAGATGTATTGTATTTATCAGTCATCTAGTACTCATAACACAAGCTCTGCTTAGCTTGGGGCTAAATGATGCAGTGTGGACTGTCCAGCATTATTATTATTATATTTATTATTTTTACAGCGTCAGAGGTAACTTTTTCAAGCGTGCCTCTATTTACGCTATAGCGCCGATTATATAGGGCAGATTTTTAGATGAAGTAAGTCGGTGCCATTTTATTAATATGTATTACTAGCGAAACGCGCGACTTCCTCGCTTATTTTCATACAAACTTCAGCCCCTAAACCCGTTTAGGGCTTGAGTTTCGGGAATGCCTCTCTATACACTCTAACACGAATATACCTTGAAAATTTCAAGTCTTTACGACCAGTGGTTAAGACTGTACGTTGCCTATATGCCGATCATTCAGTCAGTCAATCATTCAGTCAGGACAAAGATTCAAAAACTATCAACATTACAATAAAACCTGCGTCCGTCTGTTGGCTGGTAGTTCAGATGAACTTATTTAGTTACAATTTTGCAACTAGATGGCGCTCTTTAAATTGTCGCAAGTCTGGATCGCGCTATCGTTGCGTTTTGGATGGACAGAGGGATAGAGCTGTACTTCATGAGATTGGTATGCGAAATGCGGAAGCCATATTCCTGCAACGGTGCGTTGCAGGAGTAAGGTTGGCGCCTAGGCGTAAGTCTAGCTTAAGACACTAACCAAATTTTTGAAAGCATTCCTTGCATGCGCGGTGGAATGTTGAGAATTAACTTTTTATTTTAATAATCTTTACTAGAAAATATAAATTGATAATCAATAATAATAATTATATTGTACTCAAGCGTTTAGGGTGTATCGAACCTATAGGTTGCTTGCATAATTGCATAAACTATAAATCTTGTATAATCAATAGCTAGCGACACAGGT
This sequence comes from Electrophaes corylata, assembly GCA_947095575.1. Classification (NCBI taxonomy): domain Eukaryota; kingdom Metazoa; phylum Arthropoda; class Insecta; order Lepidoptera; family Geometridae; genus Electrophaes; species Electrophaes corylata. The sequence continues at coordinate 12,325,824 of OX352708.1, read as the reverse complement.
TGGCAGGGTAGATAATGCGGGGAATATCTTATAGAGGACAATAATACACGTCTAAACGTGCTTGTATCCAGGCCGGTTAAACTTCATCATCATAAACCCATCACCTATAGTCTGACTTCATTTACTGCCGGGTTATGGGCCTACCTTAGTTTGTTTGTGCAGTTTTCCTCGATCCTGTGCAAGTCCCATCTGTTGACCTGCGACATTGACGATGTCGGAGCAACGTTTGTATGAAAAAAATGGTGACAAGTGTGACCGTAACTTTAATATGTGCAGGTGGTATTGCCCAGTCTAAACTAGATTACCATGATCCGTAAGTTGCTCCTGCTGAGCGCTAAGATACGGTTGGTGCAAAGAAGACTTTTTAAAGTACTTTAGAGATGCTCATGCCTGAGATTTCCGGAGTTTGATCGACTCTTCAAGGCAGGAGATCAGAAAGACCACAAAAAGGTTCGGCAGGCCAGAACGTCAGCACAGGATCATACCTGAGCAGAAACCTCAGCATGTAGCCTGTCGTACAGTTTCTCTTCCAACTCCATACACGTGGCATCTTCCAGAGCCAAGTCGTTCGGCTGGAGGTCCGATTTGATGATGATGCGGCTGATGTCCACTATCATCACTCGGCCGGACCTGGAAAACATCAAAGCCCACGTTTAAAGAATGTTGGGCTGCCTTAGCTATGTCACAGATAAAATGAGTTACTGTACTGTGCTATATTTACAACTATTGCTATTGCTATTGCATTTTACTATTGCTTTTTGGCTGTTGTTATGGGTTTAATGGATCAACTTAGAATAAATTTATGTAATGAAAATTAAGTGTGACGAATTTTGTCCGTTTGTCATCCATCGACTGCGTCATACGCTTCGTCTTCTGGTTCAGGGCCGCCATTCAAAAACTTTTATACCAAAGTGCTTGTAGGTTCTATGAGCTATATGCCCTGCCTATTGCCAACACAAAATAAATGCTTCAGTGTTATATATAGCACATGGATTGTAGGGTATGTTTCTAACGTCTAACGTATGTATTATTATATTACTCTCTGAGGTAGGATGTGCTTCTTATAGTTATCAAGTTCTTGTAGTAGTCTAACAGTTGTTTTACTATAATGCTACTCATAAGTTTGTTTTGCTGCAAATATTTACATATTTTTCATATTTTTTTATTTTTATAGTTTAAGTATTATAACTTACTTATTGACACATCCATGATCGGGTAGCACGAGACAAGGCGCCTTCAGATCGACATTGAGATGGAACACCTTCCGCCGATGGATGGCATAGACCACCGCCGACTTGCTAACGACCCTGGCCTTCTCCACAGCAGAGGACACCTCCTCGGCCAGTTCTTCAGACGACATGGAGCGGGTTTGGATGAAGTTTATCAGCTCAGTGAACGCGTGCTGTTTAAATTTATTAAACGTCATATCAAGTCACGCCATCGGCTTAAATAAGACCACTGCTGGAACAAGCATATAGCCCATCTGATGTTAAGTGGTAATTATCACCTATAACAAAGCATTGCCATGTAGGTCACGCACGTTAGGTACGTGCTCTACGATACGTGCTATGCACCTCCCTGCGTCCACCAACCTAAGGCATACAGGTGTTGAGCCTCATGTGCCAGTCATTTCACCTGCACCCATACCCTTCAAACACAGTAATGCAAGCATCACTGCTTGCCAGCAGAAATAGGTACGGTGGTAGTACTTCCCCGGACGAGCCCTTTCACAAAAATCTCTCTCTACTATGCCTGTGTTGTGTGTGTACCTAGTACTAGTGTTGGATATGTATAAAAGCTGACCTCGACATAGAGCAGTTCCAGGGGCTCGATGAGACAGCAGAGCGCGTAGTCGGCGTCGATGTGGTGCGGGTTGGTCTCGAGGTCGAGCGCGAGCAGGTTCGTGCCGGCGAGCGCCGCGCCGCGCTCCGAGCTCACGAGCGGCACCAGTTCGCCCTCGGAGCTCGTCCCTTCGATTACTATGTTCTCCGCTCGCGCCGACACCTACCATTCAAACAATATAATAAACTAGAGAAAATACGCGCTACTTCGTCCTTGTGGACGCATAAAAACTTCAACCCTTAATCCTTTTCTTCGACGACCGATGTGGCGCGGCGGGCGAATGTCCACATGCGACACAGGAGGATGCGGGTTCGATTCCCGCCTTAGGACAAATGTTTGTACGATCTGCAAATATTTATTCCGGGTGTTCTGTGTGTTTTCTATGTATAATAAAAAATATGTATGCATGTAATGTATTGTAGGTATTAAGTATATCAGTCATCTAGTACCCATAACACAAGCTCTGCTTAGCTTGGGGCTAGATGATGCTGTGTGGTTTGTCCAGCACTATTATTATTATTATTTTCTTAGTAAATAAGACTAAGATACTCTGAAAATTTTAAGTCTCAGTCATTCAGCCAGTCTGTCAGGACAAAGATTCTTATAATTGGTATAGATAATTGATAAAATGTATGATTTGACGCAAGTGAAAGCATACCTTGTAAGCCTTAGCAGAAGGTCGCGTCTCCAACGAAGCTAAGAACTGCGTGACTGTCACCACCATGATCTCCTTGCCTCGGTTTATCAACGAAAGAGAACAGTTCGCTAATGTCAGGTTTAACTTATGCTCTGGAACAACAACGTATATTGAATACAGATTTACAGATCATTAAAGTAATGAAATGTTGCACTTTTTAAATAATACATGTACTTGATTTGGTGGGTATGTACCAAATGTACTATCTGGACATACCTCTGACTACACCCCTTGGACATCCTCGAAGAATCTCGAGTAGGTACTTGGTACTAAGAGATATCTACCGTGCTTATGGGGATTAAAGTCGTAACGCTATTTCTTTTAGTCTTCTTTTTTAGTTTCAATATCAAGTATCACTTAATATCCTAGACCTCGAGGATATCTCAAGGGGTCGTCACAGGCACGTCCAAACTTTCGGCACATAACCACGTAGGAATCACTTACCAATATACAGCTTAGACTTGTCCTGCCTCGGCGCTCCTTCCACGTAGCCAATCAGCTCGCAAACCCTCTTCTTCTCCGGGCTAGAGAGATGGCTCCACAGCGTTCTGCTGCGTTCAGTCTTCACGCAGAGTTCCACTCGAGGGTGTTCGTCCGGGGGCGCTGGCTCACTGTCAGAGGGGCTGGAGGGCTTCCACCAGTCGAACTCTGTCTCCACTATCTCGATTCGCTCCGGTTCTTGGGATAGTAGCTGTAAGAGAATAATATTGGTGTTGGGCATAATTCACAGCGCCATCTAGCCCCAAACTGAACAAAGCTTGTATTATAGAAACCCGATAGTCGATGGAATACTCACTACTACTTTTTTGAATACATATCCGAATACGTAGCCCTATCTTCTGCGCAGTAGGTCGTGGGTTCGATCCCCACCGACAATAAATATTTGTGTGATGAACATAGATATTTGTTCTGTGTCTGGGTATATGTATTCTAAGTATGTATTAATAAAAAAGTATTTAAATATTCTATCAGCTTTTGGTTCCCATAGTGTACAAAGGGAACAAGCTTTTCTTAGTTTGGGGCTAGAAGGCGTTGCATGAATGTATGTCAATATTTGGCGCGGCGGGCGAATGTCTGCTTGCGACGCAAGAGGTTGCGGGTTCGATTCCCGTCTTGGGATAAATGTTTGTACGATCTGCATTATTTATTACGGGTGTTCTGGTGGTTTCTATGTATAATAAAAAAAACGATATAATATGTAATGTATTGTATTAAGTATATCAGTCATCTAGTACCCATAACACTAGCTCTGCTTAGCTTGGGGCTAGATGATGCTTTGTGAACTGTCCAGCATTATTATTATTATTATTTATTACTATTATTTAATTATATTTATTTTACCTCAAACTTAGCCTGCTCTCTCGCGATCACCACTGATATAATCGGCAGACTATCCTCGCACTTTTGCAGATCTAGCTTCAACTCAGTATCGTTGGGACTCCGCAAGGTACTCTTATAGGTCTTCTTGTATACATTGTAGTTCTCTCTGTGCTTCTTGATGGCTGGCCAGGTGTAAGGCCGGATGCGCTGTTCCACGACCACGTTGAACGCGTATTGCCACCACTTCTTCTCGTTCTTGACGAGAGGCACGCCCGGGTGGAGGTGGCGGTATCGTCTGACAAAACAGGTTTAAATTACTATTGCATATAACTTGTTGAACAGATGGACCACCTGATGTTACGAGGTACAAAGTACTACCGCGTAGGTCACACCTGTTAGCAAGTTTCAAAAGCCTGTAATTTTACCGGCACTCATTGGTATTCTTCGAATCGCAATACAAGCTTAACTGTGCACAGACAGATATAGCCAGTGGTAGTACTTCCCTGGACGAACTCTTTCAAAAAGAGCTTACTACTCAGATTTTCTGCAGAGCGCTTACCTGTTGAGTTTGATCCTTGCGAAGGAGGATATAAGGTTGTCAATGGACAGGTACTGCCTCCGAGAGAGCTGCAGCGCACTGTCATGTATGACAGCATCGAGCAGTAGTCTTGGAACACGCGCTTCGCCGGACCGGTTGATAAGCACCTTTACTTTGCATGACACTGGTTTCAGCACTGGGGAATATAACGCTACTCTTTATATAGAGTGGATAAAACCTGTTCTTATCATCCCTTCGCCTTTATCAGCCGTCATCTCCTTATCCACCCAATTCTCCACATTGTATTTTTCACAAAGTTTTTCACACCATTTTCATACGCCCTAACCGCGCTAGCCTATTGCTCCTCAATCATTATGCCACTGGCGCTACAGTCAAACTTCTCTGTCGCATATACCCTATTTTATCCGTCCCTTTATCACCACTAAGATCCTTAATAAATTCATTTTAAAGATCGATAAAACCGTGCTTTAAAATGCACTGCTCTGCGTCCATCAACCTGAGGCATGCAGGTGTTAAGCCTCAGCCTTAACTGACGTCAAATACAGTAATTAATATATATTACTTATAAGTTCTACGATACTGCTACGCCGGCGTAGCTGTAGTAGCTACAAGGCGTAGCACATGCTACAACTGTTCTACGAATTAAACCAGTATCTCGATAAAAGTTTAAAGTTCAAAGTGTTAAAGCCAGTTTTACAGTTGGTACTGCACCGATAGAAACCTAAGGTTCAAAATCCAATGCACATTATTTTCTTTCGAAAAATGTTCAAGCATAGTAGAATACTTACAGAACTCGAAATCCTCGCGATGCATAGAGAATTTATCCAACCCCGTCAGCATATAATGCTTCCAGTTGTAATACTGCATGGGAGTGATGTGCGCTGTCTCGGCATCGTCCAGCGCCGTGCACACTGGGTTCCAGTACAGGGAGAGAGACTCGACTCGCATCAGCTGGTACACTGTTGATGCGTTCGCTGGAGTCACTGATGGCTTCCATTTGCTAAAACATTATATATGAGGTACTTCGTTCAAATTAAAAATACTAACGTTTTGAACCAAATTACTAAGTATCAAAGTTTGTTAGACTTGTTTGTTAGAGTGGTAGAAAACGATTTCAATAATATTAAAATGTTTGACGTTACGCTACCTAACTCGTAACCAAACCCAATATAAACGCTACATTTGCAATCGTAATAAAGATCTTTGAGGACGTGTAAGGGCTATAAGTATATTTATTTTACCACTTGCTGCTGACACAACACAACAAGCAGACAGTTCACCTGATGTTAAGCGGTTACTATCACCTATAACAAAACATTGCCTCGCAGGTCACGTTTGTTAGGAACGTGCCTTACCATACACTGCTGCGTCTATCAATCTTAGGCATACAGCCTCACGTGCCTATAATTTCACACCTTTCAAACCGGAACACAGCTAGGTGCTTAGCAGCATAAACAAGCATGGTGGTGGTACTAAATTTAAATAGTTTGCTCACCTGTTGGTAGTCTCGATAGACAAACTCTGCAAGCAAAGTCCACAGGCCAACGGTCCCTCCTTCGAGCTGATAGAATCCTCATATCTCACGTGGACATTCCTCACATAAATCTGAATATTATTCACAATGGCTGTGAACAAACTCCCAAAGAAATTCTGCGGCCCTTTTAAAATCTCACTCTCCGCTTCTAAGTCTTGTAGAATCTTCCTCTTGGCGGCTCTAGTGAGTCGCTTCTCACGTTCCGGGTCGAAGTAGGAATTGGAGATGGCTGGACCGACGAGGAGGAGGACGTCTTCGATGTTGACAATGACGGGTTGGCTGTAGATCCCGGACCAGGGGATTTGGAAGCTGATCCGGCCGATCGTACCGATCTTTACGTCGATTGGAAGGTCTAGCTCATACTGAAATTACGAATGCTTTAAGAGACTACGCAAGTGACACGGTATACACGGTGAAATTTTAAGTAATGATTTACTAGCGCAAACTTTTTTAGACCACGGCCTATTATAGTTCTTTGAAAAACAACAATTATGACTTCTCAGTTTCTACGCGTATTATCAGTTTCATTCTTAGTTCAAACAATACTTTTAGAAGAAAAAAGACGTATCGAATTGAATGTGTTATCTAAATCACATATGACGTTATAAATGTTACGCTGACTCACACGCACATAAAACGCTTCGGTGATGAGATAGGGACACAGGGGAGCTTAGTAGGTCTACTCTGAAAAACGATAGACAGAACTTTCGTATTGTCGTTTTGAGTTACAGACAGCGTTAATTTGACTGAGGAACCTTGACTGAGTTGCCCCCAATCTACTATATAAAAGAGAAGTCCATTCACTCACTGACTCATCACGATTCCTCCGAAACTACAAGGCTTAGAAGTCTGAAATTTGGCATAAAGATTCTTTAGAGGGTGCAGACGCTCACTAAGAACCGATTTTTGAAAATTCGCACCCTAAGGGGTTGAAAAGGGGTGAAAACGTTTGTATGCAAAATCGTATTCAGTGGTCGTATTGAAATGAAACTTTGGATAAATGTTACATATGGCAAGGCTAATAAAATGCATCATTGTTTTTTTTTTAAACAACCCTTACAAGGGGTGCGATGGGGTGTTACAGTTTGTATGGGAAAATCGTAATGCGTGTTGCGATTTGCTTCAAACTCAGTTTGGCTACTTAAAAGACAAAAATATTAATGACTACATTCAAAATTTTTCAAAACTACCCTTACGAAAAGGGATGGTCGGGTGTCAACATTTATATGGAAAAATCTGTATGCTTGGCTTGATTTACTTCAATCTTTGTTCGGACACTTAAAATACGATATTACTATACAAGTTTTCCATGGTTTTAAAAACAACCCCTACAGCTACCCCTACCCCAATAATTTCGTACAAAATAAAATTATGCCAACCTAAAAACATTTGGTGTAAACACTCTTTATAAGACTTGAGTGCTAACAAAAAAGCGATTTTTGAAATTTCGCACCCTAAGGGGTTGAAAAGGGGTGTAAACGTTTGTATGCAAAATCGTATTTAGTGGTCGTATTGAAATGAAACTTTGTATAAATGTTACCTATGGCAAGGCTTATAAAATGCATTATTGTTTTTTTTTAAACAACCCTCATAAGGGGTGCGATGGGGTGTTAAAGTTTGTATGGAAAAATCGTAATGCGTATTGCGATTTGCTTCAAACTCAGTTTGGCTTCTCAAAATACAAAAATAATAATGACTACATTCAAAATTTTTCGAAACTACCCTTATGAAAAGGGATGGTCAGGTGTCAACATTTATATGGAAAAATCTGTATGCTTGGCTTGATTTACTTCAATCTTTGTTCGGACACTTAAAATACGATATTACTAAACGAGTATTTAATGGTTTTAAAAAACAACCCCTACAGCTACCTCTACCCCAATAATTTCGTAGAAAATAAAATTATGCCAACATAAAAACATTTGGCGTAGGCACTCTTTAAAAAGCTTAAGTGCTTACTAAGAAACAATTTTTGAAAATTCGCACTCTAGGGGGTTGAAAAGGGGCGTAAACGTTTGTATGCAGAATCGTATTTAGTGATCACATACATTGAAATGAAACTTTGGATAATGTTACTAATGTCAAGGTTTCAAAAATGCATTATTGTTTTTTTCAATTACCCTTATTAGGGGTGTGATGGGATGCCAAAGTTTGTATGGAAAAATCATAATGAGTGGTGCTATTTGCTTTAAACTCAGTTTGGCTTCTTTAAATACAAATATAATAATTACTACGTTTAAAATATTTTCATGACCACCCTTATGAAAAGGGGAGGTCGGGCGTCAACATTTATATGGATAAAATTGTATGTGCGGCTTAATTTACTTCAACCTTGGTTCAGACACTTAAAATACGTTATTGTTATGCAAGTTTTTCATGATTTTAAAAAACAACCCCTACAGCTGGTTGAAAGGAAACACAGGTTTTTACCTAGGGTGGGAGCTAGTGATCTCAACTCAACCTTCTAATTTATGAATTTTCATTGTACTTCACTGAGTAGGTAGGCAAATTGTACTACTTTACCTAATTTGTTATCCGACTATGCTATGCCTACCTTTACACGTGTATTTAATGTGTCTCATTTTATGTGCCTAATAAAGTTATTATTATTATTATTATTATTATTATATTATTATTATATTAATTTCATAAATACGCCAACTTATAAACATTTGGCTTAGGCATTCTTCGAAAGGTTTAGGTGTTTACTAATAAACTATTTACGAAAATTTACACCCAAGGGGTTGAAAAAGGGTGTAAACGTTTGTATGCATGTTTAGCGATCGTATTGAAATGAAATTTAGGATAAATGTTATTTTAAAAGGCGTTATGGATTTTTTTTAATTGCCCTTATACAGGGTGTGATGAGACGTCAAAGTTTGTATGGAAAAATCATATTGATTATTGCGACTAGCTTCAAACTTAATCATGGAATACACAACCATGGAAAACACAGCCAGGAATTGGTTTACATTCTTGCATCCAATTCCATGGTCGTGTATTTCGTGGTTGTGCTTTTTAGGTCATACCAAATTTTCTGCACTTTTGGAAAACACAAGCTTAGGATTGGATGCCAAAACCTATGCTCCGGTTGCACTCGCTTTCTAGGGCGGATCTGACTCGGATACGTTAGGTTGGGTTAGAACATAAAAAAAACGCGCGAGGCGAGCGAGCAGAGCGAGCGTGCTGCGGCAGCAGCCGCCGAAGCGCCAGAAATAAAACTCCATGATATACCTATACTAAGATACAACTGACTCTTTAGTTGCGTCTTTGCACTCGCTTTCTAGGGCGGATCCGACTCGGATAGGTTAGGTTAGGTTAGAACATAAAAAAAACGCGCGAGGCGAGCGAGCGTGCTGCGGCAGCAGCCGCCAAAGCGCCAGATTTAAAACTGCATGATCTACCTATACTAAGGTACAACTTTACTCTTTAGTTGCGTCTTTTGCTCTCGCTTTCAAGGGCAGATCCGACTCGGATAGGTTAGGTTAGGTTAGAACATAAAAAAAACGCGCGAGGCGAGCGAACAGAGCGAGCGTGCTGCGGCAGCAGCCGCCGAAGCGCCAGAAATAAAACTCCATGATATACCTATACTAAGTTACAACTGACTCTTTAGTTGCGTCTTTGCACTCGCTTTCTAGGGCGGATCCGACTCGGATAGGTTAGGTTAGGTTAGAACATAAAAAAAACGCGCGAGGCGAGCGAGCGGAGTGAGCGTGCTGCGGCAGCAGCCGCCGAAGTTCCAGAATTAAAACTGCATGATCTACCTATACTAAGGTACAACTTGACTCTTTAGTTGCGTCTTTTGCACTCGCTTTCAAGGGCGGATCCGACTCGGATAGGTTAGGTTAGGTTAGAACATAAAAAAAACGCGCGAGGCGAGCGAGCGGAGTGAGCGTGCTGCGGCAGCAGCCGCCGAAGTTCCAGAATTAAAACTGCATGATCTACCTATACTAAGGTACAACTTGACTCTTTAGTTGCGTCTTTTGCACTCGCTTTCTAGGGCGGATCCGACTCGGATAGGTTAGGTTAGGTTAGAACATAAAAAAAACGCGCGAGGCGAGCGAGCGTGCTGCGGCAGTAGCCGCCGAAGCGCCAGAAATAAAACTGCATGATCTACCTTTACTAAGGTACATCTTGACTCTTTAGTTGCGTCTTAACGAAGCATAAGCTTTGGTTCGACCAATCAGAGCAATGGTCACCAATTCCCAGGTCGTGTTTTCCATGGTTGTACATTACCAACACGCGTTGGGAAGGACTCATAAACTACCCTTATGAGGGGTGCGAAAAGGCGTTTGTATGGAAAAATTATAATGCATGGTGTGATTTGCTTCAAACTCAGTTTGGCTTCTTAAAATACAAAAATAGTAATAACAACGCTTAACATTTTTTAAAACTACCCTATCGAAAAGGGGAAGGTCGGGTGTCAGCATTTACATACATGTATGGAAAATCTGTAGGTACCTTATATGCGTGACTTGATTTCTTTCAATTTTGGTTCGGACACTCAAAATACGATATTGTTATACAAGTTTTTCATGATTTCAAAAAAAACAACCCCTGCAGCTGGTTGGAAGAGATAAAAATGTTTATTTCATCTATACAAATAAATAAAATTGAAGCGTCTGTAATATTAAAATAACCGGTTTTTACTGCATGCATATGAATGTTTATACGGTACATATACCAAAATAGCATTTTTTACAATTTTTCTCTATCTGTCTGTCTATCTGTTTGTTTGTTCCGGGTAATCTCTGGAAAGGCTGGACTGATTTCGACGGGACTTTCACTGGCAGATAGCTGATGTAATAAGGAGTAACTTAGGCTACTTTTATTTTAAAAAAAAAATAGAAAATGTCCAAGTAGGTACTGCCCAATATCGCGTGCAGCCTTTCACGCTCTAACCAGTGAACCGATTTGGATGAAATTTGGAATAAATATAGATTGTAATCTGGAATAGGACATAGGCTACTTTTTATCCCGAAAAAATAACGGGAACGGGCAAAATCTGTCACGCAATCTGCGAGTGGCCGCTATTTTATGCCATATACCCTCTATTAACGCCATCTGTTGGCGACGCCGAGTACTACTTCAGTTATTTTATAATGACTACAATCATCAGTACCTATGTACTAGCGCCACCGCGCATCTTTATTTTTACATAGTACCTTTGTAAAAATGTTTACCGCCCAACGAAGTGGGCACGGGTCAGCTAGTGATATTATATACTGTTGCCCCGCAGTGTATATCAAAACGACAATATGAAACTTCGTGTATCGTTTCTAGTTATAGTTTCGTAGATCAAGTTAGTTAAGTAAGTAGAGCGATGTGCGTAAACTATCCTCTTTTTTTCTCTTCAAAACAACAATCGAAATCGTTCATTTCTTTTAGCACAAACCTGATACTCAAAAGGTAGCTTCCTTTTGTAGTATCAAAAGGGATACCCAAACCCTTGAGGGGGAGCAACAAGTAATTGAAGATGTGTAACTAGCCCCCATGTACATAAACACCATTATACTTCCTCATTGTGAGAAAATATAAAAGTGGCAGGATAAAGCTATACTGTTACTAAAACGACACTATGCGAAATTGAACCTAAAAACCCTTAAAAGGTTACGCTTATCTAGTTCCAGTTTTTTTAAACCACTACAAAGTAGTTCATAAATGGTTTTTTTTTATAAGGATTCGCAGTTAGTTTTTCAGCACCCTAATACTTATAAGAGCAAGTGTTTCATTAGAGTATAACCTAAAACAGATTGTAGAACTCACCAAAGCCTCCGGCTTTAACTTCAGATCCGTAAGGTTGACATTTCCGGAGAAGATTCCCACATTGAGGTTCTCAGTGTCCAGATCCTGCACGTACTTGCCGAGAAGGCGGTTCAAGATCCCCGCGACGGCGCCTTCAAACATTGTGCCTGATTTTCGTGCCTCTACACAAAAGATAATTTGGGCTTTAAAATAGCAAGGTTTACTTGGAAACAATTTAAATCTAGGCGCCAGTTGCACGCGGCCAAGCCTAGATAAACAGGCAAGTACCTAAACTCTTTTAAGGTGTGGACAATTTTGGTAAAGGTAATGAATCCAGTCGAGGCCACAGTCCAACGAGTATTCAATTTACGAAAAGAATCGAATAGCTGTATTACGAATCAAGCCCGGATGAAACGCACAGCGGACTTAACGTGTTGATGGTGGCAGAATTACCTAAAGAGAGGCAAAATTTAGCAGAGCAGAAAGAAAAGGGGTTCTGACAGTTCAAAAACTGGAATGTCCACTTTTTGTAATGCTAAGCAATGGGTAGCTAGGAAATACTTTGTAACCATGCTCATCCGCGTACCCACTCATGGAGAAAATGGCAGGAGCGAGAGGCCCTATATCGAGCAGTGGATGTAGTGATGCTGATGATGATACCGACCTACATACCTAATGTATTGTTTACCCATCTGCTAAACAAATGCCTTCTCAACCTAATACCTATAAATGTCCGAGAAGATGCAATTTCCTTTCTAAGCGCGTCCTACGCAATGTGCTTGAGAAGCGATATTAAATTTCCAACTTCAACCCAAGGTTTTATTAGTTGGAAAACTGCGCAGTAACTAGGTCATAGTTTTTTTATATACGGCGTTTGTATTATTAATACCAAAGGCCTTACTTATAAAAATTAAGTATTAACTATAGCCATCTCTTACCAGTGGGTAATAAAATGACTAATGTCAGAGTTAATTAATGTTTTAATTTAAGTAACGTAACTTTTACAACCATAGACAGAGGCTTTGGCTTTGGCCTGGCTTTTTTACATTGCTTAATAGTGGAACTATATAGCTCATGGCCCACTTATTGTAAAATGATCACAACTCACGACCATGCCTGGTAACATTCTCTTGAAGCTGTAGATTTGGTTTGCAGGCAAAACCAAATCTGAGGTGACAATTTCTGTATAATTTGCAGGTGCTTTTTCACACCAGCGGCTGCGTCCTACAAAAAACTGATCGCCTCCGTGCACGCCACCGCAGAAAGTGTTGTCTCTAGCTACCCCGCCCAGACTTCAGACTGCTGAATAACTCCTACGGACACAATATTAAACAAAAGCACATCTTATAGACACTTCTCACTTTTTGCACCTTGAAGTCATAATAAAACTTACAAGTCCATTTACTCATCCAAAGTAGCGGTAATTTCGACCAAACAAACTAAAAATCATTCAATACTCACTGACACAAAATAATACCTACACCATTAAAGTACTGTCATTTATTAGGACAATTCAGATAAAAAGGCACTTTTCAACCCAAGATAACTCTTAGGAATTACAAAGGAACAAAACTAGCACAAAAAACAAAACGTGTTATTTATCTACATTCTTCATTTGTTTAGATTTCAACAACAAACAAAACAATTGAACGCTCGACTGAGCGTGTGGTAATAAATTTGTTATCGGTGGTACACGCTATCTGATAAACTACAGTACCTTCCTACTATCAGCTGGTACAGACCAGCGTAAACGAAAGTAATTTTGATGGTAAACTTGTCATTACGTAGGCAAGTGCAAGATAGAGCAGGATTATAGACAGCTTGCAACTATCTGCACTCAACTTTGATCACTTCGTGAGACTTTGTTATTAGTCTCTTGAAAACGGAACTTTGCCTAGTTTTTATGAAAGTTCATGGTTTCTAAAGGCCGTACTACGCTATGTCTTTCGTTTCGTGGTCGCCTTAAACTTACTTATTAGAAAAATATAGCTGGTTTCAAGGCGTATATAGTTGACTTAAAACATAGGTACCTAGTTATACTCTGGAAAAATTTCTCGCTGCGTCCTCAAGAGTTGTACTTATCAACGTGAAACGAGTCAAACTCATACGGGCATCAGGTGACGAAGTAAATCCAAAGGAAAGAAATAACCAAAACTTATTCGTACCCACAATACATTGTATTTTACTATTTATTCAGTCATGGGTTCGAATCTTACTCTGTAAGCACCATCAATAAAATTCTTGAATACCTACTGACTTGACTGAAATGGTAGAGAGCTCAAAGGCGGCGATACGATTTTGTTTAAGAACATCTAATAATATAATCTTGGTCCTGAATGACAGACACAAACCACTGCTCGGAAAGCCTTAACAATTTCAGGGTATATTTGTCTCGATGCGTAAGGGTATATAAAAGAGTTCCTGAAATTCAACCCCTAAAGGAGTGGGGATTGAAATTTCTACGAAAATAACTATACAACAACGAAGTCGCGCGAAATTCTACTGGTATTACCATAATGTATATAAGGTAATAGATACCTAAGTATGTACCTTTACTTTTAAGCAACTCTTAAAGAGCACTCCCAATTGAATTTATAGTACAGTGTAACCGTTTAGGTTACACGCACGCACGTTACGCACGCTTTTTCGTGACCTAAGTAGGTATATAGCTCTTTTTACACCGAGCGAAAATCAATCGTCTAACTTGAACTTTTAAAATACTAATCTCATCCCCCCCGACCCCGCCCGCGTCCGGGGCGGGTTTATGTCACATGTGCTATAAAAATACGATACGTGTGACCAAAGTAGTGTATTATACTATTACAAATAATATAACTAGAGAACTTTACAAAATGCTTTTAATATCCTACGCAAGACATCTTTCTCTTTCAGAGAGGTAAGAAAACAACAGGTACCTAATGAAGAAACGTGACCAGCGACATGAACACAGAATTCATTTAGATGCTAATGTAGGGAACTTACTAAGGGAGAAGTTTCCTTTCTCAACGTTTTTATCTGTTTATTTTGTGTGAAGCCAGCAGCGGTGAAGGGCTCGCAACCTGTCACGTATGGAATACCAAGCTGTAAATGTTGATGAGTACCTCATACAATATAGATGCAGAGGTAGGCAAATCTAAACCTCTGATTTAGACATCCATAAAGAATCTTGAGGGGATATCTAGGGTGCCTGAGGATTGAAGTTATGAAGATAAGTATTTATTTGATTTGTGTTAGTAATAATTCTGAAGATTTATTTGTTTGCTAAACATTTTTTAGTCCTAATTTTTTCAATTTACACACTAACCTATGACCGATTCGATGGTAAGTTGGATAAGGAGGTAGGTACCCAAAATTTAGGGATCAAAGTGATAGTCATGATGTTTTTAGTTTACTTGTCACACAGCGTTTTCTCATGTCTTTTAAATAAAAACCGGCCAAGTGCGAGTTACACTCGCACACATCTATAATACGGGAAAAAATCACGTTTGTTGTATGAGAGCCGCCTTGGGGTACGGAACGCTAAAAATGTGGATCGGAAACTTTATCGAAACTAAATCCTTAGGGTAGGTACCATTTATGTATGTTTCGAAAGCTACTGGCGATTTCTAGACGATAATTATAAGGTAATACTTTAACTCGGCTGTCTTTTAGGAAGAGCACAATACCTACAGCTCATAAACTTTAATGGGGAACATCGTAATAATGTTCAGCCAACTTTGCCCTTATTCAATCGACTGTAAATGCTTCAGATCACGGAAAGGTCAAGTACATGCCATGATAACATCTACGCAGACATATAATTACCTTATCATTATCAAATACATGTGTCGATAAATCTCATCTTACAATACACGGCTAAAACTACACGGTGATATTTGTGACGGCAAAGGTTACTAATAAAATGGATATTAAGGAAAATGTGTTTTGCTATAGTCAGTGGCGTAGCGTGCCGTGGCGGGCCCCCGTATAAAAATTTGTTTGGGGGCCCTTATGAAGGGTAAAGATTTCTCGCAAAAGAAAAAAATGTTGGCATAAAATTAAAAGAAATATTTTTTCATCATAATTATCTATGTAAATTTTTCCAAAATTTTTACAAACAATTCAAATTAAATATACACTCTCCTTGCCTTTTTGCTTTTTGTCATTTCTGAAATAAAAAAAAATTTGGGAAGTTATTATTAATTTTTGCTTATGCACATCGGGGGCCCCGTGGCATGGGGGCCCCGTATAATTGATACGGCAGATACGGCGGTAGCTACGCCCCTGGCTATAGTTATAATTGAAGATAATAAATGCCAGGGAAAATATAGTAGGTACTTACCTAAAATAAGAAACTAAGGGATTTATAAAACTTTGAATCTAGTTGCGATTAATAATAGTGTTGAAGAAAATACTCACCGTAAGGTTACATGGTGTTCCAGAATGCACTCGGTATTTCTGTAGTGTCCTTTAAATGACGTCAAAGCCCACAGGACCACACCGGGACTGGTTTGCCTGGTGTCTTGATTTGACAGATGTCAAGTGTGGCCGACCGCGCATGGGTAGATCCCGCGCATGCGTACTCCGAGGGAAACTTACCGGAATGCGCTCGATATTTTATTGCGTGACAGAGAAATGAAGGAATTCAGGCTATAAATAGAACCTAGGCGTTTCTAGGCTTTGATTTGTAATATTGAAAATAATACCTTCCCGGAACGTCTACGAACGCTACGAAAGTGCTACGGAAATTATTCCGAAACAGAAATATTAATTTGTTTGTGATCGACATTCATTCAAATGTTCTATGCTTTAAACCGACTTCCAAAAAAAGAGTGGGTTCTGAATACAGTTGTATTTTTTTAGGTACTTACTTCTACAATAACTACAATTCTAACTAATTATGTAGGTATCCATCTGTGTCTAGGTTCTAAACGCTATTATTTCAAAAATATGGTGTACGGAAGATGATAAGATCGTAAGGAAGCAAATAATTATAACTCCTGTATTTTCCGGCAACTTAAAATAGGCGTATCTAATTTTGTTACTTAAAATGCTTAAATGAAATTATACTAACTGCTGCAAAATGTGGGTATGTGCCAAATGTAATATTTGGACGTAAGTACCTCTGACTACCCCCCTTACACGTCCTCAAAGAATAGCCAAGTAACAACTCAACTCAACAACTCGAGTTTTTGAGTTGTTACTTGGTAGGCCTAAGAGATCTGAGGGGGATGCCTACCGTGCCTAGTAAAGCCGTGAGGCTGTTTGGGTTTCTGTAAAATGCTTATTTTTACCTCGAATACAACTGTTCTATGTCCGGCGTGCTTAGCACCTTAGTACGGACAATTCTTCCAAGTTTTTTTAGTACTTACCTACCTCATATATATTTTCGTAATGAAAAACAGTAAAAAATGAGCATAATAATATATTTATTTGTATTAGGTACATGCAAATCCATTCAACAGCATTCAGTTAAGTCGGTCCATGTATGTAGGAGCCCTAGGGTGTCCTAGGGAGTCCTAGCAAGGGCCAGACATGCGTTGCACGTCCCGATAGGCACCTGTGCGCTGAAACACGACGATGGGCAGAAGGGACAGGAAGCGGCGTAGGCGCGAGGGTACACGCATTCAGCTGTGTTCCGCCATTGGGAGGCTGATGTGTTCTATAATAAAACATATTAATAATAATAATAATGCTGGACAATTCACACAGCATCATCTAGCCCCAAGCTAAGCAGAGTTTGTATTATGGGTACTAGATGACTAATATACTTAATATAATACATTACATAAATATATATTTTTTATTATACATAGAAAATACCCAGAACACCCGGAATAAATATTTGCAGATCGTACAAACATTTATCCCAAGGCGGGAATCGAACCCGCAACCTCCTGCGTCGCAGGCGGACATTCGCCCGCCGCGCCACATCGGTCGTCAATAACAATACATTTAAGCAGCAATTTCTAGATATTGTGATTTACTTCTGTTCCTCATATCCTATGTATACGTACCTAGTTTTAATTCATTTGTAATTTTATGTACTACTACCAATTGAATGAATCTGAGATTCACCTCAAGGGTATTGCATCTGCAAGGCAATGCTTTATTATAGGTGATGGACATATTTTCATACAAACTTCAACTAGCGCCGTACCCGTTTAAGAGTTTAATTTCAGAAACTCCCCTTTAATCACCAAGATAAGTCTCTACAACCTGTGATTTTGCGTTGTACATGTGTCAGAACAAAGATTCTTATATCTCACCTTCAAAAAGCTGGTTTGAATGCAGTGCATGACGTCATACGCTGCGCAGTTCTGTGTCGTTCCTTGCGGCGGCAAGTCTTTGTCCAGACATGTTATCTATAACAATAATCAATTGTACTTCCACAAGGTTGAAAGAAAACGTTTCCAAAACATGATGGCTTAGTAAATAAATATGTCAGGACATTTTTACACAACATCATCTAGCCCCAAACTAAGCATAGCTTGTACTATGGGAACCAGATGACTGATAGAATACTTATATACTTTTTTTTTGTAAATACATACATAGAATGCAATACAACACCCAGACACAGAACAAACATTTATGTTCATCACACAAATGTTTGTTCTCGGTGGGGATCGAACCCACCACCTAAAGCACAGAAGGCAGGGCTACTACAAACTGAGCTGTGACGGCTGTGAAATGGCTGTGGTAAACGTACCTTCAAATGTTGCACGGCGGGAGACCAGACCGGGTTGTCGATAGCAAACTGATCGAAGTACTCTGCCACCTTCTGCTTGTTGACCTTATCGTCTGCGACGGCAGACTTGGTTGACCAGCCTGATTCGCGAAATACGCACTTTACCTTGTCACACTGAAAGGATTAACTCTTTGAGAGAGTAGTAGTAGAGCTCTTTGTGAAGGGCTCGTCCGGGGCAGTATTACCACCATGCCTATTTCTGCTGCCAAGCAGCTTGCTGTGTTCCGGTTTGAAGTAGTAGTTCTGAGTAGTGCATCGTTGGTGACGTTCCTAAGGAGCGTGGCTTGCGAGGCAATGCTTTGTTATAGGTGATGGTAACCACTTAACATCGGGTGGGCCATCTGCTTGTTCCATCAACAAGTTATATAAAAAAAAAAATACTGAGTTGTACTGCGATTCTGATTTCAATACTCAATACTCAATATATATTTATTGTCATCACGTGGTGGGTTAGGATGTACAAAATTCTCTTATTTTATAGTGCTAGAATCACATGTGAGCCCCTTTAGGGCACTACAATAGGAGGTTGACAAACAGAGGTTTTTGTTTTTTACCGATTACACGGTTTTATAATTTAGCTCCAACAGCACAGGCCCAACTCAACTAAACTAAAACTCAACTCTGCTAAAGGAAGTTTTAGGCCTTCGCTATGGCTTTACGACTGCTAGAGTCACTGTGTTCGTTGCAGCAGAGAAGCACTCAGATGCTCACCATAGGCATACAAGAGACATAATTATTTATTGGAAAACCAACAGCTTGCCAACTAAATAACATTGGCATAGAATCAAAAAGACAATTAAACATATAAATAACCATTCTAGAACACTAATAACAGACTACTACAAAAAATATATAGCACCGGTGGTCTAGTGGCCCCGCCTTCTGATCCTAAGGTTGACTAAGTTAATGCACAGGTATTTTTCATGTTCGCAGTTTCAAAAGACCCCGGCCCACACTTATACCTTATACACACGTATATTATATTTTTGTGGACATTTTGTCTTGAACTTACTTCAGATAAGGACATCCTGTTACATTTTTTTGCAATATCCTTGTTCACCACATGGGGGTTGTCGAGGCATTCGAAGATCTAAAACATGAAGAATAAAAGGTTATTCAAGTTTAAACAGCTGTTTTTTGATGTTAGTAGTACTATTATATTCTTAAGTACCATAGGTTGACCGCGTTGACCGATCATAGGTTACAGTTACCACTTATGAGGAGGGCAGTAGGCTTGTTTGTCGACCTGGTAACTTTAATCATCATTATCAGCCTGGATAAAACCAATGCTGAACAGAGGCCTCCCCTTTATTGGTTTAGTAAGTACAGCCCATCACCAGGTGTGTTTCTCTCAGGAGCCCCTTACCGCTGGAGGTGAAGGACTGGTCCTATTCTATGTCAGGGCCACCATGTGCCAGGTGGCTCAGTAGCATAGTAAAGCGGGTAGGTGTTGAATTGGTAGGATTCCTTACTTTGACCGGAGTTGTCCCGCAGAAGACACCCGCCTGTTGAGGAGCCGGTGGCGACGGTGCTGGAGCCTTCGTCGGCGGTGTGGCGCCTGGCTGCGGCTTGGCCGTCGACGTGGATGCACCCAGACAAACCTGAAAGACATTTACGTGCTAATACATCATTATTTGTCTCAGGACTGTACTTATAGGCGATGGTAACCACTTAACGTGAGGTGGGCCATCTGCTTGTTCCATCAGAAAGTTGTATAAAAAAAGGCCTCTCCATAGATCTCCAGAGTGATCGAGCTTCAACCTCCAAGAAACAATCACTAAGTCGTTTTTCCATTTAGTAAGTTAACTATAAGCAACGACGAATTAATACAAGAGTCGATTTAATTTCCTGAAAAACACCTTTTCCGTTTCAAGAGACTGCAGCTAAGCTAAGATAATTTACGACCCCATCAAAAGAGGAGATTCATAATGAAATTGTTATTCATACTACGCATACGTACCTATGCCCTTATCAATAGGTGACTACTTTGTAATAGGCAGGTACTGAAGTATTGTTTTAGTATTCTTACAACAGTTTTATTTAGGTACATTATATTTTATTTACGTTTTATAACAGGTCGACGACCGATGTGGCGCGGCGGGCGAATGTCCGCCTGCGACGCAGGGGTTGCGGGTTCGATTCCCGCCTTGGAATAAATGTTTGTACGATCTGCAAATATTTATTCCGGGTGTTCTGGTTATTTTCTATGTATAATAAAAAATATCTATATATGTAATATAGTATTGTATTAAGTATATCAGTCATCTAGTACCCATAACACAAGCTCTGCTTAGCTTGGGGCTAGATGATGCTGTGTGGATTATCCAGCATTATTTATTTATTTAATTGTTACCTAATTCCTTTGGTGTAAATTAAGGAGTCATTTTACTATGTGATAATTATGGTAGTGTTAATTTCGTTTAGAAATGATAAATGTATATTTTTTTTTTTTTTTTTTTTTTTTAACATAAATAGACCATCCTTTGGCTTCAATCTCACCTGATGGTAAGTGACGATGAAGCCGACGATGAAGCAGAACGGTCTAGAAGACACCTATTCACTCTTGC
Organism: Electrophaes corylata; assembly: GCA_947095575.1. NCBI lineage: Eukaryota > Metazoa > Arthropoda > Insecta > Lepidoptera > Geometridae > Electrophaes > Electrophaes corylata. The sequence continues at coordinate 12,304,830 of OX352708.1, read as the reverse complement.
CTTAAAGAGATCCAGATTATAGTGGTCAGGAAAAACAGAAGCCGGCAATGAGTTCCACTCCTTAGCGGTTCGCATAATGAAGGTGGAACCGAAACGCTTGGTGCGAATGGGTGGTATGCTAACCAAGTAAGGGTGGTACTGAGCCGTGCGCCTACTCGTCCTAAAGTGGAAAGGAGATGGTGGAATGAGATCGTGTAGTTCCTGGGCACATTCCCCGAAATGTAGCCTATAGAAGATCGATAGGCAAGCAACTTTACGGCGGTGTTCGAGACTTTGGATCTTAGTCTTCGCCATGTGTTGCTCACCTATAAGCCTAAAAGCTCTGCGTTCAATCGAGTCTAAGGCAGCAAGTTGATGCTTGGCCGAGCCATCCCAAAGGTGGCAGCAGTACTCCATACCGGATCGGACTTGTGCTTTGTACAAATTAAGAAGCTGTCCAGGCGTGAAGTACCGCTTCACCCTATTTAGGATGCCTAGCTTCATGGAAGCAGTTTTAGCCCTAGACTCGATATATGAGCCAAAGTTGAGAGCAGGGGTGAGGTGGGTCCCAAGAAGTTCAAGGCGATCTTGTATAGGTAGTGGTACATCTCGGAAAACAGGGACTTGGAGAAACTGACTTTTCTTTGCTGAGAAGAGACAGGCTTGCGTTTCCTGATATAGGTCCTGAGAGACATTTTCTACTAGTTTCAACTGTTATTTAAATAATAACAAAATGTTATTTACTCACTTCACTTACGACTAATCACAGTAAAATATAAATTACTTGCAAAGAATACTACTTACCACAAAGACGCAGGCAAGAATCACAAATTTAACCAACATCTTCAAGGTGAAACACGACTTCGTAACACAAGAATATAGCTTGAACTAAAGTAACTATATTCGGAATATTCGTCAATAATTAGCCATGATATCACAGGCCAAAGGTCTGGGTCAACATAATTCACAATAATGTAGGTGGACGGCCACTTAGCAATAGTAATTTCATGATTATTCAATCATTTAAAATCAAATCATATTTACTCAATCCACAAATGTTATTCTGTTGAACTTGGTAAATCTAAGCTCCAGTTCTACACGACCAGACAAAGCTACGGCGGTCAGTACCTACCTATAACCGCCAGCTATCACCAACGAAAAAAAACAAGGTAGGTATAAAACATTTACATAAGTGACCTAATATCAAAGCACAGAATAAATTAAATATTCCAAGGTTAACATAGGTACCCAATTCACAGCTCATTCAAAACTGACTAGATTACTAGTACCTATTAATTTATGCATATAAAAATACTGTTGACTTTTCGACATCACTTCACTTCATTTTGACGATAAAAATATATGTTTAAGTCCCCCACTTTTATGATTGTTTTCAGTAGGGGGTATAGACGTGTTTTCTTTAGTGAAGTATAAATATGTAATGAACTTACTCTGTGAAGTCGATAAAAATAGAACTAGGGTCTAACTAAACTTAATTACAAAGGCAAAAACACTTTCTTTGTTTTCATAATGAGCACACCAATAAGCTTTTTTGCTCTATTAGTTTTTATGGCAGATTTTTAGTAGGAAAATTTTCTTTCTGCCATTACATAGATTGAGTTTGGTGCAATGAACATCATACATATCAATATTTAGATATATAATTCGCCTGCTTGGGGCAGCTAATTAATTAAAAAATTACTTACAAGCACAACAATATGAACTTTGCTTGAATAATGTTTGAAAACAATCTTGCATGTTTAAAATAATGCCCCTTTTCATAATTTGATAATTCTGGCATTATTATTAAATTCTGAAAAAAAAGGAACCAAATACATAAAAGAACAGAAACAGAGAACATTGGAAAAATATATTTCTCATGACTTAAATCTACACCTTAGCCGGTGTTGAAAAGAAATCTTTTTTTAGCACTGGCATTGCCTCTTCATCACCCATGTTCCATGGTAATCTGTTATCAAAATGAGGGTACTTGGGGTGCCACCAATCAAAGACCATAATGTTCTTGACAGTGTCTAGGACCACAGTGCATTCAGGGAGGATGTCTTTGGAGACAGCATAGTGGCCCGTGTTGAAGCCGAGATGCATCCTGTGGTGCCGAAACCCTTGAGACAGCAGCATGCTTACTGATGATAGTGTCATTCCCATTAGTGGGGGCACAGCATTGAAGTTTTGACAGGTAACCTGCAAGTTGAATACTTTTGATGAATTTTGCAGTTCCTATCCAGCATCATGTCATGCATGCATGCATTATCCCATATCATTATCAATGTGATAAATGTTCCCACACAGACATAGAACACACATTTGTTCATTTCAGTTTTTGTCCTTCATGGGAATTGAACCCAAACCCTTCAGAAGCCATTCCGTTAAAAAAAAAGTTGATAATTAACCCATAGATAATTAGTATCAAGGTACATACCTCCATGACCTGAGAACTTTCTTCAGGATTAGCATCTATCCTTCCAAGCTCTTCGATTATATCAATATCTGCTTTATTTGCTGCTGGCTGAAGTTTTTTAAACTTGAAAAATATAGACCAGTGTGATGTCCCTTTACAGAACCACACATTAACACACCTTCGGCGAACCAGCTGGTGTGGCTTGCTGTCATGGAATGACTGCTGGAACACTTGCTGAATGAACAAGTCGTAGGTGTGGTACAAGGCTCTTATAACTCTTTGCCTCAGTCCATAATTTCTATAACTATTCTCAATCTTTAACCTGTCAGGTAACTTTGGGTTATCCTCACAGTGACGCTGGTAAATAGCTCGCCAGAATGACTTTTGCCCAGTAATGGCATAAGTTGTTTTATTAATACCAGCAAAATTACCAATATCCTCAGGTTTTATGTATTTAGAAATTTGATACCAGACTATTTCTGGGTAAACAATACCTGGGCGTTCTGTTATGTAATCTAGCTCTGATTTTGAGCTGTTTTTCTTTTTGCTGTAGACAAAGTTCTTGGATCCATCCGCATTGGTTTCTTCTACAATGTCAATGTTGTCAAAAGCATCTTCCGGGATTTGGTCCCAGGGAATGTCAGCGAGAGCAGTTTCATTGGCAGTGGACTTTTTCACTCGACCCACCGGTTTTGGGGCGTTAGCGCAGTCGTTTAAAGTAAAATCTGTAATAAGAATGCATGTTTTTGCATCACTTTAACATAATCTTTTTTTAGTGTTGGTAAGTACTGGAAAGGAACCCAATATGACCGAAAATGTTACAAAATTTAGAATAAATCAGTAGCATGTATCGAAAATAAAGAAAATAAGGTAAACATAAAAATTCAAACCTTTGGGAATATTTTTTTTTTGCCCTTTTTTCTTCGGCATTTGTTACTAGCAAAGATATAAGCACGAAATGTGCAGATCCACATTCAAACTGTAGCTGTATTTTGCAATTAATTGGATAATCTGTTTTATCTGCGCGCAATTGCTTTATTTTATTAAATGAGCTAGAAATCTTCCTTATCTACCTACGGTGTGTTTGTTTTGTTTGTGTGGTTTTTTGTAAAATTTAAATAAATGAAACGTAGTGTTGCCAACTGACTGTTTTATTGTTAACCGAGCCGAGCGCACACTTTCAGGTACCCAACCAACCCAAGCAGCATGTCTGTATCCAAAAGTCATCTCGAACTCCTTGTTTCGAATAAAACTTCTACTTATTTACCCATAAGTCAGGGCGAAACCTCTAAGTTGAAAACATTGACCAGCATTGACCGCCGACCGTTGTATTGTTGAGTCCATTTATTGTACGTCCAGTTAATGTACAGCATGTTAATGTACACCCGATAATTTGAATCCAAAAGTGGATTTGTTTATCAGGCCGTGCATTAATTGGGTGTGCATAAAATGGATGTACAGTACAGGAGCACTGGCTGTGCGCTGTGTCGTATCTGCTTTGTTTCGAAGCTTAGACTTCGTTTAGGTGCAACTAATGAATGAGTATCCTAGTCATCTCAACCGTACCAAGTTCTTACCGTTTTGGTTTTGGAAGTGCGGGTAAGAGCCGAACTAAGCGTTGTTTCCTCTGGCTTCTACTTCGGAAAATCCGTTTCCGAGTCTCTGGTTGAGATGATCCTGAGTGTCCTCTTAGAACTCACGAAGCTCTCGTTGTAATACAACGGCGGCGCGACGTTTGGATCCAATTTGGTATCTCCGTCGTTCGCAAGCTATGTTAGTGCCTCTGTGGTAGAGTAAGAATTCGCCCTCGAAACAGAGTGACTCGCGCTACCTGCGTTGCAGTCACTGAGGACGCCTCACCCCAGTGTCAAGTCAAGTCAAACATGACAGTGAGAGGTCCAACAACTTTGACTTGCTTGACTGGACGAAAAAAAAACACTTTGCCAGAAGTGTAGTCGTCAGTAGTATTTTTTTTTGCAGCAGAGATAATTCTTAACTTTTTTTATAGCTTTAATTGGCTGAATGTCTTTCGTACTAGCTTTTCTGGGTTACATTGGAAAATATTATAGTAGAGTACCTATCAGAGTAGGTATATATTTTTCTAGATACTGCAAGGCACTTACAGTATCTAGAAGAAAAAAAATACTGAGGTCATTCATCTGCCACTAGCGACCTCTACTGGTACTATGCGATGTGACTCAAGTGGCAAAGTAGTAGCGAGTAGTGACCAAAGAGTTACTACTAAATCAACCAGACTGGACAGTCTATGCTAAGCCTTTATTATTTGTATTCGCGATAATGATGTGCTCACTGCTAAATGAACACATGGATTGATCGGACATCTGGCAGATCGATAAGTTGTTTAAAAAAATAATCCTGGGAATGTAGTTACGTCATGATGCAAGTCGCACAGTGATGTAGCTTTTAATTAATTATATACTTTACAATTGACAGTCTTATTTTGGTTCACCGAATGTTGAGATGGATGTGTGGAGTGACGAGAATGGATACGATAAGGAATGAGTACAATATTATAAAGAAAGTTTGAAAGTGGCGCCAATGACTGAAAAGATGAGAAGCAATAGGTTAGTTAGCATGGACATGTCATGCGAAGAGAAGAATGTCATTTAATGAGCAGAGTGTTAGTGTTAGATATACGAGTAGAGGTAGGCCAAAGAAAAGATGGATAGATTGTGTGAGAGATGTTTTTTTTTTAACCTATTGTGTCCCACTGCTGGGCAAAGGTCTCCCCCATAATCTTCCACTGGTCCCGGTCTTTGGCGGTCTCCCACCAATCTTTTCTGTGGGTGTCAATATCGTCCCGCCAACGTCTTCTCGGCCGGTCCGGTCGTCGCTTCCCATCCTCAGGCATCCAAGGAGTGACTATTTTCGCCCACTTTTCGGGGTTCATGCTGATGAGTAAGAGATGATATGGGTAGAAAAGGAGTGACTACCGAGGTGACGGATCATAAAGTGAAAAAACTTTCTGTTCTGACCCCACGTAAAGTGGGATGAGATGAAAATGATGAGTCTTATATAAGTTCCTATTATGTATGAGTTCCTATTATATATATGATCTGGAGCAGTGCTCCTTCGTTTTTATTGTTCGAAGCACGAAATTTATTACTAAGCTAAGGAACGGACACTAAGCCTGACAATTTGCAATGTTTTTACAGTTTTTAGGTAAACGTTTGACCACATTCTCGCCTGATGTTAAGTGATGATGCGGTCGACGGTGTAGCACACTTACCTACCATCTTCAGATTCTAGGATAAAATGCATGTGGCAAAAGCACTCCGGTGTGCATCTGTAGTTTTTTAACCGACTATGTTTTCTGATAACGTTTTTCGGCCTTAAATCTCTGTATTCATACAATACAAATTTTAACTCCCGCTGCACCCGTTTGTGTCAGTCAGTGAGGTGAGGACAACTCGTGGTTGGTGAACAGTGAGGTGGTTGTTCCTTGTACATAATAATAAAGCAATGGATATTTTCTGTTCTGTAATTGTTACTTATAGTTATTATTGATATATTGAAATCGATTTGTATAACCGACTGTAGTTTCTGTGTCGAACATGTAGGTAGAACACGATGATCAAAATCTGAACCAAAGAATATAGATCTGAACTGTCCTATCTGATTTTAGTATACTAGTTCAAACTTTTTATCTTTGCCTCTGATTGACGTTCCATTCCAAGATGGCAGACATGCCGCTTGAGCCATGATAGTATGGAATCGTGGGAGTGCAATTTTTAGGTGTGTCTTTCCAATTACCGAACTAGAATGTATCCCAAATTGTTGACAAAACTCTTGGACGAATACTTTGACAATGTGAATTTAATTTCTTTCGTTACATGCGCTAGATTTAGGTAACGTTTGTGCCGGAACCTGTAATAGAACGGTCGGTGATCAAAGTGTTTTTTCGGTGTCGTGTACGATAGGTATTCTGGTTTGATGTTAAATTAAAATGTGGAATATGATGTGCGACGTGATGCCCACGATATCGGAGGACAGTATCAGCCAGAGAAGCTCGCAGTTGTCCGGGGAGGATGCCAACTTCGAGCAGTTGATGGTCTCTATGTTAGACGAACGAGACAAGCTGGTGGAAAGTCTACGGGAGACGCAGGAGCGCCTCGGAGACTCGGAGGTACGGCTCAAGGAGGTGGAGAAGGAGCGGGACTCCTTGCATCGGCAGATTGCGGCCAACTTACCTCAGGTCAGTGTTCCTTTTCTAGTTGACAGTTCTAGCCAGGCAGGATATTCTTGTTATACCTATATCTATAATTTTCCATAAAACAAACCTTTTCACTAATTATTTCTAGTCTTAAATATCGAATTAAGATGGTTTAGGATCAGTATTGGACAAATTAGAATCTTAACGTAAATGGTCTTATTGTTTTAAGACCATACCATTAGACAGCCTTCACACATGTTTTGAGTATCAAAAAAGTTGATACTAGTTAGGTATCATAAGTTAAAACTTACCAACTCTTGCTGAATTCTAGCTGTTGGCATATGACGACTATACACTAAATAAAAAAGGCAGGGGTTGTTATCTGATAAGATTAATGATATCCCATGTAGGTATCTACATTTTCTAATGGAAATTGTATCATAGTGAGTCAATCATTAGTGTATTATACAACGTACGGTAATGTTAACAGTGGTCTGTTTCCCATCAATGGTGTCTTTTCTAATTTGAATAAGCTTGATCTAGTTTATAAGCCAAAATTTGAGTTGTGATTTACACTGCAGAAAATAATACACATGAAGTTACTGAAGTACATAATCAGCTTATGTCCAATTATGGGCAATTAATTAGTCTAAAAGAAATTTTTATATGTCATAAAAAACAAGGCCCTCTTTGGATCATTTTATATCCAGGTACTAGTTTCACCTACGAAATACAAATATGGTTGCCACTTACCCAAAATAAGATTTATATAACATTATCCATTAGGCATAATACTCTTAATGGAGCTTGGTGTGGTGTCATTTCACCTTGGTGAGGCACAAGCAGGAGAAAATATGAAAGGCAATCAAGCCAAGTGCATCATCAAAGTAGGTAGGTAAGCCTACCTTTTACTTCCACACTCATTTTGATTGTTCTTTGCTAGTAGAGATAAGACTAGTCTCTTGTGGGTGTAATAAATTCTAAATATCTATATTGTTCACACAGATACTAGTTACTGTGAGTGGGTCAAGGCAATAATTGCAGAATGACCAACCATTGGAACAATGCGAAATATACCTGCAAAATTGAATACTGACAAAATTGGTGTGATTGTTTGACCTAGTGGTCAGTGTTGGCTATGGGAGTTTAAAGTCTTAAAGTTGTCATGGCTTAACTGGTAGGACTAAAATGAAGATTCTAGCTTGGTCTTCTAGGCTTGGTCACATGCCCAGTACATACCCTGTGAATGTGATTTTATCATGACTGAAAAGCATACATTCGAATCTAATTGCAAAATAGCATCTGATTTTGAAATGCATATAATTATGTATTTGGTTATTTGTTGTTGGTTAAATCACCCTTAAACAAACTTATTATTATTTAATGCACTAAGTTGATATGTACTTAAATATATTATTTTTTAGAAACTGAATTTTAACTATGATTTTTGATTTATAATCTAAATCCTGATACATTTTTATTTGAAATTATCTGATTGTATTGCTTAAAAAAAAATATGAATAATGTTTCATATTTTTATTTTCTTCAAGTTTATTTTGTTATTATGTATTCATCCAAGTTCAAGAACTTATTAATTAACAAACAAATTATGTCATAACAAGAGTTGTGGGGGTATATGATATTATACTTATTGATAACGCTTATCATTTAGGTATATCAATTTGTCACTTAAACTATCCTATACAAGTTAGTGAGCATGATCTAATATATGTATTCTCTTAATAGGATATTCTATTCTTGCCTAGTGGGAATGTCCGCCTGCGACGCAGGAGGTTGCGGTTTCGATTCCTGCCTTGGGATAAATGTTTGTACGATCTGCAAATATTTATCCTGGGTATTTTCTGTGTAATCAAAAAAAAATATGTATGTATGTAATGTATTCTATTAAGTATATCAGTCATCTAGTACCCATAACACAAGCTCTGCTTAGCTTGGGGCTAGATGATGCTGTGTGGATTGTCCAGCATTATTATTTATTACTATTATAAAATTAAAATAATTGTAAGTAATATAATTATTTTTTTTTCAAAGTTAGAACCATTTGTCTACAAGTCTGTTAATCCAGACTAAAAGCGACTAGGTACCTAGTTCATTTGGAGTCATTGACATCATACTTTACTGACTAGTATAGAACTATTTTTTTTAAAAAGGCTGTGCATTGTTAATAATTGATGTCAGTCAGACAAAGATTCTTCTAATTTAGATTGCTTATTGCAGTTGCTGCTTCACGCACTATGGTAGCACTGGAAATAGCACTCTATGAGCTTTGCCCCTTTAGCAAATGCGGAGTGGTAACCCGCAATGACGCAAACATCATTGTTATTTTGGTATATTTTAAGTTATGACGAAAATAAACATTTTGTATTCTCTCTCGTTACATTCTATTTTCACAATACACGTGTGTTAAGTAAACCCACATGTTTTGATACCTTTTCTATTGACAAGCGTTGTTCATTTGTTGACAGACGGTTAACAGCCGTCGCTGATAAGTTCGTAGTAGCCCTGCCTTCTGCGTTGTGGTGGTGGGATCGATCCCTACCGAGAACAAACATTCGCGTGATGAACATAGATGTTTGTTCTGTGTCTGTGTCTGGGTGTTATATTGTATTCTATGTACCTAATGTAGTTACAAAAAAAAACATGTAAGTATTCCATCAGTTATCTGGTCCCCATAGTACAAACTATGCTAAGTTTGGGGCTATTTAATGTTATGTCAAAATGTCCACAAATATTTATTTATTTTTGTAACTCACTTATATGTACTCTCATATTTCTGTCTTGTCTTGTCTTACTAAGTTGGATATTGGCGCCACATCAAAACGAAAGTTTCATATCAGTTCTTCTAAGCTTGGTCGTACGTGTGAACTAGCGCCTAAAAATCCTAGCTTTAAGTTTTTCTCTATTACGAGAGAAACAACAAATCGACTAATTTGTAGAAAGAAGCATTTATTAATCTGCATCCTCCTTTCACCATCGGCCAGAAAACCTTTTTCAGGACCAACATGCCATCAACAGGTCACTGAACCTTGCCGGTGAAACAACCGCGACAATCCAATTATCATCGCCTATGAAGTCAAACCACATTTTAGTCATTGACTCTGTTCCAATATCATCTTATTTTAATCAAGCGAGGACAGTTTCAATCTGCTACATATCCGGTTATCCCGCAACAGATATCCGGGTCTATTCTCGACGCAAACGAACCGAATCGCCTCCTCCAACCTTTTAATGTTCCCGCTATTTTTAAACACGTACGCAGTTTATTTGATACGTGTCTAATATGTGCTTTAAATGCTCAGAGAATGTGCCTGACTGGGTCGTAATTTACGGGATTTTTACTTAGAGCGACTAAAATGTCGCTGGCTGTGACATTAAAAGCTGCCTTTATTGCAGCTTTTTCTCTGTGTAATTGTTATTTCACTTGACACGTTTTTTAGTATAATAGAGATAAGTACCTACCTGTAAGTAATTAGATATAATTAACTATTAGTGATGTGTAATGTGTACCTTGTTACTTATTGTGACAGTGAAAACTTACGCAGGAAACAGTCGTACCTACCTAAGTTACTAAGTTATGTCATAAACACTGTTTTAAAATAAAAAAAACACGTTAAAAATGTTCAAATACTGCACCTGTTATCTGCCACCACATTCAAATACTCAAAACTATAGTAATTACGCGGACCGAAGTCGCGGGTTACAGCTAGCTGTACCTACCTTTTACCTATTATTTTTATTACTTATAAGAATTTTTGTCCTGACTGACTGAAACAACTTACAGCCTAAACCACTGGACGTAGAGACTTGACATTTTCAGGGCATATACGTCTTAGTGCGTAGAGGTGCACTATGAAAGGAATTCCCGAAATTAAAAATAAATTAACGCGTATGTAGTCACGTGCGTTTCACTAGTAGGTAATAGTATTCAAATATACCTACCCCAAACAAAAACATGTTACAAATAAGATGGAAATTATAATAGTACTATTCCTCCACGTCAATCTTTATACATAAAAAAAAATGAAAAAGTGAAAGTGTAACTCCTACAGCACATACTAAATAGTACTACATATATATTTCGTCTATTTAATACTTTTACAATAAGCTTCCGCAAAGTCACGCCTGTATCAATTAACTATCTTAAAATGGAAATTGTAAATATGTAACCCATATGCTGTATGAAACTCTTGGAAACTATCTTAACCTTCTTTTGTATCAATGAATTCCCACTGTATCCTAACCATTTAACCTACGAGTAAGATTGAATTGCCACAAAAACCCGTGGATTTTTCAAAGGTAAACTCTAAGCGTAAAATATTTTTCAAAGAGCGTCATTATTCTGATGATCATTCTGCCGCGATCGTGATGAACAGGTAAGTGTTCTGAATCTGCTTCAAAACTTTGAGGATTGCGAGTAATGTATTGTTTCGACTCTGACACTCAGTCTTAGTTTAAGTCTAAAAAACGTGTTTAAAGTTAAACATGCTCTAAATATTTATTAAATTTGCCACTGTTGTCAAACAAGTATCCTTGGTAAGAGATGGCGGAGGTTTTTGTGGTAAAACGGGAGAGATTCTCCGGTCACTGCGATTCTAAGTTCCTCTCAACGTCGTTCGTGTATCAAGAACTCGATTACCGAGTGCTTTTGAGCTACAAGAGTTCTCAACGCACCCTCTAGAGGTGTTTATCAGTACTTGCCTAATTTTAATGAATACCACCTAGGTACGATGTAAAATCTACGAAGGTTATCAGTTATTATCAATCGCTCGCTCTGATTTGGAAGATTTTTTTAGCTAATCACTAGCGTTATCTTTTGTCGCGTTGCAGATTGCACTGCACTGCTAAACCGTTCGTGTTTACACTTGACATAAAGTTAACATAATTACTATAAAGTGTGCTCTATATAAATTTTTAAGAGACCTAAAGACATCTCACGATTTGCAAGCGCTAGGTGATCGGCAAACGTGAGCTCGCAAAGTATGTGATAGGGTCCTACTTATGACTAAGACAAAAACAGTTTCCAACCATTAGCGACACACTATTTTCTTGCTCAATATTTTAAGCTCGTTAAGAGATAATGTCGATTTTATGGGCTTCAAATAAAATAAACAACCTTGCTAGCTAATTACATAGAATACTCTGAAAATGCTTTACATACCAACCAAGCCTAGAAGAACCGGTGATAAACTACGGATTGGTTTTTTACAGGTAGGTCATTAAGCCTACCTATTTGAGTGCCGGTACATGTCGGGAGCGATATCATCGAAGTTGTATACTATTACGTGTATTTGGGTCAGACGATCCAACTAGGTAAGTCCAACTTCTACAAAGAGGTCAGCCGACGAATCCAACTCGGATGGGCATAGTTCGGGAAATTACGGCACATCTACTCGTTACAGGTACCGCAAAGCCTCAAGACGAAAGTCTATAATTAGTGTGTGTTATATCAGTAATGACTTATGGAACTGAGACGTAGTCGCTTAGTAGGTATTGGTCTCATACGGAATTGTGACGATCGCGGGAAATCGTTGGATGGAAAGGGCCCAAATTCAGGAAGAAAACTGGAATCGTATGAGGGAGGCCTATATCCAGCAGTAGACTTCTACAGGCTATTGATGATGATGTAAACGAACTTGTAGCCTTGGAAATTTCTTAGTACGGAACTGCAGGCTGAATTTAGCAGATATAATGAGTAGGTGATGTAAAGTTGGAGGTAACTCTGGCTATAAGGTCACTAGGCTGGCCTTGCTTGATAACAGCCTCGGGGCGCCTCGGCTTATCACTACGATATAACTAGCTTGTATATATACGTTCTGTATACTGTGACATAAATGATTACAGACTGAAGCAAATTATGTAGCATCTACCTGCTTAGTTAATAATGATATGAAGCGTTTGTCTGACTCATGGCCATGCTTATAAAAAATTCGTGAAAAAATATTCATAATCACTATTATTGCCAGATATTTCGTTGAACAAACAATGAATGGGAAGTCGATGGATAGAAATAAATACCTAAATAACATTAATCCCTAACCTTTGTGATGAAATTATGATCATGAAAGTCGAATTAAAATCTAGTCCGATCCCAGAAAATATCTATCATGTATTGTCCAAACTGTGGTTTGAAACTCCTAGAGAAAATGTGTGCATAGCCGTCTTGTAACTTAGAACTGGCTAAAGGCCAGCATCTTACCTACTTTCTATTGACTTGTAAATATCCAGATAGAATGTAAAGCTGTTATTTAAGGCCATTCTGTCTGTTAGAGAGGAGTATCATGTTACCATGGTCGTGCTCTATATGTTATCTAACAGTACCGAAGGTAGATCTTGCTGATCTGTTAGTGAACCAATTTGATACTCGAGCTACCCTCAACCGGTGCCGGTTCACAACCTATCACGACACGACAGCAGATACTTACCTTGCTAGTTTATAATTACTAAACGTAACATTTACTTGCATTACAATAAAAACTATATTAGGAGTAGTAACTGGTCTTAAAATGTAGAGTTAGTGCAAAATGTTTTTATCACCAATCATGTTCTCTCATAAATATTTGCATCAATTTATTTTATGTATAAATAAAAGGCATTTTTTTACTCAAGCCCGGATGCTGGAGTATCCGGTACATGTGTTTCAAATGGTAAAGTCTGCAGAGTGATGGGCAGGTCGCTGATAAAAAGTGGCTCAGGCTAACATAAGACCGTATGCAATGGCACGAACAAGGAGATGCCAATTTACAGTAGTGGGCGAAGTCAGGCTGTGGATTATGATGAAGAGGCTTGTTCATTGATGCCTAGTACTTTTAACATGATGAGCTATCTTCAGTACTAAGAGAGAGACTAAGCTAGGTAGGCCGCCCTATCCACAGAATATGGTCAGTACCTGCGGACCTGAATTAGTCTGCGAAGTTACCTACATTGAAATGTTTTCTTACACAGTCTTTGTCAGTAATTTACATAAAGGACCATCTCCTTTGAATAAGGGCAGCGGCAGACATTCTGACGACACAGTGCGCATAACAGATGGTTATTTCTAAATTTTCACACGCGCTCTAAACAAGTAAACGTGTTGTGTAAAAGAAACTGCGGAAATATGAGTTATAAAGAAAACAAACATACTCCATGGAGTTTGTTTAGTTTTAATTGACTACACCTCATAAATTATGTTGACTTTACACTGGTCTCTTCTAAATTTAGCGCAGACTTTCTACAGCGAAGGTTTTAAAGGACAGTTTTATTTACCAAAACTGCGCTGTTGGAGTTCTACTTAAGAACAAAAGCCTTCCTTCTATTGTTCACTATTATTGGGGTTTTTTGTCAAACTCTGCAGTCATCTAGCTCCTTTCCACCGGTATGACCCTTCAACAGGGTCATCGGTCCACTGTTTGCGCCTGATTCTTATACATATTTTTTACAGAAGTCGTGTAAAATTACCCACATAATGTTTTTTTTACGGAAAATCTGCCCGCATCGTCTTAGCTACTAGCTACTGTAAATTAATAAATAAACCGTTAATTACTATTAAACAGTTAGGTACCTACTACTTTACATCAAAATGTTTATGGTAACACTTGCACCAAAAAATGGTTTCAATCAAAGTCAAATACATAATCAATAGAACCTTAAGAATTGCTTAGAAACGTCTTAAACCTAGGTGAATTTAGTGATGATGAAGGTTTCCTCATAGGATTTAATTCGGCTTGTGTCCATTCAAAATAAACATGTGAACTACCCATGAAGCAACAAACGCATGGAGTGTAATGTTATTCAACAATTCACAATAACTCGCTAAGTACTCGCTCGTGAGAAGACACGCATGGCTAGCCTCTGTTCAGTGGTCAATGCAACCAGGAGCTGATGAAGAATGAAATTGTGTAAGCGAAATGAATAATTTACTTTCACTATTTTATAAAAGTGATGGTCTAGTGATAACAAGATCGAAGAAGTAGTGATCGGATGGCAGCTTAGACGAATAAACCATGTCCGTGATCCGTCTAAAACCCTGCCCTGATACTACAGCGTGCCGTTAATAAAACATGGTGATGGACAATAGATGCAAAGCTCTGTCTAGTTGATAATTAACCAGCAAGTCACAGAATTGACAAACTAAAAGGTTTCTTTTCCGGACTTTATCTTCCTGCCCCTACCCTACTTTGGTTGGTCGGCACATGTTCTCCTCTTCCATTTTCTTTTGTTAGCTGTCATATCTGTACTTACTTCGTATATCATTCATCTTTCACACAATTTATTTCATTTTTTTAAATCTATTTTTACCCACATATACATCCATCCACATTAAATGCCCGTACCACCCTAGCCTATTGCTCCTCAATCTTTCTGCCACTGCTTACACGGTGATACTGTACAAACTTTCCCTGATGTACTCTTTTCGTATCTTATCCGTTCTAGTCACTCCACACGTCCATCCCGACATTCGCCGTATGTACCTACTCTTCTTTTGTTCGTCCATTTAGTTGCCCAACACTCAGATCCATGCAATACGAAATATAATCGTATTGTCCACTCTTCCTTGAAGTTTAAAGGGCGTTTTTTTTGTGGCTGACACGTGGTTTTCTTTTCCAGACATAAAGTGCTAAGTCTACTTAATAAACAATAACCTAGGTAGGTTCGTTCGCCTATATGATTTGAATCAGCTCAAGCGTAGCGTGAGGCGCCTTATTGTTGACTAGGACTGCAGCAATCAGGCCGTGACTGAACAGCTCCTGTTATGCACCTACTAATGGCAGGCCTATTCAGTTTAGAACCATTCATGATCAAACTTTGATAGTTAACCTCATCATCAACAGCCTGGAGAAGGGCATAATATTTCAAGCTATTTGAGCCTTCTCCACCCACCGACGTCCCGCGAGCTTTACAAATTATACCTACTTTATATTGAACCTAATGGTAACTACAAGACGTTCAAGTTTTCACTGTTTGGCATAAAATCTGCAAACGACGTGGCTGACAACCCCGCTTTCCGTTTCTAAGGTCGTAAAGCCCTTTTGATGCCACTGTATTTTAAACTGGTTATTGACCTGCGAACCTGAAAGAATGTTATATCGATTTATCGAAGGTTTCTTTGAAGTTAGTTTGAATACTAACTACGTATCTATTATCACATAATTATGAGGTTAGTGTAACCATCAATTATGTCGATAAAGATTAATTTTGTTACTGTCTCAGACATTGAGATGGGACGTGCGTATTTATTTGACGTACCTAGTATAGTTCGTGTTTTTTGAAATATAAGGTACTGATACACATGCTCTAAAATAGCATGCTAAAAAGCGTGCTATTGAGTATGCTCAATATGAGCATGCTGATGAGTAGTTTACATTTGCTAGCAATTAGCATGCTAGTTTTAAGTATGCTCCTGAATAAGCATGCTCAAAGCAAATACTCCAATTACACATGCCATTTTATAGCATGCTCTCTCGCTCTCTGTCTCAGTTCAAGCAAAGCCATGGACAATCAAACAGCTATCCGTATGGAGCTGAATAAGGTCATCCTTTCGCTGGCGATGCAGTGCATCAAGAAGCTTATATCAGCTCAGCAAAAAACCTGAACCGGCACCTGTTGCGAACGACTGCTCGATACTAGCATGCTCAATAAGCAAACCTGTTCACATGCACTAAAAGCACGCCATCCTAGACCCGCGCTGCAGGTAGCATGCTAAAAAATCGCAGGGCCGTCGATTTTTGAGCAAACTCGAAATGAGCATGCTCATTATTAGCAATGTTTTCAATACACATGCTACTAATGTGCATTTGCTCAATAAAAGCATGCTTTCGTGCTAGTAATGAGCATGTGTATCAGTAGCTATATGTTCGGATATTCATTTCACTGACAGGTATGTCCATGTCCATAGTAGTTTTTTGATCGTATAATATTAACTTATAACTCATTCCCGACGTCTTTCAACTTTGGTGACTATATCCCGGCAACCCGGCCATTATATCCCGGTGTAAAATACAAGGAAGGTCATTATCATCATCATCAACACCCTTAATAAAATAGTACATAACTACTTAGGTACTGTTTTATAAACTATCTAATTACCTAAATGCCTTAAGTGGTGCATTCTCGAAGAACTTTATTTTAAATAATAGGAGGATAATGCAGTGGACTGCAATATTGTTTTTACATTAAGTGGGTAGGATGAAACTGGCCTATTTTTAGTGTTAGTTAGAATAACATATTATGTATTATATTGTAGTTGTTTGTTACTGGATAAATCAAATAAGAAGTCCACCGGTGGACATTCCTCTCCCATATACAATTCCAGCAAGAACGATTTTAAGATCCATCGACTTCTAGCTGTCGCAACGTTGGTCAATCAGATAAACTGACGAGCGTCCTACGCTTCGTCTTCCGGTACGTGGTCAATGAAATAGGTAAAACGAAACTAATCAAATACATCACCGATGCATTTCTGAAGTTTATCTGAAAACGCAACCATTACCTAACCCAATAGCTAGACGGCAAGTGTGTCGCCAAGCGCGACGTATGTAACAGTAGCCAAGTGAACGTCATGAAAGGGAACGCTCGTCGCGCGCTGATTACCTGCCGTGTGACTGTGTGCACGCTGAAGGAGACTATCACTGAGAGAATATCTTAATTGGCTAGATCTTTGTGTTTGAGATGTACAAAAGTGCATGTAGATCACATAATTGACAAATTGAGAAGGTCAGATCTGGTATCCAAGTCGCATACTACATTGTAATGACGTTAGTAATTGTATAGGATTGACGTATGACAAAAAGTCCTAGACAATATGTATTTGGTTTGGACAATAGGTACTTGCAAATGAAACGCTGCACTAATGCCGCCGATGAGGTGCAAAACGTCATCTAAAAATAAAATAAAGGTCGATAGACATTTTCACACATCACCATTCATTACAGCTCTAAATTAAGTATTCAAAGCTTAATAAGCCATGGCAGCCAGAAACTTCGTCACAGCTCAGTTGGTAGTGGCTCTACCTTCTGCGGTAGGTTGTGGGCCTAATCACCTCAGAAAACAAACATTGGCGTGATAAACATAGATGCCAAAATGATGATTATTTTCAAAAAAAGTATGTACCTAAGTATTCTATCAGATATAGGTACCATAGTACAAGCTTTGCTTAGTTAGAGGCTAGAAGGCATTGTGTGAACCCTTGCCAATATTTATTACTGCTTTTTTTCTGTGCATGTTTCGTGTAGGTAATATTGCTCTTTCCTAGCTTAGGTGTTTATCTTTACTAGCTTCCTTTCCATCAGCCATTTCTTGTTACCCGAAATGATCTATCCCAGAAAACAAGCATCCCTTCCTCATTGGCCTTGTCAAAATCCCGGACATAAATTCCAAAAGGGATGTTCATAATGCTTCACTTCGAAACACTTATCCAGTTCACATATATTTTACTCCGAAACCCATAGCCGGTAGCGCTGCTGTTAATAATTTAGCAGTGTGTGGGCTAAACCACTTACTATCAAATATGAATTAGATTTTGTCTGATATTTGATAAATCACTGGTGGATTGACCGTTTTATCCGAACGAATATAAAGTAGATAACATTTTTTTTTCAGTCTCAAAGAAAGGTTCTTTAGTATACCGGCATTGATGCAACAATAAGATAGATAGTAACCATCACCTATAACAAAGTATTACCTTACATTTCACAATATAAAAGCAGGTACAATTCAAGCTTAAACTGTCACATTCTGGTTATTTATTGCCACAATGCCTCTTAGTAAATATTTATTCAGTATTCTTGTATTGTAACTGTCTGTCTGTACTGTACCATTTACGCACTCGTATCGCATGAGCCCATTGGTATGAATAGCAATTTGAGCGCCACGGGTAATATCCATATTAATTTTACCTGGATGTACCAATCAGTGAAGTTCCTGGGTCATCCTCTAATTTGGAATGAACACCGTATAAATAATGATCTTTATTTTCCGCTTTCCAATGTGGATTTACGATATTTTATCGCTCTTAGATCGTTTTAGTCTAGGATAGACCTTGTAAGTCTTGCTTACACCAGTTTGATTACCGCCTTCGGCATGGTAACTTGACCGACTTGCCGAAGACGGTACAGTCGAAGCGCTGTTGCTGTTATCAGTAGAAATTGAGTGTGTCCATTTGGTGTATGTAAGTAAGCCTTGGTGGTCACCTCAGGATGGGGAGTATATTGATTAAGTATTGGTATCTAGTATCGATTAAAGCTCGTTCGTTGCAGGGCAAGGTCGTTAAGGTAATCAAAAACCGCGGATCCCTCTGTATTCTAATTTGCACCTAACCCCACCTAGAAAAGAGGCAATTTCCCCTAAAGACATTTAGTTTAATTCAAAGGTTTTTTAATGGTGAATAACCCTTGATATGCTTCTTTGAAAAATCTAATTATAAACATACCTACGTCTTTGTATGGGCGCAGTGTTGATTGCTTTTATTACACTATACCTTCTAATTTCATTATTGTGTCAAATTATTTTTCTTGACACATATTCGCTTCGCAGCTAGTTAAAATTTAATCGTCTTTTAAAAAGACTAGCTCGCGATGTTCTCGTTGCCTCGCAAGTAGAGCACCTGACATGAAAAGTCTTAAATAGGGCGCTTGAAGCTAGCACGCGTTCATCTTGAGACCTGAAATTTGAAGGTAAACATCGTTCGTATAAATAGGAACGGTTTTACATGAGCCCATTGACAGTTAAATCGGTCTGGGCTCGCCCTCCGCGATATATCGACGTGGTCGGCTTTAATTGTCGGTTTACTTCCGAAATAACGTGGCGTGCCCGAATTGAATTCCTTGATTTTGTACCTTACCTTTATATTTCGAGGCTGTAGTTTTGAGAAGTGGGCCAACTTGTAAATTAAATAAACTGGAAGCTTTGTATGATAATTAATGATGAATTTTATTCAAAACATTCTTAAAGAGTTCCTTTATTTACTCGTTGAAAGATAACTATATAACGGAGAGTAAACAATACTATATAGGGTTGGATAATAGAGGAAGATAATTGGATATTGAGTATCTCCAGATTGATATCAGTAACGCATGAATTCGCGTAAGCTCAGTGCTTACTTCACCATTAAACTCCAACCTATATTGAAACTCACGGCCATCGAACTCCAAGGCCGTTCAAGGCCAACATCAATACAATATTGAACCAATAAACTGTCTCCCTACATCTCCGCTTCCCTCGCTTCCGTGATTGTGTTACGAGCGCTATTGTCTGGAGATTGTTCTTGTCGCGTCCGACGCATTCAGCCATCTCCGGAGACTTGGTTGGTTATGAAAGTGATTACGAGGCACTGTTGTATGCCAGTGAATGACGTCATGGAGCTGAATAACATTTTGTCTTGATACGTTAGCTTAGCTTCTTTGATTACATTATGATTTTAAAGTATAGTCTTTATATGGTATTGATGTGTTTTAATTTTACAATATTAGCATTATCTAGAATGTTCTTTCTTAACTTAATTTGTTAAAACCAATTGATATAATATAAACTATTCCTTAGTTCGTTAGAATTTGAAAAACTGCTGTCCTAAGAATAAAACTGCATATCTTAACAAATGCATATTCTGCATGGCACCAAGGCTTTATAATAACTTACCAAGTCATTTAATTGAAATAACCTCCAAAGATTTTAAATAACGTGTTTTAGTTAAGCACTACAATTATGCTTTCCACTTACTTACGGTTGGCTACTAAAACCCGATAATATCTTCTCTAGACTTTTGCAAAACAAAGAGCTAAGAAATCAACTTTGCAACCATCATTATTTATGCTCACGCCCTGAAATTGTTGATTGAACTGAACTTCAATATAGCTTTTAGGCGGAACGACATCACGCGAAATAAGAGTCCTTTGAATCGGATCCTGCCGATTTTAATTCAATTTCACGAAGCCTCGTGATTCGGGGGATGGGCCCTTAAAAAGAGGCTTGACTGAAGGTTGTTTTAGGAACGAATAAATGTTTTTTCAGCTCTTTTATAGCTCCTATGTAACATGCAACGCTTTGCAGTTTCGTACCAAACCTAATTGTGTTGTTTTTACCGAACTCTGCAACCAGAATTGGCTGCTAGCTCATTCTGGTTATTATTAGCTTCGGAAGTCTAAAGTAAGTAAGGTCTTTAGATAATTTTGATCATAATGATGAGGGAATACAGCAGGGGATTGGTAGATACACCATACGAAGCGTGTTGACTACAGCAAACGACTCCAACTGTTGCAAAATAGACTATAGAAAGGCCTACAGCAGTGGCTTCTTCAGGCTGATGAAGATACATATTTAGCTTCCAAATAATCCTATAGCCTCGTATTAAAAAAAACGACACTGAAACCCGACTAGTGGAATGTGTCTCGTTTAATACAATTGCTATCTATTTGCATACTCGGAGCCCAAGAATGTGACCATGACCATCCACACAACGTTTGAAGCTTACGCAAGGAATGTTTAGATTAGTTGCTAAGCATACAACAGAATAAGGCCTCCTTCGACATATCCTAGGCCTATATCGGCTATATTCGAATAGGAATAGAATAAAATCCACACGCACGGGAAATAAAAATTTGAATAGGTGCCGTAAAAATATAAAACTACGGTATACTTTGCATTATTTCCACTGACTGTAATGTGAATGTGGCAGAAAAGTCGTCCAGATAAAATGATTAAAGTTATACGAGTATGTGCCGAAACAGCTACTCAGCCATCAGCTACCACCGATCAGTGTCCATGTCTCGCTTAACCAATTAATACTCGGGTTGAAGGCTAACTATTAGGTGTACTGTGGCCATCCAGTTCACATCGCTGATTGTAATTGATAGAGGGTACCCACCATCAATCAATCGTTTTATAAAACCCACCCGGTAATTACATCTTTGTCTCCGAAGCGAGGGCGAGCGGCTTCCTGTAAAGGAATTACGGGTATTTTTACAGCAAAATTTGATACTTATAATGTTTGTAACGCTTCATTTTTTGCAAGGTATTTTTGACTAGAATGGCGCGGTTTGTATAAGATTTATCTAAGAATTTTCCTATAATTTAATCCCTCCACTCACATGAATCCTATGAAGTGAGGAAGACTTAATCCTCATTGAGAATATCCTTTCTGATTGAATAACTTCTGATTGCGAATTTCTCAAATTATTTTCTTGATTCTTCCCATCTAGAATTCTTACTAAAAAGGTAGTAAAACGAATCAATAATTTTTAACTAAGTCGCAAAGTTGAAAAGCCAAGTAAATTGGTTTATTGCCACAAAACGCTTGTATTTTATGTTTTGTGGTGTAATAAAACTAGAAGGTTGGCAACGCAGTACAATTTGTAAGCGTGGGCGATGTAATTACAGTTTGTTTTGTTTTTGTGACGTTGATCTATGTTGCATTTAGTTGCAGAAATAAGTTGCAAATTACGATTGCTTCTGGTGTCTCCTGTCTAACCTGACCAAACGAGCCAAAGCAAACAAAGGCTTGCAATGGCTTTGGTAAAGAGTCATCGAATCATCGTTTGTGTTTTTTGGCTTGCAGTACTGTCGGCATAGCAAGTAACTACAATGGTTTTCATGAATCATGTTTAGCGACCGACGTAGGTATTATACAATGAAAGTAACAATGTAGGCATTAATACCAACTGAGATTTGAGGTTGTTTAACCGCTGCGTTGTCTTCTGTAACTTGCGCCAAGTTTTCAGATCCCAATGCTCGTTTTACGGGGAAAAGGGCATTTTACACAAAACCGGCTCCACTGAAATATTTAAGAGAACACTCAACACTACCTCCCCGCGATGTATTTTGTCGAGGATTTAAGTATGTGTAAATACCTTTCACAATAGTAATTGGGGTTTTGATTTTTTTTTGCGTTAAATGGATAGATCACATATAAGTTTTATAACAAAACTATTTTTTTAATTTTTTTTTTCGCAATAATTCAAAAGTTATTTCAAAATAAAAATTAATTTTTGAATCCAGTACCGAAAACACGCCGAACAAGCCCGAGCGCATGTGACGTCATTATTTTAGTTGTCAGTCATTCAATAGCCGCAAACGCTGTACTGTAGGTATAAAATTATGACGTCACAACTATGGTGATCAATCATGGCGCGTTTCTAGTCACGTGGTTTTTTTCTAAATTTTATCAATTTTTAATTGTTTATTATTAATTGAATTTTTTTTTGTTAAGTTTTTTGCATTAAATATCAACATTATTAATAATAATGTTTTGAAATACATAAAAAAAAACAATATTTATTTTTTTTCAAAACCCCAATTATGCTGCTGTCGTGTTAGTCGTATTCTATCTAACACCTCAAACTAAACTGACCTATTTTAGTGTAGGCTATAGTTAGTTTATGTAAATCGTGTAAGACACGACTCCCGATTCTAGGATCTTCCTAGAATCGGACTTATATAGATTGTGTTCTTAGAATGTTGGCTTAGAATATTATAAAAATAAATAGCATTACGGCTTTAATTCCCACGCACGGTAGATATTTTCCTCAGATCTTTTAGTGTCGAGTACCTACTCGATTTGATTTTGTTTTTGAGACTCATCGAGAATGTCAAGGGGGTCGTCAGAGATAGGTACGTCCAGATATTATATTTGGTATTTTCTTCAGTATGTATGTTTCAGTATGTTTATTGCCTTATTATGTAAGTAGGTTTAACATTGTCAGATCTTAGGACTAGATAAAATTTTCGTACCAATACACATAATATACCCAGTAAGGGTAAGGGTGTTGCAACAGAGTAATATAATAATCATTTAAAGTCACTATTTATAAAATCATCAATTGAGTAAAAACAACCTTTCAACAAAAGCTTTGTTAATTTAGTTTTAAATAAATTCGTACTGGTTATTATTTTTAGTTCTATTGGCAAAGCGTTAAATAATTTGACGGCCTGATATCTACAGCAATGTTTCGCGACATTTAATTTCGGACAGAAAGGCATTTCGATATTTTTCCTTCTTGTGGTAAGCCGGATAGTTGTTTGTTCTGCAGTTTCATAACGATACGGATTCTTTGGTTAAAAGATCTAAGAATTGTCTTGACACATCTTATAGTTCTTTCAACTTCTGTTACAGGTTCATATAATTGAATAGCCTTTTTAATCCAGTACTAGTTGTAGTACACAATAAAACAAATATAACAGGATGAACTGACTGATGGCGGGCTACGTATAAATCTGTATAAATAGACTGGTCGATAGCTCCACTCGACGGCTGTTGAAATCCGAGCTTAGACGCTCTTGGATTCAATAAATTCATAATTTAATTCTATTCAGAACTAAAATACGACTTCGTGAGAATAGGAATCTGCAGGTCTACTCTTAGAAACGACAAACGAAGTTTCGTATTGTCCTTTTGTTGCTAAGGAGTGGAATTCGCTGCCAGCGTCTGTTTTTCCTGAACACTATAATCTAAGTCTCTTTAAGGCAAGAGTGAATAGGTGTCTTCTAGACCGCCCTGCTTCATCGTCGGCTTCATCGTCACTTACCACCAGGTGAGATTGAAGCCAAAGGACGGTCTATCAATGATAAAAAAAAAAAAAAAAAAAAAAATACTGCGGGATAACTCGGTAGCTGTTAAAAGTCAAGTTGACGCTGCCTGGCATGCTGCGTAGTATAACTCAAAACGTTTTACTCGGTTCCTATATTGCCTATGTTAATCCAGGTTATTAATTGCGAGTCCGATCCATGTCAGTCCAGTGCTTAGGGCGTGAATCGGCGTGATTGAGCCTTAAACACGCAAACATCATAATTTTCACATTTATAATAATTTTAGTATGATTATTGAATTTTGCCATCTCTTGCCGATTGGGAATGAAAAACAGTGACGCAGCTAATTGAATCAAAAGGCCGTCACTGTTAAAAATTTTCAATTCGTAAAATATTAATATGAATCATATTGTACACGTAATCAATTAGCCTAAATTACAATCAGTTCCTTGGCTCACGATAACAAGCATCAGATTATGGTCTACGCTTGTGATTACGACCTTGAACTTTAGATTTATCTGAAAACTACATCTGGTTTAGCTTAGTATTGTCGCAATGCTTCTGAGAAATTAAATGAATCGTCAAGCACACCTTTGCAATGGAATGTTTTGAGTAACTTGAAATACTAGTTCTTAAAGTGACACTAGTCACTATTTTCCCAATACAAATGTTGCGGGTGTTTGCTCCACAGTTTGACAACGTACGTTCAAAGTTAAGTATGGTATCGAATTTTCTCATCGTCATCTATGCTTGTAACTGTATTTTATAGTAAAAAATAAAAAGTAACTTGACACTTATACACTTTGAAAAGTGATTGGGCGTAAATAAATATCACAATGTAATATCAAAATATCAAAACTATATATAGATAAGCATACTTTATTAGCCCCCTTAAATATTTATTTTGTTCGGTTTTTTAGTGTTTGTTGTTACAGCGGCAACATAAATACATCATCTGTGAAAATCTCAGTTCATGAGATACAGCATGGTGACAGACGGACAGACAGGCACACAGACAGTGGAGTCTTAGTAATAGGGTCCCGTTTTATCCTTTGGGTACGGAACCCTATAAACGCCCTGTATCAACAGATTCTAATCCATCTAAAAATTTTAAAGAGCTAAGAGGCCAAGGTCGAGTTTCGTATCCCTGAGAAATGCTTTGCAGGCAACGTAAATTTACATTGCTATGTATCTAAATAATATGTAAACGAAAAACATCAAAAGTTAATCAAATAAACATTGGTAATGCGGTTTGTGCTGGGACTTTTCTGCCGGATGTGAGGCCGACTAAGTTATTATAACTAGCTCCATTGTGAACTCTCATCAATTCTCAACAACTTGGAAGCAAAGTCAAAGACCTTCCGAACAATCCTATCGTGATTGTAAGTCATCACGTGTTTCACCCACATTCACGGTCTACGTGTGACATAATCGTGTGTTCGCATTCCATCGCTGGGTGCTCGCTAGTTTAATTTTGCGTGTTCATGTCGATATTTCAATGTCGTGCAATAGAATTATGTTGGTCTTCGTCAGATCTTGAAGTGCGTGATGGATGGCTGGCTACGGGAAATTATGCGTTGTCACCGCTTCGTGGAATTTGCACCTGACCTTTTCAATATGTGGTCTTGCGTTTGCGTTGGTATTCATCACCATTCTTTGAAATGTTTTATTATAAGGTGTGTAGGGGTTGCTTAATAGTATGGAATAAGTATATCTGTTTTTACTATCCTGGCTTCAAATTAGAATGTCAAAGCAGGTAGGCTTACATTAAAACCTTGGAAGCCTATTTTGTAAGTTCTCAGGCTACGGTATTATTTCTACAATCATTGGAAATATTCGAATTTTAATTTCATTTGGAAGCCGCGTTCATTAAATTTCCATCAGCCCCATTCCGATTGAAGATATTTCTCTTATATCATTCCGCTTCATTAGTAGTCGATGACGAAGATATCGTTATTTGGCACTCAAATGAGGTCTGACTTTTGAAACTTGTTCAATCAACACAAGTAGCGGGTGCAGAGCTCTTTGTCTTACATATTTTCATCGAAATATAAAATTTCTGTACAAAACAGCGATGTGGGTATTCAATACAAACATTTTGACTTTGTGGTTTGAGAAATTTGACAAAAAAGTCTGTTTAAATCTTTTACATTACAACTAACCCCGGTAATAATAATGCCGGCGTAATGTTGAAATATGTACATAGTTACAAAGTGTTTTGTCTGTTGCATTGACAGGAAGTTTCAAATTAGATCGAAAGCGACAAAACTAGGTGTAACTATTTCGAGATGACGCCGAGTTTATTAGTAATAGGGTATGAGTGTACAAGCTCAAAGTATTTTTCGATTTTAAAACTCAAATCTGTGTGGAATTACAAACAAACCATGATATCTATTAGAATCTGGCCAAATGGCCAGAGATTGAGCCATATCAAGTAAGAATAGTCCAGCGGACGTTAGATCAATGGCAAATGGTCAACGCACGATACAAAAGTGAAAATAAAACGTGACGCGATCGACAAATCTATGAATGAACATTATTTGTCACCTGCGACCACGACCGGTCTGCGCCCGAGTCGACCTTGTCAAGGCTAACGGCTCCGAGACTTGTGGGCTAGCGATAGTTAAGTGGGAATTATGTCATGGGTTCTTTATAGATTGGTTCTACTTTGGAATTCCCTTACGTGATAATATCCATGTGTTCCTTCTACGATCGAGAGTGAAGGAAAGTATTGTTTGAACTCTGGTAACGTGAATCTGAGGTCGTAGACTAGCGATCTAAAATGTGAAAAGCTTTGTCTATTAAAATGGCATGTCGGTCATTGTTTTTTTATAGTACTGGGTGATGGATCAAACGGAAGACCCACCTGATGTTATGTGGTAACCAGCACCTATCACAAAACACTGTCTCAAACGTCACGCACGACAACGATATACTTGTAAAAATCTGTAAAAGATAATGTTGAAAGTATAGCTCTCGCTTATCAATGGATAATGACAAACAGTGACAAGACTCATTTTACGCTATATTTAGATTCAAATAACATAAGTATGGGGGTTAGACTATATATTCTGTACTGGTAAGTTGTAGATTGAACGTGTGGTTTTTAAATTCCAATTTGATACTGGATTGAAATAAGTTTTAAGCAGAAAGTTGACGCTCTTACACGGGCCCATCATCAATCGTGTACTCCATAAATGTAAATTCATTTCACGTATCACTCCGTTGGACTACTCGCCATCACGCCTCGCTTGCCTTGACAGATTGTCAGCGTCCCTAAAAGTCCATTAGCTCTTATATTCTGTACGTGCCTATCTAAATTTTAAACGCATTTTACCGATTTGAGGCTTGCTCCAAATAACTTGCGAGTAGCGAGTTCCACTTTGTTGAGAATAGAGAGACTTAGTTTAGTTCGAGTTTGAGACGAAACTGCATCAATTAGAATTTTACTCTACTGCTTTAGGTGTAGGTACATATGATCTCAGATATGTAAAATATTTTTTATAAACTTAAAATTAAATAAAGTAAATGAATTTCATCATAAAATTAAATAGCAACAGTAAATCAGTAATTACTCACCAAAAGGAACCTTTCTCAACCAACACCGCCCATCCAGTACCACTTACCTAAACAGATGAAGTCTCCGAGCCGTCGCTGATAAAAATAGAATCTCTGCTCATTCACTGCGTGTAGTCACTCCAATCGTTTCTACCTCGACCTTTACATTTTCGCTTCGGTTCAACCAAAAATATATTTATTTTATTCTAAGCATGATCTCAGTAACATTTTAAAGTGACCGGATTCTTGACTCTCTTTATTTCTGATGAAGTCTGCTCATGCAGATATTGCCGACTCAAGTGCGCTATGATAAAGTTTCGATAACCGAACTTGATTGAGCAATTGCGTTAGCCAAAACAAGAGTTAAATCTAAATTCGCACAATCAGAACAAGCAATAACTTACACTTAATGCAAATGAATCGATTAATCTTATCGATTGGCTTTTTGAACTCTTTATCGTTCTGAATTGAGAGTTCGCCAACTCCATCGCAGCATCGATGACGTCAAACCCAACGAGTCAAGCCTGTCGAATGGCCAAAGCATTGCCCTTCTACTCGTTTCACATAGATACATCCAACCTATCTAGACTAAATCGAGGCGCGTTCTGGGTCTCTTTCAAGATTAATCTAACTTTTGTCCCGGTCAGGTCAACGTCCGTGGAGATAGGTCGAAAAGATTTATAATATCTCACTCACTCGAGGCGAGGCTCTGAGCTTTAATTCCCTTAGAAAGTAAAAAGAAAGTAAATTGTTTTTCTGATATTACTGGGTAACATCAGGATTTTAGGTATTTTGCTATTGTTAATAAGGCACTTTATTGCGGTGAATCTTGCGGCTTGATTAATTGTGCTATCAAACGCAAGGAATCTAATTAACGCGATGAAAACACATTTTCGCCCTGAGTGTTTGGAAAATCACAGAGTTTTACCAGACTCTGATTATATCTTTATCTATTGTTGGCATTAACGTTATAAGTATATTTATTGTTCTTTATGGTCAGTTTGCGTTTGGGATTTCCTTCCATATTTCTCAAATTCTTAATCCAAACTTGAAATCCAAAATCAGCCTATAATATGCCAACTGCTGTATATCCATCCTATGAAAGTGAGCTAGGTGTAATTAATCATGAAGAGCCCTTCAGCTGACCTAAAACCCCATCAACAAAGCTGGCCAGCACATACGAGCTTTATTACCCCCGTGATTCAGACAATGTCTAACCTCGAACTAAAAAAGCCAAGCTTATTATCATCTAGGTGCGAATCATTTGACATGATATGGGCTTGACAATTCAAATAATATGTTGTTAATAAATGCATCTAGCAAGCAGCGAGTATTGCACTAGCCCGATATCTTACCAATTCAATGATATCTGCAGTCTCGACCAAGGCTATATTCGATTTTCTTTTGCTCGCGGTAACGTTCCCGACCAAGTTATTTTATTGGGTGTTTGCCAGAATCTGCAACCCTTTCGTAAATTGTCACTTCCCATTGAACGGGGTAAGGGGCTAGGGCGTAGTCAAGGATTAGTGAGGTCTATCTATAAAAATGATTATAAAAATATTTATCCTGACATAGTCAACGCATAGCTTTATTTATTTTCAACCGGGTTACAAATCAATAATTAAACTTAGTGTTTAAGTTTTTTCTTTGAAACCGAAATCATGGTAGTATACGCTCTTAAACGCACTTATGTGAGCTTTAAAATGAAAGATGTATACAGTGACGTGTGTAGGTAGGTATACGTAAGTGTACTAATCATTCATTATATATTTATTGCAAAACATAGGTACAATACAGATAGGTCAAATACGTAAAGCAAAATCTCTGTTACCAGATGTATGTAATATTTTACTAAAAATTTATTATACAAATCAAAACATGTAATATGTAATTAATTCAATTAAGTAATTAAAATTAAACACCTAAAATAAAATAACTAATTCAAATAGTAACAATTAAGTAACTTAGACCATAAAAACACGAGCCGTAAGTTTGTTACGTGTTCTTCTAGGCTTGGTCGCGTAGAACTGTCATGGCGCCTCACCTTGGGATTTTATTGAATAAATATACTTTTTGACTTTGGCTTAAAGAAAATTCCCCTAGTTACAGATCTGTGTCGAAATGTTATTGTTCTAACAGCGCGCAGCGGTTACATCCAATTCTCGATTTGGGAACGTTAATTTTTATGTTCAATGCTTTTGGGCCTATCAAAGTCTTTGGCTCGTTTAAACTCATCTGGCCCAACTTGGTGTTCCAAAGATATCTACGGCACTCGACTTTTCTTATTCTACCGTTAACTTGGAAATCCTTAGCTGTATAAAATATTTTTGTCACAGTCATGTCAACAAAAAGGGATTGCAATAGACTGACCGACCATTTTAGCTAGTGAAGCCTTCAGCGACCAATATAAATGAGAACATAAGTTCTTTTAATTGGCATTTAGGTGATCGCAAGGACCACTTAGAATCACCCCATTAGATGAGTAGCTCCTTGCGTCCATACTTACAAACGTAGCTTAATTTTTCACCTTTTAGACCTATTTTTGGTAAAATGCTTGTGTTTTTTTACATGTCAATAAATTAAATAATCTAGTTATATTAGTACTTTCGTACCAGGGAAAATATAACCTACTGTTTGTGTCAATAAAAAAGTTCACAAACGTCCTAGTTTAGATTATCTCACAGTATTGAATTGTCGTGTTCTGAACCCGTTATGGTTCCGTGTACAGTACAGCCGCTGCGCGCTACAGACAGAAGTTGGTCCTCGGCGCTTCCTCCACGACACCCTCCCGGGGCGCAACTTGCTCCTAATTTGTGTGCACAGTTAAGCTTGTTACGTCGCCGTTTGTTTGACTGTGAATGCTCGGCTAATTTTTTCATGCATAATGAACTTTGTTTTTTGTTCTTTGAAGCTTGATCTCATCTCGGGACTTATAATGGCTGGTTGGATTAACATATTATGTTTGGACAATTTTGGTAATGCTGCCTTCTATATCTATTTGATTTCCAACTCGGATAATAATAATAATAAATTTATTTATTTCCGTATCCAAAGTTACATTATTTTAACAAGGTTGGGGCCTTCTTTTAAGTAAAAAATACTTGTGACAGAAAACCCCGCTCTTCAATATCCATAGTTTATGGTTACATAATTTGCTCAAAAAGTACCTTCATGAAAAGATTTTTAATTATATCTAAATTGTGTGTAAGTGAGTGTGTTAAATGAATGTGTTCCTACCTTATGTTAAGTATAATATGTGTGTGAGAGAGATAAAATAAATAAGCATGCTGGGATTCTCCTGATAACACAGGTCTCTTAAGAGTCCTGGTTTCACAGAAAAACCACATGATAACTGCAGTTTGTGTATGTGAGTGTATGAGATGTGTGTATATGATTGTGCGTGGGGGTGGGGGGAGGGGGGGAGTGTGTGTGTGCGTGTGTGTGTGTGTGTGTTTGTTTTAAGTACCATCCGAGGACATGCGTATGAATACACAAGGCACGACCGAGGACCTTTTCGAACCGAGGTCTTTTTTGAGGGTCCTCGCTTTGACTCGACTACAGATTCGTATTCCTCATGCAATTTTGAACCTTTCTATATAGTTAATATGGAAAAGTTGCAGAAACCTCGGTTTGATCAAGAAAATTCATAATCTTACACAGACAAAGTGTATAAACCAGGTGGCGCCACTTTTTTCTTACACACAGCATATTTACATTCGTTTCTCGTTTGTTGTATGAACTGAGGTCTTATGTGTTAACTTTAACACAAAGGTCCTCGCTTGTGTAGCTTTTCCAGAAGTGTGTATTAAAGACCTCGCTTTGGTAGTTTTTCCGAACAGTGTGTGTGTTCCAGTCCTCGTTTTGACAGTTTTCTTTGTGTGTAAGCTACAAGTTTCCTACAATACAATTAAGTATGGAATTCTGGAGATAGATAGTAAAAACTAAAACCGTTAACAATCTTCACGAGTAGCAGGCAGGAGGTACTGCAGTATATTCTGAGGACACTGCAGTATATTCTGAGCACAAAGGGTGCCATACTAGCCTAACAAGATATTGCATAACTATGATTTTCTTTTGTTCTTCTTCTTTAAATTTAAGAGCCTAGCTCTTGTTGGGGGTTTGATGCAATTTTCTCCATTACGCTCTTTCTAGTGCGACCTCCTTGACCTTGTACGAGATGACAGCCACCTTCTCCTTTATCTGGCTCAAATAACTTATCCTTGGCCTTTCTCTCTCTCGCGTTCCTTCTGCCTTTCTTTCGATGATGTTTTGTATGTAGTTGGCATGTCGTAGAAGATGGCCAAACATTTTCCTACTTTGATTTTGAATGTTCCTGAGCAAAAGCCTCTTCCAAATCCAAAGGTTGTCTGGAAGAGATCGCTTTTTAGCGATAAGACCGCCCATTGTACATTCTCAG
Organism: Electrophaes corylata; assembly: GCA_947095575.1. NCBI lineage: Eukaryota > Metazoa > Arthropoda > Insecta > Lepidoptera > Geometridae > Electrophaes > Electrophaes corylata. The sequence continues at coordinate 12,272,769 of OX352708.1, read as the reverse complement.
TTATTGTTTCTTATTGTTTTCTTTCAATATTAGTTTGTAAGGTGTACTTAACCCTTAACCACCTACCATTCGTCTCACAGACGGCAGAAAATTTAAATCGTTAATATTTTGGCGCCCGAAACACCTATCAACTTGTTCGTCCCTGTACCTTCCCACTGCGTATCTAAGTACGGTGCAAGCGCTTGTCGTGGTTGTACGTGCGCGCGTTTGTCTTTGGTAAGTAAAAATCTGTCGTTGAACGTCCGAGAGACGGGTGGTAGGTGGTAGTGTGACTTTTTTGAAATAGTGTTTTTTTATGTTTTAGATTAAAATGGCTTCTAATAATAGTGTTATAGAGCATTGGTTATACAAGATCCATCTAATAAAGAAAATCAACCTAATAATGAATGTAGCGATGTGGATTTGGATATCGAAGTACAGCACGCAATAGAGGATAGCTGCGATTCGAATTTCGAAATCGAAAAACCTGCTGTGGAGAATAACGTTGTTTCATCGGTTTCGTCTGAAGATGATGATGAGCCATTATAAGAAAGTAAAAAAAAACTATTTGTATTGAATGCTCCAACAAAATGTGCATTCACTGTTGCGAAAACCCCTAAGATTCATGGCCTGCAATTTTGTTGAAGATTTGATTATAATGACAAACATTTGATTTTATATTACTTATTGATTATTATATTTTAGGTAAAAAAAAATTAGAAGTTCCTATTCGATTCCATTATTTTTGTAGACCTCATTCTTTGAATAAGAATATTTTTAAGCTAGAATTAGGAGTTGTTTCAAACAAATTGAGATTTTAAGAAAAATTTACATTATTTATGTGCCATGTTTGCTTTAATACATACTTTTACATGTCTTTAAACCGATTTTAATTCACAAACAAATATCTCTGCCTTAGATTTCACATACGATAGTCATTTCACTCATAAGTCTCAGAGACGTATGGTAGGTGGTTGCGTGACAAAAATAGGTGGTAGGTGGTAAAGGGTTAAAAGTATTTTCATTCATTTATTCATTCCTTTTCTCCATTACTCGTTCTAGAACCCAGTAATCCTTTCTTTCCAACTTATCCTCTCCATCCTCTTCCAGCACCACATCTCAAAAGCTACAAGTCGTTCTTTATTCCGCTGTGTCATTGTCCATGTCTCACACCCATAGAATGCTAAGCTCCATACATATGTTTTCATAAATTTATTTTTAACTTATTTGGTTATTCTAAATGTGAATGTATATTTTTTTTATTGTCAAAAGCTTGTTTGGCTATAGCTATTCGTGACTTGATATCAGACGTACATCTGGAGTCCGAGGTTATTATACTTCCCAAGTATTTATAACTGCTAACGTTTTTGATTGTGTTATTTTCTAGTGTAATGTTATCTGATGGTGTTTTTTGATTTTCGAAGTTGTCAGTATTATAGTTTTATTAATGTTAATTTTTAGAGCAAACTCCTTAAAAATAATGTCCATAACTGTTATTAATTCTTGAAGGTCTTCTTGCGTTTCTGTGACTGCCGCAATATCTGCGAATCTTATAAATTTAATTGTGTCTCCATTGAGTTTGACGCCCTGATTTGAAACTTCTGATATTTTTTAAATAGCTGCTTCTATGAAAACGTTAAATATTAGTGGTGAAAGTGAGCATCCTTGTCTTACTCCATGCTTAGTGTTAGCTTTACCTCTTTCATTCCCTACTTCTATAATAGTATCCTTTTATTTTTACAACACATATATAAAAAAAGTAATATAAAAAAATATAAAAAAGTAATAATTATGATAGGTATCGCAAAATTTTACGAAGTGTTAGGAAAGCTCGAGAAGTTTTATGGACAAATTAAACACCTTATTGCAAAGTCCTGCCTGCAGCGGGGTCTTGCATCACTGCAAGAGTCCATTTAACCCGACACTAAACAGAAGATATCCCGGGCGTCAGCCTATACGAGGTCAGAACTACTCTCGAACAGCTTAAGAATAACAAGGCACTAGGGAGGACGGAATAACGACTGAGCTTCTGAAAGCGATTGAAGCACCGATACTCCTTATTATTATTATTATTATTATGAACAATCTTTTTTCTCAAAACATAAATATTTTGGTGATAATGAAGCTCACGGGCCTAAACCAAGTGCGAATCATGATTTACGTCGTCTTGCAGAAATTTTCTGACAATCCGACATGATAGCAGCTTTCTGCATAGTTATATAAGTGTTTTCGAGTTATTATTATTATTATATTATTACTAATTCTGTCATCTTCAAAGGTGGACGCTACAAGTGTGGAGTAGAAGCGTCGTGACACTATTCTTAAGAAAGTTGATAAAACCATCCTAAAGAATTATAGGCCCATCAGGCTGCTGACCTGTTTTTGAGAGTAGTTACTAAACGTATCGCTCGTAGGCTCGACAACCACTTCCAACCTCCCGAACAAGCTGGGTTCCGAAAAAGCTTTAGCACTATAGACCACATCCACATGCTCCAGCAGGTTCTAAGGAGGCAGGCAGAAGACCGAAAAGTATAATTGGCCACTTTGTTTAGCGATTGTGGGCTATAAAAAAGCATTCCATTTTGTCTATTTTCCAGTTTCGTTCAGGAAACAGTGTTGCGGTCGCTCCAACGGTGCCAAGTCAACTATCGATACATCGAAGTGTTTGTATACTAATGTCATCATGTCTATCCAACATTAGGACCAGAGTACAAATCCAACCCAACTGCAAAAGAGGGTGAGACAGAGAAATGTAATATCTTCGAAACTGGTTCACCTCTGCACTGGAGATTATTTTAAGCTCGGAAGACGTATGGCATTAATATCAATGGCGCATACAGAACTCACCTTCGATATTGCCCATGGCGGGATCACTGGAAGACCTGGAAACAATGCTCAGAGATCTCAATAATTGTCTCCCATCAGGAGGGTCTAGAGTTAGACGAGAATCATGTCAAGTACTCATGTTGCGTCTGTCCGGTACAAATTAGGGACAATATCATCGAAGTTGTAGACCATTATATGTATCTGAGTCAGACGATGAGAGATAAGCCGACAAATCTAACTTGAAACAGATACCTAAAACCTCGAGACGAAATTCTATAATTAGTACGAGTTACCAGTGATATCTTATGAACTGAGACGTGGTCACCAACTATTGGTTTGATATAGTATAAGCTCAAAGTCGTACAACAGGCTATGGAAAGAGCTATGCTGGGAGTTCCACTAGAGATAGAATCAGAAATGAGGAAATCAGTAGATGTCTTGGTACTTCTTGGTCACCGACATACTAAAAGAATCAGCAAGTCGGAGTGGCAATGGTCAGACCATATAGCTCGCAGAACTTACAACCGTTAAGGAATAAAGATTCTCGAATGGCGACCACGAACCGGAAAACAAAGCGTAGGATGCCCTCCTGATGGACTGACGACATTGTTAGGATCGCGGGAAGCCGATGAATAGAAATGGCGTAAAATCCGTTTTTTCTGGAAACGTTTGGAGGAAGTCTATGTCTAGCAGTAGACTTCTACAGGCTGTTAATGATGATGATGAAACAATTTGTGGATTGTACGTCAAACGCGCACGTAAATTTTAAAGTTGATGCTATCAACTACTGAGGAGTTATCTTTTGAGGAGATTACCCTGGCTACAGCATTAGCTCATTATCTTAGTTTTTATTGCTTGTCTAACGAGCATGCTAATTTGAAGATGGTACTATAAGCTACTCAGGAGTGATCTTATAAGAAGACCCTGGCTGCAATATCATCTCTTACTGGTAACTTTATTAATTTATAACTATAAAGGGTCGGTGCTTTTTGACAACCCTTTGTGAATGCCGACAAACGAAAAGACAACGTCTTACCCTCGGTTAATACTTCGTTTTATGTTTAAGAAATAAATCAAAAATTATTCATTATTTCATAGATTGTCTGCAATGCATGCAAGAAATGGAAAAAAATGCTTTAGGTAAATTTTCCATGTCCTCGCTTTGTACAAGCTCTGCATGGAAAACTGACCTCAGTTTGGATATGAAAAGTCTAACACACTGTCCTCGCTTTGTACAAAATAAAAGAAATATTGTGTTAAACCTGGTCCTCGGAAGGGTGTCCCAAGTCTTACGTGAGGGGTCCTCGGTTTGCATACACAAAGTCCTTACATGTGCATCGCCAGTCACGTTCGACTGTGTGACTTGGATCCTCGGTTTGTTAGCCGTTTTTCATACGAAAAAATGTTGAGATAGCGCTATACGAACCAGGTCATCGCTCAAGATTTTTTATCCTCTCTCTTTCTGTCTTATTCAAATACGCCTACGAGGTCATTAAGTCCGTTTTTTAGAGAGTCCTCGGTTCAGTCAGCCACAACTGGTGTCCTCGTAAGGGTGTCTATACAAACAGGGGTGTGTGTGTGTGTGTGGGAAGGGGAAGAGAGGAGGTGGGGGGGGGGGGGTCCTTATGTCCAGTATAAGCCGTGTGTATATAAATTTAGTGGGGTTTTTGGATGTGCAAATTTACCATAGACCTATCAAATGACATATTGCAGTAATGCCTCAGTTTCATCGTAGGTTTTAGTATGAACCCATTCAATCAAAACTTTTTTACAACCGTAGTATGGTTTTGGGTGAATATTTAGAAGTCTACTTGCGAGATTGTATAGATGTGCAGACTTTCTAACATACTGGTTACTGGCAAACGTGGTCTTAGTAGCCTGTATCGAGACAACCTTATCACTCCGCCTTCGCTTCTGTGTGTTGCGATCAAATGGTAATGTTTTATGCATTTTGAGGATAGCGTGAATGATATAAAGTTTTCTTACACTTAGTACCTGGCTAGTAGAATAAAGTAAGTTTGTCGGGTATCTATAGGGTCTAGAGTGCGGATGGGCAGCGTTCGGGAAATTACGGCACATCTTCTCGTCACAGTTACCGCAAAGCCTCAAGACGAAAGTCTATAATCAGTGTGTGTTACCAGTGATGACTTATTGAACTGAGACGTGGTCGCTAACTATTGGTCTCATACACAAGCTCAAAGTCGCACAACGAGCTATGGAGAGAGCTATGTTGGGAGTTTCACTGCGAGATAGAATCAGAAATGAGGAAATCCGTAGAAGAACCAAGGTCACAGACATAGCTCTCAGAATCAGCAACTTGAAGTGGCAGTGGGCAGGCCATATAGCTCGTAGAACCGATAACCGTTGGGGAATAAAGGTTCTCGAATGGCGACCACGAACCGGAAGACGAAGCGTAGGACGTCCTCCTACCCGATGGACTGACGACATTGTTAGGACCGCGGGAAGTCGATGGATGGAAAGGGCTCAGCATCGTTCTTCCTGGAAACGTGTGGGGGAGGCCAGCAGTGGACTTCTACAGGCTGATGATGATGATGATGATGATATCTATTTGAACCCCTACATTATAATCAGATATTTTTTTATTGCGTGATAGCTAAGTGTTTGACTGTCATCACATCTCATGGAGAGCGTATAATCCACTTGTTCACTCTTGTCTTAAAAGCTCCTAATTTGCAACGTTCCGTTAGTACTTGTTATATCACAGGACCATTTCGCTTGTACTAAGGGAATGGGTTTATTTAATAATTGTATTATAAAATACTACTGACATAAATAACTTATTAACATAACAGATTACATAGTATTTACATAGTTAGAAATGGGTAAGCTTTAGAAACATGCAATTAAATTGGTTTAGTAATACAACGGATTATGGCAGAGAATACTTGTTATTGTAACGCCAACACATAAAAAACCTGTGGGAATCGAATTTACAACCTACATCGCGAAAGGCAGAGATATAAATAATACCAGCTGCTTTTTAAAGTTTAATAGACCATCCTTTTCAAAGTCAATGTCAAAAAGCATTTATTCAGTAAAACCAGCAGGGATTATCTTAAAACGTCTTTAATCTAGGTGAATCTAAGCACCAGTTCCGCGCAACCAAGCCTAGAACAACCGGCAAGAAACTTACGGATTGGTTCCTACCGTTGTTTTGTATGATTCTGTTACAAAATAATAATAATGTAAATAATGAAGCTCCAGTGTGGTGCCAATCTAAATGAATGCAAGACAACATAATATACAACAGGCATTCTTCTAGGCTTGGTCGCGAGGAACTGGCGCTTAGATTCACCTAGATTTAAGACGTTTCAAGATGATCCCTGCGGATATTACTGAATAAATGATTTTTGACTTTGACTTTGACAGAAGTTTAAAAAACAGCACACGCTACACTTCAACTATTAGTAATGCTTACAATCTAATGAATTCAAATAAGAGAGTAGTACAGACATTGCAAAACTATATCCTAGCTGTCGATGGGTAGAGCGGTCGGAACATCTGGCCACGCAGATATCTTTAGCTATAATCTTATCTGGATGCTATGTGATGATGACGATAAGCTATTCATTCACAAGTGAGCTGCCCAGACCAGATGTCGGCAGACATTATAAAAACAAAATGTGGTGACGGTAACACACTTCCTCTCTATATGCCCATTAATCGTTGACCTAATTAGAGATCTGAACGTGAAACGTAAACTACAAACGCGAAGGAATTTCATCTTAAAGCGTTTCCTTTTATCCCATAAGCTTATGAAATCGGGACGCATATTGAACGTGAGCACAGCATCCGAGCGTTGGAAAGATATCCGAGATATTCGGATGTAATACAACGTAATTTCTTTGATATTAATTAAAGACCGCACTTGAAAACCAACAAGACAAGACCGTCGCCGCTGCTAAAATACTACCTGGTTTCCTTACGATGCTTTTCTTTACCGTTTTACATTGCTCACATAAATTTTTCGGACAGAAAAATCTATTGGTGCACACCGGATTCGAACCCACGACCTTAGGATCAAAAGGCGGGGTAGGTATAGGTAGGTGTTTAAGTTAAAAGAATACGTCCCGTATTCTAAAACAATATCAAAGTTAAAAAGCAGTTTATTTAGTAATATCCACAGGGATCATCTTGAAACATCTTAAAGTAAGGTAAGTGCACGTTCTGTGCTCAATGCTTAGGTCACATGCCTAAATTTTTAGACACACTTTTAATTAAACCTTTTCCACCAGCATGGTTCAGCATTTTTTTAGAATATACGCCAGCGTCTGCTAAAAATACCACAGCTTTAGGATTAGTACGCAATCACAAAAGCAGCACCAGCAAAAAAGCTTTATTTTTGCAAAGCTCTAGGTTAACATTATATAATGCAAAATCATATATTATTCGTTATGTAAACTGACCTTTATTTTGTGCTACAAAATTCTGTTTTTAGCCAAGTTTTAATCCATCAGCGCTGCTATCGGATACAGACGGAACTAGCTTTATGAAGGTTCCTGCTTCATAGAACCTTTCGTGTTGAGGTTCCCGTAAAGTTGCGAGGGGTTGGTGAAGTTGCCGCCTTACTAGTATCTCTTAGTTCGACTACCCTCGCATAGATGGCGCTGGCAGTTACACTGCCAAATGATGTAACACTCAATGCTTATATTTCCTACAAAAATGTTGATGTGAAATAAATGATGAGTTTTTAAATAAATAAATAGGGTGTCGGTGAAACTACAGGCACATGAGGCTTAACACCTATATATATCAGGTTGATGGTCGCTATGGAGTGCATCGTAGGGCACGTTTCTAACGAGTGTGACCTACGAGGCAATACTTTGTTATAGGCGATAGTAACCACTTAACATCAGGTGGGCCATCTGCTTGTTTCAACGGCAAGTTGTATAAAAAAAAGTTTGTTTTTTAATAATAATATAATATAATAAATAATAATGTTGGACAATCCACACAGCATCATCTAGCCCCAAGCTAAGCAGAGCTTGTGTTATGGGGACTAGATGACTGATATACTTAATACAATACATTATATATATAGATAATTTTTATTATACATAGAAACACTCAGAACACCCGGAATAAATATTTGCAGATCGTACAAACATTTTCCCGCCTTGGGATAAATGTTTGTACGATCTGCAAATATTTATTTCATCGAATCCGCAACCTCTGCGTCGCAGGCGGACATTCGCCCGCCGCGCCACATCGGTCGTCGTTTGTAAATACATGCTTAGAATATAATATAACACCTAGACAGAACAAACGTCTATATTCATCACACAAATGTTTGTCCTCGGTGAGGATCGAACCCACAACCTACAACTCAGAAGGAAGACCTACTACTTAATGAGTTATGCAAACTTAGATAAAAATAAAAATCAACGAGACAATAACTCAACGTATCGTTCATCAACATTTCGTTTGTTATCTCAAAATATTAGACAAGAGAAGATAATCTGTAATTTAATGAGATTTATCTATCATAACAGTATAAAATGTAAAGATCAAAGCCCCTTTGTTTTGATATCGCTATCTTGCAAGATTTCCCTAAAGATTGCCGACAGCCGACAGCTTTACGGCCCACGTCATCGCCCCTCTTAAATTCGGGATAAACAATACGATACTAATTTCCGATGGGCTGTGTCGATAGCTTATTGAATTATAATCATAACTTTTAAAATGTAAATAGGTATTTTATCAGTTCTCTGGTTTCTGGTCAAACTTCTCTCAGTTTGGGGCCAGATGCCGCTGTTTTAAAAGTTCGCCTTTAAATAACGTATCCTTGACTATAATCTATTATAATTATAAGAATCTACTAAGAATGGAATCCCTAAAATTCGATCCTTCAACTGGGTTTGAAGTTTGTACAATTCCGAGACCCTCCAGATTTTTTAAATTCTATCTGGGCGTCTTGTAGAAGCGTCACGTGATCTTTAGGGCTGGTGGGTATTTGGCTCGGCATGGCAATGCAGCCGGCGGCTTGCTTTGTAAGTATATATATATATTTTTTTTCATTGATTAGTGACGATGAAGCAGGACGGTCTACAAGACACCTATTTTCTCTTGCCTTAAAGAGATTCAAATTATAGTGTTCAGGAAAAACAGACGCTGGCAATGAATTCCACTCCTTAGCGGTTCGCATGATGAAGGTGGAATCGAAACGCTTGGTACGAATGGGAGGTATGTTTACCTTTTTTTTAAGATGGAAAGGACATGGTGGTATGAGATCGTGTAGTTCCTGGGCACATTCACTGTACAAACTAAAAATGTTCATCTGCTTGTGTCGCTGAGCGTACGAGCCGCGCTTATCTACTTGTTTTGTTCGGAACGGAACTCAATTTGTCTGGGTCAAAGCAACACTCGAGATCTCAAGGGACTTTCTCCGATTGAAGGTTCTTGAAGGGTGAAACACGCTCATGTACTGTTAAATACAAACTGTAGATGATGTCTTTTATTCAGACATATTTACAGATGCTTGGTGATAAATAAGAATATTCAGAAATAATGATCAAGTCAGGCTTATTCTTATCTGTCACTGAGGGTTCCACTAGCTAAAATGCTTGATAAAGTCTAGAGATAAGTCAGTCTAGAGATAAATAATAAATAAATAAATTATTAATTATTCTTTATTCTTTGTGTCAAAAAACGATAGCTCTGTCGAACACCAGACTCAACGGAGAAAATAAGCTTGACACAAACTTGGAGTTGAAATTTTTAGTTTTCTTTGTTAAACATTTATCGATAACAAGTTTAAATAAAAATAGACAAGTCCGTGGGCTCACTATGATCCAATTGTCATCGTTATCCATAATTCCAAAGAGTTCTGATGTCCACCTCTTCCATCAACCAAGATAGATACCTATTCTATCTAGAAGTTGCACTTTCTATATTGCTTTCATTCCCTCGCGTCTCCTTTAGCGCTCGGCCACGAGCACAATAAATACAGCTGTGAATGGCAAACGAAAAAGACCCCTAAGTATTGGTGAGCTGGTCAGGCGGCTCATGCTTTAACCCACCGTCAGGAGTGAACAGTTCTTAAAAATCCATCATTTTATTTTTTATCATTTTTACACAACGTTGTTGATGTTGAACTAAGCATAGATGGTTCTATGGGAACCAGATGACTGATAAAATACTTATTAACATTAATACGTTTATTTTGTAAATACATTCATTGAATACAATATAGCATTATTTATATTGTAACTTCACTTTAACTTAGTCGATTGCGGTCAAACTCAATTCTAAATATATAATTCTTTTTATACAATTTATTGAATACATTTTCAGGCACATGAGTCTCAACACCTGTCTGTCCAGGTTGATGGACGCAGAGCAGTACATCGTAGAGCACGTTTCTTACAAAAGTGACTTGCGATGCAATGCTTTGGTGATGGTAACCACTTATAGCATCAGATGGGCTATATGGTTGTTCCATCAGGAAGTCGTATAAAAAAAACATACAACATTTTTTATGTAATCATTTTCTTCTAACTACTTAAAAGTTTTTCTCGGAGCTTCGAACTCAATGTTCGATTAATAAGTGTTTCCTTATTCCCCGGAACACGTAATGGGGTGTTAATTAATGTAAACATTCGTTTCCTGGTGTCTCCCTCTTCCAGGAACAAACTTTAGTCAGGAAACTTAATTTACTCGGACAATCCATTGCAATAAAATGTTCAGATGGGCAAACTTTAAAATTATAAAAATATATACGATCAAGACAAGTAGAATCACAGGGATAACATTGAATACTTATAATACTCTGGTGTTGCAGGCGTCCATAGGCTACGGTAACTGCTGTCCATCAGGTGGTCCGTAAGCTTGTTTGTCAACTTTGTTGTATAACAAAATAAAAAAAAAATACTTCTTACAAACTAGGCGAATGTAAGCGCCTGATCAAAAAGTGAGTCATCTGCATGTTCCATCATTTTATCTCATAAGAAAGTAGAGTCAGATGACTATTGTTTACACAGAAACTTTCAGCTCAAGCTTAATAATTTTAATTTGTTACAGGTACGTTTTCAAGCTCCTTCTCGTCACTTTCCGATGTGTAAGTTTACAATGACAATGAGGGAGAATCATGCCATGTTTAACAAACAAGAACATTGTTCTCAAGACTGGATACAATTACACTCTTCTTTTCGTTCATCGTTTGGTTGTGATGTAAAAAATACTGTTGCAATTGTGTAAGTAAAACAAGTGACTTTACCTGTCATGAACGGGTCCTTGCCACTGTCACATTGAAAATGTTTAAATCATTACTAAAAATTTAGGTTTCGGAAGACTGTGATTACAAGATAGTCTGTTATAAAAAGGTATCCTATGTCCCCAGAATGCAAACTATCGCAGTTCTAAGTTTCACCTAGACCTAGAGTCGTTTTCACAGCCGTGCCATCCAGGCTGTGAAAACGTAAAAACCGACAAGACTCAGTAGTTCCAAAAAACTTGAAACCTGTTATTTTAGCCATTAAATCACTATTAGCCGCAATTCGATAAATAGCCGATACTTAGCCAAACCATCAATTAGCTAATAGGCGCCTGTCTGCCATCTACCATGCATCATTTAATTGTCTCACGCTGGCTTTTAACCCACATGTGTCATGGAAAAGTAAATAAATAGACTATCAGGGAAAACATTGATTAAAAAAACTTGTGCTCATTTGGCAGAACGCCTGACGGTCACGTGTCTATTTTTATAAGCACACGCACGCAGAGTTCATTCATACACCTTTTAAATTTAGAACGCTATGGTTTATTGTGGCAACGATCACGATCAGTTGGGTGCGGACCGTGGGTGTGAGCGGATGCCGTCGATCCCATGATGACGACGCGATGCGATTAGATCATTGCGGAGGTCACCATCGAATTTAGACAATATTTATTACTCATTCTTTAAATACCCAATCGCGCCTACTCATAAGGCCTTGTATGGCATCAAAGGTATTTTCTAAGTAATCAAGGAATATCGAGGACATTCGATATAAGAGCAACATAATCTTCTTAAACTATTTAGTTAGACAATATTCACATACTATAATATTACTTAATATAGTGTTCTGTATGAAGTCAGTCTTACACCTAAAGTCGACGAGGCATCAATGACTGTTCTCACCCTCGATCATTTTCTAACATTTGAAACGCTTAGGCTATCTTAATCGGCCACGGATCGCGCTGCGCAAGCTCGCCGGCGGCGGCGGCGGCGTCTATTTGATTGATTGCCTGCAGACAGATATATTTACAGCTTCTACAAATAAAATACTTTATCAAATTACGATGTTTTTGGCTCGCGTCGTGTAGTAGTGCTGACAAATGAATGGAATGGCTAGTTGGACGCCGTTCATTGTTTTGATCGTAAAACTTACTGACAGTCGTTGCAGCTGTGCATAAGCTTGAAACGGGGTAGTCTAGGTATGTCTGAGGCTGTACACACTCTATTAACGATTGCGCTTGTAGGAGAGCTTAAATGTATGGGTTTGGCATAAGCTGTTGCAACGCTAACGTAACGTTCCATTTATTGTTAAAGAATATATCATAGCATGCATTAAAAAGTGCGTTACAGATGTAGAAATAGAACCATTTCGTTAGAAAGAATACAATACAAAACCTAGACACAGGTCAAATAGTTCTTCACACAAATGCATGTCCTCAGTAGAGATCGAATCCACTACCTACAGAGCAAAAGGCAGAGTTACTACCATGCCAGCTAGTTACGAGCCACATCGTCTGCCTATCTAGCATCTATTATCATTATAAATTATATGCAACAGAAAAAACCCAAAGTTATTAATACGTAAAAAGTAATCAACATGTCAAAACAACTTTGGCTTTGTGGAAATGTTTTCATTTCGAAGAAGCTGACTTGAAAAGTGACAAAGATGAATTCGCTGAAAAGTCCTTAGGAGGCCGACGCTAACATTTCTTTTGAGTTATTTCCGGGTAATTTGCTGTACAGAACTGTAATCATTTTGGAGTGGCTTTTCTGATACATTTAAATTATTGTATTATAAATCATGTGTAATAGAAAGTTTTGCAAAACTAAAGACTAAGATACTTTTTGGGGTCTCCACAATACATGACGGAAAAAAAATGACGTCACTGTCAAGCCAAAAGTTCAGGAACCATTTGCCGTTCAGACTTAGATTAAAATCAGCAACGAATGTACCATTCCAAATCCATTTTCGCTGTACTATCAGATTTCTCAGCGTGTTAAAGTTTTATTTGGTCACTTTATGCCACTCCCGTGCATGACACGTCATGCCACGTTTCCGTAATCTAATACGTCCATTACATCGGCGTCGCGCACAGTGCACAAAGCGCACGTTACTTCGACCGGTGGCGGCGGCAGCGGCGGCCTGCCTGCAATGCGATAAATCCAATCCGATTTTGATATGACACGAGTCACCTCTGACTTACTCTGTGACGCTATATTTGTTTTAATCATAGGTTTTAATTTGAACTGATCTGTCACTCCTTTGGAAACGAACAGATAATGTGTTGCAGTCCTTTGAAGAATAATACCGTTCTCAATCAAGGGTTTCATCTCATTTACAAATTAGTCGTGAAGCTGGTAAATTCTGTTAGCTAGCGATTTGACTCACGTGATGCTATTTTCAATGGGGCATTGGAGATTGAATATAAAATTAGCAGATTAACAAGCATATGGCCCACCTGATGTTAAGTGGTTACCATCGCCTATAACAAAGCATTGTCTTTTAGGTTAGAACGTAACCTACAATATACTGCTCTGCGTCTGTTCATCAACCAGAGGCATACATGTGTTTAGACTCATGTGTCTGTAATATCACCGGCACCACTATTGGCGGCAGAATAGGCATAATGGTAGTACCTACTTTCCTGGACGAGCCCTTCACTAAGAGCTTTACTACTACTAAATTTATTTTAAATTTACTCTAAATTTCCTTCATAAATTTAAATATAATCTGAAAATGTCAAGTATCTTCGATCAGCGTTTTTGTTGCGCGTTATCTATGTCAGTCAGTCAGATCATCTTATAATTGTTAATAGTATCGGAACACCACGAGACTACGTCTATGTTGCAACATAGTCAAAATGCCGGGAAAACAACTAAAAAAGTAAATATGCAATAAATACCCGTGTGATAGAAGTGTTCAATATTGATTATATAAGTTTGGTCCAGAACGCACAATGAAATAAAGTTCAACGTTATTCCTTGTATTGAATGTGAAAACGATGAATGGAATATTTCGATAGGTATCGAATAGAAATCAAGAACACAAAGGTCCTTCAATATTCCCATCACTAGGCAGTTCCGGCGGCCGAATGCGGCGGAATAAATCAATTAAACCAATTGTTCCGGCTTTCCACGGAGTTACGTTTGAATCTCGTTTTCGACAGTTTTCAACCCGTAATAAATAAAGTTACGGTTGACGGTTATGCCGACGTGAACAACTGAAACATTCTTGACTAGACGCAAGAATTCACGGAGTTCCAATTGTGAATACTAATGATGTAAACTTTGTTTGATGCTAAAACTATTTCTAAGTATAGATTTGTGGCTCACGGTTGTATAGTTTAGCCGATTAAACAAAGCCGACCGGTGACATTAGGGTACGTAATATATTTTTTACGACATCGTAACAGTATGGACGCACCTGGACACAGACGAGACGCACAGGACAGAAGGCTTACATAAAATTACGGAGTCCTATTAACACTTGCATGTTTAGTAGTAGTAGAGCTCTTAGTGAAGGGTTCGACAGGGAAAGTACTACCTCCATCATGGTGGTAGTATTTCGCCTTATTATTTATGCCTATTTCTGCGATTAAGCGGCGTTGCTGTGTTCCGGTTTGAAGGGTATAGAAACTTGCCTACGTCTGGCGTTAAGTGGCTGCCTATAGGCACATGCGACTTAACGCCAGACGTAGGCCACGTTCGTAATAAATGAGACCTGAGGCAATATTTAGCTTTAGGTGACGGTTACCACTTACCATCAGGTGTACCATCTACTTGTTCCATGAGTATGTGGTATAAAAAATAATATTATGGTAAGTTTAATGATTCTATGGCAAGTCTGTAATGCATGCATATACCATACATAAAAAGTACAAGGCCGCAAGATAACAACAAATCAAAATATTCAAATTCACCGATCTTTAAGACGATTCTAAGTGATATTTAAGGTTTCAATGAATAAATGCCTCTTATTTTATTGCTGCTTTTTGACCCAGCGATAAAACTGTGTATTCCATGTGAAAAACTATGGTGAAATTGATCCTTAACCTCAGGTGGTACAAACTTTATGTAGGGATTTTTTTATATAGAGCTGAATCGAGCCTTGTACGTTATCCTATCCTACTGTAAATATTATATAAGTTTTGATCTTTATGATTCAATCATACCACAGCTGAACCAATTTAGATTTAACTTGGTATACATACTACAGTTTATGTCCTACTTTTTATTTTAGTACCACGCAATGGAAGATGCGTTTACGAGCTGCAATAAATACCGTAAAAGTCGCCAAATTATCAGATATACTTGAAATCAATTCTGTATATTTCAGTAAACGTAAACAACTCGTAAACTAGAGAAGCCGAATTGTCGCAGTTAGAATAGAACATTAGGTAAGTACGTAGCTACTAAAGTACAGATTCAGTCCAGTCCGGGTCAGGCTGTGCTTTTATTTCACAGTACATTTATTTGCTGAAAGACTCTCGTTCTTATTTATTGCCGGTTAGTTCGCCGCAAGAAATACGAATGTTTTCCAGACAGGTTTATATGCAGGGTTCTTGCCTTGCTGCTTTCATTGAAAGTTAGTTACTTTTCAAAGTCAAATTAATAATAATAATAATGCTGGACAATCCACACAGCATCATCTAGCCCCAAGCTAAGCAGAGCTTGTGTTATGGGTACTAGATGACTGATAAACTTAACACAATATATTAAATGCATAGATATTTTTTATTATACATAGAAAATACCCAGAACACCCGGAATAAATATTTGCAGATCGTACAAACATTTATCCCAAGGCGGGAATCGCACCCGCAACCTTCTGCGTCGCAGGCGGACGTTCGCCCGCCACGCCACATCGGTCGTCAATTGGTATAATTTATTAAATTAAATCTTAAAGATAACTACAAATTGTTTTAGAGATAGGATAATGATAAAGAATTTATTATTGTCAAATAAGAGTTAGGTTAATAGGCGTCAGCTCGGCGTGACCAAACTTAGAAGACCAAGCAAGATACTAACGGCTATCGTATCGTGGTACGGCGCCGGCGCGCCAACGTAACCAAAGTCACTTATTGGTTGTGCACTTTATGGACAGTCAAAAACACCCAGTCGTCTGTTTCCAACTCAGTCCCATTTCAGCCCCCGTCTCTTCAAAATGAATGCTTGTGAAAATCCTCTTTCAGCTTTTAGTCACAATCAGTGCTGGAACCGTAGTATAAGACAAAAATACAGAGCGGCCCTTAAAATGAAATTGGAGTGAACGCAGGCCGTGAGCCGATAGGTGGCGCCCCGTACAGAGGCCAATCAAAGCAACTGCCTCCGGGCGGCTATTCAATTAGAAATACTCTTGCGCTGCTTGTGGGACAAGAGAACCGCGTTTTTAATCGTGTAAAAAAAGAAAAAGGCTCACTTTATTGTGAAATTGTGATAGTGAATTGCACATTATTGTATAAATTTCACATAACAAACTACGCTTAATAGCAATAAGCTATTACTAGGATATATTGTTTTTTCTCTGTAAGTGAATTTGTGAATTTTTTGAGAAAATAAATGATTACACGTAATAATAATAACAATTAACTGAAAAGATATATCATTCTTATGTCATACAGAATAACGTGGAAAGTTATTTTGAAGTTGCTATAACTTTCTGATCTTCATTGTTTCAAGATTATCTTTCACAATCTTAGGCCCGTTTGCACAACAATCTGATTTAATTTTATTTAGTTTACCAAGATAAACATGTTTAGCGTAAACGTAATAGCGAATTCGGCTAAAAAACACCAAGCTTCTAGTATAATTTTAAATTGTAAAGCAAAAAAAGTATTATTTTTTCATAACGATACAAACTGATCAGTTTTGCAGGCTGACTATACTAGCTCGCTCCTGTGACTTACGCCGGGCACAGTATAAAATTCTCTATCAGGGCTCGTCGCGCGGCGCGGGAACTAGCAGCGGTAGGTAAATTGGGTCGCTCAGATAATCCGTCTTGTGACCTTTCATTTCTTCAAATGCTTGCCTTTTACTGCCTCAGACGGAGCCTAGATTGTCTTTGCTGTAAAAGTAAATTCTATTAAGATTGCTTTCGATAAAATATTTGTCGTGGTGGATGCAGATTCGTTTTAAATGTGCTGTTATCAAGAGCTTTGAATGTTCGAAACCAACCGAAGTGATGTTTATTTAACTAGAATGTGAATTCAGCTGCAAATAAATTTAATGGCCATTGAAACGAAGAATTTTGTAGGTACGATTAAAAAATTCGAAGAAAATATAAGTCTAAAATGTCAAACTGTCAAAAACATAGCGAATTGCCGTTCGTCCTAAAAAGGTCCATTCTCATTTTCCTCAAACTTACTCCTAGGCTTGAAGATTCAGGATATTCAACCATTAAAGCCATTCTTCTTCTTCTTTCGTGTCATTAAAACATTTAGATGTTATTAGAATAGTATTTAGCCACTACTATTGCGTTGTCTGTGGCGTTGTTAAGCTCGTCCCTTGTGCAGGTGGCGGGGCACAAGGGACAGATAAGCCATTAAACGGGTATGATAGCTAAAAACTTCCTTCCATGAACATCACTAGCTACGTGTGAAAAGTTATTAGTTTTTCGCTGAATAACTATTTGCTATGCGTGTATTATTATTATTATTCAAAACGATGCATAACTAAACCGATCGTATGATACATTTATTGTCATTAATTAGAGCCAAGCGTAGGCATAACATTCGCACACCGGTTCATACACGAATGTGCCTTGGTACGATCTGTAACATGGTAGCTTGGTACATTCCTGTAACATGCGACCCCATTGAGGCATCAAGTTTATCGGTTATTGATACCGGTCCACACATAAAAACAAATTGTTTTGTGTATGCTGACGCCCGCGGCGATCAGTCGTTGGGTTTTACTATGCGATGGGGAGACGAGTGGCCCAGTTCGAAAAGCTTTTTGTTATTTAAATTTGCAAATTGAGAACTGCGGCACTATGTTGATTGATTTACTTATAACTTGGTTATGTTTAACATGTTATTTCAAAATGTTGACTTTTCTATATTGCAAAAAGCCGTGGAATCATTCCACCTTCTCTAAGGAATACCTACCCACATAGACCTCCATTCAGGTAACAGACCATCAAAGCGGTAGCGAGAGGCTGAAAGAGCAGATAATACTTACCTGGCTGAGTCTTTTCACTTATAAACATACATACATATTTAGTAGGCAATAAACTGGGACCACGGGTTTCCACTTGCTAAGATATTTATTTGCTAATCTATAGCACTTATAAAAATATGTGTCTTGCCTGACTGAACAGATAAACAACGTACAGCTTAAACCACTGGTGCTTGAACATTTCAGGATATATTCGTCTTGGTGCGTAGAGAAGTACTAAGAAAAGAATTCTCGAAATTGGACACCTAAATAGGTTGAAATTTGTATGAAAATAACTTCACTCGGGCGAAGTCGCGCACATTTCGTTCGTTTCTTATATAACTCGATACGCTCGTTCGTGTATTTAAAGCACTCTTAATCTCTCCCAACGAATTTTTTTCGTTCCGTTTTGGAGCATAAGGTACCTCAATAAGTTCTATTCCGCGACGCCTTCAAGGCTTCAGATATATTTATGCCGGGGGCGTAATAAAACAGTTTTGCGCGTGCCCGCGACGCGTGCGGTGTCTCTTTACGATTTCTTTATCTGAAAGGTATGTGCTTGAAATTTTTTGAATGTTTTATTTTCAGCCCTCGAAGGTCTTCGTGTTTGTACTTTGCATAGAAACGGTTGACAAGGTTGCCAAATGAAGATTACAGTTTTTGCAAAAATCTAAGCCTAAATTCTTAATTCTGTAGAAATACAAGCCTAAGTAGATTCTTAAAAAAAAACTTTCAATGGTTCACCCAATGGACAGTGGATAAGAACCGGCTTATGTAAGTACCTAAAAGGTACTATTTTAAATGAAATGGCTATTACTCGCTCAATAAAAAAGTAAATAAAACATAGTATAAGTAAAGATAAGTGGGAATGTGTCTAGAGAGGGATAGAGGGGTAGTCAGGAGCACAAAGAAATCTGAGGGAGGCGCACTTCGCCTGGAGATTCACCTTTCCCAGACTTAATATAAATAACCATTGATATAAATTGATATGTTTATTAAAATAATTTATTCGTTTTGTCATGTTAGTAAATCACAAAGATTTTATATTATCCCAAAAGTTATGCCCGAGTGTGATATGAACCCACGATCCTCCTGCTCGGGGGCATAACTTTTTGGATAATATCAAAGTATTAAGATATTGTATAAAACACCTGAAAAACTGACCTTTGAGCTAAAAACTGTATTCAAGAAGCGAACTTACCCTTTTAGCAAGTGCTAAGTGAGTTTGGAGTTTGTGGAGTCAAAACCTTGAGCGAATGGTGCGAGCTGAATACTAAACATTTGCTTTTTACAGAATTCCGATGATAACTGAGGGCTAGGGTAATTTGGTGAATTCATTTCTAGAGCAGAATTTTTTTAAATACTAGATGAGTGTTTGATTTAAATTTTTTTCTTCTAGCTCTCGTGTTTTCTTTTGAAAATCTCTCCCTTACATGGTTACCAGTTAAAATCAGGTGGACCATCTGCTTGTTCAAACTAAGTTCAGTAAAAAAAACTTGAGGAAACTAGTCGCTTCTAACCGCGGCAATAGGTTTGCAACCACGTATGCACGTCTATGAATTGGATATTGGGTACCTACTTGGTAACTAACAGATCTGAGTGGATGTATGTATACTATTTCATTTCATATATCTAGACTAGAGGATTACCTCATTAAATATACAAAAGTCGATAAAACGGTTGCAACACAAAGTCAGAAGTAAAAGGTGAGTAATTTACCCTGCGGCTTCGCGAGTTGAGTTTAAAGTTGATTAATCGGTTCCTTTCTACGAGTTCTCAGTCTGAAATTAATTTATTTTATCTCAAAGTAATGAAAAATTGATCTCATCATTCAGGCTTCTACAAAAATAATACAGAAAATGAAATTCCATGCCCAAATTGCTTGAATTAAATTATTTTTGAAACAAAGGTAATCCTGGTAGGTAATATTTCTAGTTGCTAATTTTAATATCATTATCAGTCCTTGTAAAGAAGCTGAAAATTGGCCTTTTTTATACATTTCCAGGAAGAACGGTTTGAGGTTTTGTCGCTCCATCGGATGGAGAGGCGTGGGTATCTTGTAGTTTACCCACGTTAGGAACGTGCCCTACGATGCACTACTCTGCATCTACCTACCTGAGGCATACAGGTGCGAATCCTCATCTGTCTGTAATTTTTGATTATCGTTTCTACGAGATATATGGCTTACCTAATGCTACTCAGCTTGCTGATTTTGAAAGTGATGTCGGTGTCCTTAGTTCTACAGATTTCCTAATTTCTGATTCTATCACGTAGTTTCAACATAAACGAACGGATTCCATTATACTCGGCCCGGCGTTGTCGCGTATTGTTTGGCTCGCGGAAAGATAACGGCTTTTGTGCTTAGTAATTATGATTACAAGATGATGATTATCTGCTTCTCAGATAACGTTTTTAATTGGAGGCTGCATCTGAAGGTTGAAGGTTTTCGTGAAAGCAGCCGACTTTTCTTGTGTTGTCAAGGGTCTGAAAAATAGTAGCCTCTCATTTTTTTGCAGTAACGTAAAACACAAGTAACTTATTATTTTACTAATCTATTCTGTTCCATTTTTTGGCTCAAAAACTAAGGGAAAATCTACTTCGTATTATAAAGCACGGTAAAATTGGCCTATCCAACTGCTTCGTTCTGAAGAACGTTTTACAATATTTAAAGGAGTATTCAGTCTTCCAGACTACCCAAAATAGTTCAATTTGCACTCTCTAATTTCGTGCTGGTTAATTTGGCAGAGTCGGCTTGCAAATTGGCTGAAATCGTTCACGAACTGCCGCTGGTGCTGGAAACTCCGTTACTCAAACAGCCAATAACCGAACTAACTAATATTTCACGATGAGTAATCAGTTGCCAATGGCTAAGCATTATATTACCACAGGGTGCAGGTATATAAGTTAACAGTCAGTGCACAATTGCATTGAAATTATTTATGTACTTGTTAAAATCATCAAAAAACTTGCCTTATAGTCAAAGTCAAAAAGCATTTATTCAGTAATATCCGCAGGGATCATCTTGAAACGTCTTAAATCTAGGTGAATCTAAGCGCCAGTTCTTCGCGACCTATAATAAAATAAGAAATATTTTTCTAGTTATTCAGACAAGTATTTTCTTATTTATCACTAGACAAACACGCGCGACATCATCCGCTCGCTGTTATTTTATGATTATGATGAAATCTTAGTGAAATATACCCCTTAAACCTGTATGAAAATTACTTAACGCTAGCAAAGTCAAATAGCGGTGACTTTGTTAACGTTAAGTCATTTTCACCAGTCAAATTTACGAACTTAAACGTAGTAGTACGATCCCAGCTGTTTGAGCGTGGGCCTCTACGTTTTAGTTTGGAACTTCATACATTTGTAACAGTTTAGGAGATGTGCTCTCGGGGAAAAGTTTGACTCTATCTAAACATAGCTTTATTAGGAACAACTTTCTGGGAGCAAAGTTTAATCCCATGTCTTATATTCTTATTTATTTCGGTTTAAAAAACAACTACACTGATAGCGAAGGACGCCTTCTTTTTTAGGGTTCCGTACCCAAAGGGTAAAACGGGACCCTATTACTAAGATTCCGCTGTATGTCTGTCCGTCTGTCACCATTCTTTATCTCATGAACCGTGATAGTTAGAGAGTTGAAATTTACACAGCTATAACTAAAAACGGAATAAAATAAATATTTAAGGGGGCTCTCATACAACAATTTTTGTCGTTTTTATTATAGATAATGGTACTGAACCCTTTGTGCTCGAGTCCCACTCGCACTTGGCCGGTTGTTTTAAAACGGTGTACGAAGTGTACTGTAGTGGCTTAGAATAGGAACTTTCATGGATATCGTAAGATGCGGTTAAGGAAACATACTAAGCTGCAGCGTCACCTGAATACCTAACACCAACACTGTGGTTCACCAATCCGCTTGCCAAGCGTGGTGACTACGGCAACACTCCTCTTTAAATATGGAGAAGGTCCATGTCCAGCTGTGGACTTATCTAGGAGGATGACGACATCATGACGTACACAATGTTTGCTATGTCTATTCGATGCAAAAAAATAATCAAATTTTTCCTCTTTATAATATTAGTATAGATAAGTAGAATAAAGGTTACGAAAGAATCATTGCTAAAATATGTTACGAAAAATCCTTCATAGGTTACATAGACAGCGACCATGTACCATCGAGTAGGAAGCTAGTTTGTTTAAAATTTAAATAGTTTTTATTTATATTGCAAATCTCGCAAAACAACTTGTGCTAGCTTGAATTGTCTTCAAACAATATTTGCCAGCATTATCGTTATTTGCATCCTTATTTTTATTATGGACGTAAAATTGTTTCTAACTTCCGTCAGTTGAATCCGATCCGCGGCCTTATCACGTATCTTGCAGAAGCAAAGCAATAGCAATAATCGCGCAATTTTTGCTTCCAAATCGCTAATTCGTATTATCTATCGGCCATAACCAAGGCAATGCAAACTATCGACAGTGCTGCCTCTACCGGACAATCCGTAACTCAAATAATGCATTCTTCTCTAGCGCCGTTCGAAGTTTTGGTATTACGAATGGCTTTTGAGAACAAAACGATAGCAATTATGAAGCAATTGGAACTGTCAAAGAGCAAGAACCTTTTCTTTGATTGTTTCATGATTGTTTTGATAGTTCGCAACAAAATACTGTAGTTTAAAATAGATTATAGTGTATAATCCCGCGTATTTGCTTACAAAATTTGTTTTTAATATAAGATACCAACGTAGTACGAGTGCAAGTGTTAAATTAGAATTACTTGTTAATTTGAGATATCCACACTGACTGACCTACTTCGCCCAATTCATTCCACTTCATAGTCACAATGCACTTAAACATCTTGTTGTACTTAAAGAGCTCCACACCACACCATTTTTTATAGAATTCGCATCGTAAACAAAACAAAATTCCATTAGAGTTTCGTTCGACACATCTGTTTGACATTACACTTAGTTTCAATGGTTGCTACTTGAACGCGATGGCGCTAGTATCGTTGCGATAAGTGCATTTTAACAACCAGCGAGCGATTAGCAATTGGTTCCGTTCGTAATACCATTTCTTTTTGCGTCTAGCAAACGATGGCACGATAGCTGCGCGATTATTATACAATTTTTGCGGATCGCAAATATTAGCTGATAGCCCCGCCGACCTTCATCGTCGCAATACGGCCGGTCTACGAGCGTAGCTCCCGGCGTAGCAGTGACTTCGCGTGACTCGGCCGCGTAGCGCGCTGCTACGCTGCCTCTACGAAGATTTCGTGTAGCTATTGTTTTGTAAACTTTTGACATCGAGAAAAAAAACTAAAAAGTAGTCACTAGGGTGTTTCAATTGCAATGAATCTGTGGGCTTTGATAAAATGTGGTAGTGTAAAAGTGTTCGTTTACTTGGTAAAAGTTTTTTAATTAAACTCTAACTAAAGACTACAATTGCAGTTTGTTTTCATTCTTACTCTTTTGTAATTATTTTTTCTTGTAGAACTATTGCGCTTAATTGCAAAAAAATTCAATCAGTGTTTGTATTTCCAACACGGCTTACATTTTTTCCGTTTATTCAACAGTATTGTCTGGTGGCTTCGCTCGGTTTAACGTGTCCCAGAGTTTATAACATGACACAAAGTTATTAAAAGCAGTGTTTTTATCATTGTTGTGAATTAATTATTGGCACAGCATGAAGTGAACACGTAAATGTAATGTTCAGACGTGCCTCAGACTACCTCTGTTGTACAACATCATCTAAGTATCTTGTGAACCAAGAGTACTGGCAATAGCGCTAATAAAAAAATAAAACTACAGACATTTAGACCATTGCGCACTACATAGTATGTACTACAAAGACGTACCTCAATAATATATCGAACAGTAGCAGTCAAAGTTGTTTTTGAAAGGGGATTCCGTTCTAAATATTTTAGAGGATCTTCCATTGTGTAATATTGTGATATGCCTACCTCATTTGACTTTTTCAAGTATCTTGATTACCATATTTGTGAGGTATTGTACTCGTGGGTTAATCCAAGTATTGCTTTGTGATGTGAAAGTGAGGATGGTGGAAGGTCAGAGTCCTGGCGTTTTCTTCTCCGGCGCCAACGGCACGGGCTACCGCCTGTCGGTGCGAGGAGTGCGGACCTTGAGGAGTTTCCTCCGAGACCACGGAGCCGACTGCGTCAGGCAGTTCATGCAGGTAGCTTCTAAATTCTTGTGTCTGCTAAACGTAGCCGGTCACTTTAGTTTAAAAGTAGAACTTCTTTCACGTCGTGATCTTTTCAAAGCTTCTTCTGAATTGACTTTTAGGAATTTCACACATAATTCACTCCAGATTTCATGCTTCTTGGAAACAAATTGAAATAAACTCACGACTCCTTTAGGCACGGTAGACAGCTTTCGAGGACCACGTACCGATTTCATGCATTTCGATTTTTTACAATAAAAAGTCACATGAGTTTCGTGAGAACATACCAAACTTGTAACAAGCTGTAAGTTTCTGGATGGTCACTTGGAACACCTAGATTCACCTAACTTTAAATGTGAATCAAAGTAATCTTATCATCTTAATTCAATAAATACTTGAAGTTCGCTTTCTGTCTAGGTGTTTTGCTGTATTCTAAGTATGTTTTAACAAAAAATATAAGTATTATATCAGTCATCTGGTTCCAAGTACAAGTTTGAGGCTAGACGGTGTTGTGTAAAATGTCCAGACATATTTATTACTAGCGTAACGTCCGCGAATTCGCCCGCATGACGTTGTTATCATAAAAATTTCAACCTCCGTTGTAAACGTTTAGAGGTTAAATTTCAGGAATTCCTTTCTTATTTCTCTTCTACGCATGAAGACAAAATATACCCTGAAAATTTGATGTCTCTACGACCAGTGGTTTAGGCTGTGCGTTGTTTATATGTCAGTCAGTTGGTCAAACAAACACGTGAAACGATTCAAAATACAAAGATTCTTATAATTGGTATAGATATAGATGAATAACATCACACAAGCGAAGGCACGGGCGTTCTTCTAGTAAAATGTGAATGGTGAGAAGGGTAGTGATCAATATTACAGTGAAAGCAATGCTTTGCAAACAACAGTATTCTATTACCATCGATCACGAACGGCTCGCGTTTCAGGCTTATTGACATATATAACCGACTGCAAGACTTAAAGGGGATTAAGGTCTTGTTTTTGTGTTTTTAACGAAAAAAAAACAAACATGACCTTTTGTATTATCCAGAAAGTTGGGTCTCGAGTGGGGTTTGATCCTTTATTGTACCCGTTGATTGATTGAGTTTTAGGAATCTCTCTTTAAGAACACCTCTACGCACCAAGACGAAAATTCAATGAAAATTTCAAGTCCTTACCAGAGGTTTAGACTGTGCTTTGTCTACATAATCATCAGTCAATCAGGACAAAGATTCTTATAATTGGTTTAGATAGAAAGTGCGTGTTGAAGGACAGTAATAATAATAATAATGCTGGACAATCCATATATACATAGAAAATATCCAGAACACCCGGAATAAATATTTGCAGATCGTACCAACATTTATCCCAAGGCGGGAATCGAATCCGCAACCTCTGCGTCGCAGTACAGTACAGTATTCATATTATCCATCCATAGACATTCCATCACCACCGTTTTCCACATCACCCTCATGTGAGGGTGATGTGGAATGTGTGTGTGTGTGTATGTGTGTGTGTGTGTGTGTGTGTGTGTGTGTGTGTGTGTAGTGTGGGAATGTGTAGAAGCGCGGTATGTACCGCGCTTCTACACATTCCCACACTCAGATCTTTTGGATCCCATTCTCCTACGAGACTGGTAATATCATTGTCTTATGATACATCTTTTCTAGTTTTAATTTCTAATTATTATTATTTCCATAGTGAAATACAAAAAAACGTCTCGATTGTTGGCACAGATGGCGGGGTCCATTACGTATCTTCAGTCTGTTAAAATTACCACGAATACTGAATTTACTTGAATTTATAATTTTTTTATGAATAAATTATTTTTGTATTGCATTGTTTTGACGTTACGTCAACACGACCATTTGGTATGATTTTTTTGATGTCAGTTGACAAATGACCCAAAGTACATTAACCTCAATTAAAACACCTAGGCCAAAACCTTATCTTCAAGTAAAATCCCCGGATTTTCTTGGACTAAGATTAATGTAAGTGGCTATGGATTAAGGGAAACCGCGATAGAACATCAATGAAAAATGTCCCGCTAAAGGCGGCCTAATGACATCAAATGAGGATAATAGCTGGATTACCACGAAACGTCACGAAGCCTCGAAGCTTTGGAAGCCAGAATCAGTGTGGAAGAGGTAAAGGTGTTTATTAAATACACAATTCATATCCAATATATTTTTTATTCTATTTAAAATTGTAATCTATGAATTTAGTATATTATAAAAAAAAGTACGAAAGTATTTTATCAGCTTAGTAATTACCATAGTACAAGCTTTGCGTAATTTGGGGCTGGATGGCGTTTCGTCAAATGGTTTGTCAGTATTCAGTATTTATTTACCTAAACCATATGTTAAACATCATCAAACTCTCAATTTCATCTACAGTTCTAGTATGTTTTTACAGATGTTTTTTTTGTTCGGTAAGAAAAGGGTAATTGTAAAATAGGCTGAAGCAATTGTAAAACGTGACTTAGCTACGCTTCTCATATGCTGTTGATTTATTTTATGTCAACGAAATACGCATTGCCTTTAATTTTAAGATTACGTGACACGTTGCATGCATCTGTCGTATACATTTTCGGATTTTTCTACAGGTAACTTTTTTTTTATTGTTGGATAGCTAAGCATTTGACTGCCATCACACCTGATGAAAAGTGTAGATGCAGCTTAAGGTGGAGCACGTTTAATCATAATCCACTTGTTCATTCTTGTCTTGAAAACTCCTAAGTTGTAACGTTCCGGAAATACTGACGACGGCAAAGAGTTCCACTCCTCGGCAGTTTGCACTAGAAAAGTGGAAGCAAAACGTTTCGTGCTAAAATATGGGATATCAACCATAAAGGGATGACACCAATCCGTTCGTCGGGTAGTCAGGTAGTACGTCAAATCAAAGCAGTCTTTATTCTATAGTACCACAAAAGTCACTTTGGATCGGATTTACAATAGTCGTCGCTGAATGCAAATTGCTTTCAAACTGACTGTTGACTGAAAAGGAATCAATAATAATAACTTATCATTATAATCATTTTCGCTTCGCGGTTTGAGTTGCTATATTCTTCTAGGCTTGGTCGCGAGGAACTGGCGCTTAGATTCACCTAGATTTAAGACGTTTCAAGATGATCCCTGCGGATATTACTGAATAAATGATTTTTGACTTTGACTTTGCTTTATTAATTTTTAATTTTTTTTGTTACCTCTCTCTGATAAAGCAAGCATGGTCCACCTGTGTTTTCTCACATGTCACGCACGATATCAACGTGTCATACTTCTTTGCGTCCGTCACCCTAATGTATACAAGTGTCAACTTGTAATTTCATGGGCATCCACATATTTCAAATCGAAACACAGTAACCCTGCTTGCTTGGCGATACATATAGCCTATGATACTTGTGTCGAATGTCAGTGTTGCCGTTGTGCCATTATGTTAAGCTGTCACCCGATGCAGATTAAAGCTGTAACTAAAGGAGTAGGTTCTTGATCATTAGGACGTCACTCTCGGTCTAATTGCCTCCGTTGGGGTAATGTTTGCTCCTAATTGTTGCTGGGGCAAATGACACTATTTTTACTATTACTGGTGTTATTGATCTGGTTGTATTGTAAATGATCTTTGTCACTAAATGTGAAGTGCAGAAGACATTCTGCTTGCATTTTCATTCTAAGTTCAGGACAGTTTTACTTATTTTTATTTACTTCAATCTGTAAACGAGTAACATCGAGGGGTTGAAGTTTGTGTTAAAATAACTTCATGCGAACGAAGTCACGTGCCTATCGCTAGTATACCTACGATCGCACCAAGACACTGCTTTCTTTCTTAAGTCACACGAAACTCTTACAAAAACTACAGCAAGATCGATTTAGGTGCTAAGTAGACAAACACTGACTCTAAGTGCTACCCTGAACACATACGGGCTAGATTCTGATGGCGATAGATCAAAGTCGTCTTGAGGAAGCTAAGGAGCTTTGTACACAACAGTGCGCTATATATCGGCTGGGTAGTCTGTTTCCACTGTTTATGTTGGATCTGTATTTGCGAGGCTTGTAGATGAATGTTTACTTAAAACTGAGGTATCTGTGTGTTCAGTCTATGTTGCTAACCGAAGACTTGCTGACTTACGGCTGACGATCGACATCAATCTTTCTCAAAGTGGGCGATAACGTCTCCTTGTGAGCGCTGGAGGCCTAGAGGGGGGCGCTAAAGGGAAAAAGAGGGGATGGCTGATTTGTAATTTCGTCTACTTAATGTATTAAAATTCACTGTAATTAAAACCTACCTACTACACACTACTACTAAACAATTTGGTATAGTTCAAATTCAAGTTTTTTTTTTTCAAATTCAAATGTATTTATTGGAATAGAAACATGTTTTTACGAAAAACATAATACCTAATATGAAAAACGTTGACAACTGCAAAAGCTAAAAACTGAGGAGCAGTGATAGCGCCCTCCTCCAGAATAGGACGTTCATAGGTTAGTTCGTAGTTCTGTCCTGTTTGATCGTATAGAAACTAAACACAAGCTCAGACTTATATAATATCGAATTAATTATAGTAATTAATGTCATTATGATTTTTAAGGTGTAAAGTAAAAAAATTAATTGAAATGTATTTGAAGGTTTGTCTGCTCATCATCTAGTTTTGATTCTGACAGTATTATTGAAACCGGCTATCTATTAAACGTATACTTATCAATTTATACGAGTATACCAATACCACTATGATATTTTCTATTGCACCCAGCTTCGCTCGAGTTCTTATAATACAAACCACACGAGCGACATGGGCGTTCACCCGTCAGGCCCGATCCATCGACAGCTGATGAAAAGCGAGCACAAACGCGTACCGATCTCTGATTGAAAAATTTGAATGCGCATAACTTGAGGTTGAATCAGGACCACTGTTTCTGAAGTGGATCGAGATTGATAGATTTTTAGAAGTTTTTTTATTTAGCTTTTGTTTTGGACTGAAAGGTGAAAATCGTTGTACTCCAAAGGAAAACGTACTTATTTACACGAAACTGAAGGTTAAAAGTAATCCTTGTTATTTTTAAAAATAAAGGCTACTTTAATAATCTATATAAAAGAAAGTCGTGTTTGTTACACCACTTATAACTCAAGAACAGCTGAATCAATGTTTGTGATTTTTGTGTTTTTGGATTTATCTTCGTCCGGAATAGGATAATAAGTAATAAATAATAATAAAAAAAAAATTGCGGAACAAAGTTCAGCCGGTCAGCTAGTTTTGTATAATTTGCATTGTTGTTTCATAAGTAACATCTGTAATTGCATCTGGACATCTCATGCAGATTCAGATCAATCGAGCGGTGCGATTGCACTCACTCATACTTACCATAACTCCTTGGAAGTACATCGTGCTTACCTGTCTCTATATCCTACAGTTTTCTGCAATAATTCAATTAAAAAAAAAATTTACTGCTATCGTCGAAGCCTCTAGCATGTAGAAGCTGGACGTGGGGTCTCTCCTATATGTTTCAAAGAAGCAAGCTTTTGAGCCTTAGGATATAAATATCATCATATACAGAGATAATGAGATAATTCTGTCTACCTATAATTCGATATCATTCTTAACTTAAGACGTGCATTGTGACGACCGGTGTGGCGCAGCGGGAGAATGTTTGCCTGCGACGCAGGAGGTTGCGGGTTCAATTCCCGCCTTGTGATAAATGTTTGTTCGATCTGCTAATATTTATTCCGGGTGTTCTGGGTATTTTCTATGCATAATAAAAAATATTTATGTATGTATTGTATTAAGTATATCAGCCATCTAGTACCCATAACACAAGCTCTGCTTAGCTTGGGGCTAGATGATGCTGTGTAGATTATCCACCATTATTATTATTATTGTAATGTAATCAACTAATCAGCCAACAAGGTTTGTATAAAAAAACTGTGATTAGTGTCACCTTAAAAGCTTAACTTGCTTTGAGTACTAAATACATGTTTTTTCTTGTTTCAGGTATGTCTAAGACACATCCGAGCTACAATAGGTGATTGGACTTGGATCGTTGTTTCAAGTAATATCTAACTCTATCTATAACGTTTAATATTATCCTGTGGAATCGTTTTCTTCGGATTACTCTAGAGAATCTCGTCCAGAGATTTGATATTTCTATTTGCGTAAATCCTCTGTACTTAGATCTACGTAGTTTCTGTCGCAAAGAGTACGCCTCTCATTTATTTTTTTATGCTGACTGGATTATCCGATTTGTTTGTCAACGCAACGTCGTCGGCTTTTTGAATATAAACCATTACTGGAATAGATGTTCACTTATGTACATTATCTAAAAGATCTTGTAAGGGGTTGAGCATGATTATGATTTCCGAACGACATTTGGTGTAGCCCACAATTTCTAATAGCTTATATTCCACAGCGGCGATGAGCTTGCAACCTGTCACGTTTGGAATACTAACTACTGCAAAATGTGGGTTTGTACCTTATGTAATATCTGGACATACCTCTGGCTACCCTCCCTAGAAATCCTCGTAAGATCACGAGTGGGTATTTTGTACAAAGACATCTGAAGGGATATCTACCGTGCGTGGGGACTAGTCGTGATGCTATCTCATGCTTTTTTTATATTCCACACGGGACAAGTTGCAAGTTCATGTTCGCTGCTAGAATACTAACTGGTTTATACTGAGTATGTACCAAATGCAATATTTGGATACCTCTGACAAACAGATCAGATTTTAATAGTTTGGTAAAAACGTTTTGTCTAAATCCTCCTAAGACGCCCAAGTAGGAAGTTGTCTTAAAGTTGTTACAATCCAAAGAAAAATTAAAGTATAACAGCTTTTAAGCTTCATGAGCGAATGGTTCAAAATAGCATTGACGTTAATCTTGTTTCACTGTGGGTTTAATATTTTGACCCCGTTTCTATTACTGGATTCGTGAGCTGTTTGTTTTGCCCAAGCTAATTCAGTAACACCCATGACCCATGGTTTTACACACTGTTGTGGAAATTCACATAAGATATGACCCGCGTAGACTAGCTTTGACTGTCTCAGAAATGTTGTATGGGACAGACAGAGACCGCAAATCCACACCGAGTAAACACATCTAAAGATACAAAATGTATAAAACCGATAGTCCTATGGTGCGTTGCGACACATGGTGCGGGCTAATGTGATTCTACCTTTAGGCTGAGAAAGATTAACCCTTTTCAAGGTCCGTTGGCACTGGATGCCATTAGGTGGCGTTTCTTGAACTTGTTACCTAATCCTTACCAAAATTAATTTTGAGCTATGCTTACTAACTATTTATAGCAAACTTCAAATCATGAACTTTGACAATGGCAGTCTTGAACTTTCATAAATTAGTGATCTACCAGATCTAGAAATCCAATCTAAGTTTGGAAGTTCCTGCTTTCAATTGGCTGCTACTAGCTATTACTCACGGCTTTGTCCGCGTAAGCTTTGATTTCTGGTGGTGAGTACCGTTCTGAAAATAATATTTTGGACCACACATTAGGACGCAAAATCTTTTCTGGCAACAGCTCAAGCCGAGATCTGTACTCTGTACCAAAGCGGTCCTTGTGGTCGTTGTCTATAGATCATTTTTGTATTAGTTAGTGTCTTCTGCGTTCGCCAGTAGCCAATAACAATATCGATGTACTAGTCTCCGAAAAAAACACCCGTTCGACTGCACTGTTTGAAACTTACTCTTGAAATGTATGGTTTAAATTACCTAGGAAGGTAATTTAAACCATTATACATTTCTTTATTATGGTCTTTCAGTCATTGGTTCATATTAAATAAACATAATTCCTTAACATGACCTAGTTGAAAATTGTATCGAATGCGATGGAGCGATGTGCATGTCAGATATCGTATGCAAACATGTAAATATACTTTATTTTAATGTTGGTCGAGGTTATAAACAGATACCGCTACATTAAAAAGTGTTATCATTCTGATCCACACTAGAATTACTTGGGCCGTGGATATCATGACACATGAGATTTAACAAATTTACGTCTCAGAATGGTTCACGCAGTACAATGCAACTAAGGCACCGTTGACGTGCCCTGCGTGTTATAGGCATAGGTAACCGCTTAATATCAGGTAGGCCATATGTTTGTATCATTACTAGTTCTAACCCGTTAAAACACCAAAATTTCTTTTAAAAATAGAACTGACACCTACCGCGCTGCATGTCAGGTGCTGTATTTCAGGACTATTCCCGTATTCTGTCAGATAATCTATTTCTATTTATAATCTCCTCTCATTGGCTAATGTAAACTGTCTGACTGTCTGTCTGTGTGTGTGTAAAACTTATCTGACAGACTCCGATAGTAGTACTACTCGTACGATTGTAGAATATAGAAAACGTGCATCGCCTACTTTACCGCGGCTGTCAATAAATTGTCCAATTTACAACACATTTAAATATAAATTCGTACAGACGAAGATTATCAGAAGTCAATTGGTAGGAGGCAGTACCGGCTCCGGTACCGTCGCATGCAAATCGACTCATTCGACCCTGCGGGTGACGTGACGCTAAATATTGAGGAAAGTCCGTATTCATGTTCAGGCAGACATTTATGAAATACACCGATCGAAGCTGAATTTTCTGTTGGAAGTTCAGCAAGAAATTTCAATACAGTTTATGATGTAAATCCTTTAAAGATTTTCATGTTGAATCTATCTTAGAAATAATTTATCTCAAGTCCAAGTCAGCTACATATTATACATATGTAGCTGATATATGTAGATGATTATATATATGTAGTTAATTCAAATAATACTTTATATAATAAATTATGGTATCGCGCGCGACTTCGTTCGCGTGCAGCTTTTTTTTCATATAAGCTTCAACTCCCACTACACAGGTAAATTTTAGGAATGCCTTTATAATAGTGCCTCGACATATGACGCATCAAGACAAGTACCTATTCCGTGAAAGTTTCAAATATTTACTCTAGTAGTTTAGGTTGTGCTTTATCTATATGTAGTTAGGACCAAAATTCTTATAATTTGTTAAAGATGATAGATGAATAAAATAAATAAATAAGGACGACCGATGTGGCGCGGCGGGCGAATGTCCGCTTGCGACGCAGGAGGTTGCGGGTTCAATTCCCGCCTTGGGATAAATGTTTGTACGATCTGCAAATATTTATTCCAGGTGTTCTGGGTGTTTTCTATGTATAATTAAAAAATATCTATATATGTAATGAATTGTATTACGTATATCAGTCATCTAGTACCCATAACATAAGCTCTGCTTAGCTTGGGGCTAGGTGATGCTGTGTGGACTGTCCAGCATTATTTATAAATTTATTTTATTAATAAAACGCTTACCACTATCAAAATTTCCGACTTTCAAGATCTTAAAACTGTCGCCAGAAACGGGCGTAGGAACGTAAATTACATTTTATTATCATGCGAGAGTCATAATTTACGGATAGGTATGATGAGGTTCCTTTTGGTATCTGAACTTATAGAAAAGTAATAGAAGTAGAAATGGCGCGCGCGGTGCTTCAATAAAACCGGCGTTTCGTATTGTTTCCTGATATTGCTTCTTCAAATATCGGTTCGGGATGGATCAAATTAGAACTGAGTCAGATCAATGTGGTTGGTTCCGGGAAATTCCGGGCATGGAGTATCGTCCACGAGAAAAGTGGAACAACATTTTTTGAAACTGAAGTTTATACTTAACTCCTGTGATTTATAATTTTTTATAAGAAACTGACCGAGTTCGGGTTTTGCTAGCTAAGTCAACTCTAATGAGCTTTTTTGTCTGTCTCCGCCTTGAGGACAATCACGAATGACACGTGACACGTGGTTGTAACCGTGATGAAAATGCTTAGTATGTTATAGGGTACAGTCTGAATGCGTACATTTCGTGATGTCCTCAACTGAAAGCTGATTAAAATGAAACAATTACAAGAATTATATTTGATCCACCCAATAACGGTTATTAAAGTTATCAAATCATACTTATTTCTGCAGCTTGAGCCATACTAACACTTACAAAGCTAGTTCTAGTAGGTAAAATATGTAGAGGATTAGGCGAACCATTAAAATGTTAGCTTCTAAACAACTAACTGCACTATCAGCTATAGCTAACACGTTATATACTCTATCAAAGGCTTGGGATTGGTTATGCATACGATAACGAGTTTATACCATGTGCATTATATCTTGCGTTAGATATAAGTAGTTATGTAAAATATAGGGAAAATTTCTGAATTCAACTTTGCAATGATCCAAATCACTGCCAATCGGAAACGTGCCCGAGAATTGCCGTTCTGAATACAGACACATACTGAAAGAGATAACTTAATTACTATAAAAATCATACTTATTCAATAAAATTAGAATTTTGAATTTGGATTAGATTTTTTTTGGCCACCTGATTTTAAATAACTACCATCACCAAACAGCGTTTCCTCGCAATTCACGTTCCTTAAGAACTTGTCCTTCGCTGCATAACTCTGCGTCTTTCAAGCTGAGGCATATTGGTGTTTGTAGCCTTTTGTGCCAGTAGTTTTAAACCGGAACACAGCAAGCTGCTAGGCGGGACGAATAGACATGGGGTAGGACTTCTTAGAAGAGCCCTTCTCAAGTACTCCTTTACTACTAATTTAAGTAGTGAATGTAGTTGTAGATCGATGTATAGATATTGTTCGGTTAGTGGAAACCTGTCAGCAGACAAGCTAAAAGGTACATAGTATAAGCTGTAAACAGATTGGTTATAATCCGCCGTGTGGGTTACCGCTTCAGTGGATTGGATGATGAGAGAATACGCTTCCAATACTTTTATGTTTCTAACGTGATTTTACATATAAAATACAAAATAGACGAATAATTTATAATACTATTCCGCGCCTTCAATGTAGGTACTTCCAAAACATTGTAAGTGTATATGTTCTACAGCACCTGTAAGTGTCACGTGATAATAATAAACCTGTGTATAATTAACCCTCTTTTACGAGGAATAAAGAAAAGAAAGTTTCTAATAGGTAGGTGTATTTGACACACATTCTACTTCCAATATGTCCGTAACCCACATGAACCTTTAGAAAGCAGTGCGCGGTAAAAGGTGCACTTTTGAGGTGTAGCCCTCTGGAAAACAACTCTTTTGTTCGACTACCCGCTTTGTAACTGTAACCCTGAACAAGCATACTCTGAAAAGGTACGATGGAGTGGTACCTATGTGGCTCTCTGGACGATAAGTAAGCACTCAATCTTATACTTAATATCACCTCTATGTAGGACTTCACCCAAAATTTAGTTTAAAACTAGTATAAATATCTTTGTCGTGACTGACTGACACACAGACAACGCAGTCTAAACCACTGGTCGTACAGACTTTAAGTTTTAAGGGTATATTCGCTTTGCCACCTAGTACTAAGAAAAGGATTCCCGAAATTAAGCTCCTAAACTAATACAGCGGGGGTTGAAAATGACTTCACGGGGATGAAGTCGCGCGCATTTCGCTAGTACATATATATATCTATACTAATATTATGAAGAGGTGAAGTTTGTGATGTTGTAGGGGGTAATCCCTGGATCTATTGGACCGATTTCGAAAATTCTTTTACCAATAAAAAGCCACGTTATTTGTAAGTGACATAGGCTATATATTAACCTGAAAAATGAAAAGCCTTTTTCGTGGTTGTCAAATTTACAAAGTAAGTCGACACTATACAACTCTTGTTAAAAGAAAAAATTAGAGAAAAATTCAGTAGCTTTTTTACAATTGTGGAGTCCATTGTAAGCCCTGACAATTTCATCCTGTGACGTCATTAGCAGGTATCTTTGTACACCTGTTCCTTTACAAATCACGGTTTGGTGCTGTTCAAACAGAGTTGACCTGATTTTGAGTATTTCCGGTTTCCTGAATAAAAGTCTGAAAGGTAAGTGTCACTGGGTCGTATCGAAAGAGGTTTTTATGTTCTATTGTACAACAAATTCAACAGAATATTCTCACACGCGCAATCTCTTTAGAAGTTATCTTTTCTCGATAAATTACATTCTTCACTTGATATGTCTATGCCCATACCCCGCGAACCCATCGCTTCTCATCTTTTCACTTAACGTATACTTGCATACTTATAAACGTTATTTAAATTTAACTATTGCTTAAAATTAGCCCTGATGTTTGACATTACCTATTGGTAAGAGATGGCAGTTTTTTGAGCACTGTTTATCTACATATTGTAATTTTGTTATAAGTAAGGCTAATAGACTTTTAATCAAGGTAATGTATATAGACAACGCACACCCTAAAGCTCGGGTCATAGAGACTTGAAATTGTCAGGGTATGTTCGTCTTAGTAGTAGTGTACTAAGAAAGGAATTCCCAAAATTCAACCCCTAATCGGGTACAGTGGGGGTTGAAATTTGAATGAAAATAACTTCACGCAGACGAAATCACGCGCGTTTCACTAGTATGTAATGTATAAGCATAAAAAGGTTAGAACTTGCGTTGAAATATGAAGGACTATCTGTGGAAGTATTTTTTGATCTTGTAAGGGATTGACATATTAAAGAAAGTATTATACAGGCGCTACATAAATTCAAAGTTGAGACAGCCGCTAAAGAGGTTTTCGATATGTTTTACGATTTAATAAATCTCCCTGAATTAGAGTTGTTCCCCCTTTTCTAGAACTTGGCGTGTTTCATGTAATTACAATTCGTAGCGGTGCGGTGCGATTACAGTGATATTTTTATTTCATTCCATTCATAACTCCGCAGGATTCCGAAGCTTTGAATTTCGTGACTGAATTTAGCAGTCAAATTATATTTCACTTTGACCGTTGCACCAAACATTATGGTAGTATCGACTGCTTTGACATTTTAGCTTTAAAATGTGTTTTTTGAAATGTATCTGATAAATATGTTATTTGTTATACAATTTTGACCACTGATTTCGTACTTTGGAAGCATTTTATTCATGTTATCCTTAGTTCGTACGAGTGACCAATTCTTTACATCATTCAAAATATCTCTACGGGAGCTTATAGGATACCGATAAGTCACTATGCGCTCGAAGCATACAAACTTTAAGTTACTGTGCTGTTATACCACATGTTTTTAGTAAGTAGTACCTCTGACTACCCCTTTAGACATTATCTCAATGATCTTGTTCAGTAAGAGATCTGAGGGGATAATAATTATAGCCTTTTTAGTCACTAGCATACTTTCTCAGTCCTTTTCGTATATAAGTTTGTACGAGTTAGTTGCTATATCTAATGACGGAGTAGGCCGCCTCAGGCCCCAAGGTAGGCTTCAAGACTTAGCCTTTGCGGACACGCCCTAATGGCTGCTAGAGCCGTGTCTAACCGAAAGCGCTCAGGTGTTAATTATAC